>OZ021733.1:36737928-37937928 GCA_963978545.1 Linyphia triangularis | reverse complement strand
ATCGTAAATAAAGGCTTATCCAAAATGAGAGGATTTTTGAAAAATGTATAATTAATGAACATTTGACATACACCAACATTCACCAAAGATTCACCAAAATGCTTTGAAAAAAAATCCGATTTTTATCAAAAAAGACAATAATGGTTAGTTTTTTCTCCAATAGATGTCACCGTAAGTTTCTGTGAGTTAGTGGTCAATGTTATTTGAATGTGATGCGGAATGCTAATAATCAAGATTTTGATAAAAAGCAACATCTATAGGTATAAAAATAACCATTTTTTTTTACCTTGCATAGAAAAAAACCTGATACATGTAACGGTGCATTAGTGTTGACCGTCTTAAGAAGCAAGTCGTGGTCGAATAAAAAGAAGTTATTTTCAGAGACAAGGAGGGTAGGAGCCGGGTGACGCTTGGCTAGAGCAAAGAGTTAAATTATGTCAAAAAAGGGTGTAGTCGAACAGAAAACTGGGGTTTTTATAGATTGGTGATGCTCCAAAGAACCGTTCCGAGCCGGTTTAATCTAAACCCGACCAGATTCAAAGAGCATCATACTAATTCCGGAAAACGTTAGAAATTGCAAAAAATGAAAAGAGAAGTTCTAAAGGAAATACATTACATACATTTGTGAGAAGCTTCATAAAAACTGTATTTTCTAACTTCAAATGTTGTGTGTTTTCGATTTTTCAAAAATCCTGTTACTTTTAGATATAACTCCGAATAATCAAAGATTAATAGACATTCATGATTTTAAATAATAAAAAAAAGGAGCAATTCCGCAATACTTATGATCTTATAAACTGTCAAAGAAAATTGATAGGATTGGAAGACATATTTCGGAAAATACATTTAATTATAACGTTTGAATTGAAAACAAATATATATGCTTGGAAATATTCAATTGCTGTCCTTACAAATCTTAACTGAATAAGCGAGACTGGATTGCTGTATAATGTTACAACTATACTAAGAAATTAATCAGATTTTTATTGCATGCAGAAACTATATCAATAGCCTGAAGTGATCACAAGAATAAGAACATGGAAGCTAATATTGAAAAATTTAATTAAATTTTCGTTTTCCAGCATAAAGATTACAAGCCGGAAGCAGTTTTGCAACCGAAGATTCTCCATATTGATATCGTGATCCATTTTCTTTCAATTTCAGGATTTTTTATTTATTTTTTTAATTTTGAGCTATATTTCTTTTCAATGTAGATTACATGAATATAACACATTTACCCTTTGTAGAGAGCAGCTTTTTCAATGCGGAATGTATTATTTTTTCATAGCAATTTTTTTAATGTTTGATACGTTCGATTTTTTCATTAAAAATATATAGCAGGAGTCATTCAATACTTTGAACTATAGTTTCTTATCAAACACTAACTTACGTATCTTAATTTTGTGTTCAGTGTATTTTTTTCAGCAGTATTTCATATTTTATTGATTTATATGAAATTTTTGATATTTTAAACATATAAAACAAACTTTTACGAACATTTTAATTATTATCAAAAAATATGCAAATTAAAGGTGTGTTACATTAAACATTCAAAACTAACTTTTGCTAACGTTTTTTTATCTCATTGTTAAAAACATGCAAATTTAAGGTACTTGACCACCTTGGAAAGATTTAAAAAAAAAAAAAAAAAAAAAAAAAAAAAAAACATTTTCATTAATTTTTTTTCAGGTCCTGTAAAAGATATTACAATGATTTTTTTTTTTGATTTTTTTAATTTTTCTTTGAAGCTTATAGAATACAAAAATACTTGATTTTTTTTCAAATTTAATTTTTTAACAACTATCCAGAAGGCGCCAAAGTCGTGGCTTCAAAAAAATTGTGTCCCATGGCTGACAGTTAATCTCAGGATTGGAGAATCTGAAACAAAAAAAACAACTGGAATCTCCAAAAGAAATATCCCTTACGTGACAATTTACCACAAATTTTAAAAAAAAAAATTTTAAAAATTGGCGAATGTTTGAAAAAAGGTTGAAAAAACATCCATGTTTTCACTATTCTTTGCTTAAAAAACAATGTTATAATTAATTTTTTTAGCAAAATTGGCATACAAAACATCTCAATGGACAAAACAAGACCAAAATCATTGAAATCGGCCGAGTAGTTTAGGAGATTAAGTGCCCGCCATTTGAAAAAAAGTAGTTTCGAGAAAAACGCGTTTAAAGTTTTTACACGCTATTTTTTTCAAACAGTTTTTAAAAAATCAAGTTTTTTCTTTTACAATTTGTTAACCTGCTATCCCTGGACCGTATAGAAGCAGACCACTTTCATTGAAAGCATTTTCATCCCGTTGGTGGACTTCTTTCTTAGCCAAGGTGGTCAAGTTCCTTAATATTTGACAAATTGAATATTCAAAACAATTTTTTGTTAACGTTTTTTTCCTCAATATTAAAAATATCCAAATTAAACGTTTGATGCTTTAAGGTTTAAATCAAACTTTTGCTAATGTTTCATTCTCAGTTTTAAAAGTCTCTAAATTTCAATCGGAAAATAATTTTCCTTATTTATTTATGAAGTAGAAATAAGAATATTACATATTTTGTGGGTTTTTAAGGACAGAACTGTTTATAATTAGCAACAAGAAATACCAAACGAGAGCCAGTTGGTTGCTTGGTTGTTTTCAGATTATCTGGTGCCATCAGCAACACGAGGGCTATAATGCGCCGAAACATTCATCATTTGACAAGCCAACATACATTTACAAACACCCATGCCTTAAACGGGACTCGAACCCACAACCTCGCGGTCTAGAAGCTAGCACGCTAACCACTGTACAAAAAAAAACAAAAAAAACAAAAAACGAGAGCCAGTAATTATTTATATAAAATATTAAAGATTTTTTTAAGGATTTCTTGCCATTTTAAGAGATTCATTATGAAATAAAGACTTTCCCGAACTCATTTATTCAGTAAAAAAAATTAAATGTATCCCATCGAAAAATTAATAAAAATAACAAGTTGAAACAAGAACATAATTTTAATAAATTTACATTGACATCTCGTACATTTAATCCAATACATTTAACAACGAGACATTTTAAATCTCAGGTAAGAAAAATATTTGTTTTCTCTCCATTCAGAAAATACAATTTCATTGTAAATACTCTGTTTAATTTACCACGATATTTATTAACTGATTATTTACCAGTTATTTTCGTTATTTTATTGAATGATATATTTTTTAATGTCACTAATCATGGTAGTAAAATGAAATCGTAATTGAAATATAATTTTTTTCATAAATGTTAAAAAGAAGGGTGTAATCTATTTGGCTAACTCCACTTTTTGTATAATGATTCGTATCTTTTGAATTATCTTTTGAAATAATTCATAATTGAATAAATACAAATAAGATCATGAAATTGAATAAATACAAATAAGATACGATTGAAGAAATATATTAAAATATCTTAAGGTATCCGACTACGTTGAAAAGTCCATTTTCGAAGAAATTTCTGAACAAATTTTATTTTTATTTCATAATATTAGTGTTTACATTATCTAGTTTTCGAAACAGTCTTCAGTTTTTGTGGGAGTCAATTAGAACATAAGTAAGGGTAAATGTTGTAAGGACAGATACATGTTAAATGATGATATTTTAAACTTGAAACGCTTTTTTCGCGAAGGTCAATTTTATGCGTAAGTTTCTATATTTGAAAAATGATAGTTCAAAAAGTTATCAATCAATTCTTCTGCTGTTTTTTTTTATTTATTTTCTGAACTGTTATGTAGAGGTTATACTAAAAAAATTGAATAAAATGTGTGTTAACATATAATTATGCAACATTATTTAAAAAAATAACACTTTTAAAATATTGAAAATGAGTCATGCTTCGATGACAGTTACAAAATTATTTAATTAAGTTCTTTTTATTTTATTACTTTATCCTCTACTAGATAGAAGTATGTAGTTTAATTTGGTAGTATTATTTTTTTAATAAATAAAATAATTTTTCATCTAGCAATTTTGAAGATTTGGGGAAATTTTTCAGAATCTATACATATAAAAGTAAGTTGTCTGTACGTCTGAACCTTATACAAATCCATAGTTTTGCACCTAGAGGTACGAAATTTGGTATATAGATGCTATAGTACATGGAGATTGTAGAGAATAACTTTTAAATTCGATTAAAAATTGCTTTCATTAAAATTTATTGACATTAAAAAAAAATTTAGAATGGCAACGATATTTTTTTATTACATCAGAATAAAAAAAAAGTTATTTTAATGTGTCCCCAATATTTTTCTGATTATTTTTATGTATTAAAATCGTCTCTACTATAAGTGGTTCGAATATTATTATAATTTTCCGTTTATTTACTGTCAAACGGCGCTCTGCTGCGCATGCGCAGTTTGAAAACATAATTGTACATACTATAATATTTTGAAATTTGAATGTAAACATAATGGCTAAGATTATTGAAACCCACCGAAAACATTCAAATCACTTCGATATTTGCTAATGTTACTTTTTATTTCCAAGTAAATATTTATTAGTTTCCTTTATCCAGATTATCAAAAATTCTTCTTTTGATTGTTTTTATTTTTAGTATAGTGTTTTTGTAGTGTGTACCTAAGTTCCATACTATTTAATACATAATTCAATGAATTTTTTGTACTATACATGTTTTGCTATTTCTAGACTATTTTGCAATTTACACCAGAAGCGTAGTATTTCATTTGCGTTTTTATTTCTTTGTTGTTTATTTTAGTCGTGATTATGAAGTTGGTAAGGAGCCGTGCATTTGACTTCTTTTTTCTCTGTGTACTAAAAAAATGTTGAAGAATACAAACTTTTTTTGGTTCAGATGTAGTATAAAACATTTCTTTGGCGCGATTTTATTTGGTGCTTTTTCACAGATAAATGCGGTTTTTAGCAACGATTTTTATTTTCAGTTTTTATCATTATTCATATTTTAACTTAAGTTGGTACTAATCCGTTAGCAGGGTACCATATAAAAATCACCAAATTGCAGACCTAAGTAATCCAAACTAACAACTTTCAAATAATTTATAATTTCTATGTTTAGAATTGGAGATACATTTACACGCCATTTAAATGGGTCAACATTTAAACTTAGCGCCAACTGGTAACCGCCCAACGCAAGATAGTAATATTAAGAGTCTCTTAATAAATATTACGAGAACCCTTAATATTTATATTTTAACTTAATTTTATTGTTATTTATGTTTTAATTTTCTTTTAGTTACCGTGTTTTGATTGTTTTGATTTTTCTGATCGTTAAATGAAAAAAATTGTCAAATGGCTTGTACTACATCTGTTCCCCTTTTTCTTAAATGCAAACTTCTATGTCTTTCAACGGGTCCCCAGCAGCGCTGGGCCACACTGCTAGTTTCATATAAAATTACCATTTCTATAAAATTATCATAATATAATTAAAATCTTTTACAAGAATCACTAATGTTTAGTAGTACTACTTTTAAAAATACAATTAAATTGTATCTTAAAAACATTTTTAAAAAAAAGTGTTCGGATACCTTAATTGTTAAGTGCACACTTTTAGTAATTTTTAATAAACAATTTAAAAAATTCCTATTCATCCGAGTATCAATTGGAATTAGCGGCTAGCATGCTCACCGATAAACTTTTCTTCTCTTTAATCTCTTCAAAGTGCGCAAACACGGTGGCGATTGTGACATGTAGTATCATTCTGATAATCCTTCTGCTTTTGGTAGAAGTTTTTGCAGTTGAGAGTCAAATGCGGGACAGTTTCTCCTTGGAAGGAAATTTTTTCCTTCACAAATAAATGAAAAAATAAATGAATGAATGAATAAATGAATGAATGAATAAATGAATGAATGAATAAATGAATGAATGAATAAATGAATGAATGAATAAATGAATGAATGAATAAATGAATGAATGAATGAATAAATGAATAAATGAATGAATGAATGAATAAATGAATGAATGAATAAATGAATGAATGAATAAATAAATGAGTGAGTGAGTGAATGAACAAACAAACAAATAAATAAATGAATAAGTGAGTGAGTGAGTGAGTGAATGAATTAATGAATGAACGAATGAATGAATGAATGAATGAACGAATGAATGAACAAATGAATGAATGAATAAGTAAATAAACACATAAATAAATTAATTAAAAATTAATCAATAAATTTGACAAAAAATTTAATCTAAGAATGTTTCAGTACCAGTGTAATCCTCGTGTAGTTTTTGCGTTAGAAAACCTCTAATCCAATCGCCCAAACATATGTATCCGAAAAAATCCATATTTTAAATTTCCCTGAAAGTATGTTTCATAGCATATAAATATTAGCTGCTGTACTCAAAATCTCAAATTAGTGAGTTAAGTAGATCTTAGGGAGAAATTGAAGACTACTTGAAACAGAGGCTTTAGTTCGTAATATCTTTCAAAGTAAGTTATTAGACTATTAGAAAGACATTTAAATAGACTATTTTCATGCATAACGCCACGAACTGAATGTACTAAGCAACTCCCCAAATCAACAATCCATTTCTATAAAATATTTTGACACGTTTTCACTGTTTGAGGCAGTAAAATGGATTCTCTGATTGATGAAATTTTGTTTGTTGGCTCTTAGTAACTCAGTCCTTTCCCATCGGTACAATTTCTCTGAGTGCAAAAGGCCATAAAACGTAGACGGCCTTAAGAATTGATGCAGATACCTAGTTCCCCGATCAAGGAGCACTAAAATAAAATTCCCAATATCTGGTGTGTTGTGAGCCATTCCAACCTTTTTTCTTTCTCACCTAGAAATTTCTTGGAGGAAATTAATCAACGCTAATAGATCACGTGTTCAGATGTAGTAACTGGTACTGTCGTGCTTACATCTGGATCGCAATCGAATTGTAACGATCACATAGTGAATGCGAAAAACGTACATAACTATCTTCTTCAAACTAAGAAACTAGAGTTCAAAGAAGAGAAACGAGGAGTGGAAAATTTGCTTTTCTTCTTGTTAAGTTGATACTACGGAGAATGGTATGAATGGACTCATATTTTAATAAATGATCCATTGGCTTGATAAACATCTTCGTGTATGAATTTATCGCTTTTAATTTACACATGGCTATCTTTACCTAAATCAGAAAGTAACCAGACATCAAGAAGAAAAGCGAGAGATGAAGGATAAGCAATTTATTTTTGTTAAGTTGATAATGCGAAAGATGATGTGAATCAACACATATTTTAACAAATATTCTGAAAACTTAGCACCCATCCCCGTGTATAAGTTATCGTTTTTTATAAGTGCATGACTATCTTCTTTAAAACAAAAAGAGAAACGAGACTTCAAGAAGAAAAGCATGAAAAATGAAATATTTTTAAAATGCACTACATCGTAATGTTTAATTCAGTGATTCGTTTAATGATTTATATGCAAACGCAAAGGCGAAAAATAAAGTCAAAACTTCGTTGATAATCGTGCAACGTTGATACAGTGAAGGCAGGGACGACGGGAACGGGGGGCGTAGGGGGCGACTCGCCCCCCCCCCCCCCAAAGTTTTGGAAAGTTGGACAGTCGGCAAATTTTCAAAAATTTTATCGAGATATTTCTTTTTCTAAAGTCGATCCACAATAAAATCGAATTAAATGGGGGTTGAAAAAAATGGAACAAAAATATTAAAAATATCTGAATGCAGCGTGACCCGAGTTTGACGAATCGGCAGTATAGGGGAGTCGGTGTCTTTTTTTCCGGCTACAATGATGGACTGCGAATGCAAATATTACCATATAAATATTACCATAAATTTTTAGAAAGGCTGGTAGTCGGCAAATTTCTGAAATTTCATCCCTTTTTTTAAAAATCCCTACTGACGCATGTTTCAAAACATATTGAATGGAAAAAGTACAAATAATTAAACTCATCATTAGTATTATAAAATTGTGATCACAATGCAGCCTCAGTTGACGGTCGGCAATTTTGAATTGGAGTAAGTATATCCTTTTTGACAGGAGCATTAAAATAATATCATCATTGATATCTTCCCTGACATTAGATAACTTTGAAGTGTTACAGTAGATGATATATTTGAATTTGTGGTACGTCAGACAACGCCTCAAAAAGCAATGACATACACATTAAACGTCATTTACATAAAGTATGTAATGTATACATCATATGAGTTAAAGGTTTTATACAAAACTAGGGGGCTTCGCCCCCTGCTCGCTAACGCTCGCCAACCCCCAAACACCTCGCTGCGCTCGGATTGAGCGGCTTTGCCGCTCGAATTTGTGGTTAAAACATCTTGCTGCGCTCGAATAGGTTTGCCAGCCATAAAAAATGTAACCAAATTTTTATAACTTTAATGTAAGGCCTAATAGAGAAAACACCCAAATTGCAAGTTTCATAATAGAAAGTTAAATATACTATCCGCCAACATTCTGATTTAAAACTTCATTAGTTATGCCCTTACATTGAAGTCCCAATATCTTTTATTTATTCTGATAAGTCGCCCCGTTAGAGAACGACTTCCAACGCGAGGCATTTTCTGGATAGAAATACTTCAAAATAATAATTACTCTAATACAAAAATGCTTCAGAAAAACAGAAAAAATCAACTTTGAAACGAAGAGTTTAAAAAGAGCGTTAAAATTACCAACGGGTTTGTTTACATACGTAGTTAGTTTTAAAATTAGCAACGGTTGGTTGGTTGGTTGAACCCCTGTGCAGCCGGTTTGTTTACATACATAAGGATGTTGCCAATCATATATTCAAAATCATTGAGGCTTTGTAGTAGCTTAATGATGAAAAATATTGAAATTTAACTAATTAATAAAGTGTTAATAAATTATTTTGGCACGTTTTGGCAAATCTACAGCTTATTTCCTTTAAAATGACACCTTGATCATTGAAATTGGTTGAGCAGTTTAGGCGGACGGACTAACCCCAAAAAACGTATTGCCTATTAAATATATAGATTTCAAAACAACAAAATTTTGTATACGAAAATTGACCCCCATTTTACAAAGTTATTGCAATTAATGTCAAGTAGAACTCCATAAGTGATGTTATGTACAGGATGGTCATAAAGAAACTTTGCCGATATATGGAACTCTAAAGGCAGTCTCGTTCAACAGATCGAGATGAGATTTCAGGTATAGTTATTCAGAGATATAAGGTCGGAATTCTGTGAATTTCGGCAAAATGGCGCTCACGATTACCCTGGTTATAGTTACGAATAGCAACGCCTATTTTTTCCTATCTAGAAATGATCACCGCATGCGAAAACCCTAAAGAGCGTTGGAATGGTACGTGTATCACAAAAAATGGACGCACAAAATACAGATCTGCGAACTGCCAACAAAAACACTATAGGAGCAATGGAGGCCGCTCTCCAAATATTCAGCTTAGAAAACCGATTAAATTGCCGGTGATGGCACTCGTGAACTTTGGCCTCTGTCAAATGCAAATTTCCATCGTGCGCCTTAATCGAGTTTTTGTTGGCCGTTCGCAGAGCTTTTTTTTTTGGGGGGGGGGGGTGCATAATGCGTCCGTTTTTTATGATACAAGTACCGTTCCATCTCTCTAGGGTTTCCTTATGCACTGAACATTTTGCGACAGGAAAAAGTAGACGTTGTCATTTGAAAATGTCGTGCATGTAACTATAACCATAAGCGAGAGCGCCATTTGTTGAAATTCACAGATTCTCGAGCTCATACCTCTGAATAACTATACCTGAAATCTCATCTCGATCTGTTAAACGGAACGGAAGCTAAAGGCCCATATATCGGCAAAGTTTCTTTATGACCACCTTGTACTTCATATATTGAAAATGCATTCCCAAAATAATGCATGCCACTTGTAAACTGGAAGGCGATATCGAATTTATTCTAACAAAATAATCTTTGGAAAAGTGTTGAAAGGTTTATTATAATACTATCTAAAATTCTTAATGTTCCCCGTGCTCAAATAGCTGTGGACCGACATTGTCCAATACAAACAACCAGGTTCAGTGTATTGCAAATTGTGAGTATCCTTTCACTCCTATCCTCGATTTCTGACGCAGTTTGGCCTTTGTGTTGCCCTTGCGCTTAATAAATTTGAAAAACATCCAACCAACCTATCCTGGATTTCACCACTTTAATATTCGAAACACCGGGAAAAAATTGTCTTTCAGATAAATTAAGATTTTTTAGTCTAAATACCTTTAAAAATATTTCAAATTGGATCAATAAATCTCAAATTAGGATCATAACCATTACATGTGGGTAAGGGAAATGGGGGTGGGTTTTTGGAAATTTCATGTTGACAGTGATGTTTCTCTTGCTTTGAAAATCAAATGTGCAATTTGTTCTTCCTCAAGATCGGATTAACACTGTAGATTTGAATAACTTCCCCCTTTCCCCACACCTTTCCCAAAAAAACTCACACGTACTATTCCTTATATAGTTTGGTATGTTGTGCTAAAAATTATGGCATGCTTTTTTATAGAGTGTTTTGTCTCTAAATTCGAAGTTCAATTAGTTGCGAATAACTTACCTTTTTGCACATAAATATTATAGTTTGGTTTATGCTAAAGTAATCCATTTCATTTTTAATCCCGCTTAGGAAAAAAAACCTTGCATTTTCAAGTATACTTTTCTTCTTGAACAAACGATTATTGTTCAAAAAATGAGTAATATTTGCAGAAATTATTGCTGAAAAACCATACAACATCAGTGAAAAACCACAAAAAAAATCATTAAATTAAATCCAGCAATTTTGATAAAAATATATACTCGAAGTAACTACTTTTAAGAAGTAGGTTCCTGGATTGAATTGTTACAAAAACATTAAGTTTTACTATTAACACACGTTTCAAGAAAAATCAAAATCTTTTCTTTTTTAGTTAGGAAAAGTGTTAAAAAGTATTTAAAAATTAAATAATTAACAAATTGTTTTTAATAACAGTTGTGTTTTGCAATGCAATTATAGTATCCATGAATGCCTATATGATTACTTGCAGGGAGATGTAAGGCGACAAAAGTTTTTGTTTAATCCTTGATTTTTCGAAGATGGGAATTGGATTTCCTAATTGGATGTTAGTTAATAATTGTTCATTAATGTTCTGTTCAAATTGATGAATTAATATCCATATATATATTTTTCTTGTAAATTTTACCACTTTTTTTTTCCCACGTTACTTTATTTTTCGAAATCCAGAGGAGAAGGAGGGCAAGTGCATGTTTCTTATGTCCCTGACATTGTATCTATTATAAAAATTGCATTGCTTCGCGTAGGGAATTTTCTGTAGTAGCAATAGTCCTCCAGAATTTTAAAAAGAAGAATTTTTTCAGAATTTGTTTTTTGATCAACCTTTATACAATTCATTATACAAAAGTCACCAATTTGATCAATAATTTTCATCTATTTAATTCCATGTTAAAGTGCTATTTTCCAACCACTTTTACACGTTTAATTTTTTTTTTTCTTTTCGAAACTGCAATTTAAAAATATAAAAAAAAAAATGTATCGAAATGAAAATTCAGTAAACTGAGAATCAGTTTACTGAATTGGTTTAAGATTGTTGGGGAAACTTCTATCTATCTGCAAGGTATAAAAGTCTCCCCCCCCCCCTGCCCCCAAATAAAAACGATTCCAAAAATAATTTCCTTTGTTTGGAGAGGAAGGGTTAATTTACTAAAAAGAAATGAAAAATTAAATGTATTTGAAAGAACTTTAACTATAATGTGATGGGAATTAAAATTTGACATTAAGTACGTATTAATAAAATGCCATAAAATATTAAAAATTGTTTAGACGGTAATTTAAAAATAATTTAAACTAATTTCACATTAAATAAAACAATTCACAATTAAATAAAAAAAAAATGCATTAACAATTAGTTTTACATTAATTAATAATTAATTATGCAGGAATTATTCATATATTAATTAAAAATTATGTATACGTTAATTTTACATTAATAAAAATTAGTTAACAATTTATTAGCACCTTAATTTATATTTTCTACATTTACACCGGACATGCCTTGATTTCAGTCGGCAAAAGGATGTCTACGCCCCCCCCCCCCAACCAAAATTCTTAGCGACGGCCCTGAGTGAAGGTTATTCATTTTAAACGTAACTACCATGTTTGTCAAACACAAAAGTCAGTTTCAGAATAAATATGGTTAAGAATAATAAACATGCATCTACTATTTGCTCAATCGATCAAATAAAGCAAGAAATGAATACAACTTTATTTCAAACCATATGTTTAATACACAACATTAGAGTGTACACAAGTGCAAAAAATAAAATAATCATTTAATTTATGATTGGTGTAATGTATATTTATTCATAAGGATAAAGGAAATATTTTTGACAAAATATGAAAAAAGCTTAAAAAAACAAATTGGATTATGACAGTAACTGTCACTAAAAGACTGCTTCTACACACGTTTTATTATAATACATCGATCATAGTTACCAAGCAGGAACAAATTGGCAGTATTTAACTATTGAAATCTTCTCTCCTGTTAAAGATGTTGACCTTTAGCAAAAAATTTGCCTAACAAGAGTTTTTTATAAACAAAAGCATCACCAAGTTGATTTGTTCTGGTCAAATTGTATCTTCTGGTTGAATTCTGAAACTCTTCTGGATGTAGTTTCTGATTAAATTTTATGTAATCTAACAACCTTTTAAGACCTTCAAATTGATATATGACACAAGTATATGTATATAGACTCTTTTGTTTATGCTTTGCCTATTAAAGTTGTGTTCTTATCACTGTCTTAGGCACTTTGGAAATGAGAACCAATCTCAGACCTTTTCATTTGATATATAGCACGTTCTGTAGCATTTCTTGTTTTGTCTGAGAATGCTGACCTCAGACAGGCATATGACTGAAAAGGCAGAGCCTTTGCTAAGTCTTTCTTTATAGTAGTGTCGCTTAGAAGATAAAACGGAAAAAGAGACGCATAAAAATTAAACTTTTATTCTTCTTTCTAACTCGATATATAGAAGTAGACATTGTATTAACTCGGTTACTTGAAAATACTATTAGGTTGGCAAACAAGATCACGCTTCTCAGTATACAGTTTTATTTAAACATAAGAACTGACTTAATAAGAATAAGAAACGATGCTTCAGAAAGGAAGTAACTTAATTTTTAGAAGATGGTAATTAATATTGCCTCGTGAAATTTCACAAGAATCGAACGCAGAAACAGCAGCTGAGTTTATAGGAGTCTACATTATTTTAATAAACTTTTAATATTTTATTATTTTCCAGATGTAGTTAAAACAATCAAACTTTGTTAAATACAGCAGGGGACAGTATTTAAAGGAGAACAACTGGTACATGTTGCCGGTTATTATACATACATTTCTATTTCATAGTCCTTGCATTAATATATCTTCACGTAATCTTGCAACTTTTCAGCTAATTCGTGAATAGGTCAAAAGTTCAGATGCATTCCGGAACATCGTATTAATAAAGCAAAGAAATTTTTTTTAAGTGGGCGAATTTTTTTGTTCCTTTTTTTTCCCTTCTTTATTCTACTTTTTTTACTAAGAATGTAAAAAAGAGTATTTCTTGAGGGATTTAGTGCAGTAGTTTGTCCGGTTACTTGGAATCATTAAGAAAGAATAAAAACCTAAAAGGTTGAAAAAGCTCTTCTCAAACACATTCTCAAAATCTCAAAAATATGTGGCCGGTATCGTTGTATTTGGATGTCATTAAGTTTGTAATCCCAGTCTCTAGTTAGATTTTGCTTCCAGTTTTTTCCAGTAACTTCCAGTTTTTAAGGTATACATATACATTAGGAATCGCAAAATTTGACTCAAGTCTGCGTTTTTGTTTTTTTGGTTTTAAAATATTCCAGAAATTCATTACCATTAAAATGATACCATTTTCTTTCTGATACTCAAATTACTTTTTAAATTACAGTAGGTTTTGTGAACCTCTTTTGTATCACGTTCATTAGTGTAGTAAACTTTAAATGCATTTTCTGAAGAATGACATTTTGGTGTTGTATGACTATACGACAACGGTCATAACTTCATAATAAATGGTCCGATTTACAAAATTCTAATTTTTTTTTTGTAAACAATAGTTGTGAATGTGTTTTCTATGGAGAACCTAATATATATTGTTATAAACACATTTTTATGCATATTTTAATCTTAATTTTTATTAAAAACTATGTATTTCTTAAAACTTTTTATTTAAAAACTTATAATTAAATAAATATTGAAGTCAAATTCAAAATTCTCCATAGGAACATGCGTCAATATAATATCTCTTATGTGCAGTAAAAATAATACCTCTAAGTTAATTACAAGTTTATTTATGTATGTTCTAATAATGTCCTAATTAGTCACTTTAATTGCAATTAGCTGATTAAAAAATTGACGGGAAAAAAAGTTTATATATAAAAATGCATCATTTTTAATTCTGATATACTGCCAAAAAGTTTGAAGTTATAACCTAAAAATTAATTAAAATTATCTCAATTGTATATGTATACCTTAATTTAGCTTTCAGTATCCATTAGACATAAGGTGTACCAAGTGGCACTCGTATAAAGAAAATTACGTTCACAAATACTTATTATCTATAAATAAAAATCGGATATGAATAAAATAGCCATGATGTTGTTATGAGAAACTCAAGAGGAGGAATTTCTACATACTGTGGTAACGGGGAATACTCTATTCAAATTCCAGATGTTCTATTGAGAGTAAAAATTTTTCTGTAGATTTTGCTTGGAACCAAGAATACAAATCATACCTTTGCTGTAACACTCTATCGCTGTAAAACAATAAAAGAATCTTCATTTTGAGTAAAAGTGTGCACAGACTGTGTGTACTTGAAGCTGATTCAACGTCACAAGATTATTTACAAGTTGAATTAAAGTTCAAACCGGTCTAGGCTGCTCTTTCAGCTACAAGTCCATGTTAAAGAAAACTCTCCCAAAAAACGAAAAATCTATCTATTAAATCTTCGAAGGATAAACTGATAAACATCAATTCACGTTTTTAAATGGTCATCGTATGCATCAAATGAATTCTTTACACCATCAACAAATTCATATAGGACATCTATGTGTTAGGGTTCAAAGAGTTTGAATCCTGTAACTCTTCAAATCATTGTCCAGAATTATAATATTATTGATTAGTGGACTGTAACGATTGTATGCAAATTAAATTCAATCTCCCGGATGCTAGATTCTAATTATACTTTATTTTGGTTGAGAAGGTTATATGGTTCAATATAAATGTTTTCATTGTGTATTTATACGCTGTGAATTATATTTGAATAAATAGTAAAACATCACTGAATTCAAATTCAAGACCAATTTTAGAGTATACCATTTTTTTTTTTTAGAATAACATATGTAAGTTTGTGGCATGAATATAAATCATACAGATAAGCCCAAGTTAGTATTCTAACGCAGAATAAGAAAGCCGTGACTTCCAAATGTAATTGCATTCGAAAAGCAAAGATAATTTTTCATCTAAGAGAAGGGTAAAACTCGGTGTAAAATCAAATATACATGAAAAACAAAAACCGCATTTCAAATTACACATATTCTCCAAATGCAACGTAAAGGTAAAAGATAATGTGACTCGCCCATAAAAGTGTTTTATTGTTTTAAGTTAATAAGTCGGAGAAGATCCCTAACGATCATATTTACCACCTCCAACTAAAAGAAGTAACGATATTGCGAGATACTTATGTCTTCCTCCCTGTAATTTAAACCTTCAAAAGAAATAATAGAGTACTTTACCGTTTAATTGCATTTTCCTCTGCAAACTACGTATTTAATCGTCGAGTAGTTTCGGGTTTTCTTTGAATGGTAAAAGGGATAATTTACCCATGTAACTAATTTAACATGAACATAGTACAGAATGTTGCTTTCAAAAGTTTTGTATCAAGTTTACGTAGTCTTTAATTATCTCCTAAGTGAGCTGAATTTACTTTGTATAATTTTAAGGAAGGGTAGAAATAGAAATTATAATGTCTGAGAGTAATGTACAGCAAATGCACTTCTACTTAAATAAAAACATTGCAAATGAATATATTTTATTTCTAGAATTACATACTGAGGAAATCGACTGTTAATAAGCGTAAAGGCAATTTTAGTTTGAAAGTTCGCTTATAGAGTGTTGCTGAAACTCAAAGTTTCATTCTTGTGGCATTTTATTTAATTTGTTAAAATTTTCCACTTACGGTAATAGTATGAAATTTATGCTCTTTTAAGTAGTTAAACATACTTCAAAACACATTTAAAATCAAATTTTAAAAAATATTAGAGATAATTATAGCATTTCAGAGCTGTTTCATTTTTGTATTATTTGCGTAAACTTTAGCAGATAACAAAGTTGATACTTTTTAGTATTGCAATATTTTTATTCAAATTAAGTTCCTACTCACGTTTTATTAATTATTTGAAATAAAAAGTTATTTTATTTGCAATTCGCAATTTTCTTATTTATATATACATAAATAAAAATTTGCTTCATTCCAACGTCATATTGATAAAATGTGTTGACTATTTACCAATCTTGAAACACCTTTTTCGTTTATTATATTTTGATAGTTTGAATAATCATTTCGCAACAACTAATTCAGTTAAAAAAATTGAGCGAAAATTTATATTCAAAATTAAAATTAATATTAAGACTTAAAATATCAAGCAACTCTCATGCTTACAATTTAAATGCCAACTAGATTAAAAGTGTTATGTAAGAAAAGTGACTTTTCAGTTACAGCTTCTTAAATCTTTTACTTTGTATTCATTTGTATGTAACACGTCTTTTTCATCACACTAAATGCATGGCATTAAACCTATTGGAAATACAGGATAAGTGTCAGAAGTTCACTTTCCTAATAAACAAAACTCGGATTTATAACCATTTATCCAGGTAGCCCTAAAATAATACACTTAATTTACAAGAATTCCCCAAAAAAGTTATCTTTTTAGTAATTAACTCTAATAGTAGTTCTTTTATAGTATGAAATGTAAAAAAAATCCAACTGATTACATGAACTAAAGTACAAGGTGTTTGTAATTAAAGTCCAACTTTCAAAAAGTAACAAAACCACCATTGGTCAGAATTATCTATAATTTTACCTATATATCAAAGAAGAGGCACTTGGCTTAACATAAAAAAATATTTTGAAAAAAGACATTTTCTTATACTGTGCTACTTTCCCCCGTCTTCGCATATATTAATGTGGATTTATCAAGTGATTACTCTTAATTTTAGTTGATTATTCTGACGAGAGTTTCTTTTACTTATTTGAAACATTAATTTCAATTATAACAACCCCGCGGTGATTAAAATTTAAGTTAAACTATCAACAAAAAAATAATTTCAAAAGCATGGCTTTTTTTCTTATACCAAATCATTACTTTCTAAAAAGCAATGATATGGAATAAAAAAAATTCTTCGAAATAGTTTTTTTTTTCTATTATCATACTGTTCCTCCCTTTTTCGAGTATTTACAGGTCAAATTTCTGGTAATTCTGATCAGTGCTTTTTTTTACTGCTTTTTGAAAGTTGAACTTTATTTGTTTTTGTTTATTGTTTCATGCAAATAAAGTGAAATAATGTAAAGTTTAAACGTATCTTATACGCAATTTATGGAACAAAGATAATTTTTTAAAAACTTTACAAATACGAATGCTCACACTCCGAATGTTACATACCCGAAAATTAGGCAAGTACTCGATTTTAGTTTGAAAGTAACTTTCCGGTCAGCAGACAGTCAAAAGCTCCATATGAAGGGTCGGGGCATAAAGAAACAACGTATTTTTTGTCATAACTGGGTTTTGGTACCATCTAGTAGCATATAAATAGAACTAATTTAAGAAGTCTGGTTTTTTTTTTGTTTTTTTAAATAAAGACGTTAATTCAAGAGTCAATGGTGGGAAAAATTTAGCTTTATTAAGAAAAAGGCTCGTTGTTTTAGAAAAAAACCTTGTTCTTTCAAACAATTACTGAGTTCGACAATGTGCTTTTTTCCTCAAGCACCCTTTATATTTTTAGAAAGTAGTGCACCCTCTCATCGGTTTGCGAAAATTCAAGTATTAAACATGCTTTAATTTTTTTAAGCCAAGATAAATTCATAAAGAAAAATAATTTTTCTGTAACTATAAATGATATTTCAAAACTTTTAATTAAATTTATCTACCTGTAAGTTTTTGTATGAAAATTTGCAAAAAAATATTTCTTATTCGTAGGTAAATGTCATAAGTAATGAAATAAAACTAATACATAAATAAGAGCAAGTTTTACTAATAAACAATTTTTAATTGTAAACTAACCTAAGCTATTTCATTTCATGCAGAAGGGGATTGAGTAGTGCAAGGATTGTGCTTACTGAACACAGTCTACCACTATAATATCAAACGTATAAGGAAGTAATAATTGTGCTTATAAAAAAGGCATCTGGATTGAAGTTGTTGTTTTCTATAGAAAGAAGGTACTAACTTATATAGTTTCTAGTTGAAGAAATGATTTCCTTCACAAAAGAAGTATTTTTCTAAAAACCAGTTCTGCTTAGCTTTGCATATAACACAATATTGAATTTCAGAAGTAGAAACTCAAGTAAAAAAGGGTAAAACATCGAATCAGCAAAGCGGAGCCTTACGAAAAAAAATCGATGCACATTTCCATTGCTATTTTCGAATCGATGCGAGCAGATTAGACTCCCATGATGTCTTAAAAAACACAGATTTGAAAACCAAGAAACTTGAAAAATGTTTCAGAAGTCTATTTTTGCTCAGCAGAAAGCAGCAGAAAAGAAAGAAGTTACGGACCTGCCTTCAATGTGAATTTTTTAGTAAGTTGTTTTCAATAAAGCTTAAACCTGGCTAATACTTATTTACGAGTTCTTCAGAATTATACGAAATGCAGTTTTAATTATTTGTAATTTTTATCTTCCCGTATATTTCGTTGACTGAAAAGACGAATATTTTTTTTATGTACGTTTTTATTCTTCAAAGTATTTTTTTTTTTTTTTTTTTTTTTTTTTTGTAATTCGTAATTATCATAAAGAATAAAATTATACCATAAATAACAAGAAAAATATACCATAATTAATTTAAAAAAATTATACTACAAAATAATAATCATAAATAACGTAATAAAAATCATAAATAACTTTCTAAAAGAAACTTCAAAAGCAAAAAAAATTCAATTATTTCATTTAACACTTTCTGGTTACGTATTAGCACGTATTAGTACGTGTTTTTGTCGTCGGTGTCAGGTGAACGCCCACGTATTAATACGTGTTCATCGTGTTCATGTTTTGAACAATACCACACTCTAATTGATTAATCTAATATATAATCTCTATGCATTTAAAATTTCATTAAAATATACCCAGTGTTGTGTGTGTTTTATTGAATGCTTATATCATTCATGCGGCCACACAGAGAATGACCGTTCCAAAGGGTTGGTAAATTTAAAGGGCAACGGCATACAAAGTATTAATAAAAATGCTATAGGTAATATGATTAGATTAATTTGGATATTATGTATAGTAGTTGGTTGTTATGCATAATAACCTTATTATTATAAATAATGTTAATTTGTTATGTATAATATCCAAGTAAATCATGTTAGCTATAACATAAACACCAGAATTGATAGAATTGCACTATTTCAACAAAAATGCTACATTGTGAAGTATTTGCTCGAATTAACCAGCAAAAACTATTTCTTTTAATTCATGGATTTGAAATTGAATTTTTTTCTATTATAATGTATTTTTAGGTATTTAGAAGAAGTTTTATGGTTTTTAAAATCATAACATAATTTAATTGCTCAACACAAGGCATTTAATTGGTACTGAATTTTATTTACTATAAGTATAAAATAAAACAAATTTAGCTCTAGAAATATATGACTTAAAGCGAAAATAAAGTTATAATCTATAATAAAATATATTATTAAAATAAATAAAAATAAATTTTAAAAATCTCATATGCGTTTAATTTATTTAGTTATCTGTTATTTGTATATGTTTTTTTTTTTTTTTTTTTTTTTTTTTAATGTAGTAAAACTTCTTGGACACCTCCATACCACGAAACAAAATAGTATTTTTCAATTGCAACTCCTACTAACAAATATCTTTGTTAAATATACATTGGAACAAGATTTTTAAACAAACATTTAAAAATGCTTGACAAATGCTTGACAAATGATATTACAAATTGTCAATACAATGATCAATGCTAATCGCCAAAGTGAGTCATTTTAACAACTGGAATGGATAAACCAATCGCAATCATATAAAGTCACGCAACATTAATAGTAAACAAAATAAGTTTCAAATAAGCATAAATGTCAGGGATGCATTTTGAATAAATGAATTAATAACGTTAAGGGAGACCCGTGAGCAAAAACCTAAATTTTTTATTAATGAATTTAGTAGCAGTTTTTATATGAATAAAACACTTATTTTTAAACAATTATTGACACAATTTTTTTTTTTTTTTTTTTTTTTTTTTTGGCCGAAATATACGCCTTTTTAAGACGACTACTCATCCTTCAGTTTTGAATATTTTTATTAATTTCAAAACTAATCAATTATATTAAAGTATACTCTAAAGATGTGGGGAGGTTTATCACAAGAAATTTCTAAATTTTCACAAGCATTTCCCATTTTTTTAATTCTTAAAAAAAAGTTAAAACAATTTACTAAAAAAACTCTCCCTACATTTTAAAAACAGATATTCAAGATTTCAAAAATCTAAACAGTTTAAATTAAAATAAAATTTTCTCATAGCCTTAGCATTTTAAACACAGTCAAAATTGCCTAATCTAGATTTCGAGAAAAATGAACTTAAAAATAAAAACTTATATACAACTACATAATAGATAGGTAAGTAAAAGTTTAAAAATCGAATGTTTGCAGTTCCCTAAAAATTTAAAATTCCTCCCATGTCTTCTTGAATATAAAAAACTTAATTTTATGCAATAAAATAAAAAAATATTTCCCCAATTTTCTTTCTATATTTGGGGTACTGGTCTCCCTTAACAAAGATTTTGTCCAAACTAGAATGTTAAATAAATATACGAGATTTTAGTTTTAAGAATTTGATATTTCTCTTTACCAAGTTACATCTCTATACTACCCCAGAAGCACAATACCGGCCAATATCGGCTCGATACTGGCCAATCCCGTTGTGTACCGTTGTAGACTAGCCGTTGCTTTTGATCTTGGCCAATCTTGTTCAGTGCTGAGTAAAATATACTGGGAGCTATGAAATATTAATGCAGTGTTTTAAAATTGAAATCTAGTGTTATTAGAAAGGACGGAAGAATAAAAAATATGTTTTGTGGTCGTTTTGATAAGTTTATTTAAAAAAAAAAAAATCGTGTATTTTGGAATGATGCTCGAAATTCGGCAAGCATTTGCCAATCTTGCTTGAACCCCTGTTTTCGAATTGACCAATACCGCTGTGCTACCTGGTTAAATGCTTTTTTAATTGCCGATTCACCTCATATTGCTTTTAGAGATATTTGACTCAATGAACATAGATAATACTTGAATAAGCGACAATGTTAAAGGACAAATTGTTTAAATATTTTCGTCATTGCTTGTTTGTATTTTTTGTTCCATTTTGGGAAACTGACTATTATTTCTCTTAAAATTTTATACACACATTTTCTTCCTTCGCTGAGTAAGGAATTTAATGAACATAAATCAGCCCACATTGCATTTTTCTAGACTTCCTACGCCTGCTTGAGTTTTCAAATACACTCGATGGACGTCCTGGATGCCCTGAAGTATTCAGCAACTCAATCGGAACCAAAATCCAATGGTAATTAGTTGTTACAAAAATGTCTTATTTGTATAGTGCCATTGGCTATTACTTTTTTTTTCAGC
Source organism: Linyphia triangularis (assembly GCA_963978545.1). Taxonomy (NCBI): domain Eukaryota; kingdom Metazoa; phylum Arthropoda; class Arachnida; order Araneae; family Linyphiidae; genus Linyphia; species Linyphia triangularis. The sequence goes on along the minus strand of OZ021733.1, from coordinate 37,916,068 downwards.
TTAAATTTTGAAAACTTCAGTTTTATTTCTGCTTTTTTTTTTTTTTTTTTCCCCGAGTAACTTCTATGATTTAATAAATCCTTCACAGCAAAGTTCCATTATTCATTTATATATTATTTTTTTATTTTTTTTGCTGTCGCATTAAATCAAATATTTATTTTTTTCTCATGAAATTCATGAAATCAACCGCTGATGGCTCCAAAAGTAATTAAAAATGGTTATCGAAAATTCACGCTGACGTAAGGAAAATCAAAAGTTCCACTTTAAAACAGTTTTACGTGTGATTCGTACATTCTAAGAAAAATTAGAAGCGTTATGGATAGTGTCTTTTAGACAAAAGATTTCCTATGTATTGATACAAAAATGAACATCAGGACAGGCTGAGAAATCTTTCAAAACCCTTTGATTTTGTCTAAAACTAATTTTAAAAAACTCTACAAACAGTGTTCATTATTAGAGCCATTATTGTATTAAATTTAATTAAATAATTACAAAAAGATCATCAGTTATAATTTGTCTGAACCCTTATAAAAGAATCATAGTGAAAGAAATTGTAAAACTTCTGCTAAATTAGAGCATTTCAATTGTAAAGCAAAATACGCACTGCCTGAAAGTACAAAATTTCAGATAAAAAGGGTGACCTGTAGGGGATTCTAAAGTGAAAATGTTGACTACATTGGATGCATCAACTCTTTAACTTTATTATACAATCATCAGTTGTTGTGTGGGACAAATTTTTGAAAATCGACGTTTGGCCAGCTAAATTGCTCAGATGTCCCACTTTGTGTTGTTTTTGGTCGTTTGATATAGTGGGCTTTCATGTAAACACTTTAAAAATAGCCATTAAGTTTAATTAAGTATACTCTTATCTGTTCCCTTTTATGAACTTGGGAATAAATTTCTAGTTCTACTATCTTCCACTAAACAACAGGGTTATGAAACTCAAAAGAAATGTGAGACTTAGTGCAACAAGCATTACATAAAGGCTTCAAATTATGCCAAATTACCAACTACTAGATTTAGATATCTCAGTTTTCTCGTGTGGAAAGGCAATTATCATTTCCCATGATTGTTGAAACGATAATCTGTGGCGTCTGGGTTATTTTTTATTTACCTATGAAACTATTGCGCAGGAAATAATAGATGGTCATAGTAAATAAGTCTATCACATTATTAATTAAATAACACCTATAAAAGCTAGTATAACTATTCAAAAGATAATTTAATACTAGGTTCAAGTTAGTGGTTGCTTTTAACTATAAATAGGTCAATTAGCTGCATAATTTGAGTAAATATACTCAATTACAAAGAACATGTTATTTAACTAAAAACTTCTGATGGTGTGTATTTTTAATAGGGGCCTTGGACCTTGCTAGGCTGCCATGCCTTGGGCATTGTTGTGCCTTGAGCCTGTAGTTGGTCTTCAAATTTGTATTTGTATATTTCTATGCTTAGGGTAATGGATCTAAGTAATTTTCATTCAATTCCATATCTATGTATTGTTTGAAGAAAGAGAAAATACTTATTGTTATTCCATGTTTTTATTAATTAACTGAGGATTTGTTACTCTTTCTTGTGCAAAAGTACACTTATCAGCTTTTTTAGAGTTTTTTTTTTTTTTTTTTTATTTCTAGCGAATTAAATATACAAAAATTGCTTACAAATTCATATTCGTAGAATATAAGTAACCATCCTGAGGATGAGAAAATATTACGTAGAAAACTCCCATCTGTAATATATAAATAATCATCAGAAAAGAAGATAAAACTCTAAATATTTTGACGACATTTTCAATAATCGCATCGCATTTTAAACATTTAAACGTTAGAAAATAATATCAATAGCATTCTTGCAAATGCTAATTTATATAAAACACGACTACCTTTGAATTGCTTATGCTTAGTTCTCAACTCTTGTAATTCTAACTATCTTAGATTTCTCAAAACAAATTTTTTGATGAAATATGAATACTTCAGATGCATTAGATTCCGGAAGAACTTGATTGAATTTATATCTCAACTATAAAGAGTTGTTTGAGTTAAATTCACTGGTATTTTCTTGAAAGCATCCGTAAACGATTATTTTTCTCACAGACATAATACTTTATCAAGATAGTTTAATTAAATGAAGTAATTAAATATTGAGAGTTCTGAGTTGAATATCTGATGGGATGTTTGCACCATTAGGAGATGGAAAATATAAAAGGTGTAATGAGGAGCATTAAATTTCTCGTATGTGTTTAATCTTTTGTAAAAGTACTTATAAGTCATACCTTTTCACTTTTACATTTGTTGTCCTAAAATACTTCATGGATGAAAATTATATATCTCTGGCCCACCTGATGACTGTGTAGTTAGCGCTCTAGCCTCGCATGCCAAAGGTCATTGTGCATGAAAATAGATCGTTAAGCGTCCAAACCTTCCTACCTACCTATCCATCTCTGTCATATGCTATGTTACAAAGTTAGTAAGAATTTTTTATTATAAATAAATCAAAAAACAAAACATCACTTTTTAATTCTGGCGTTAAGTTTTGAATTCAACTTGACCTGAAGATGATTGACCTGATTTTGAAGATGAATTTTTCACATGAAAAAAAAGACAAATGTAAGTATTTCCTTAAAAAATTTGACGTGGATTGTTATATTATTTAATGGGTTTCGCCTTGTTTACTTTTTGACTGAAGTTTGACGTTTTTATCACACTGTAACATATCAACTGTCAACTTGTCATTCATTCATGACTTCTTTGAGAGGGCATTATCATATTTTGATCTATAAAATATACTAAAACGTTTATCCTATCTGGAGCATTTATCTGTAAAGTAAATAAGATAGAAAAATCAAGAAGACAATGTACATAATGATTTAAACATATTGTTTTTAATCATTAATTCGGCGTGTTATGTTTAAGATAATTTCACTTTGGAAAAATATATTACAATTTTTGATTTATTGAAATATAAATTTCCCATAAAAAACGAAATACAAAAATTGCATTTAAAGTCTACTTTACTGTGTTGTACAATACACCAAATTTAACTCAATTCGTAAATTTTCATTGTGGGAAATTTAACTCAATTTTTGAGTCCGTGTTTTGTGAAAATTCTCAAGGTTACATTGTGTCCCAGTGTCAATGCATTACCTGTATCTCAATGGAAGGATAAAATATAATACATTGAGGTACAGGTAATACATTGAGGGTGTTAATCAGAAAGATTTTTTAAAAAACACTATCTGTTGACAAAGAAATTAAATGACTTTTCTTTTTATAGGAAATTAAATCCTATAATTTGTTATGCATTTCTGGGTAAACCTCATTATCTTACTGTTAATTGTTCCTGAATGTATGAATTTCAAAATTTTCTATTACTTTTATGCACTATAATGCTTGATTAATGATATGCATTTTATAAATCTAAGATAAAAACTTTAATAATCAGTTTCACTTAAAATCATTTATGCTCTTTCTATATTTACAGATATAATTATTTTGATAATTAATTTTAAATGCTTTTATAAATAATCAATAATCAATATGGTAATTAAAATAATAAAGTTTATCTTCTACTATTTTCTACTTTTCTCTTACCTAATTTGAGTTGAAAAATATCATAACTTCTCAAATTATGCAGTAAAAAAATATTTGTATGTATATCAATCTCAAGTTATATCTATATTCTTTGTCATGTAATTCCAGCATTGACAGTTGAAATACTTTTTTTTTTTTTTTTTTTTTTTTTTTTTTAACTCTTATTCTGAGATTATTGATCAACTCAAAAACTTTATATCTTAAACAATACCTCTTTTCTTTCAATAAACAATACTTGCTAGAAGAGAAATATGAATTAGAGTGAAAAAGTTTAGGCAATGAATTAAAAGTTTGTAAAGAAGAAATGCTCAGAAAGAAAATGATGGATGACTTTGAAAATAAAAGATATTTTACACTTTTTAAAAAAAGGGGGTACTAAATTCACAAAACTTTCTAAACAAGATTTTTTTATTATTTAATTATTTAAGCTCATGACATGCATCATCCCCCCCCCCCTCCCTTCTCCCTTCTCCAAAGAAAGATTAAGACACCAATTTAAAACATAAACTATTTGTAGGACAAACAGCTAAATTTTTTATATTAGTCCTGTACAGATTAAAAGGAATTGTTACACACAGAAATTTACATGGCATACATAAAATATTAATTTCTTAAGAAGAGTCGGTACCCCCAATACCGGTAATGTTAATTTGCCGTATTTCATGTACCTTTTTTTTTCAGAAAATACTAGACATAGAAGCCAAATTTTTTTTCAGTACACTTATCAGACACTTGTCATTATACTGAAGTGAGCTTTTTATTGTAACTCATTTACTTTAAAAAGAAAGCATTAACGTGAAAATAACTCACATTGTTAAAGATCGCATTTTTTTTTTTTTTTTTTGACGAAATAAGATAGATCAAAAATGTTTTTAAATTAATTAAAAAATCTCCCTTCAGTATGTACAACAGATACATAAAAGGAATGTGCGGAAAAATTGTTGGTACATAATGAGTGCAGTGTATGAGAAGAAAAAGGTATATGACTAATGAAAAATGAAGTTTTGAAAAAAAAAACGCATTTTAAAGAAAACTTAACATACGCTAATATTTCCCACTTTTGTCGTCAAACAGTTATTAAATAACCCAGAAAAAAAGTTTTTAATATAAATACTTTATATGCATTGCCAATTTTTATATTCATTAACAAGTGCCAGAGTGTACTTGGCGTTGGCATTTAATTTAAGATATTATCAGCAAAATATACGGTAAACTACTTATCAAAATTTATTTATAAAAAATGACTGTGAATTTATGCACTCACATCCAAATATCTTTTATTCTAAATAAAACAACTTTATTATATATTTATTTATTACAGCAATTTTGGCAGCAGAAAAGAGTTTCTTCAATGATTGGTTAAATACCATTTCAGCGCTATTGGATGACGGCAAATTGGTTTATTAGAATTCCGTAAAAGCGAACTTTTATTGGCAGAGACAGCCACCAAAGTTTAATAGAATGCATTGTCATTGACATCGAATCTATCTGCCAAGTTTTAGCCCAATCGGATGACGGCGAGGGGGTTGATTAGGCCTTCGCAATTTGTCCGTCATCGACATACCCAGCCACTCAAGTACAAAATCAAAGTTTGTATAAGGAATTTAATAAAAACATGTCCATTTGTGGTATTATTACTAATGAAGTATCATTTTGAAGTGGAAATTTTAAAATTTAATAAATAATAATAAATTAAAAATAATTTTTTATAAATTTTAGGATTCCAACTACCCTTAATTCAAAAAAACAATACTGGAAAATTCTCGGAACCATACTTTAAAGTAATATGTAAATTATGTAAAAAGAACTTTGATTTAACGAAGTATGCTGAAACATTAATCAAGTTTTTCAAACCAAAAGGAATTGTTTATACTTTATACTTTAAAACGGGATATTGCTTTATGAAAGAACTGAAAAAATGGATTAAAAATATAATAATCTATCGATTCTTTCTCAAAAGAAAATACATAACAAAGAAACACTATGTAAACATTTGCCAACATGATTAATATGCAAAGTATTATGTCATCTTAAGTCAGCCAAAAGAATAAAAGCCAAATAACTCTGCTAAAATGTAATTCATGGTTGTAAGTAAACTATAGATTAGCTTGTTTGATAAATCATTTTCCAATGAATTTTTGAAATCTTTCGGCAGCGAGTATACTTTAGTTATTCAAGACTTATAAGTAAAGTAAGATAAGCTTTCCTTTAATATTAACAATGAAATAAATTATTTCCTCTGAAAAATCTTTTCAAAGAATAAAATCTCATAAAAGGAATATATTTTTATGGAGAAATTAGGTACCTCTGAATTAAAAACTCGTGCTAAACTTTTCAATTAATTATCGTGAGTGAAAGATAAACACTTCATTAAATGGACAGAACTCTTTCTTGAATGTCTTGAGTATTAAGATTCCTTCATCTGCTTTATTATTCAAAAAGCTTTTGGAAACGTTTAATTATGTATAATTAAATAGTATTGTGTAATTTAGTATTAAGTGGTGCGGTCTATTTGGATAGAGCTCTAAGTACATTATTAGTAACTGTAATTACTTTTCAATTGTAGTTAGCTAGTTTTTATTCTGCTAATTCGAAAATGTTAATGCAAAATTGCCCTGTGTAATTAATAAGAGGGTATTATAAAGTGAAATACCCTGAAAATTTTGATTGTAAACTGTTAGAGGACAAATATTTCACATTTTATTAAAGACATACTTTAAGAGTAAAATTGGTTTTAATTATAAGGGAATTGAGAATTATTATAAACATAAAATTGTCCTGTGTTATTAGTAAGAAAATTTTATAAACTAAAATACCCTGATAAGTTTGATTATTAACTCTTAGAGGGTAATTTTGTTTCATATTATATAACGACATACTTTGTTTACATGCAAAATGGTTGGTTGTATTCAGATTATCTGGCGCCGTCAGCAACACGAGGGCTATAATGCGCCGAAACTTTCGTCATTAGACAAGCCAACATACATTTACTAACACCCATGCCTAACACGGGACTCGAACCCGCAACCTCGCGGTCTAGAAGCTAGCACGCTAACCACTATACCATTTGGTCAGCTACATGCAAAATGGATTTTTAACTATAGAGGAATACATTTTTAAATGCGGTAATACGTATTTCTAATGTACAGTTGGTTGGTTGGTTGTTTTCAGATTATCTGGCGCAGTCAGCAACACGAGGGCTATAATGTGCCGAAGCATTCGCCATTAGACAAGCCAACATACATTTACAAACACCCATGCCTAACAGGGGACTCGAACCTGCAACCTCGCAGTCTAGAAGCTAGCACGCTAACCACTATAACGTTTGGTCGGCCTAATGTACAGTTTATGGTTGGTTGGTTCGTACGCTTAACAACCTGTTTTTGTGCACAATAACGGCTAACCAGTCCAGTGCCTGCAGCTCAATTCTGTGGATTCCGAACCACAACAAACATCCATGCCTAATCCTGGATTTGAACGCGGCCCCTTTGACTTTCGGGACCAGAGCACTAACCACACAATCATCCGTAGGGAGCACTGTTTATAAAAAGATTTTTACATTCTTAATTAAATTAATGGATAAAATAATTTTAAAAAATGAGTTATTGTTAAACTTATTAAGTCATTAACACATGATTCAATTCAACCGAAATCTTTACTAATATTCAATTCAATTACTATTTCGTCTTACAAATTTTTATTTTGAATGATTTAAAAGTAACTTCATGAAATAACACTGCATGTACTTTTACAAAAAATTATCATATTATACTATAATTCCTTAATTTAATTTTAAAACGCAAATTCAAGTCTAATTTTTTTTATCCACTAATTCAAAAACTCAAACTGCAAAATATATTCAAATGATGATGTCAAAATGTTTTTCAATATTCGTAAAAATGATGAATAAAGTTATCTTAAAAATTAAAAAGGATTATCTAGTCTTGAAAACTAAATTTTATTGACTGTATAAATTTGAAAATAAAGTTTTAATTGATATATCACTTTCAAAAGCTGAATGCATGTGTAAGTAACCTTAAAAAATTTATAAATCTCTTACCTTAAATAATGTTTAAACTATTAAAAAATATTTTAGTTATTATTTTTGTACACATGTGGATATTATAATTTAAAAAAAAATTAAATTACAAATTTAAGCAAAGAGAAAATTTATTCAAAAACGATACAAAAATAGTTTGGTGTGCAATATATAAACTCATTCTTTTGTTGAAAATCCCAGATTTCTTTTTTTCTTTTTAAATAAAGCTCCACGAACTTTTTTCTTGGGCAAACTTTTTTATCAAGCGAAGTTTTTTCAGAGATTAACGGATATCTGTGAAACAATCTCGTACTTTTCTCCTCTTCTACAACAGCTCTCGGAATTTTATGGAGCGTTAAAACTTCTCCCAGTCGTTTTTAATATACGTATCTATACACTTGTTTATTCAGGACTATGTAAGTCAACAAATTTAACGAAATTTGGTATTCGGTGGAAAATAATATTTTCAGTCAGTAAATTACATTCAAATATACATGTTTAAATTTCTGTAACCAATTAAATGTTAAATTAAACTTTGCATCTTAAAACACGAAAACGTTACAGTCCTGTACAAAAGCTTAGACACAGAGACAATTCACGAAAAAGCAATAGTATTCATTAATTTCCAATAGTTTCTTTCAAGTATGTATACTTAGTATGTATAGTATGTAAGCCATAAGTTGGTTGGTTGTTTTCAGATTTTCTGGTGCCGCCAGCAACACGTGGGTTATAATGCGCCGAAACATTCGTCATTAGACAAGCCAACATACATTTACAAACACCCATGCCTAACACGGGACTCGAACCCGCAACCTCGAGGTCTAGAAGCTAGCACGCTAACCACTATACCGTTTGGTCGGCCTTAAAGCCATAAGAAAAAAGGGTAAATGAAAAAAAAATTCCAGATTGGTTGTATTCAGATTATCTGGCGCCGTCAGCAACACGAGGGCTATAATGCGCCGAAACATTCGTCATTAGACAAGCCAACATACATTTACAAACACCCATGCCTAACACGGGACTCGAACCCGCAACCTCGAGGTCTAGAAGCTAGCACGCTAACCACTATACCGTTTGGTTGGCCTTAAAGCCATAAGAAAAAAGGGTAAATGAAAAAAAATTCCAGAAAAAATGAAATAAAATTGTCTAACATCAACAAGTTGAAATTTCGAAAACTTTGCATGCCTCAAAAGTATAGGCACAAAAGTAAGATTTATGTCAATTATTGAGAGGAAGTAATCACAACATCAAAGGAGAGTGTCTTAAATTTGCCATAAAAGGTTTGAAGAAATTTTCACGGGTTAGAATGATACCGATGTCAACGCAATTGTCGTTCGTAAATATTTTAAGAATTTGGAAATTAAAGGCCAGAGGTAAATTCGTTTCTGAAATTTCAATTTGCATTAAATCGTTCCAAAAGTGGAAATTATAGAGTTTTAGCACATGGTGGTCAATATCGACCAAATTCACGATCTGGAAGGCCTCTAACGATCAGAAAACGGGATGATAGACAAATTATAAAACTGGCTTCAAGTCAACATTACCCTTCAAATCAGATAAAAAATATAATTGCCATTAAAGTTTCACGGGAAAGAATGCGTAGAAGAATTGTGGAATTCGAGTTTTTTTTTTTTTTTTTTTTTTTTTTTTTTAATATTTAGATACCCGCGAAATATAATATGGGTTACAATGAATCCATATTCCTTGAAGCTAGACAAAATTACCTGTTTACTAAATGGATTAGCTGCCTATAACAAATCTAATAAATCAATAAGAACATCGTAATTAGATATTGCTTCCTTATGATAATTATATTGACACTAGGTCGTTCGTAAAAATAAATAAGACCATAATTAGTTATTGCTTCTTTCTCCTAATTACATTAATTCAGCGTGTTTATTAAATCCAAAACTCGAATTTCAGAAAGTAATCTAGGATAGTTACACTGTTAAACATTTTGTTCCACCTTGCACCAAATATTGGTTCCCATTTATCTGCAATCAACATTTGGTGCTTAGTTTCATGATTTAATGGTGCTTACTGTCCGAGGTAGCACCATTATATCGTGAAACTAAGCAACAAATGTTGGTTGCAGCTAAATGGCAACCAATTTCTGATGCAAGGGGGAACTAAATTTTTAGCAGTGTACAATGGTTGTGTAATAATTGTCTCTAATTTCTACTATCATTACAATTTGACATTTACAATAAATTATAGAATGTTTAAGAATCAATATGGGTAATGCTGTGTATGTTAAAATGAATTTCTGGTGTTTGGCAAAGGCAAACAACCATGACAAATATAAATACAAAGCTATAGAATATGGCATAAAAAGAGATGTCAGGATTAAATAGGGCTGTGTGACTGTAATACTATTATATAAAATTATCTGCGTGGTCAGATATTACCTGGTATTGTTAATGTATAAATATTAAACGGGGATATAATTGTAAGATATTGAATAAAGTATGTAATTCTTAAAGGAACGTGTAATTAAATTTGAGAAATAACAAAAGTTTATATTTACCTACGACCACTCTTATTTGGTAATAAGAACCAGTAATTAAAAAAAATTCTTATTACCAAATAAAAGTGGTGAAGGTATCTAGAGAATCAACACTATACAAATTAATTGAGACGATATCGAGTTATGGGTATACTCTATTTCATTCATGAATTTTTCCAGATTTCATCTCTTTATTTCCAAAACATCGAAATGAAATTGTGTCCCTGATGATTGGGATTAGTCAAAATATCTTTTGGAAAAAAACCCTTTCGAATTGGATCAGAAAATCTCTAATTATGGTCGCCCCTCCCTCTTCTCTGATTTCACACCATTAATCACAAAGATTTACTTTTCCTAAATAGCGTACACGGAAAACAAAATTTCAGTCCTCTAGGTTTGTTAGATGTATGAGAATTAATAATGAGCCAGTTTGCCAGGACTATAAATATTAAAATAAATATAAATACAAAATTTTAAATTTTGTTTAGTATGATATAGCACAAAATAGAACTGTATAGAGCAGTGCAGTATATCACAGTTTATGTTAAAGAAAATAGTACAGCACAGTATAAAACAGTTTTGTACAGAAGGGTATATTGCAGTGAAGTACAGTGGAGGTATAGAAAAACATAGTACAAAAAGGTATAGAGCAATGTAGTGTACGTTTCATTTTTGTGCAGATGAGCATAGTGCAGTAGTTTTGTACAGAAATGTGTACTGCTTTGCAGTATATATTACAGCTTTATACATACATGCATAGAGAAGTGCATGGTATGTTACAGTTTTGTACAGAAGGGTGCTGTATATTACAGTTCACTGTAGGGCATTACAGTATAATGAGAGAGAAAGTTCTGTCTTTTTAAATCCTTTATATTAACTTCGATTGTGTTTGTTTATCGATGAGTGTGTAATCTGCGGAGGCCTAATTAACTCTTTTGCCGTCATCCGATCGGGCTGAAACTTGGCAGATAGGTTCGATGTCGATGACAATGCATTCTATAAAATTTTGGGGCTGTACTGTAACTAAAAGGTCACTTTTATGGAATGCTAATAAACCAACTTACCATCATCCAATCGCTCATTGTTACAACTCTTTCCTGTTGCCAAAAAACATTTTAATAAATAAATAATAACAATATTTTAATCAGAATAAATAAATGATATTTGGATGTGAGAGCATACATTCACGTTCATTTTTAATAAATAAATATTTAAACGTAGTTTGCCTCACATTTTGCTGTTAGAAATGTTTTTGATATCGGCTTTGTGTTAAAATATATGAAAATTGACAATGCCTATAAAGAATTTTTTTAAAACTCAGTTTTTATGGGTTATATTTATTTTCTGGAAATATGGGCTGTATCAATTTTCTGGAAAAAGTCAACATCCATCTTATGTAACTGTATATGAACTACCAAATGAAAGTGAAGAAAATTACGTGTCTTCTCGGCATCGAAAGACTCGATCGATTGTCGTGGATTTCTGCCTTTAGGTTATTTTTCCCTAATGATCACTGCGCATTGCTGGAAAGTGTTTTGAAATAAACGAACTTCAGCTATAGAACCTTCCGACACTAGAATTTATGCCTGCACAATGCGACTCAAAGCTTAAGAAAACTCATAAGAGTTAGAAGTTCCTTAGAAGATAAGAATTTTAGTTTTCCACCAGCATCAACCTCCAGAATCAATATAAGCTGCTTTAATTACCTGTATATAAAGCTCATCAATTCTGCCTCGTGAAGCACGAGGAACATTTTTACCATTTGCCTAAACTGTATGAAGTTACTTTTTATTGTCAAACTCTCAACAAAATTAATCTATGGGTAATTAGTCTTGACGTACTTAATTGATGGTTATTGTTTTACTATGATTACTATAGGAAACTGATAAATGTTTGCAAATACAATCTTCTCTTATTTTAAATGAGTAAAATATATTACACTAAAATATTATAGATGGTTCGCAACATATTAACCCCTTTCTCTATATCCTGAGAATTATGGGACATTGCACTTAAAAACAAAAACACACTATGCCCAAAATGTTTTTTTAAGTCTCGAAAAATATAACCCATAAAAACAAAGTTTTTCAAATAAATCCTTTATATACATTGCAAATTTTTATGTTCATTAACACAGTGCCGATTCTGTAAACAGCGTATACTTGGCGTTTGCATCTAATTTTAAGTATTAAAAATATTTCTATCAGCAAAATGTGAGGCAATTTACGCTTCAAAATTTATTTATTAAAAATGAAAGTCACACTCAAATCCGCATCTAAATATCTTTAATTTATTTTGATTAAAACAATTTTATTATATATTTATAAAAACAAATTTGGCAACAGGAAAGAGTTTCTGCAAGGGTTCTATTCTACCGCGATTGGATGATAGCAAGTTGGTTTATTAGTATTCCGTAAAAGTGACTTTTTAGTGACAGTTACAGCTCCAAAATTTGACAGAATGTATTATCATAGACATCGAATCTATCTGTCAAGTTTCAGCCCGATTGGACGACGACAAGATGGTTAATTAGGCCTCTGCAGATTTACTCCCCATGGACAAACATACCCAGAAACAAAATCGAAGTTAATATAAAGGATTTAAAAAATAACTTGAACTGTTCAGTAATTGCTGGTTACTTTTCTCCATACTAGTAATCAATACATGATTATATTTGAGAAATTTCATATCTTCGAACTACGAACGAAAAGATTTTGGTTGAACAATAGCACCTTAATTAGCAAGCCGTTAAGAAACACAGGAGAAGAAAAAAGGGCATACTGTTAAATGAGTCGGATAAAATGTGTCAGAGCACATTTCTGATTTCCCAACTTTTTTAGCTCGACAACTTAGCTGGTACTTTTTTTTTTTACAATCTTAGACGTTTTTTGCTTAGATTTTCATACTTTGTGATATTGATTTATTTTATATTAAATTCTGAATCAAATTAATATGCAGAAAAATTCCGAAATTATTTCAATATTCCGAAGAGATATTACAAGTACACACTTGATGTATCGCAAATATAGGTCAAATTTGTTTTTAGTTTTGTTACTTTTAAATAATCTCTAAATGGAATTTTTGCAAGGTAATGGTATCATCTGAAAGCTAAAGAGTTATTTTGTTAATTAGAAGTACTATTTTTTTCTGAAAATAAATTTGAATATTTCAAACTCATTATCTAAAAAATCGTGTTTTTGGGACGTGAAATTTATTTTAAACAGTGATAACTGAAGTTTGATATAATCTTTTCTGAAAATGATTTCAGAATTCAAACCTGCATTTACTATCAGATGTTTTGAACCTCAGTCAAATTGATTGGAAAAGAAAATGAATTTTGCTAAAATTTTAAATACAAAAGTTTTAGAAAAATTGCGATTTTTTCTACTTTCAATGTTAAAAAAATTCTTTTAGAAAACAAAACATTCTAGAAGCTAGAAGGAGGTTCATAACGTTAAGAATGATATTACGATTAATTTCAAGCCATAATTTTTTTTTCTTTGTCCCATAAATCTCGAGTAATAACTCTTCAAAAATATGCTAATTAACTAGTTAAATGTTAATTAATTAATTTTTTAATAAAACTGAACTTTTTTTTCATGTAAAATATGTATTTTTAAGTGCAAAAAATCCGATTTTTAAAATGATAATTTTTAAAAAAATGATCAGTTGTGTATGTACACCAAACTGGATATTTATCAAGAATAGAACTCGAGTTTTTACATTCTACAGTGCTCTATCTTAACTTCTTAACAATATGGAACTGGAAGAATCTTATTAATAAATAATTGTCACTTTCTTGTGAGTTTTTGAATTTTTCCACAAATTGTCAAAACATTTTAAAACTATTTCCAAAGGTTCGTAGTAGTAATGGAAACAAGCCAATTTTACCATATCTAAGAGGTTATTGGCTGTTGTTTGATCTGTAGCTGTTAACGTTGGGGAAGAAAATATTAAAAAATTGAAAAAAGACCCGACATTTGAAACCGAAATTTTTATGTTTTTCTACTTTATACTTTTTACCATGTTTCCCCTCAACTTGGGCTATTTCTTACAGCGATAAAAAATTAAAGGGGTCCAGAACCAAAAATAAAACAAAAAATTATTCATAAATATTTTTATGTCAAAAATTTATCTTATGTATGAGATGCTATTTATAAGTTTTTCAGATATTTTTTTTTTTTTTTTTTTTTTTTTTTTTTTTTTTAATATTGTATATTAAAAATTTGTAATTAAAATTTTATATTTAAAAAATTAAAGTCCAAGAAAAATCTATAATAATTGATGTTTGCGTATTTTTATATAAGTTCAGAAAAAATATTTATTTATTTATTTATTTATTTATTTATTTATTTATTTATTTATTTATTTATTTATTTATTTATTTATTTATTTATTTATTTATTTATTTATTTATTTATTTATTTATTTATTTATTTATTTATTTATTTATTTACTTATTTATTTATTTCAAAGTGAAAGCTTTCTGAAATACATAATTGCATAAAGAAAATATTGTCCTTACAGAATTTTGATGGATAACTTAGAAAAAATTTATGAAAATCTCAAAGTTAAAATATTTAAATTTTTGCTTTTTTTTTATGTTATCTTTTACGCAAAATGTTATAATTTAAAACAGAATTTAAAAAGTAAAATTCTGTACAGAGAAAATGTTTAAAACTATGTAATTTAAATTGTTTTTGAGATATATTGATTTGAATTTGCAACATCAGTGAAAAACACTAGTACTCGAAAAACGCATTTTAAGCAGAAGTTTCAATGCATTACACCCATTAGTGATGTCTAAATAACACATAATTTAGCCGCGTTCGAATCACCGGAAGAATTAGTCCAGGGAATAGAGACATTTTGCCTTGCAAAAGGTTATGTAGTTCTGATTTTTTAATATGTTGTAAAGGTTGGTCTCGTGGTTTATAAACCAAGTTTTCGACCTCCTAACCCTTGTGCGTTCTCCGTGGTGCACCAAAAACTGAGCCGTTTTTCAGTTTATACTTCATAGCTCTTTGCCAATGCATCTTAGAAACACATATTATATTCAAAAGTTGTAGAAAATTAAATTATCTACAACTTTTGTATACTAAGTTTTTTTGTAGACCTATTATGTAAATAGTTATGTCGCATCGAAGTCAAAACTTTTTCGTAAAAATGCTACTTTTTTAAGATTTGTGTCAAGTTTTTTGCTTATATCTTCATAATGATACATTTTAGAGAAAAAGTTTGTGAATAAAAGTTGTAGAACAATAAATTTCCTACAAGTTTTCTATATAAACTTATTTTCTAGGACTAATAACAAAGGAGTTACTCTGCTTTGTGTATTTTCCGTGGTGCACCAGAAAAAAATACGTTTTTCAGTTTATAGATCATAACTCTTTCGCAATGCATTTTAAAAATAAACATTAAGTTTAAAAGTTGTAGAATATTAAATTTTCTACAACTTTTGTGAACAATTTGCTTTTGTAAATCTATTATATAAAGAGTTACGTCGTATCAAAGTAAAAACTTTTTCGTAAAAATGCTGCTTTTTTAAGTTTTTTGCCGAGTTTTTCAATTATATCTTCATAACAATAAGTCGTAGGGAAAAATATATTAAACAAAAAATGTAGATCTATAAATTTGCTCTAAGTTTTATACAAAAAAATTACTATTTAGGACTTATAACTAAGGATCTACTCTTCTTTTAAGGTTTACGAGATGATAACCTATAATATATTATGTATAGGTAAGGGTTTAAAAATAGCTTATTACTGCATAGTCTGACAATTTTAATAAAAAAAATAAAACAATATTTACATAATACTAATGATAATGTAAAATAAAAAGTGGAAATATATTAAATAATGTATATATCTATATACAATAACGGTAATATCAATTTACCATTTTCGCCATGGTGCACCAAAAACCTTCTGAATTCTGAAATTTTGAATTTTTTTCAGTATACCGATCATATCCTTTTTCCACTGCATTTTATAGGGGAAAAAAGTTATATTTTAGGTTGTAGAGTATTAAATTTTCTACCACTAATGTATGTGCAAAATTTGTTTTGTAGAACTAATGTATAAAAAACAAATTGTATGAAAAGCATCAAAGCAAAAACTCTTTCGTAAAAATACCATTTTAAGATTCTTGTCGAGTTTTTAGATGATATCCATAAAAGTATATCATAAAAATTGTAGAACCCTAAATTTGCTACGTTTTATATACAAAGTTATTTTATAGGATTAATAACAAAAGAGCTACTTGATAAGATCTAATATTAAAAACAGTTTCTTACTGCAAAGCCTGACAAGTTTAATAAAAAATAAAACAATATAGGTATTAAAATAATAGTATTATAAATCAAAAAATATAAATATTATAAAAATGCATATATATATAATAATAGTAATATCAATAAAACTTACAATTTAGAAAACTTATAAATTCTTAAATTTAGTTTCGTTTAGCCACGAAGGCTCGGCTAGTTCCTCCGCTACTTCTTGAATTAAAGAGTTCGGTTGGGTCGTCTTCATCGTTGTCATCAATTTTGATTTTCGCTGTATTGTCACAGGTTTGTCCATGACAGTTTTTACATATTATGGAGCACTTGAGACCGGCCTTTCTACAACCGCAGGCCTTAGTGCATCCTATGTTGCGCTGGCAGAAAATGTAGGTCAGAATTGATTGAGGAGCTGAATCTCTGGTGGTTGTAATAGGAAGAAGTCTTTTACTGTTCATCTTCCACCCACAGACCAGAGGATTTTTCAATTAGCCCATCCATGTCTTTACTTGATGGTATGTGCGAAAGACATGGTGCATAGCAGCTTCTTGGGTCGGAGGTAGCTTTGACAGATTTAACTTGCTCCCAGTTGTTGATTTGGAAAATTGCTTATAACGCAAAGCATTTCAAGTTGTTGCCCTGTGACCACCAAAGAGAGCAACAAGAATGCTTGATACTGCTTCGGTGATGCTTGAAACACTGGCATTAGGATCTAGGAAGATCTTTTCAAATTCCTGTAATATTGGATATGATGAAGAAGCCAACATTACAACGCATGTATTCCAATATTAAGTAACTACACTGAGTGGTTGAAATTCTGTCGGGATGGTTAGTGGTGGGGAGGGTTGAGAATGGTTTTTCAGTTCTTCTAATCTTCTACCCTGAATTCGGCAGTGGCAACTCTCAATCAACAGTATATGGTGTTTTCGCGGAAACTGAGCCCTTAAAAGAATTCCTTTACAAGTCACTTATGTCACCCGACTTGAGATTTTTCTATTCTATCTCAAAAGATCTGTACCCCACGTAGTTTAGAATCAGCCACTTGAATGCAGTCTATTTCTCATTTTTATTTCCGAATGCAGAAATTTTTGGTGTATCACGGCAAAATGGTAAATTTTATATTACTATTATTATCTATAGATTTATACATTATTTAATATATTTCCACTTTTTATTTTACATTATCATTAGTATTATATATATTGTTTTATTTTTTTATTAAAATTGTCAGACTATGCAGTAAGAAGCTATTTTTAAACCCTTACCTATACATAATATATTATAGGTTATCATCTCGTAAACCTTCAAAGAAGAGTAGATCCTTAGTTATTAGTCCTAAATAGTAATTTTTTTTGTATAAAACTTAGAGCAAATTTATAGATCTACATTTTTTGTTTAATATATTTTTCCCTACGACTTATTGTTATGAAGATATAATTTGTTACGAATTTTTCCACTGAGGCAATGATGGCACAGTTTTCACGGTTTAAAAGTATTTATTCTCCCTTCAGAAAACTCACAAAAATTTATTCACAGGCAACAGTTTAATTACGCTCAAGCTTCAACACAAGCTTCAACAAAAATAACTTCGAATTCAGCGATTATTCAAGCTCACTCCAATAGGTAAACAAAGCGATAAGCTTTCATCGAAGTCCAAAGTCAATCTGAAAACTTTCCCGTTCTCCAGTCTTTTTATATACAAGCGCGTGAGACATTCTCGAAATTTCCAGCCAATTCATCGGAAAGAAATTTCTCGAAACTTCTCGATTACTTCAGGTGTTGCCACCTTTTTCTAACTTGTATAATCGCTATTAATTACTAAATAAAATTGGATAAAAATAAATTACAATAGAATTTTGAAATAATACGTCACTATTTACAATATATACAGACAATTTGTGCAACATTTCCCCCTTCTTAAAGACTGCACGTCCCGGGCAGTGAAGTCCTTAAGAGTAAAGGCAATTCAATCACTTCTACTATAATATGGGGCTAGTCTATTGTTATGTACAACTCTAGGTTTACAGGAGGGTGTCCGTTGAATCCTTACCACGACGTCGTTGATCTTCTTAAGGACCACATACGGCCCCTCCCAGTTCGTCTGGAGCTTAGGGGAGAGTCCTTTCCGACGTTTAGGATTCCATAACCACACCTTGTCACCTTCCTGGAATGAACGTTCCGTGGCCTTGGCATCGTAGCGGACCTTCATGCGCTCCGTCATGATGTTGATTCTTTCTCTGGCGAACCGATGTACGGCTTCCAAACGTGCCTGGAGATCATCTAGATACTGGACAGGCGAGGAAGGAGTGTCCGGTGGTCGTCCAAAGAGGAGATCGCAGGGTAGTCTAAGGTCTTTTCCAAAAATCATTTGAGATGGTGTATAGCCGGTGGTCTCGTGAGTAGCACTTCTGTAGGCCAAAAGGAACAGTGGAAGTTTCTGATCCCAATCTTGCTGGTTATTGGAAACAAACAAGGAGAGATGATTCAGAATTGTTCTATTAAAGCGTTCGACCATTCCATCGGATTGTGGGTGCAGGGGAGTTGTACGAGTCTTTTCCATGTCGAGCAAGTCACACAGCCCAGTGAAGACAGCAGAGTTAAAGTTCGTCCCCTGGTCAGAATGTATCAGCAGGGGTACGCCAAATCGGGAGATCCAGTTCTGTACGAGAACTTCTGCTACGGTTGTGGCTTCCTGGTCCGGAATCGCGTATGCTTCTGGCCACTTGCTAAAGTAGTCCATGACAACTAGGATGTATTTGTTGCCATTAGTTGTGTGAGGTAGGGGGCCTAAGACATCCAAAGCAATTCTTTCGAATGGTGCTCCTACGTTGTAACGTTGCAACTTTCCACGAGTTCGGGTCATCGGTCCCTTCCGCGAATTGCATGCATCACAGGACTTGCACCACTTCTCCACGTCGGATTTTGCTTTGTCCCAGAAGAATCTCTCCCTGACTTTCTGAAGAGTTTTCGTGACACCAAAATGTCCTCCAGTAGAACTGCTGTGAAGTTCTTCTAGAACGTTCGTAACTCTAGAACTTGGAAGGATTAATTGCCACCGGAAGCTTTTGCCGTCATCGGACTCCCATCGACGGTAGAGTACTCCATTCTTCAAGTGCAAAGAGCATAGCCCAATATCTCTTCATTGTTGGGCTATAGCATGCAATTTCCTGCCAACTGGGTTTTCCGGTAGCCGCTTCCAGGAATTCAATGAGAGGTTTCAAGTCCTGATCTTCGACCTGACTTTTGCGGACATTCCGATCACTCCAAGGATCCACGTCTGAAGTAGTTGACTTGGAAGTTATTTTCCGAACGGCCAATGTGTTAACCCCAAACTTAGACTCGGCATTGGAACAAAATCGACAGTTCTCCGGACATGGTCTTCTAGAAAGAGCGTCTGCATTCCCATGGAACGTTCCTTTTCTGCGATGGATATCCATGTCATATTCCTGCAGGCGCTGAATCCACCTTGCTATTTGTCCCTCTGTATTCTTGAAATTCAGCAACCAAGTCAGAGACGCATGATCAGTTCTTAAAAGGAATTTTCGGCCGTACAAGTAATGATGAAAGTGCTCAACGGCTTTTACTATTGCCAGTAACTCCTTTCTTGTGACGCAGTAGTTCCGCTCGGATCTTGACAGGCTCTTACTAAAATAAGCGATGACTTTCTCCTGTCCTTCAATTTCCTGGGAAAGAACGGCGCCCACTCCCTCATTGCTGGCATCTGTATCCAAAATAAAGTCCTTGTTAACATCGGGAAAAGCCAAAACAGGTGCGGATGTTAAAGCGTTCTTCAGTTGATTGAAGGAGTCGTCACAGTCGGCAGTCCATAGGAACTTCTGCTTGCTCTCTGTTAGTCGATGCAAGTGTCTGGCGATCTTGGAGAAACCTTTCACGAATTTACGGTAATACGTGCACAGGCCTAGGAAGCTTCGCAATTGATGAACGTCTTGCGGTCGAGACCAAATTTGCACAGCATGGATCTTGGCTGGATCTGTGCTTACTCCATCGGATGAGATGATGTGTCCGAGATAACTGACTTTCCGCCTAAAGAGCTTACATTTTGATGGGCTAAGTTTCAAGTGGGCTTCCCTAAGCTTCAAGAACACGTTCTTCACATTTTGCAAGTGTTGATCAAAACTCCGCCCGGTGATAATGATATCGTCCAAATATACCAGACAGGTCTCGTAGGAAAGTCCTCTAAGCACAGTCTCCATTAGTCGCTCGAACGTAGCCGGTGCATTACACAAGCCAAACGGCATAACTTGAAACTGCCATAATCCTTGGCCGGTAGTGAAGGCAGTCTTCTCACGATCGTCGGGATGTATCTCCACTTGCCAGTATCCACTCTTCAAATCCAAAGTCGAAAACCACTGGTTCCCCGATAGAGTGTCCAAAGTGTCATCGATTCTTGGCAGAGGGTAGCTGTCCTTTTTCGTAATTTCGTTCAGCTTCCGGTAATCCACACAAAACCTGGTGGAACCATCCTTCTTTCGAACGAGTACGATTGGAGAGGCCCATGGACTTGAGGAGGGTTCGATAACTCTATTATCTTCCATTTCATGTAACAATCTCCCGACCTCCTCTTGTTTTGCGAAAGGAAGTCTTCGAGGATGTTGTTTAATAGGTAAATGGGTCCCAGTTTCGATTCGATGTTGAGTAAGCTCTGTTCTTCCTACATCTTTCGATGACATGGAGAAAATGTCTTGAAATTCTTTTATAAGGTTTCCGACAATCTTCTCTTGCCTTCTTTCCAACCGAGAGTCTTCGAGAAGCTGGTCCACTAAATCCGCGGGTGGTGCGGTCGGAAGCTCCTTCGATCCTCGTTCGATGCTTGTAACAGGTGTGCAAGTGGCAATTT
This sequence comes from Linyphia triangularis, assembly GCA_963978545.1. NCBI lineage: Eukaryota > Metazoa > Arthropoda > Arachnida > Araneae > Linyphiidae > Linyphia > Linyphia triangularis. The sequence goes on along the minus strand of OZ021733.1, from coordinate 37,894,795 downwards.
CTTCTCCTTTCTTGATAACTCTCTTAGAATCACCGATGTTGGCCATTCTCACATGCACCACCTCTTGAGAGAGATCCACAAGCGTCGCTCCTACTACCACTCCTTTCGGGACGCTATTCGATGATGGGAAGTCCGTTACTCCAAATCGGAAGGCCTTCGGGAGCTCTGTTGAACCTTTTACAACCAAATCTGTCATGGAGGGGATGGTGATGTCTTCAAGAGCTACTATTCGATATGCACACGGCTCTTCCGAGTCCAAACCGAACAATGGAACTTCTTCTTTCCCCGTTTGAAGCTCGCCTTTCTCGAAATTCAAAGTAATTCCATTTCTCTTTAAGAAGTCCAATCCAAGAATACATGGGTCAATAATTTCAGCGACGTAAACGGTATGAGTGTAGGTGTGAAATCCAAAAGAGATGTTGACATTTAATTTCCCATGCACAGAAATTTTGTCACCAGTCACAGTCTGTAGTGAAACTGAAGGCGCCGTGTAAAGAGGTTGGCTGTCCAGGCGCCGGGCTACATCCGTCCGTAAGATGGTTACATTTGCCCCTGAGTCAACTATTAGACGACAGGGAGTTCCATTGATCTTGCCCTCCACGAATAAACCATGGTTTCCTCCTTGAAGGGATGAGATGTGATAGAGGCTGAGTGGGGCACCACCTGCTCTACACGGCGACCTCCGCCTCGCGAGATAGCCGCTCTTTAGTTTAACTGCTGAGGCTCGGACGAGGGTCTGTCCCCTCTCCTGTCCAATTCAGGGCAATCACGTCTGAAATGTCCTTCCCGGTTGCAGAGCCAACAAACCACTCTAGTTTTTCGATCCTTCGAGCCAGGAATATTTCTCATAATTCGCTCCATTTTGTTTTCCAGTTCTTGAAACTTCTTCGTGAAAAGTTCAGAGGAATCGTCTGCCAATGCTCCACGTACGAAACGCCGATCTTTTCTAGAAGCTTGTTGTGCCGCCTCTACTCTCATGGCATAGACGAGGGTGGATTTCAGATCTTTGCTGTCGGACATCCTGGTAGCTTGCTGTATGTCGGGATCTTTGATGGCATCCACGAAATACTGAAGAGACAGGTTATCTCGTACGTCCGAGGGACAGTCTGGGAATGCGAGGAGCGACAGTCTTTCTATATCCGACGCCAATTCTTGAAGAGTTTCATTGGCCTTCTGCTGTCTCACTTTCAGTTGCAGTCTGTTGTAATCCTTAAGATGCTGCTCACCAAACCTTAGCTCCAATGCACTCGCCAGCGCCACGAATTCTCCCCGCTTCTCTTCAGGTAGTGTTTGTAAAATGTCAGCAGCTTCACCTCGAAGAGATGCCGCGAGATGGAATGCTTTCGAAGTATCGTCCCAACCATTCGCAGAAGCAATCATTTCAAACTGCGTTTGATAAACGCGCCAAGACGACCTCCCATCAAAAGTGGCCACTTTGATGTTAGAGCGCGGCGCCATAAAGGGGATGGAAGCGTTATCCCAATTAGGTGACGCTATGGCCACAGCTTCACGCGTTTCCATTTTTCGCAACCTTTCTTCTACAACGTCAATGAATTTGTCTTGCTCTTCCTTTAAGGTGGAAACTTTCTCTTGCATGGTGGAAACTTTTTCTTGCACGGTGGAAACTTTTTCTTGCACGGTGGAAACTTTTTCTTCAACTTAATTTCTCACTGTCTTAAGATTTTCTCTGACATCCAAAATATCCGCCTTCATTGATTGAAGAACACTCTCTGTGCCCTCTATAAATCTATCAACGGACGCAGAAGATGATTCTTGCTTGGATGCTAAAGCTTTAATATCTAATGATGTCGCTTCTTGACTGGTGGCAATTGCGGCGGCGAGTTCGACGTTAGTCGTTTCTTGGCGGGCTTTCATTTCGGCTGCGGCGGTTTCTTGGCAGGCTTTCATTTCGGATTTTATTTCGGCGGCAGTGGATTCTTGTTGGGCCTTCATTCCAGCAATCATTTCCATCAACTGCTTTATTTGATCTTCCATCATTCCTCTAGTTGTCGGCATTCAAAATTACGAGATCCCACTTCTGACACCACTGTTACGAATTTTTCCACTGAGGCAATGATGGCACAGTTTTCACGGTTTAAAAGTATTTATTCTCCCTTCAGAAAACTCACAAAAATTTATTCACAGGCAACAGTTTAATTACGCTCAAGCTTCAACACAAGCTTCAACAAAAATAACTTCGAATTCAGCGATTATTCAAGCTCACTCCAATAGGTAAACAAAGCGATAAGCTTTCATCGAAGTCCAAAGTCAATCTGAAAACTTTCCCGTTCTCCAGTCTTTTTATATACAAGCGCGTGAGACATTCTCGAAATTTCCAGCCAATTCATCGGAAAGAAATTTCTCGAAACTTCTCGTGAAAAACTCGGCAAAAAACTTAAAAAAGCAGCATTTTTACGAAAAAGTTTTTACTTTGATACGACGTAACTCTTTATATAATAGCTTTACAAAAGCAAATCGTTCACAAAAGTTGTAGAAAATTTAATATTTTACAACTTTTAAACTTGATGTTTGTTTTTAAAATGCATTGCGAAAGAGTTATGATCTATAAACTGAAAAACGTATTTTTTTCTGGTGCACCACGGAAAATACACAAAGCAGAGTAACTCCTTTGTTATTAGTCCTAGAAAATAAGTTTATATAGAAAACTTGTAGGAAATTTATTGTTCTACAACTTTTATTCACAAACTTTTTCTCTAAAATGTACCATTATGAAGATATCAGCAAAAAACTTGACACAAATCTTAAAAAAGTAGCATTTTTACTAAAAAGTTTTGACTTTGATGCGACATAACTATTTATATAATAGGTCTACAAAAAAACTAAGTATACAAAAGTTGTAGATAATTTAATTTTCTACAACTTTTGAATATAATACACTGCGTGAAAAAAGTAGAAGGACACGTGATTTTTTTTATAAGTAAAAAACACTGATTTTTTTCCATAACAATTTAATGAGTAACACTTTAAATTACTAATTACAAACAGATAACTGTATCTGAAAATTGAAAAAAAAAAAAAAAAAAAAAAAAAATACAGGTCAAGTACAGCAATAAATCAGTTTTGACATCATCATACTCTGTGAAAAAAGTAGAAGGACACTTCTAAATAATGCAAATAAAAGTCTTATTAATAGGGAATTCTTCCACCATTGGCTTTGATTACTTCAAAAATTCGATTTGGCATCGAATCATATAAAGTTTGAATTTCTGTTTGGCAGAAATTGTCCCATACATAATTCAAAGTTCTCCGAAGCTCAACTATAGATTCAAACTGCTTGCCTTCCGCGTAAACGAGACGAACAATCATTGCCCATATGTTCTCTACAATGTTGAGGTCCGAGCTTTTAGCAGGCCATGGCAAAACCCGAACATTATTTGCTGCAAACCAATTTTTAACCCCATTAGCTGTGTGAATTAATGCTCTGTCCTGTTGAAAAATCCAGTCATTTCCGCCTAGCTCAACGCCATAGGGAAGGAGATCTTAATTCAAGACTTGGATGTAATCTGTGTGTTTCTGCCTGCCACTCAGGAACACTAGGCTTGTTCTTCCTCCGTACCCGACTGCCAACCAAACCATTAAACTCCCTCCTCCCATCTGTCGGGTAGAATAAGTCTTTTCTTCAGTACCGAGACAGTGCCAATAGTATTTGTAGCCATCTGGACCGTCTAAATTAAATCTTTTCTCATCAGAAAATATAACGGAGGTCCATTCTGACGTCCAGGACATGTGGTTTTTAGCCCAGTGCAGTCGGTGTTCAATGTGCTTTTCATTCCATTTGGGATGGTGCTTCCTTTTTAGGAATACGAAATTTTCGGACCTTTTCATGTAGTTGTAGACAGTTCTTCTTGAAACGTGTGTGATGCCTGCATTATTTTGAGCTTTGGCAATACTTCCATCCGTTTTTTTAGTTCCCGAATGATTTTTCTTTAATCGCGTTGCGTCAGTTTTTTAGGTCTGCCAGTCTTCTTTTTGGTTCCCTGACTACTAGGATTTCTTATATAGTTTGAAACAGTATTTGGACTAATACGTAGCTGGTGTGCAATCTCTCTCACACCTTTGCCATCGTTTTTGTAGGCATAAATTTGGCCTTTTTCAAACTCACTTAAAGGTTTTCCTCTAGGCATTCAAAAATGATGAAAACGACGGATTTTCAATAAAATAGTATGTTTTTCTTAACAAAAACAGTTAAAAAGAATGAAACACCTACCTTTGAGGTTTACAATATTCCAAAACAAATTATTTTAGCTAGTGTCCTTCTACTTTTTTCACACACCAAAAGTCGTTAAGCACTGTTTTCCTTAATTTTTACTAGTGGTAGATAAAATTTACTCATTTATAAAAAAGAAAAAATAGCCAAACTACATAAAAAAAGTAATTTAGATCAGGAGGATCGAAATACAAAGCATAAATTACAAAATATGACTGTCCTTCTACTTTTTCCCCGTAGTGTATGTGTTTCTAAGATGCATTGGCAAAGAGCTATGAAGTATAAACTGAAAAACGGCTCAGTTTTTGGTGCATCACGGAGAACGCACAAGGGTTATTAGGTCGAAAACTTGGTTTATAAACCACGAGACCAACCTTTATAACATATTAAAAAATCAGAACTACATAACCTTTTGCAAGGTAAGACCCATTTTTCAGTCTCTATTCCCCGGACTAATAATAAGAAAAAAAACCTTTTCAGGATTGCATGAACTATTTTTTTTTTTTTTTTTAATTGAAATTTGACGAAATTTCAGTACTGGATGCCGAGTTCTGAAACCCTAAAATCAACGTATTGTGGTACGAAATAGGGTATTTGTTTACTTTTACATAAAAAAATAACCCATAAAAACAAAGTTTTAAATCTTTATCAATTTGCATTCGTTGACAACTTGTTTGTACATTTGCACACTTATTTAAGTGATTTTAATCACAGATTGACTTTTCACAGTATTCGACCACTACGAAGAAAACCATAGATTTCGCGTCACGAACTAACTCTATTTGGCCCACAAAAGTAGATATATTGCATTGTCATTAACAACGAGTCTATCTGCCAAGTTTTAGATCGATTGTATGACCACAAGTGAGTTAACTAGTCCTCCGAAGCATTAATAAAAGCGTGTGTAGGAGTGGCCTCTAAGTAACAAACCCCAAAAGTTAAGAAAATGCATTCCCATCAACAACGAATCAATCTGCTAACTTTCAATTCGATTGGATAACGGCCAAAGGCAAAAGTGGCGACTGGAGGATGGCAAGTTGTTTAAATAGCCTTCTCAAACTTTCAAACAAAATCGTTAATATAAAAGATTTAAAAACACACTTTTTTTTTACTACGATTTTGTAACGATGTGGATTTAATACGTTTGCAACATCAAAGCTGATACCGTCTCAGATAGTTTTGTGAAAGCTTTTCGTAGGAGTACTTATCAAACGTTTGCTGTGGAAGATTTACTTTGGAAGAATAGTGTTAGCTCTCATAAAAGAAAAAGCAGCACGTTTAACTTTTAGATAACATTTCAGCCGCAGAAAATGAATAAAAAATCACATTTAAATTGAAAAAAAAATTTGCGAAAACTTTTATAGCTGGCTTTCGTATATTATATAACTGACCAATACGATACATCATAAAAATATATAGTTTAAAAAAATATATAGTTGAAATAAAATATGTAGTTAAAATATAAGTTGTTTGTTTTGGGAGATTTCTGGAGTAAAGACTACTTAAAAAGAAGTGGAGCAATTGTGGAAAAACTATTTTTTTTAAATTCATGTTTGTTTCAGTTTTCTTTGTAACTGGAGACAGATATTAATAATTCTTTTTTAACACATAATGTTAAGAATTACTTTGTTACTGCGATTTAAAAAATTTCAAAAATATCCTGCTAATGTAGAAATAGACAGATATATTTTAATCAGGGGTAAAAAATGAAATTAAAACTTACGAAACCATTTATTTTAAGATCATAAAAAAATGAAATTCATTTTTTAATGAATTTTCCACAGAAATCATTCAATCATAGTTTTCAGTATCACAACCAACACACTTAACCCATTTTTTTCTTATAAATATCTTATAAAAAAAATAATCGGATTAATCATCTTACTACGTTCTCATTCATTAAGAACAGACTTCGCCTTTAGTTCTATTTGCTTTAGAAGCATCTGAAAGACAAAATCAGGGTGAACATAGTATGTATTAATCTTGGTGAATAAAGTAAATGCGCGTCCTCTAATGAAAGTTTCCACATTGCAAGTCCATGGCCATCTCGAATTCTAGTTCCTTCCAAACTAACCCCACAATGTATAACTAAAACCTAACTATCCCTTTAGATTATTGGCTATCACAATAATGGTTGAATTAAAACGAATAATATTTATACAAGTTTGTGAACTTACATACTTTTGTAATTGTGTATAGCCAATTTAATAAACACCATATTTATGAATACCTAAACTGGTTTCAGCGCTACTTAGGTTCTTTAGTAAAACTAAATTAATTGTTTTAAACTTTTACGGTAACCTGCAGGTTTTATTGAAGTTATGAATATATGTATTTACATTACTTACACTTCTCATATTCACACCACGTCCTATAGACTTTCTTAGTTTTATACAGAGTAATACAGTTCAACACAAATTTCGACACAACACAAAGTTGGTGTTTTATAAAATAATATTAAGACAGAAGATTTAATCTTTATATCACTTAATAATATGCACATATTACATTCAAAATAGAAATTTGAAAATAAAAAACAAAGCTGTGGTGAATTAGTCGCAAAAATAACAAAAACGACAAAAATCCGTTGCATTTAAGTTTAGGCACAAAGTAATTTTATTTTATTTTTATACGAAAGCGAAAAGTTTTAGCAATCAATTAAGCTTTCACGATGTTTTCTCAAATCAACAACATGGTTTTTCATTAAAAACACAAGCTTTGCATAGTTTCAGGCTTGATTCCATACCACGCCTTTTCAATGGCTTCTTTAAGTTCAAAAATAGAGGAATACTGCTTTCCAAGGGTATACAACTTTTTTAAGAATTTCCCATACATTTTCGATAGGGTTACAGTCAAGACTATTGGCAGGTTTAGATTTTTTTTAAAAAACCCGCATTCCACAATTCTTCTACGTACAGTTTAACGTGAAACTTTAATGGCAATTATATTTTTGATCTGATTTGCAAAATAATGTTGATTTGAAGCCAGTTTTATAATTTGTCTATCATCCTGTCTGCTGGTCGATTGAGGTCTTCCAGATCGTGATTTTGGTTAATATTGGACCCCATGAGCTTAAACTCTATAAATACCTGTTTTGAAACGATTTAATGCAATTGAAATATCAGAAATGGATTTATCTCTGTCCTTTAACTTCCAAATTCTTAAAATCTCTACATACGAAAATTGCGTAGACTTGGACATCATTCTAACCAGTGAAAATTACTTCAAACCTTTTATAGAAACTTAAAGACACTCCCCTTTGATGATGCGATCACTTCCTCTCAAGAATTTACAAATATATCTTACATTTGTGCCTATACTTTTGAGGCATGGAAAGTTTTCAAAGTTTCAACTTGTTGATGTTAGACAATTTTTATTTTTTTTTCAATTTCCCTGCACTTTTGTTATGGCTTTAAGAATATAAATTTGAAAAAAAAAAAAAATCCTAGTGAAAATAAAAGGAATACTATTGTTTTTTCGCGAATCGCCTCTGTGTCTAAACTTTTGTGCACGACTGTTATGGATCAAATTTGAGTGTGTATTGTTTGGTACCCTAGACTTATTAGAGATGTCACTGATTTACAGTCGTCATGTTTTTCTTTTCAGTTACATCAATTTTGTAGCTTGCATAATGCTATAAAAACTTATATTTTGGCTTATTACAAATCTATCGTTATAATTTAAAAAGTCCTAAATCCAAATAATAATAATAATAATGCAATTTTGAATTGTTAATTTTGAATAATTAAAATGCAAATTTTGACGCTTTTGCGATTCTCCTTTGAAATTATATATTTTTTTTACTGTTGCATATGTTTGTATTACATGAGAATTTGAGTCATTAATTGAAATAAAAGGATTATTTTCTAAGAACTAATCAAAAAGTGTCAAATTATGCATTTAAAGTTTTGGATTTAGGGCCTTTTAACTAATGATGGCAGGTGTGTCTCCAGATGATAACATGCATGTAATATTTATGCTTATGGGCTTTTGATATATATATATATATATATATATATATATATATATATATATATATATATATGTGTATGTGTATGTATATGTATATGTATATGTATATGTATATGTATATGTATATGTATATGTATATGTATATGTATATATATATATATATATATATATATATATATATATATATATATATATATATATATATATATATATATATATATATATATATATATATATATATATATATATATATATATATATATATATATATATATATATATATGCTGGGCTTCTTTAACAACGTCTAGTTGTTTTTTTCTGAGATATCAATTCTTTTTGTTGCGTTTATTATGATACGGCCAATAGATATTTTAGCGTGAATAATCAAATCCTTACTCTAAGAAAAAAAAAATGGCGTTCGTAGAGAGATTTAGGTTTGCAATTCAAATCCTCTTTGTTGTTTTTTTATTATTTTTAAGAGAGGGGAAAAAAAGAATGGTATGAATATATTACAGCGTTTAACCTCTCCAAGTATCGGGATCATTTCCAGAGGGTATAGACCCTCCTACCCATCAAATCATGCAAATGGCACTTTCTCTAATCAAGCTGAAAAGAAGAAAAATATAATGGTGTACAATCATCAAATAGTCTTGGCTGTAGCCCTGGCTAAAATGTTGGTCTCAACCAGAAGAAGAAGGAGAAGAATAAAAAGAAGAACAAAATTCTGGTGACTTCGGTGATTTTTGAAGGATTTTTTTACCATGTTCAATTAGTTAACAATTATGTTTTTTTTTTTTTTTTTCCTCATCTATTCACCCGGGGCAACATAATGGGGGAAAATCAGGGTTCTTTCTTTAATAGAAACTGAGCTGTGAGGGGTCAAAAACGGTCCTAAGCTCTGTCAACATAATATACATTTGCATGTCTGCCGCTTTGACATCGGACTTGGCGACGGAACACTGCCACGTTCCTATACCCAATCTGCTTTTAATATAGAATATATTATATCGTAAAAATCTCACAAATTATATTCCATATATATATATGTATAATTAATTTTAAACAAGATTTTACAATAATCTATTTATCCCAATAAATTATTTTAATAAATAATTTGTAGTTTTTTTAAACAAATTATCATTTTAATTATTATCACTGTTATCATTTTAAAAATAGTATTTAAGAAATGTATACCTTGAAAGAATTCATTAAAGAAATGCCTGTTGCATTACAATTATTTTATCTAAATATGAGTAAACATTTCATTTCAGTTACTCAAACAATCTATATTATTTCTGAAAAGTAAAAATACAACTTGTGAAACTCACTCCCAAATGTATTTAGTAATACATAAAATAACTATGTAAAAAATAATCAAAATATTTTGTTGAAAAATAGCAAACAATGACCATAGAATATTTGAATTCCTCAATATCCGAAAAATTCTTTGAAGACATTATTCTTAAATTTGAAGACATTTTTTAGTTGTGTGAAGTTTTATTTAACAGTAAAAATATCAATTTTAGCTTTTGCTAACGTAAAATATTTCATTAAGAAATGGTCATAATTTTTTACTTACTAAACAAAAGCAAACCGCATACTGAATAAATTACTATTCTGTAATAGCCAAAACCGTTCCTTGAAAAGTATATTCCTGATTTGAAAGTAATTCTTAACAGATTCGTGGTTGAATAAACTCACGTAAAATAAAAAATAAAAACTTTACTTTTAACAAATGTAAAAAAGTTCTTAAAATAAATTTTCTTCTTAGTTCAACCCAACAATTCAAATACTTTTTTTTTTTTGTGGCAAACATGTTTCAACTAAATATTTCGAAAATACCTTTCACCAGAAAATAATCATCAATATTTTACCTACTTAAACCAAAGCAAACTTTATACCCCTAATGGAGATTACAATTCATTAATTTCAGAAATCTTTCTTTGGAAAACTTCTTATTCGAAAATAATTCTTAATAAAATTTTGGTTGAATAAACTCACGTACAATTCAAATAACTTTATTTTTAGCAAACGTAAAATATTTCGAAAAATAAATTTTCGTTAGGAAATGCTCCGAGAAATAATGAGTACGTTTCTCTACATTCCGAGAGACTCTATATTATGTTACTAAGAAACTTATCTAAATCACGTATAAAAGCATCTTCCAACCTTCAAAGCACGTAAGTTTTAATCTAATGTGAAAGAGATATCCAACTCTCTTGGCTTCTGATTTTTCTAATCTATTTCTTCTAAGCACGCAATACGTTAAAGTTCTCACATTACTGAAGGACGTATTCTCAAAGTTCAGATTTCTGATAAGAGGCTCAGTACTCAAAGCTGTTTTGCATAGAAGAGCTCTTTAGAGTACTAAAGATAAATAAACGTAATTGAGGAAAATGTCTCTAAAATATTTTCATCTTAATGAAAATTCAAGGGACATGGATGATGTAAGTAAATAAATTATGCTGTTTGAAGATGAATGTGCTTTTCAGTTTAAATATTCGTGACAAATTGCGAAACGAATAGTGAAATATTTGAATGTGTAAACGATGATCTAAAACAAGTGTGATTATTTTAATTAACCTCAAATATTGTTTCTGGGCTGAGTTTTTGTGACAATCTTTTTTTTCTCCCTTTGCGCAAAACCAAAATTGGTAAACGATATACTAATTTAAATGGCTCCGCTTCTGACGAATAGTTTATTTATAATTTCACTTTGAGTTATTCATTTGAAAATCAAAGTAAAAAAAAAAAAAATAGTCCAAAATTTTGGGAAGTTCTGATAACATACAGTAGATGGCAGCACTATAGAAAATTGAAAATTTGAAACTAAGCACGATAAGGAAACCATAAGGAGTGTTTTATACCTTATCAACAGAATCCAATATCGAACGCTGATGACTTTCTAAAAAAAAGTAATTCCTCTAAGCAACCTTAAATGCTCAGGCTACAGTGCTCACTAGAATTAGGTATTTTATTATTTACAATCATAAATATATTTTAAATATTCGTGTTTTTCTGAATAACATACATATTTTAATGTTTTCTAGAATACTGCAATATTAAGGTATAGGAATTTTTATTTAATGTGTTTGATATTTTGGTTAGGAATAACTTAACCAGTTAGCCTATCTATATATTTAATCAGGCACTATTTACAAATGATTTTAACAGATTATTTTTATCCAATAAACAGTAAAATACGGCAACCTGATACGAACTTCAAACTCATTTCGGCATGAGTTAATCACTTTTAATATTCCAAAAATTGGTCAAAATAATATTTTTATAGCTAAAGGGGGAAATTGTGGGGGGGGGGGGTGAGAAAAAAGAAATTTGGAAGTTGAAAAATAAGGACCACCCTACTGTACATAGAAAAACCAAACTATCAAGATTTTCAACTTACAACAAGTAAGATTAAAATTGTTAAAACGTTCCAAGTTTAGAATATTCATTCTCCTATTTCCTAAAATACAATAAGCTGAAAGTTGGTGCACATTTTCTCTAATCTGTACATAGTAAAACTAAACTATCAAGATTTTGACTAACAACTGTAAGGGTTAAAAGGACTAAAATGTTAAACAAGTATAGAATACCTCAATGTCCTACTTTTCACAGAGACATGACGCTGAAAATTTATGGACATGTTCCCAAACATATTATGATTCCAGCGAACCACTCTTAAGATTCGAAAAGGGTAACACAAAAATCCTATACAAAAAAAATTTATACCAAACATAAAATATTTGATATTTCTAAATGTTCAAATAGATCGTGAAAAAGCACGGATATTCAACAAGTTCTTGATATGATCTATCATACATTCACAAGTAAACATTTATTGAAAATATCATCTCAACATTCAATACTCAGAAAACTTTTTTCGATATACAACACCGTAATATATTCCTGGCACGTCTCAAGAACAACTCAACTCAGCAGGTGGAAAAGACTCCAGATAACCCCAAGAGATTTCTCTATCTAGTACCCAGTGTCACTAGTACGCCAGAAACACGGAGATAAGGGCTAAAATATCCTCAAGAAAAACAAGAATTCGAAAACATCCGAGTAGCCGAAAGGTAGAAGATTAAGAGTGTGGGGGTAATTGCGACACACAAGATACTAAAGGCAACCCTAAATGAATAACAAACACTTCCTAGAGGGCGGGGGATAAAAATAAGATAAAGACGCCATTAATTCAAACCGATACAATGGGATGCTCAAGAGAAGATTGAATTCTTTGGCTTTTTAATTTAGTGACCAAAACAGGAAACAGGGAAACGGGGTGGAATGGAGAAACAGGAAAAAAGAGATATGGAAAAGTGACGAACAATACCTTCGTTCTTCTGTTTCTCTGATTGTTGGAATGTTTTGTATAGGAGACATGGCTGAGTATAGGCAATTAAATGGGGTAGGAGACTGTTTCCTATTTCGAGTTTGAAGTTGGATGTTTTGTTTGACTTTATTTCTGGGGGGAGAACAAAACAGGAACATAAAAGACGGTTTTTTGGAAATTGAAACGCTTTGTCTTTTTGTAGAGTTCTTTGAAATATGAAAACAATTGTGATGTTGGGGAATAAAGGGGTGTAAGTCAGAGATTTTATTCTTTTGGTTATTGTGCTATGGGGCATTCGTATACTCATACTTGAACGGCAAAGATGTATAAGTCGTAGTATGTAGAACAAATATAAAAAGCAATAGATTTGTTTTCTTAGAAATGGGATGAACAAAACTTCTTTCTCTAATTATTGGGATATTGTTGATTTTTATTGTTTTCTATAAAAGAAATTGCTAAGGGGATACTTTGTTATTTGTTTCATGTCTGAAATCCATTGTTGTATTTTATGTGTATGTGAATAAAATATGTAATAAAAAAAAAGGTTTATCTTGGGAATCAATCATGTTATCTACTTTGTCCAGCATATATATCAAAAGTAACAACTATGAAATTTCAGAAAAAAATGGTGAGAGTAGATATTTCAATAACTTTTTTTTTGCACTACGAAATGTACATTCATACTTAATCATATATTTTTAAATCCCCTTACAAACCCATAACAAATATAAAATATAATATTTTCCATTTATTTAATGATATTTTTAGGGAAATTAAAAGTTAATAGCTTTGACTCTCAAAGTCATTTGAACGACGCGTACTTCAATGACGTGAGATCATTCAAGTATTTGTACTTCAATGTAAAACATAAAAATTATATTTCTATGTAATAATTATATATTTTGTATAGGCTAGTACAGAGCATAACAAATTAAGGGCAGACAGCAACTCCGTTTTTTATTTGAAGGTAGATTTTCTTTTACTTTATATCTTGGAATAAGTTTTCAAACCTTTAGTAGGCTACGTGGAGAAAAAAATGCCTCAAGTCTTATGAATATTTTCTATATGAAAGTGTTGCAAACATAAATTGTAAGTATATGATTATTGTTGCATGCTAGTATATATAAAGTGGTAGGTACGTTAAAAATACCAAACTTTTTTTAATTTTTGGTACTAGGGTACCTTCTCATGCTTAGTAGTCCTAGTTTATTATTAGTAAATTGTAGAAAGTAAATTTCTCTGACATCAATGCTAATTGTAAGTGAAGGAAAAGTAAATATTTTTATTTTTAAAATTCTTATTATTTGAATGTGATTTGTGCCATTTTGTGTTTCCGTAATTTACCATTGAAACCTATATAGCTTTAATTTTCATAATGTAAAAAATGTTTAAATTTAATAATGAGTGTACATTGCATTCGTTGGTTCTCATTGATCCACAAAAAGCTTAAAAGTTATCTGTTGAGTTGCCAATATTTAATTAAAAATCAATCAATTTATCAAAGATGTATTATCTTATTCCTTTTTCAATTAAATAAATATATTTAACTTTAATTCACATAGTAAAAAATAGTTGTTTCCTTTTAATAATTTTATGTCCTTTTAAATCATCAATTCGAAACTTGTGGTCCTCAAAAGGCCCAAAACTAGTATACGGAGGTACCACGTTGTAATTTAATAATCCATAATGATTTAGCATATAAATATATTTTTTGAATTAACCCTCTATTCCAAAAATGAAGTAAAAACATGCTCTATCTTTAATTATCATTTAAGAAAATTATATCTTTATAAATCTCAAAGCTTTTCTTTACCCAGTACAAGTTACTTACTTCCAGTGTTAAAACCAAAAAAATTTCCAGTATCAGACACAAGAATTCAAAAATCCTCGTAACTGCAATAATTTCACTTTAAAATTAACTATTCAGGTACCTAACATACTTAGTTAAATTATAGTAAAATTAACAATATGAGACAAACAATATTCTTTTAAGTTAATAAATACATTTATGAAAGTGCCTGAGAATAAAGGGACTGAATTAGATCCAGCCTTCTATTTATCTTCCGATTTAATGGTTCCTGTTATTTTAGCTTTTACACAATATTAATGGAGGGAGAAACTTTTGCAAAGAGTCTGTCTCTCTGCCTCAATGTAACATTAATTCCCGGAAAATACTACAAAAGATACAGTCATGTACGATACATAAAATGGAAGGTTTGGTTAAGACGAATTCACATACGAGAATTCAGCCGAAAGTTTCAAAAATAGTGACAAGTCAAACTCAACTCAATTTGCAATTCATTAAGACTGAACTATAATTGCTGCAAACATCAAGTATCATTTATCAGTTTGGAGATCTCGATAACATTATTAAAATTAGTTAAACTTCAACAGTTCAACCGGAACTACTTTAAAGTTCAACTGGAATTGTTTAAAGTTCAACAGGAATTGTTTAAAGTTCAACCGGAAATGCTTTAAAGTTCGACCGGAATATTACGTCTATGCTTCTACAGTAACTTTTTGAGGAGTTCACATTTTGACAGCATTTAGAGATATAAGATTAGAACTAGGATATTCAGATTATCAATCTTAACAAGGAGAAATTTCGATCATTAAATGTCACCACATTGTAAATGCTTGAGTTCTGTGTCTGATGTGCGATAAATGAAATGTGTTTAAAAGTGGCCTTTTAGACTGTCATAATACAACTTATTTGAGCACCAGTTTATTTTGAAGAAAACACACCAGTAGCACGACAACGCTGGCCATTATCGTACGACAATGGCCAATCCCGATGTGGAATGTTTTAAACCAGCAGTTGTTACACATATTGGCCAATCTCACCCAGTGCTGAATAAAATATACTGGAAATTTTGAAATATTGATGTACAGTTTTAAAAATGAAATGCTTTCTTATCAGAATAGACGGAGGGCAAAAAATATGTTTTATTATGTTTTTTAAATATTTATTTATTTATTTATTTATTTATTTATTTATTTATTTATTTATTTATTTATTTATTTATTTATTTATTTATTTATTTATTTATTTATTTATTTATTTATTTATTTATTTATTTATTTATTTATTTATTTATTTATCTATTTATTTATTTATTTATTTATTTATTTCTAAATTGTGTATTTTAGATCGATGGCTTTGTCCAAAATTGGCCAATCTTCCAGAACCTTGTTTCTTTTATTGGCCAATACTGCTATTCTACCTGAGAATGATCAGGATTTCTCTAAGATCTTCGTAAAACTTTATATACGTGCTAATGGGAGAATATGTAAAAAAAATAATAACGTATTAAATAAAAAAGAAATAAAAAAAAACTGTATAAAATGTAACAACTTATAAAGTAGATCAAATTTCCCAAAATTACAATATTTATTTATTTATTTATTTATTTATTTATTTATTTATTTATTTATTTATTTATTTATTTATTTATTTATTTATTTATTTATTTATTTATTTATTTATTTATTTATTTATTTATTTATTTATTTATTTATTTATTTATTTATTTATTTATTTATTTATTTATTTATTTATTTATTTATTTATTCTTTCATTCATTCATTTATTTATTTATTCACAATCTTTTCGATATAATTTAGCATGCATAGCTAACTATCTTATAAACCTTCATAGTGCCACATTTACGCCTTGTGGCAAATATTTCGGCCGCTGTTAAATTTTCTCTTCAAATATCATTTCCCAATAGTCATACAGTGTACGTACATACTTTAATGAATATACCTTCATTTAGTACTAGCTCTTTACTGTTCTATAGAGATGTAGTTTAAATATATCACTCCTGCATAAGAGATTTAAAGACATACATATGGAAAGTATAAAATAATTAGTTGATTTTTAAATGTTCTTCTAATATATGTATATAACTAAATTATTATCAATAAGAATTATCTATTGATAGATTATGTTGTTGAAAGTATTCCACTTTTAGTATCGTGAAAATGTTTACGAATAATTTACACCACTGAACTGTTTTCATGACAGATTAAACCTAGAGAAATCAATCAGATTTTATTCTTATTACTAATGATTGTATACGCTTTCATCAATTTTTTTTCTTACAACCAACACTTCCAAATTTTGTCTTTGAAACAGCATACCCATTTATATACAAGTCTTTCGGTGTTTCTAAAAACAAATATTCCATTTCAAGAATCTTTCACAACACCATATGGAAGAAAGCGAAATTTGGATTTCTTCTGTTTTTTCTGATGGTAGAAGTGTCGGCGCGTTGTTTTGGAAACAGGAAAGAGATAGGAAAGTAAATGAGGAAGGTTTCTGATCTTTTTTCGAGTTTTTAAGTTGGCAATTTTATTTCACTTTATTTTTGAGAAGTGAAACCTTTGTAAGACTTCCTTGTTCGATAAAGGAAACCTTAAAGAATATATCCAGGGATATAAGGCGTTTCGACTTAGTGCTATTTTTTTTTTTTTTCTTAAGGGCTCTGTTTACTTTGAATGCATGAAAAATACGCTATTTTTTATGAATTTTTTTTAAGAATACTGCAATGTTTATTGATATAAAACTTGTTAGGCTTAATAAAAACATTCGTAAATAACAAAAAAAAATGGTGATTTTAACCACTTTTTTAGTGTGAAAATGCCAGGTAAACAGGAGTCCTCAAAAAGTAGGTAGGCGTGCGCCGTTGAAAAAATCTGAACAGCCCATCTGAAAAAAAAAAATTTAATGGTTTTAGGTTTAGTGTGACAGTGGCTATATGCCGTTCCTCTAATATTGGTTTATATGCAAAAATAACAAAATGGCAGACAAAAAAAAAATTAAAAACTTGGGGTTTTTTTGCATGTTTTTTTTTTTTTTCCAAAAAAATAGTAAAAATTAAAATTTTGCAATAATTCTGGTTCGGGATATAGCGATAAGTGTACAGAAATATGGTTAAAATTTCATAAGGATCAGTTCAGTGGTTTCTGAGATTTTTTCAACAGCGCACACCTACTCACTTTTTGAGGACTCCTGCTTACCTGACATTTTCGCACTAAAAAAGTGGTTAATATATATATATATATATATATATATATATATATATATATATATATATATATATATATATATATATATATATATATTGTAATTTACGAATGTGTTTTTTTAAGCCTAACAAGTTTTTTATTAATAAACAAAACAGTATTCTAAAAAAAAAAATTTCAAAAATGGCATTTTGTTCATGCATCCAAAGTAGACAGAGCCCTCAAATACATATAAATACTATGGAATCAATTAAATATTCTAACTTTCATTTAGAGAGCTAAAACGTTTTTAACTGTTGATTTTTACATGAGTACTAATCTCATAAACAAATTTTTTTTAAATTCCATGTGGAAAGAAATATAGGTATGAGAAACGGAAATAACAAACCATCAACATAAACACTAGTATTTATCTTATGGAAATAGTTTATATATTGGATTAGCTCGTTTTCATTTAACACATTGGTAACAGGTAAGAAGAAATCTTGAGTTTTCTGTGGTTGACAGGAAAATTTGAAAGCCCATAAAATTCATGGAAATTAGCAAGCATATTCTAACCCGAATATAAACGGTAAAGGGTGGTAGTAGCAAGTCTAATTACCCGTCACTAATATATTAAGTAATGATTATTTGTTTGTGAGCGTGGCATTGCCTTTTTTTAATACAATTGTATTAGATAAAAAAAAAAAAGAAGGTGAGAGTACTAACTTGTGTGTAAAACATAAGTTTTTCCATTTTAATTCTTGATGTTTCACACTTTCTTACAGAAATATCAATAACGGTTGAAGCAAAAATGTAAAAAAAAAATCAAGCATCCCAAAAACATAATATGATCATTTTTTGACCCCATCTTTAAAGTATTAAGTAAAATTATTTGTTTGTGAGGGTGTTATTAACTCTTTTTAATGAAATCGTACTTCAATTCAAAAGAGGCGAGAGTTCTAAATTGTACATAAACCAGAACTTTTGCAATTTTAATACTTGATGCTTTACACTTTTAAAGCTAACATAGATCATAACGGTTTAGGTAAATATACAAAAAGAAAAAAAAAGGGGGGGGGGGGCGGGGTCATAACAATCCATAAACTTGACATAATCATTTATTGACCTCGTTACCAATGTATTAAGTACAGTTATTTGTTTCTGAGAGCATCATTAACTTTTTTAAATAAAATTGTACTTAATAGTAAAATTGTAAATATAGATAAGACTTTAAAATTTGTGAATAACCTCAAAGTATTACAATTTTAATATTTTATGCTTCATACTTTCTAACTCACAGAAACTCCCATAACAGTTCAAGAAAAATACAAAAAAGATCAGACAACTCCAAAACATAATGCAATCATTTATTGACCCCATCATCAAAGTATTAAGTAAAATTATTTGTTTGTAAGGGGGGTGTTATTAACTCTTCTTTTTAATGAAATCGTTCTCCAATTCAAAAGAGGGGAGAGTTTAACTAGTGTGTAAAACAGAATTTCTGCAATTTTAATACTAGATGCTTCACACTCTAACTCACAGAAACGCCCTTGACTGTTCAAGAAAAAAAAAATTCACAACAGCCGAAATATCATACAATGACCATTTGTAGAAAATTTTAAGAATTTTTGTACAAAATATAACTTTTACTGCAATATTTTCAAAAATTCCCTTTTATTGCGACAAAAATTATTTTTTTTCACAATATTTCACTGAACTCAATTAAAATTCACTTTTCAAGAAATTTAAATCGTTTTTACTTTTAGATACTTTTTCCGTGATAATAATTCCAGCCATTCGGTATAGAGAAAACAGAAAGAAGTCTGAAAGAACGCCATTATAGCCGCAACTTACATTCAGAATTCCTTGTTCTTCAGTTTTACGCTCATTACTTCGCCGAAGAATGGTTGATTTTTCAAGATCCTTTACCAATTGAAAAGGCCTTTACTACGAATCTCGATTTCTTTATTTTATGTTTTACTTTTAGAAAGAAATTTTCAAAACGAAAAAAGTCACATCGATTATAAAAGAGAAAAGACTCTAAATGGAGACTAATGTTTAGAAAAGGAATTGCTTCAAAGAATTCTTTTGAGACATAAATATTTCAGTATAAGTTCTCCAAGTTATTCGGATACACTTCCTTTGTAATTCAACTAAACTGAACAACTATTACTTGTATATTACTTAAAACATTAATTGATCGTAAATTTAGTAAGTAAATATCTATTTTACACAGCTTAAAATAAATGTTATTAATGTAATAAAAGTTACTGCTAAATGTTTAATGATGGTTAATCATTATTCATAATATTTATATGAAAAATTATTCCTAATTACGGTGTCTAATTGAAAGATTATTACAGTGTCTACTACAGGGTGAGTTTAAAGCAGTGCGCATAAAAGTTTACCAAAAGTACCAGTTTAAAAATTTAAATTAAAGTAAATTATCACAGAGATTAGTTGAATTGTTGGTTTCAGTAGACAAACTTAACGCATTACAATGAATGTTCGGAGTGATGTCCTCTTTCGCGAATACAAAGCGTATTCGTTTTGCTAAATTTAGTTAGACTACCAAGAATGGACAGTAATAGTGTTACATACGGCCATTGGGATGTTCGTTTTCAGCTCAGCAATCGCGTGTGGACTATTCGGCGAATGCAGAAATTTCGTTTCAGCTTTTCGCAATTTTTCATTGTCCAAAATGAAGGGTGTTGGGATTTAAGAAAGTGGACTGTATATTATTTGATTTCTTGATTTGAATAATTTTAAATAGAAACCTTACCATGCCTTGAATAGATGATTTATTTGAGATATTAACGGCTTAATTGCACAACAAAATGAATTCTTCACAATTGAATGGAATAAGATTCAGATTTGTAATATTGTTGCTGCAAGCTACACATTCTGATTCGATTGGATTTCTTACACACAGAAAATGAGAAATAATGAGAGTTTCAGTTTCGATTTCAGCTCGCTTTTCAAAGAAATAAAGTTACAAAAAAAAAATTAAATGGGGTTTTTTCTTCCTTTTTTTTTTTCTCTTTTTTTTTTTTCTTGTTCTGAAATAATGTGTTTTTCCTACTTCCATCGGGTGTTAATCTCAAGATTGAACAAAGGCTCTACCCAGCTCTTTTCTTGACAGCTACTGATCCAGTTATCCTGAAACGGTGAGCTAATAGCGTCATTATTGAACTATTGGGTACTAATGCATCAGGATCTTTCTTGCGAAACTCTTCAATGACGTGAGAATATGACTTTCGAGCAAAATAACAATCCAACATGAGTATTCGCTATTTCTGGCAAAACACCATGTCGCCGCCTTGAACAACAAATGCTTCACACATGAAGTCTCTTAGCACAATATCACTGGTACTGATTGAAATACATTTGAAACAATATACACTGTTATCACACAATCTACAAAAGGAAATCGAAACTCCATATGTTTTCACTGAATTACGGTTAATTACATATTGATGTGCGTGATTTTAAACTCAACCTGTAGTAATAATCTTTCTGTAATTTTATAATCTTATATGTTGTTTCTAGAAGGGTTTTTTTTACTATCCCACTTTCTCCTATTATACAAAACCAAAACTTCTAAATGATGCCCCAATTTAAAGGTTAAGGGTACTTACAAAGTGTAGTCGGGATGGGTGCTTACTCGCATAGTCCGAGGTAAAATTAAACCATGCTTCTCTATGGGGATGCACTTGGTGAACACTGGTCCGTTTACCGTTTAATTTTACCTCGCACTGTGCGAATATGCGAGTAAGCACCCATCCCGGCTCCACTGTGTAAGTTTCCTAAGACCTATGCTTATGACAAATAGTTTATTTACAATGATAGATTGGGGTTGTTGTTTTTTTATTTATTTATTATTATTATTTTTATTTATTTTGGTGCTATATATTTGAATGGTATTTTTTTTTCTCTATGCAAGGGGAAAATAGTAGGGGAGACCTGTGTACCTAGGGCCGCTTTTTTTTTAATGCACAAAAAATGAGACACTCAACCGTTTAAAAATTTGATACTGATATACACACATAGTTAAAGTAATTACTTCCCATTGTGATTCGTATAAATACTTAAAATAATATATTCTATCAAATTGAGAGGCTTTTTTTTTTTTAATTCACAAATGGTCCTATATACAAGACCTCGTTGTACCTAAGGCGAGAAGCTTTTGTACCTTGAACTCATGAATAAGTTTTGATCCACTGGCCACACACCAGGTACACGAAAGCCCACTATGACGTTTACCGGAGGATAAAATTTGCCAATATTCTCCGCAACGTCGTATACGGTGATTGGTTTTCCAGGGTTTGTTTGCCAGCATATAATTACTGTATGCTGTACTGTAGTATTTCTTAAAGGGTCCAAACGCACAATTGTGTATTTGACCCTTTAAGAAATGCTACAGGTTTTTTGTAATAAATTCTCATGCTTATATAATCAATTTAATAATCCTGAATAATAATAGCAAACATAATTTTTATAAGTCAAGAACATTGAAAATTCCAGAGCAAAACATATAGCCCTCTCATTTAAATAACAACCAATAAAAAAATTTGACTTAGTAAAAATGTTTTAGATAATTAATGCCATTTTTTCCTCCATTTATTAATAAAACTTTTTCAATAAAATAAAAACATAAAAGATATAACTGAAGTTGTACCTAGGGTCATGGACCTAGATACAAGGCAACTATCTGGCAATAGAAACACGACTTGGTAATTTCATATAAAATGTCTTCTACTAAAATGCAAATAGAGAAAATACTTGTTTAAACATCTCATTTAGTACTTAATGTTACAAAAAAAATTATTTACTAGAATTCTAAGAAAAGTATTTGATTTAACTTTATAAAACAATAAAAGACATGAGCTGCAAAATGTTACTTCAGACCATATAAAAAAGTTTTCCATTTATAACTTGCCACAGCTTTCTCCTCTAAGATTTCGAAATGGCTATCAAAAGAGCAATGTTGCCACTTACCCAAGTGAGTAAAAAAAACTTCAAGCTAAACATTATTCAATAAAAGTGGGGTGGCCCTAGGTACATGATAGCCCTAGGTACACAAGTCTCCCCTACTAATATAGAGTAGGGGAGAGTCGGGAGGAATGGGACACTTTTTACAAAAATATTTCTAATAAAATATTTTCTATCGATACAACATAGAAATTTTTAGAATAACATCTTGAAACACTTTAACACACTTAAAAAATATAAATATGATGGTAATTGAGGGTCTGAGAAGCAAAGGGGTCTAAGTGACTTTTCTTAACTCTTGAAAAAAAACACTTTAAAGTTTCTTATTTATATTAAATTCTATGAAAACTAGTGATATCTTCATTTCAGAGGATAGTATTTGAACAACAAATAATTTTCATGCAAATTTAATATAAATAAAAAACTTTAAAATGTATTTTCTCAAAAGTTAAGAAAAGTCACTAAGACCCCTTTGCTTCTCTGACCCTTAATTATTTTTATATTAGTTTAATGAGCATATTAAAAGAGCTAGGCAAGCATGAGGGAGGGATAAGATATGTGTGTGAAAGTTAAAATACATGCAAAATATGATGAAAAAAGGACTGAAACAGTTTTCCCATTTGTACCTGAAATTTATTGTGTATTTTTTAACCTTTATTTTATTTAACAGTATTTCAATTTGCAAAATAAATTGTCTTAATTGATACAATTAAAAAAATTATTCCCCATGATATCTACAGCCAAATAATTATGCTGACTGTACAAACTAAAAAATGTACATAGTAAAAATAGTTATTTGGCTGGAAATATCATATGTAGCCCTCAGACTTTGTGTTCCATCCTTCCTATACATCACATTTCAATAAAATAACTTATTATTAAAAACATGCTGGTTTTAGGCTCAACCTAAGTGCTTATTCATAAAAGTTATATTACTAAGTCTACAAACCATAAAAACAATTATGTTTGCAATAATGAAAGGTATTGAAAGGTGAATATATTGAAAATAAAGAAAGGTACTTATTTTTAGTGTTGCGAAATAGCTTTTTTGTTACATAACCTCATAAAAACCTACAACTAAAATGATTCTTAGCCATAAATATGAAGCTATGGTTACTTCACCTAGTGTAAGAACCAGAAATTTAAAAAAATGTTTTATTTAGAAGTAATTTCAGGTGTCCTCCCTACTCTATCTTACTCTATGAAGAGAAATACGTTGACTCAGCCGAGTAATGATCCTTTCTAATCCCGTCGTACTTAAAACTACAATAAATAATTGTATCAATGTTTTAAAGATGGAATTCTCTGTTTTAAACAATTTGCTTCATCATTTGTTGATGAACCGAATATAAATATTAAAAAAGTTACGTTGGATTCTCTATGATAAGGTTCTGTTTAGATGTACGAAATACTATTTAATACCAGACCAACCAGCTATGTAAGTGATCACATGTTAATCCATGCCAAGTCCTGCTTTCGAAATCAAGTTTTATTATATGTTTTAGCAATTAAATACAATATATAACTCTGAACTGTGTAATTCTTTTAAAAATCTTAAATACGCTGGTTTAACACGGATTCATTAGTTAAAAAATATTGATGTTCAATTATAGAGTATAAACATTCCAATTTACTGATGTTCATTACTTATAACTCTTAGCCCATTCTAAAAAAAATTTCAGATAAATTTGAACTTGTAAGTCTCAATATATAGTAATAATAGAGATATAGATTATAAGTGTATGAAAAAATAATTTATAAAAATTCACATATGATGAAATCTATATTAAGCCAATCTAAATGATTCATCCCATTCATTCTATCACAATACTTCATATAATATATTTATGTGAGTAAAGATTCTAATTTTTTATTCATTATTTACTATTACTTCATGCCTTTATATAATTAAAGGCCTTAATTTTTTATTCAATCTATCCCAATATTTTATGCATTTATATAATGAAAGATTCTAATTTTTTATTCATTCTCTCCTAATACGTCATACAGTTATGGGATTAAATATTCTAATATTTTATCAATATATTTAATTATTTAATTTACCATATCATGATATATACTTATTTCATAATTGTACAGGTAAAGAATTATCATCACCTCAATACAGATATAGGTTATCAATTTATCATTTTTTACTTTCTTAAAAACTTTGTTATTGCTTACACACTGAAGAATTTCACCAAGCAACAATAACTGTAGGATGCGGACTACTTTAGCCAATATTAATACTTGCGAAATAACTCGCATTCTTTTAAAGTTAACTAAATACTTTTATATTACATATTTTTATTAATACATATAACTTAACCATATTTATTTATACCTCTATATATCATCATATACATAAATTAGCATCGTCAATAAAGTTATTAGTTATCACCTAAGCATTATTTAAACTTTCTTAAAACTTTTTTTATTGCTTTCACACCGAAGAATTCCATTAATCAGCAATAACTTTAAGAAACAGACTAAGTAATCCAATATGAGTTATAACACAAAATAATTCGCGTTGTTTTACAGATAATTAAAATAATATTACATATTTTTTAAATTATCACTAAATGGAACTTCATCATTTCCTTACTTTATATTTTTGATTCCTTCTTAAGAATTTTTATTGCTTTCTACAGAAGAATTTCATTAAGTCATAATAACAGTACGATACATACCATGCCATATAATGCTGTATACTTATTTATAATCGTATATGTAAAGTAGCATCATCAATAAAGATATTGGTTAACACTTTAGCATTATTTTTACTCTCTTAAAACATTTTTTATTGCTTTCTCTCTAAAGAACTTCACCAAATAGCAATAAATTTAGGATGCAGACTTCTTAAGCCATTATTAATACTTGCAAAATAACTCTCATTCTTTTGGAAGTTTGATGTTAATTAAAATAATATTAGATATTGTTTTCAGTACATATAACTTAACCATACTTAATAATACTTATTTATCACCGTGTATATAAATTAGCATCGTCAATAAAGGTATTAATTATAACTTTGGCTTTATTTTTACTTATCGTAAAAATAACTTCACCAAGAATCAATAACTTTAAAAAACAGACAACTTAATCCAATTTGTATATAACATAAAATAGCCAGCATTTTTTTTACAGTTAGAAAAATAATATTACATATTTTTAAATTGTAACTAAATGGAAGTTTATCATTTCCTTACTTTCTATTATTTATTCCTACTTAAAAAAATGTATTGCTCTCTCACAGAAGAATTTCATTAACTCCCAATAACAATACGATGCATTATAAATTTGGCTTTATTTTTACTTATAGTAAAAATAACTTCACCAAGAATCAATAACTTTAAAAAACAGACTACTTAATCCAATTTGTATATAACATAAAATAGCCAGCATTTTTTTACAGTTAAAAAATAATTTTACATATTTTTAAATTGTAACTAAATGGAAGTTTATCATTTCCTTACTTTCTATCATTTATTCCTACTTAAAAAAATGTATTGCTTTCTCACAGAAGAATTTCATTAACTCCCAATAACAATACGATGCAAACTACTTAAGCCAGTATAAATATAACAAAAAATATAACTCGCATTCTTTTAAAGTAAAATAAATAATAAATCTTTTAAAAAGTATCTCACTTTTTTTAAGATTCATGTCTTCTAGATATAAATTCATTGTATCTAATACTAGTTGTTGATGAAAACCTAATGGTGATCAGTGTAAGAAACAACTAAGCTTAGGGAATATTTAATATAAGCGGCTTATAAGATTAACTTTCATTAGTGCTTTCTTATAATAACGTCGATTTTTTTTATCCAGTGTTTTCATAAAGCAAAAATAAAGTAATAATCAAATATACATTTGTTTCTTAACTTTGCTTATAAACGAATTTAAAAAAATATAGAAGTGTAAATGTCGATTTGATAATCTTTTAGATATAAAATAAAATGATAAAAATGAGTTTAGACATGGAAATACAGTTTGTTAATTAACAATTCCAATCGAAAGATTGAATGAAATTTGTTATTTGACAATTAGAGGCTTAACACCTTTCAATGCTTTAAATTTTTACCATCCTGTAATTGGTTGATATTCTCAAAAAGTAGGGAAAATAAAAATAAAATCTTTGATTTATTGCTTACAAAAATTGTCAAAAAAAGTAACAAAAAAGTATTTAATGAAATTTTTATGAACAAATTTTATATTTCGCTTAGTTTGGGCGGAGATTTTCACTCCTCATAAGAAAATGTTTTACAATTTCACAATGCTTACAACCTGAGAATTTCTTATCTCATTGCAACATTTTTGTAAGACAATTTACAGTAATCCTCCAAAGAAAAATGATGAGTTTATTTTTCATTTCTGAAAAATCGAAAGAAAAATCCAAATCCACTCTTCCAGAGGCTCGTATTTCGTTATGCTCCAAATGCGAACATTTTTGTTTTTAGTTTGATAAATTGTCTTTGTCCCAACTGAATAGGTATTATTTGTTGTTCTATAGTATTAGAAGATTATTTTTTGATGTACACTAAGTTAGTATAGGATAATTTAAATTGTGTTGGTTATTTAAAAAAAAATTTCAAGTACCAAATTTTTTAAAAAAGAGATGAAAGTTTTTACATCTTTGAAGGACATTTTTGTCTTAGTTATTTTTCTCTAAACTTTTAATGTATTTTTTACCTACTCTATATAAAATAGTGTATTTCAATGCTCAATTAAAAAAATTTAACTTTTCCTTTTAAAAATTAACAAAAACTTCTCATAAATCTAGAAAAGTGTCATTTAACCAAACTGGAAATTAAAAAATATTTATGAATACTTTAATTAAAATATATTTTTAAATAGTTCTAAATGAGTAATGTTAAAAAATATGTATTTCTTTCTGATTAGTTTGTTTCCAGAGTTCAACAGCTTGAAACACACAAAGAAAATTTCAACTCTTATAAATAAAAAGACTTAGAAATAGGACTGTTCTATATGTGGACAATTCTGAAATTAAGGGGAAATTTCAATTCCTGTGCTTTTACTAGTTATTACATTTAATGTTTTCAGTTTTTATTTATTTATTTATTTATTTATTTATTTATTTATTTATTTATTTATTTATTTATTTATTTATTTATTTATTTATTTATTTATTTATTTATTTATTTATTTATTTATTTATTTATTTATTTATTTATTTATTTATTTATTTATTTATTTATTTATTTATTTATTTATTTATTTATTTATTTATTTATTTATTTTGAGAAAATCCAAAGTGTGGGAAATGTAACCTGCATGGAATGTCCCAACACCTGTTTTTGTAGTGTTAAATGAAGAAATAAACCTGATTAATAATTTATTTATGGAAAATTCTGCTTCAAACATTTATTTATTATATAAATAATTATTATATTAATTAATTTATTATATAAATAATTAACTATTGACAAAGGAATGTAAGTTTTAATTCATTTTACCATGTTATTTTAAGCACATATGTGATTACAATTCTACTAAATAGCAGGACAGTTTGCTTTAGCAGAGCTGAAGTGAAGCTCAAGTCAACTCTTTTGTCTGGTGATGTTGTTTGATGTGCATAGCTTTATATTGTTTGTGAAAAAGCTGTCCAGTCCTCAAAAATCTAGTGAGTTCTTTTGTTCTTGTAACCTCCATGTTCAATAATGTTATTCCTTATAGTGTTAAACATACTTTTGCCCTTAACTTTTATCGAATAGCCAATTTTTTCTCAAACAGCAAAGCTAGTGTATCCTTAGTCTTTTAGTTTAAGTTTTAGGCATGGCATTCTACTTATTTATACCTCTATCGGTTGTGTTAACACGGAGGTTACAAACAAAATTAGAAAATATTTTTTTAGAAAAGTTTTTTTTTTTTTTTTTTTTTTTTTTTTTTTTTTTTGAAGTGGAAAAATGTATTAGTTTTGTTAATAAAATTCTAAGAGTTCTTCTAAGTTAATTCTCTCTCTCTCTCTCTCTTTTATATATTATTTCTGGGTGATTATTTTTTTTTGTAATGATTCCTTATTTCTACCTTTATAAAAAATAAAAATTTATAAATGTTGTACAAATATACAGGACTAGACCTCCATTTTTGACGAATAGTTTATTTACATTGTGTTATTTTTCTGAAAATCAATCTTAAAAAAATACATGTTTGGTATTCTATAACAGGGGATTCTATGTAGAGGATATTTTGGTCATAAATGAAAAGGGGTTCTTTGTAAAGAGTATTCTATGTAGAAGATGCTTTGATTCGACTCAGCGATAATCTCATCTTTTCCCGTCTTACTTTAAACTACAATAAATAAATGAAATTACTTTTTAAAGATGCAGCTCATCCCTCTGCTTAATAGCCTTCATTTTTTTTACATAAATCAAGATAAATGTTTAAAAAAATCAATTGGTTATTCTATGATGGATGTACGAGATACTATTTACCATCAAACCAACACGAGCCAGCCATGTCGTGCCGTGTTCTGCTTTCCAACTCAATTTTCATTATATCTCTTATATATACAATACAATATCTCACTCTGATAAACTTCCAAAAAAGTCGTTCCTCTAAGAAATCCTAAATAAGTAGATTGCGCACGAGCCCACTAATTTGCGTAAAAACCCAATAAACTGTTTAACATAATCTAAGAAAGCGAAAATAATAAACAAATGAATTTATATTCTTATTTATAAACATTTAATTAAAATAGCATTAAATGGTATGATTGGCATTGATCAAAATTAAACTGATTTGTGAAGACTAGCTAAGAAATCATTTTAAAATAAAAAGTTACAAATTTCCTTTTGACCAAAAAGTTTAAAGGTTTCATATATTTTACCGCTATGTAACATAACTATTTTATTTTGCAGTTATACATTACATTTAAAATAAATTAGGTTGAAGTAGAGATTCACAAACTGAGTGTTATGGAAGCAGACTTTAAATCAGCAGTCGCCACAAAGCGGAAAAAGTTTAAAGGAAGTTTATGATGATTGTTTGATTATGATGTTGATCTTCAATAATAAAGAATTGTCCCTCTCACACAGTTTTTAAGTATTGAAACAACAATGGCCGAAATAATCCTCAAAAAGGTATAACCATGTGGAGCATGCAACTTGAAATATTATATGCCAAGAACAAATATATATTACATTAACTGCAGAGTTCATAATTATCATTACGGAGTTCATAAAATTTTTTGTTCAGATAAATTGAAAAATTAAAATCTTGAACAGATTTTACAGTTAAGAATTATAAAAAATGTATTATTTGAGTAGTATAAATAAATAGATAAAATAATCCTGTTTTATAAACCCATTTGTAAAAAAGAAAAATTTCTTATTTTATTTTACTCGTAACCCGGTAGGGCTTGTGACCAAATAAATTCAATTGTTAAGATTTTACAAAACTCGTGCATGTCGGTCAATATATTTTTAGGGGCTTCAGTGATAGCCATCTTTGGTTAATTTATTCTCGACTATAGAGAATTCGCACAGCGTCAATTCGTCATTTCATTGTGTTTATTTTAGAAAATAGTAATATATTTACGAAGGAGGAAATATTAACTAGGTTTAAATTAACTTCTTAAAAACTATGTTAATTTTTAAGTATTGAAAATAATTATTCAAGAAATGTTTTAATTAATCTTGATATTTATATTTCTTTTTATCTGACTACCTTTTTTCTGACAATTTAATATTTAAAAATGGAATCAAGTTCATAATATTTACAACTACCGTACATTTTTCTGAAAAGGATGCCGTTCCTTCATTGTATGCAATAGTCCATATCTCTACATTATGCATGAATCATTCAGATGTTAAAAGTAGGATGTCCACTTTTCTAAAGTATCCTTTGATTATATGAGAGTTATATATAGTCTATAACAGTCTTCATTTCCACATTCTATATTTAGTCACCCATATTTCTACTAAGACTAATTTTGCAGGAAACACGAAAAAAAAATTTATCTCTCCAAAATATACTAAACAAAATACCACTTTAAATGCTTCTTAAATAAAAGAAGATAATGTTTAATAGAATTTTTATGCTTAATTTGTAGAGATTCTGCTTCCTAACTCATATTTTTCAATTGTTGTGGATATACTCCTCTCTACAACTGTATGACTCATATAGTAACAAAAATTTACTGAAGACATAAAAAGTCACTTACGTTTTTCACAGGTAAGAAGCGTCCTCTCATGTGAGTTGGCACAACAAAGCAATCTTGCTCCAGCTCCTCCGGATAAACAGGAGGTGATACAAGCTCATCCCTTCCTCTAGATCCATATGGCGTTGGTGGCAGAAATCTCCGATCCAGTATAGGAGAAGAGGGTTCAGGTGGTCTCAACCTCGGATGCTCAATCATGGGCTGGACGTACTCATCGTCATCCATGCACAACTCGTACCTTCCAGAAGATCCACCATACCGCCTGTCATGCCGTTTGCGTGTCCTAGATTTCGAGGACATGTCTGGGGTTAAGAGATATGGACTATAGCTGAAATAGTCCTCAGGCCAATCATTCCCCATAATACTGCCTCTATGCTCGGAGCTCATATGCCGTGGACTGCCTTCACCAATGGGTTCATCATAGGTTGGCACAAGCTCGCTGCTGTAGCTGCTGAACCCTCTCTGCTCGAGGTCTGACCTGCTGTTTTCTTTGTTCCAGGATCGAGGTCTTTGAGAAGATGGCGATAGCTGGAGATCTGTCCTGGTAAACCCAGAAGTACTCGGCTGGTTGGTTCGACTGCCAGTCTTGTTGGGGTTGCGTTCCATATGGAAGTAAAGGTGGGTACTGAGATGCTTTGCAAAAGATGCCATAACTTCATGACGTCTACTTAATATTTTTTTATTTTAAGTCAGTAGTTCGTCTTATGATATTTCATGTATGATAAATAAAGAGGCCGTTACTCGTTAAACAGAACTATGGAATTTACATAATTTATATCTGATTTGTAATAGTTCCGTTAATGTATATCTTCCACAGTTTTACGATGAGTTTTTTAACGAGACGTTTATCGAGAACGTTCATCAACTAAGCATTTTTGTATTCTAAAGACATTTGCTAATGCTTTTGCAGAGAATATAAATGTCCTTATTTTATAATGTTTGTATTCTCATTACTGCTAATCTATTTTATTAATAACATTGATGTTATAACTACTGGTCTAGTATTTTCTGTCTGATATAAAATATCAAAGATTTTGTACCATAAAATATTTAAGTTATTTTTAAAAATATATAATTCACTAATTTAGATTTTAATCTTAAAGATATTCGAGTTAATTAATTTATCTAAGTTGGGAATCAAATAAACTTATTCAAGAAATTTAAAATTTGATATGTTTTGAGATATCACCAGATAATAAAAAAATCTATGAAAATAAAATAATTTATCTTCCTCCTAAAATTTATCAATAAAATTCATAGAAAAAAACTATTCGTTCTTCAATTGACTGATTTGGTAACTGGAAATTTAACAAATTCTAAGTTTTCAACTTGAAGTTATAAATGCAAATAATTTTTTTTAACACCAGCTATAATTCCTCAAAAGTTCTTTAAGTTTTTTAACTAAAACTAAAATAAAATTCCATTAATAAATATCATTAAACATGATTACATTTTAGGCAAACACAAAGAGAATTGTTTCTTAATTTTTTTAACTCATAAACAAACTTTCCTCTGAAGTTGCACTATAAATCATATTCATCCTCATATAATCACGAACATTTCGATTGCATTCTATTATACCATCTTCAAACTCCATCTTCTAACTTTCAAATGATCGTCTCTACTTAACTCACAAATAACAAAACAAACTTATCCATAAAAATAACTTCCTCAAAGACAAAGCCTCATCCAGAGAGCATAAGTTTGCAAACTATTCACAACTCTGTTCAAAGTTCACAATAGTTCATTAAAATGAACAAGTTCACTTCCAATTGTCTTGAGCCATAAGACTTACACACTGTGCGTTGCGAACGATGCAAGACATGTCACTTTAATCTGACAGCAACATCAGGAAAGATCCAATGTGAGTCCAATACTAGAGAAAGAATCTGAAGATGTTTCCCCGAGCAGAGGCCAGTGAAAACTGGCATTGCCGTTGTAGACAACAGCAACAGGCGAACACTCGGGGCGCCCTCTAGTGTACACATCGATCACAAGAGAAACCGCGGGAAATATTGTTTGGACTTAGACCAGCTGGAAAACAGCCCCCAGTAGTTTTAAAATGATAAGAAAATTAGGAATAAAGGGAGAGAAAGGAAGAAGTAGAAAGATAAAGGATAATGCAGAACTTAAAGGCAAAAGAAACATAAGGAACAACTATAAATTTTTTATTCATTAAAAACTTTGAACCCCCTTAAGTTAAAGTATAACAAAATTCTAAAATATTGTTGGGACTTTGAGTATTGGAGCAAACATTCAAAATGAAAAGCAAGAAATTTGTAGCTGAATATTTGATATTCAGAAAATCTAGACAAATATAAAATCTCATCAAATAAAATATTATTTGTAAAGAAATTAGTGCGAACTGATAGAAAACAGATAGAGGAAATTGTGGACCAAATTTGTTAAAACATTTATTGAAATGCTATGGGAATATAGAAGCACCGAAGTAATTTTTTTTCTGTATGCAAGTGACACGTCTTACTTTTTGTACGTCTTCAATACTCGGGAGAGTCTTGTCGTACACTTAAGTGACCCCACGTACTATCCTCAGCTCTGTTCATGTTCTATGCTAAGGAATACTTTTTATTGTACCCAAACTCAACTTTTTTTAAGCACAAGTTGTTCGCATTCGTCCTCCTAAGCCAACCCTTCTACCATAGGATATCGGCGAAAAAAAGTTCAGCTAGAAAAATACTCATAGTGTCATGATAAAAGAACAAGGAATAGTTTCATAAAGTTATCTGTAACATTGGCGGATTGATATTCGTGGTTGAAGACATGGACGATTCATGACTTAAAAAAAAGAGAAGCGTTTTCTCAGCTGTTATCATTCAACTTTTCTAACGACGAAATTAAATTCAAACAAGGCCAGAAAGTAAAAAATAAAACAACGAAGTAAGAATCTGCAATACCTACACTTAAAAATTTTAAAAAAATTCTGAAAATCCAAATGTCACTTTATCACGCAAATATCAAAATACACAAACAAAACCTCTGGGCCATCCAGCCTCAAAAGGCAATGCGTTTCTTTAAGTATTTAGTACTAATAAGCATGCGTTAATAAGTAACACCTTTTCCCAAGCTGTATGGCCCAGAGGTTTTATTTGTGTATTTTTATAGTAGTGATAAAATGAATTTGAATCCTCGCATTTTTTTTTTTTTTTTTTTTTTAATTTTTCAGACTGCGTTTTTCAAATTCTTATTTCATTGTGTGTTTTTTTTTTTATTTTTTGTTTTTTTTTACTTTCCACGTTGTTTGAATTTAACTTCGTCGTTGTCTAGCTCAAACACGGTTTTCAATTTCAGGACTGTTCCTTTTTTTAAGTCCCGAATAGTCTATAATTTCAATCCCAAATATCTCCTCCAATTTTATCTATAACTTCATACAACTTGTTTCTGTGATTTTGTCATGGCATTGTAAACATTTTTCTAATTAGACTTTTTCTCGATCTCTTTTGCTTTTTTTTTTTTTTTTTTTAGTTATTTTTCTTGACTTCCATAAATCACCGCTAGGGGTGCAATAAGCTATCGCAAAATATTTAGGATAGTCACTTTACTATCGGTATACGTTACTTCAATAGCTACCCAGGTAGCACAGCAGTATTGGCCAATGTCGGAAACCGGAGCTCTGGAAGATTGGCCAATCCTGGGTAATGTCGGAACGGCCAGCACCGAACGGCTAACATTTTTGCAATATTGGCCAATATCGCAGTGCGGTTTTGGCCGATCTCGAGGAGCAGTTTTGGCCGATATCGATGCGTAGTTTTGGCCGATATCGAGGAGTAGTTTTGGCCAGTATTGATGTGCAATCTTGGGCAATATCGATGAGCATTGGTTTAAACCAAATGGTTTTGTTTTTTTCCCTCAGAAAAACGAAATATTTTTTTAAGAATAATTTAAAATTGTATTTTTATTTATAATTAGATTTTTTAAATTATTTGATGTTGTAGATGACTTTTATTTTTAGCTGAAATACAATATGTTCTAATGTATTTTAAAATAAATCTTCCAATTAAAAACTATTGAAGTTTTTATAAGTATCAAATGAATCGAAGGGCAATATTCTATGTATTATGTAGTAAACAATTACTATTGTATATATTGAATTTAAAAAATAGTACCTATAAATAAAATATTAAAATATAATATGATTTGAATGTCCCCATAAATAGCAACAATTGTTTATTTACTTAGTTCAAATTACTTTCAAAAGGAATATTCATTGTTTATAAAACATAAATTATTCTTGTTTATGTTAAATTTTATTTATAAATATGTATACATGTAATTAGAAAAGGATAAAAAAAAAAGACCTCTGTTTAAACCAAAAAAACATGTTTTTTTCCAACCCTGGAAGAGCAATTTTAGCTACTATTTTTTTATTATATCACAGAGCAGTTTAGGGTAAATTTGCCACTCAACATATCTGAACTTTCTTTTTGGTGGAAGAAGTGATGTGGTTGCAAATGATAATTCTTATATGCGTTTAGATTCAATTTTGAGCTGTTCAATGTTTAGTAACACATTGTTGCCCAAAAACATTTAATAATTTGTTAAGTTATACTTAAATATTTTTAAAATAATTTTTTCAAATCCCCTACCAAAAAAAACCATTTAGATAACAAAATGTCTGACATTCAAGGATTTAGAAAGATACATGCAATTTTAAACTAGAAAACAGTAGATTTAAAATCCCTATTGGTCAATCAATACTCATTGAACTTTTTATGCTAAGGTTTCATAAAAATATAAGGTTGA
Source organism: Linyphia triangularis (assembly GCA_963978545.1). Taxonomy (NCBI): domain Eukaryota; kingdom Metazoa; phylum Arthropoda; class Arachnida; order Araneae; family Linyphiidae; genus Linyphia; species Linyphia triangularis. The sequence goes on along the minus strand of OZ021733.1, from coordinate 37,859,314 downwards.
ATTTTAAACTTGTGAAGTATATTTTTTCTGCACCGATCAACTTCATTTATGAAGTCCCTTTTCATTTTTAAAACATAATTTTTCTCGATGCATTAAGAATCAAATAGATAGTAAATAAATCTCATTTTAATGCTTTAGTTCATTCACTTCAATCATAATATTGTAAAAATGTAAAAGCAATAAAGTGAATTAAAATTGCAGACCCCCCCCCCCCCTCCCCCCCATTGAAAAAGTTTTCATCCAAAAATTGTTTGAAAAAACATCTATTATTTAAAAAAATCCACAATAATATTTACATGAATACTCATATAATGAATAATTTTTCATACTTTCATTCCTATTTTAATTGCATTTTAATGACCGATAATTGAAACCCAATATAATTTAATTGATATTTTATGGCTTAAAAACCATGCACTCTTAAATTAATTGTCACTTTCTGCAGTGCATATTTATAATAAAAACATAAATTTAATACAAGCTGTTTATTATAATACATATTTTATTTTACATATTTTATCTTCCTTTGAAGTTTCTACCTCGGCGAAGAAAACGAACCTGAAATATAAAATTGTTAATTTCTGTTTGCATTAAGATTACATTAAAATTTAAAAATCAAATTATTGCATCAAACTTTTTCTAATCTTAAGCTCTTTTTATTTTGTCCAAGCTCTTTTTGTTACGGAACTGGAATTTGTTATCAATAAAAGAAATCATACAGTGCAGCATTTACTGCCCATTAAAAAAAAAAAAAAAAAAAAAAAAAAAAAAAAAAAAACAGAATTGCAAAATGAAAAACACAATTTTGCACAAAAGCATAAAATTATTAACATTTTGTTAAATTGTTAGATCAGAAAACATTTTCTACTAACATTTAAGAAAATCATTTTAAACTGGTATTTAAATTTCAATTGTATATATTGAGCTTGTATGAATTTAATTTATAAAAAGTTCTCTGCAAATATGTTTGCACCAACCTCAACCAAGCACACAAAAAAACTATCAATCACGAAATAAATGCTAATTCTGTTTTTTTTTATAAACTCGTTCATTTTTGGCTTAAGCCGTTTAAAATTGTAATAAATAATTTATAAGAGAGAAAAATCTCTTTTAAACTGTTAAATTAACCACCAAATAAAATCAAAATAAATAGTAAAAAGTGTTGTTGAAAAGTCTGTGATAAAATACACTGTTGCACTTGAAAATTTATAGGAACTAATTTAGAACGTAGTGTTTTTGTTGTTTTTTCTACTGAACTAATTTCTCAATTATAAGCATATGACAAAGGTGATTTGTTCAAAATTATTTAAAGAAACAGATAATTTTTTTTTATTAAAAGACCAGAGATTCTCCATTGCTTATTATATTTTAAAATATAAATTATTGCAACATCAAATTGAAATTGCTTGGAGCGTTACCTAATTGATTATCATATATTCTTACCTGGTAGAGGAAGTTTTCACGCTTTTTGGTTCACAAACAAGTTTTTGCTCGTTTCTTTGTGGGATTCCAAAGAAGGGGGATCGTCTTTGAAACGGGCTGGAATATTAGTTCGGCTTTTCTTGGTTAATAAATTTTCATCTTCTGAAGAATCGCTCCCAATTGAACGAGCAAGCTCAGCTTTATCTTATGCCTGTTAAAATGAATCTAAATAGGAAAATTATGGATATATGCTATCTCAAACTAGTTGCAAAACTTTATATACAATTTATTTATACAATTAAATATCTTATTTAAAGCACTTATAATATCACTCACTAAAAAACCAATCTTCAGTTTGAGAAATTAAAATAGAATATTATTTAAATCTGTTAATAAATATCTGTTATTCATGTCCACCATTTCAAAAATCTATACCATCAAAACTTGAACTGATAAGTAGATCAATGACTTATGAAACATTATTTGTGATACCTTGAACTATTTGTATATACCCTATACAAAAATTGTAATTTAATTACTGTATGTACAATAGATTTTAAAATTAAATGTTTGCCATGTTATACTTGAGGGCATATATTCTTTAATCATGTTCATTCCCCCCTTCATACCAAAGACAACTTTTGTCTGAGATGAACCATGATGAAGGAATTACTTCTACGGGTTCTCCATTTCCATCAATGAACCCTACAACAGTATATTTCTTTATTTTAAACTGAACAGAATAACAAATTAACTATTAAAAGGCCATACTGGCAATTTACTGCCGAGGGAAGGAAGGCTACAACTATTACACTTTTCATTCCAAGACAGAAAATAGCACTAACAATAATACTTGATTACAATATTTGATGTTTACTTTTCAAATGGAAAGTCTTTTCTTTAAATGAACAAAACATTTTTATTTTATAAAAACAACATCTTTGCATAGTGTGTTTAAATTAACACAAATGAAGTTAGGCATTCAAAATATATTTTTGTAGATATTTCAAAAATTTCCATTCATTGCTCTTTTCTGAGAAATCAATATTTGCACAAGACAGACCTTTTGAATAGGGGAATGTACATATACAGTAAAACCCTGTTAACGCTAAGTCGATCTGGCCACTGAAATTGTTCGCTTTAACTGAATTTTGTGTTAAATAAATTAACGTTAAGTTTTAAGTACGAAGAACTGCTTTTCCTTCGCATTAAATGTGATTTTATGCTAAGCACTTTTGCGTTAACAGGGTTTGCTGAATTTTTTCAAAAATAGGAGGCATAATAACATTAGTTATAAATATTGTTAAAATTGACATTTTTTAGAACATTTACTTTTTATGCCAAGCGGTTGATTGAGATAATGCACCCTATTCCACACCACCTTTGAGATTGAGTAATAGATGTGTTTTAATTTAATGTGGTTTCCTCAATATGCCCAATTCACAATATATTCTATTAACAGAGCTAATCATGCTGGAGCTTGGATATTGAATTTTATAAGAAGCAATATAAACTAACGATAACAAATATGATAAATAGGAAGACAAACTAGAATGTAACATGTAGTATAAGTATAATTTGAAACAAGCAATGGAGGGGTAAGGGGGGAATGGCTAAATGAGTATTAGTTTGTATCCGTGTATGGATGAGATAATAGCTCGGATTTCCTAAAAGCACTTTTAATCTTGTCCAGATGACATAAAAGCTGAAAATCTTGTTTATATTTTAAACAGCAGCATTAAATAAATAATTGAAACCAACTCGATTCATAATCAAGTTTAATGTGAATATCAATCACCTTTGTCAACATCGCTTTTGTAGATCAAACCAAGTCGGCAATCAAGTATCGTTGAAATTAACTAAAACCAACTTAAACCAATAATGTAATACGTAGATACCCCATGAAATCGACAAATTATTGTGACAACACTTACCAGTAATAAGTTTTCGATCCAATTTTAATGTTACAAATAACCGTCGCGCCGGTGACATAAATAAACTTAGTAAACACACATCCGGGCACTTCAGTTCCTTCAGCCACTCGGTGGCGATTCTTTTTGAGAAATTCTGCGCATCGTTTTATATCGGATTCGGCCAGTTTTGGCCGTAAGTCGAGATCGTTCCAAAATACATGATTTTTTTAAAAATGCTTAAAACCGTGGCAAAAATATCACAAAACATATTAATGCAAACCTTCCTTTCTTAAACATAAAATATTTTAATTTTAAAACTGTCGATCAACCTTTCAAACTTTTGAGTATCGTCTATCCAATATTGGGCGAGATTGGGCAATATCGGCATCGAACGGCCGATTTTGCGCCATTCCACATCGGGATTGGCCAATGTAGGGCTGATATTGGCCAATACTGCTGTGCTACTTGGGTATATGAAACGCTGTTTCCAACTGAAAGGGTTAAAATGAACTTTAGGAATCACTCTATATATGTATTTATATAAATCGGGAAGTTTGCTTTCTGTTACTCTCACTTCTCGCTTTGACCGATTTGGAACAATGTTCGTACAATTCTCTTCCGTTCACAGAAAAGTTTATCAAATTTTATTTATAAGAATTACAACGCAGATATCAACATACTGTATGGAAATATATTTGTTCAATTTTAAATTGGTAAAGGAAATTACGCTATGCGCAATCAATTCGAGAAATATTGAAAATATCAGGAACAGGTTTATTATCTTCCACATGTTACGACCATTTTTGTATTCTGTAATTGATTAGTTGATTATATACCTAATGCTCCTGTACTTTTATACATAATTTATATTTGTTTTATATAAATATCGGAAATATGCCTAAAAAAATGGCAACACAAAGTGTACGAAATGTAATTTAAGATTTGAAATTGTTTTTTGTTTTTTCTCCATTTATTGTATTTGTTTAATTCACTCTTTTTTTCTAAAAATAAAGTAAAAGCTTTCAAGACTTTATCTAAGTTTTGAAAAGATTCATGGAGCTTCGTAAAAATCTGCTTACATTTATTTGCTATAAGAAATGAATTATGTCACTCAAAAATCGTTTATCTCCCGATTCTTAAGATATTTGGAGCTACTATATATATAACTTTTACGTAACAGTTCCTCTGCAAAGTATATACATTAAAGGAAAAGATCGTTTTAGAGAAAACTGATATCCGTGATAATTAAAATTACTTCATTGCTCAAATTTATAAACCTAAATTGCTTTCAGAATATTCTTGAAATTCAACTTACGTAATCTAATTTCGATAAGTTAGTAAAAAAATTTGTAAGTATGCTTGTATTCATAAATGGAAAGTTTATTCATTTTAATGTTATTAAACATTTAAAAGCACCATAAAGTCAGTAAATTTGTATAACTAGTTCAAGTCATATAGCTTTTTAAATAATATTTAAAATTTTTACAGAACACTTACTAAAACTAATACTTGATTTTATTGTCTTTTTTTTTTATGTATTGACTGTCAAAGGTAAGTGTAGGTACGGATTTTTTTACTGCCAAAGGTAAGTGTAGGTAAGGATGTTTAGACTATCAAGAGTTGACAATTTTCCTTAATCTATAAATAAATAAACAAGGAAGTTTGCTAGTTTGTATGTTAGTTCAATCAAGTGTAAATTTTGTTAAAAAATAGTCTCATGGTTTATATTCTCCTGAACCGTGAGACTTTTTTTAATCTCATTGCACTTGATTATTCATTAAGACCCACAAAACTATTAAATGACCATAAAAGTGTTAAACCCTTAAATACATGAATTTTAATTTTAATAAATAAAATTTTAAATCAACCGGGAAATTGGTGTAGTTAATGGGGAAAATGCCAAAAAAATATATAAAATGTGCATATAGATGTATTTTTACATCGCAAGAAAAGCTTCATTTTTCTTGCATAAATTTATCAGTATATTCAAAAATATAAATATTATTCATTACTATCACCTTGTTTCTTTCCGAGAACAATTTTTCCTATATGTTTTTATTACTTTTTATATAAATAATCATAATTCGTAACATCCGCCGAAATGAAATTGTACTCAGCCAACAGCGCCCCTAACAATACAATTTGTCACAGATAAAGAAATAAATTGTCTAAGAATCTAGTTGGGTTCGGAAACGATAAAATAGTTTTGGTAAAATTAAAATAAAAAAAATCACTTTGCAAAGGTTACTATATAAAGAGATATGAGGTTTTAAGGAATGTAACAATTGTCAACAATATGCATATAAAGGTCAACGCATATTGTTGACAATTCAATGTCAATCAAGTTTAATGAATTAAATTCTATTAATTAGGATTACATTTAAGGTAACGTTTGGAATGAAAATTGACAAAATATCGTGAACATGTTGCTTTCTTTCCACGTATTTCAAGCGTTTTTATATGGAATAAAAGAGAAAGAACGTATATAATTGCTAGGTGATTTATAATGGTTTTTACTATGTATGTATGTAATTCAGCATTTGTTTTCCACAAGTGTCAGAAATGTGCTTATAAAGCATACAAAGCTCTATTTAATATTTGAAATTGTTCCTTGTGCTTTATTTATAACCTTCCATTTAATTGATCGGCCAACTCAATATATGTTTTCTCACCTGATGGCTGAGTAGTTAGGACTCTGATACTGCATGCCGAAGGTGCCTGGTTCGAATACCGTGTTAGGCATGATGTTCGCTGTGGTTCGGAATCTTCGTTAAGCTGTAGTCAGTATAATTAGCCGTCATTGAGCATAGAAATAGGTCATTGAGAGTACAAACCAACCAATCCATGTAATTGTATTTTTTCCTACGAATAAATTCTTCTAACAATTTTTAAGACTTTATAAAAGTTTTGAAAAGAATCATAGTACTTCTAAAAACTCTTTATACATTTATTTGCTGCCCAAAATACTTCAATCTTCCGCAATCACTTTTGAAGCTAATAGAAAGTCAACGTAATAAACTTGAAGATATTTCCTCAAGCCGAAAGACAGTCTACTTGAAGACAACCAAGAAGTCTGTGATAAAAAATATATAAGTTATGTACATAATCTGATAGACTGACGTCTAAAAGGTAGCAAGAAAGCTTACACCAAAAATCAATCATACTTCAAACAAAAGCTACTCAAGAACAACAAGAAAATCTCGTCCAGCGAAAAGCTATGTTTCAAACTTAAGGGCTCTGTCTACTTTGGATTCAGGAAAAAAACGCTATTTTTATTAATTTTTTAATTTTTTTTTAAGAATACTGTTATTTTTATTGATAAAAAACTTGTTAGGCTTAACTAAAACATTCGTAAATTACTTTTTAAAAAAATATTAATTTTAACCACTTGTTTAGTGGGAAAATGCCAGGTAAACAGGAGTCCTCAAAAAGTAGGTATATGTGCGAAAAAGAAATGTGACAAAAAAAATTAAAAACGTGAGGGTTTTTTGCATGTTTTTTGAAAAAAAAAATAGTAAAAATTGAAATTTTACAATAATTCTGGTACGGGATATAGCGATAAGTGTACAGAATATGTGGTTAAAATTTCATAAGGATCAGTTCAGTAGTTTCCGATATTTGTTCAACAGTGCAACCTTTTAAGGACTGTTTACCTGGAAGTTTCACCCTAAAAAAGGGGTTAAAATCAATAAATGTTGTTATTTTTTTTTGTGTGTAATATACGAATGTTTTTCTTAATCCTAACATAACAGTATTCTTTAAAAAAAATTAATAAAAATAGCTTTTTTTTTATTCATCCAAAGTAATGTAGTCAGAGCCCTTAAGATGATAGCCTATCTCCTAAATGGGATCAAGATAATTCAAACTTCGTGTTCTAGCTGAAATACTATCTTATAACAGGGTGCTAACAAATACTTGAGAAAAAAAAGCCGTACTTTATGAGCAAGCTGATAAATATTCATCTTACTCATAACAAATACCGTTGTAATATGTACCCACAATCTGGACATAGGCGACGCTGGCCCACACATCTAGATGTATAAAATAGGGGTAACAAATAACAAGTAAACTTCAAAAACTTTAGTTTTAAGCTCAAGACATGTCAATTGAAAGTTTATTCAGCTTGTCAAAAGAAATGTTTAAGTGTACTACGTGTTTAAAGTTATTCATATTTGAAAAAAAAAATATCACAGATTCATAACAGTTTTTCAACTTCCTTTTAGTTATCATCAATACAATATTTGACTTAACTAAATTATCTCAGGTTTTTCTTTGAAAATAAATAATCTTACAATTCAAAAATTATCCTAACTAAAGAAATAGTCTATTTGAAATAATACATAATAAAGTAAATGAATAAAAATAATTATAGCGTATTTATTAAATATATTAGTAGGGGGAACTAGGGATACTTGACCCAATTTTTAGTTTTGGGTGATTAGTTTTTATTTTACATTACTTATGAGTGAGAAAATGATGTATATTTATACTTCATTAAGTATTACATAATATTTGTGAATATCTTTTTAAAGTATTAATTCTAAAGGTGGTAAAATATTAAACATAAAAAACCTTCAACTTGGGTCAAGTATCCCTAATTGTACATTTACTACGTAATCCTAAAATGCAATCATTTACAGGGTAAGTGAATAAATAGTATTATATATGTAATTGTAGCTAAAAGTATACACACAAAAATCAAAAATTTTAAAAAAGTCTTACATTCAAACAAAAACCCTTTTCACATCAGCGTTTACAACACAAAGAGATTACTTTTGGAGCATACAAATTTAATTTTTCTTATAGTTTAAAAATGGATGCAATTATTCAATTGTTATTTCACCATGTATTTAGCTAACTGTAGGGCAAGAAGTAGTACCACTTCCAACTTATAAAACCTTCCCGATCCTGAGAAAAAGGCATTGGGTCAAGTATCCCTAGTTTCCCTTATTAATTAACCACATTAAATATTTGCAATGATAAAAAGTTCTAAGTTCTTATAAAAATGTTACTAACTGTTGTTGATTTCTCACAAAACTTTTACATTAATACTAATTCTAAGAAATATATTTCAAATAACTGAATTCCTGTGTCTTTCTACCAAATTTTACCAAGTATATTTTATTCTTACTTTTTTTTTTTTATAAAAAGAGTTATTTTCCGATACGCCTTTCCCCTATCCCCATATATAAGTTATTTAAACGGCTGTTGTCATTTTATTTCAGTAATATCCATAAATATTTTTTCAGTTATTCAGACAAATCTAAGCATTAAAATATGTTTTTGGAATTGAATGAAACATGTTAACACTTTCTGTTAAAATATACTAATGCTTGTGTTATTTATTGATGTGTTTGGATTTATGTCGAAGCTTTTATAAAGTGCGTACATATTTAATATTAAATCGTTAAATCAATAATTTTTCCATTAATTTTTCCAAAAAATTGTTCGTTCTTTTGGAAATATCGAACTTGTTTACTAATGTAATATATTAAAGAACAATCTCAGACATATATAAATATATATTGTGAATGCAAGTTTAGGGCAAAATATTCTTAATTATTAATAGGAAATTAGTTGCTGACTTGAAAACTTAGTAAAAAAGGAAATTGATAATATAAAATTAAATTTACTTAAATCCAAATTTTAACAGTTATTCTGTTTAAACAATCGATTATTATAAAAGTTTTAACAATGACATGTAAAAACTGTATCTTATATGTCGCTAAAATTATTTTATTATAACATAGAATTTTATCTCAACTATATAAAATATGAAACATCAATTTTAACTAATTCGGAAAGAAAACAAAGCATGCCCATCAGTTCGGCAGATTAAATTATTAACTTTAATGCAACAGATTAAATAAACTAAAAAGTTAAGTTTCTTGGTAGCCATGCAAGTTTAATCAACGGTGTTAATGAAAAGTTTTAATTAAAAACATCTTGAATCCATATTTTAATAGCTATTTTTCATAAACTTAAGGCTATTAAAATTCGAGGAAACAGTTTGGGTTAATTATAAAGAATGTTAGTGCAGTTTCGTACAAAAGAAAGTTAAGAAACTAGGAATTTTAGGAGGTTGTAAATCAAAAATGTCATCAAGGCAATTTTCCATTGTAGAATAGCAAAATAATATCGTTAATACACTAAAAATTATGAACATGTTTCAGTGCAAAAATCATTTACTTAAAATCGACGGTGTGGTTTACCTAGACGAGAAAAAATATTCATTAAATTTCTATTCCACTAAGGATTAGTGTACTTACTTACCAAGGTCAGTAAAATTTATCGGAAAATAATCAGGGCAGTTTAAAAGTTAGTTCAAAGTTTTCAAACTTCATTCTGATAACAGATGGTATGCAAATTGTTTTCTTCTAACGAAGTATCCCAAAGATGCAGAAATAAAGCATAAAATGTCCTTCCATTATGAGGATATTCGTAAAAACTAAAGATGAACATATAAAATAACTTAATGCACATTAATACAATTTGCAATACATGCGAATTTCGAATAGAATCAAGTTATCTATGAATAATAAAGCATACTTCATATTTCAAAGAGAAAAAGGTAGAGGCTTTCTGAAGTACGAGAAAATTTGGTACGTAGCTAAATATTTCAATGCTTTTCAAAGGTAGGTAGGTAGGTAGGTACTGTCTACATACTTCATATCATACTTCATACATAGAAGAGAAAACAATAAAAGTTTTACTTACACTGGTGTACGAGAAAAATTTGTATGTAGTTAAATATTTCAATGCTTTTCAAGAGTTTGTACTGAATGCCTATCACAAGAATAGCTCCTGTCACTTTGTCTAGCATTGTCTGCTTCCATGGAAACAAGACAAACCCCATTTTCCACAAAGGATTCCAAATGAAAGATAACAAATTTTTTCTATGCTGTAATTTTTTTAACACCAATTTCCTCCACGCATCACCCCAATTTTTAATAGATGAGCCTTGTTTAATAGATACCGCCAACTTTTAAACTGGTAGCTATTCTCCTGATAGACATACAGTACTCAATAAAGCTCATATCGTGGACGGAGAATTCCACAAAGATTACATTGATGTATTGTGGACGCTTCCATGGAAACAAGACAAACCCCATTTTCCACAAAGGATTCCAAGTGAAAAATATCAACATTTTCTACGTTATAATTTTTTTTAACACCAATTTCCTCCACGCATCACCCCAATTTTTAATAGATGAGCTTTGTTTTATAGATACCACCAACTTTTAAACTGGTAGCTATTCTCCTGATAGACATACAGTACTCAATAAAGCTCATATCGTGGACGGAGAATTCCACAAAGATTACATTGATGTATTGTGGACGCTTCCATGGAAACAAGACAAACCCCATTTTCCACAAAGGATTCCAAGTGAAAAATATCAACATTTTCTATGTTATAATTTTTTTTTAACACCAATTTCCTCCACGCATCACCCCAATTTTTAATAGATGAGCCTTGTTTTATAGATACCACCAACTTTTAAACTGGTAGCTATTCTCCTGATAGACATACAATACTCTCTAAAGCTCATATAGTGGACGGAGAATTCCACAAAGATTACATTGATGTATTGTGGACGGAGCATTCTACAAAGCTTACATTGATGTTTGTTGAGATGCTCAGTGTTGCACGCCTGCAGCGTAAAATGATTCTTACCAGTCTACTAGGTCTAGTACTCCCACAATCATATTCTACTCTTATTGCTGTCACAAATGAAAGTTTTTTCGAAAATTTCTTCTATATGAGAGTGCCTAAAATAAATACTTCTCATCTACTTCCTAAATGCTCCATCCATTACACTAATTATTATAAAAAATATTTTTCAAAATCTTATCCAATCGAACCATATCCATACAGGATAAATAATACAATAAATATATTTAATAAAGTTTGGAAAGTAATTTATAAAGGAAATATATACTAAATATTTTAAGATAAATTTAATAGAAGCATTTATAAAATTATTCCGAATGCAATTAAATCAGACGAGTACTAATCGATAACTTCTTAAAGACTGTAACATATTAGTCAGTCACTAAATTTAAATTAGCAAATAAAATGGAAAACTTAAGTTAAACTCATATAAATCAGTCAAATGTTTTAATAAAATGTATTAAAAAAAAACTTGGGGTGTGTAATATCGCACAACTTTCATTTACACTACAATAATGGTCTCCAATGCATTCAAATTTGATATGGTATTATTTACCGTTTCCATATTTTCCCTCATTTAAATAAAAACGGCCGGTTTAGGGATATTTTCTTCAATAATTTCTACATGAGCCAAAAACCCCGCCAAAACATGTTACTTGCTAGACATTACATTGCCCTTTCTTGTGAGTGAAATAGAAGAAAATCAATCGTTGATGGGCAATGCTCAAGGGCAGAGAACTGTGTTTAAATGTAGTTGTTTTTCCGCTTTTTACATTTTTATAGCATTTATACGGAAATTTCCGAGAGGGGGATGATTGGAACACCTTTAGAGGCATTAGTACAAAGATTTTAATCAAAATCGTTACAGCCGTTCTTTAGCAATTGCTGAAAAACATGATTTTATCATGATTTTTCATCATTTCAATCTTATGCGTGTGGGCAATTTTAACCTTAATGGTAGGTTCCATGGCCAAAACCCACACACCAAATTTAAACATCATAGGTCAATTTGTTTGGGAGTGATGCTGACCACGTGAACACAGACATGCATTTTTACTGGACCACTTTCTTGAAATCAAGATGTTCCAAATGGTGGAGAAATGCAAAAAAAAAAAAAAAAAATCAACATTTTATTTTGGTCGAAAACAATACTTTCATTAATAATGTGTTAACGTATAGTTAATTGAAAGTAATAAAAAGTTATTTGCAGTGGAAATGCTGCAGAGTTAGAGGAGAAAAATTTAAGAGTAATAGATAAATACATAATAGATAATAACTAATGGTTAATTAATTATATGGCTGTGTTTATCTTTATTGACTTATTTGATTTGATTAGTTTCATTTTATTAATTAACTTTAAATAATATGGATTATATAGTATATGTTATAACATTCTATCATAAAGCATATGTTATAAACATTCTTTCATAGTTCTGCAGTTATTTTTTCTTAAAGAAACCCCCAAAAACTCGTTTGTTTAACATAGTTAAAAAAATAATATTAATCACTTTATAGACGTATGAGACTATTTTTTAAATGCTTTCTATAAGAAATAGCTTAATTTTTTAAGTTTACAAAATTAGTTTAAAACTTCAAACAGGGTTACTGCACTCACACTAATAGGAAGTATTCTTTTATATACAGTAATTCTTGTTTATACATTAGCTGTTGTTTTTCTAATGCACCAATTTGTAGAATAACGATACCTTTAAAAGAAAAATTCCTGGCAGAATGTTGGACTCACTCATCACTAATTTTTAAGTTTACCACAAAAGGTGAAATTTGGCACAGTGATTCCTTATAAGCAAATTACTAAAAGTAAAGATATTTCATTTTAATGTTGTTGTGGTGTTATTTCACAACATGTGCCATCAGTTCTTAACTTTTGCTATAGGTGGTTTATGTGTAATAACTGCTCTATTTCTATAAAAACTTCATTTAAATTAATTCTTTAACTGATTCAAGTCTTGTTGTTATTAAATTATATCTTAAGCCGTTAATGGAAATTGTAAAAATGGCACTGGGTCATTGAGAAAGCGAAATGACGAATTCCTTATTAGTATATAACCCCCATTTTCTAGTATTTTATTTGGAATTTCTCCCTGGTACATGGAATGTTGGGACCAGATTTCAAATGTAGACGCTACTTTTTAGGAGCTTTCATGTAGGTACGCTAAAATGTATCGGTTGCCCTTCCACGTGGTCGCCTGTGATTGGTTGACCCGACCGAAAGCTCCGAAGTGAGCGCGTTTTTCAAAGGGATTCTGGCTTCCGCTGCGTTTGAGTAAAGACGTGTCGAGAAGGTCCGTGAGGATGTGCCGGGACGCCAAGAAAACCGTTACAAGTCCGCGGTGGAGCAGAATGCGCGGGAAGCCACCTGACAATGTGGAGGCTTAACCACCCTAGATATCCTCGAGAGGAATAGGCTCGAGTGGATGGACATCCTGGATTTTTCAATTATTAATATTTAATGCCACCCTTTCTGCTTGTGGAACGCCGTGCCAGATCTGAAGGATTGAATGCCGGCACTGCTACTTCTCTTGTCATCCCCGGAGTTGGATCGTGTCGAGCCCTGGCTTGCTGAGAAGAGGGGCCGTTCGTCTCTTTCCCCTTGGTCACCCATTCCCCCCCGTTCACCTCGTCGGCGTTTCCGTCCCAGAGCTTGGACGTCTACTTCCGAGTACAACGACTTCGCTGTGGAGCGATGTCCCGACTTAATTTTATAACTCTCACCAACTCGTGAACTTACTTCTGATCCTTATTCATCTTAAAGAACATTTATGTAATCCTGGACGTTCCACCCACTCGCCCCTTTGCTGTTGCCTGGAGCCTTCCTCTCAAACACTGTTGACGGAGATGTCAACCCCAGGTTCCCTTCCCTTAAGTTTAACTACTGTAAACAGTTTAATTCCCGTTCCCTATTTTTGAATTTTTAGTTGATCGAGTTCTCATCCCCTTTAAGTTGTTTTTTTATTGGGAAGTTTTTTCCTTTTGATTTAGTTTTTCATTTCATCGAGTAGGATCTTATTTTTGTTCTTAATGATTCCGTGTCATTTAGGTAAATTGATAGAATTGTTAAATTGAGGTATTTTGGGTAGAAATTGTTTATTTAATTTGGCTCGGATGAGAGCTGTTATTCTTGATTTGTGCAAGTCTTGTTATTTAAAGTTATTCCTTTTTTTCTAATTAAACTGGTTGTTTCGGAACTTGTAGTTTGTTTCAGTTCTTTCACTTGGGGTGATTATTTTGTTTGTTGTAATGCTTTTACAGGTTTAATTTTTAGGACTGTGGAGTATTTTGTATGGATAAGCCAAACGACTTTAATTTAGTGTCGGGGTATAGCAAATTAAAGATGTGATTTTATAGGGAGAGTTTAAAAAAAGGACACAACGCAATCTGTTTATTTCAGTGTCGTGTAAGAAACAAAACCAACGCGACAATGTTTTGTGATCAAGGGTGTAAAGTTGGGATGAAAGTAGGTATATTCATAATATGAGCTCTTCTGAACCAAACTATTGAATCGGATGAGTTTTTTCCTTTGTTTTTTACCAGCCTATATATTTGTGGGAACGGGAAAAGCATTTTTTTATTTTAGATATACTTGTCATTAGCATATTTGCATACGGGTGCAAAATAAGCACAGCCGCTGAAATAAGCTTCATTTCTCAAAACTGTCCCTTTCTCTTAGCATGTTTCTCTTAGAATTAAATGCTTAATTTAATATCTTAAAATTACGTCTCCTAATATTTCTCTACTACCAGCACCAGGTAATACTGCCAGTGTGCATATACAGGGTGATTATAACTCAAGCTCAACTTTAAAAAAACTCTACAAAGTTAACCACTGGTCAGAATGATCTAAAATTTGATCTGAATATACGTAAAGAAAGAGTAAATGTTATGATGTAAGAAAAAAACTATTTTGACCTTTTTTTTCTTTTCTTGTGCCATACCCTTTCCTTCTTTTACGCATATATTCAGGTCAAATTTCAGATCATTCTAACCAGTACTTTTTACACCTTTTTGAAAGTTGAACTTTAATTCTAATCATACTGTATATTTTAGTACTTTATATACGTTTGGCTAAGCAAGTAGAATTTTCAAATCTAATAATTCCAATTAAGAGAAAAGGAAATATTAGCTATTATCCATTACTAAATCTTTCTCAATGAAAGCCCTTGCAATATTTTGCAAACACCCAGCAAACTCCACTTTCTACAAAGTTGTCTCAAAGTTAAGACGATATAGAAAGAGGTAATTAAATAGTGTCGAAGTTTTCTGGGAGACAGAATGGGGCTATTAAAAGCAATGATTTTCTGGAAAAGTCGAGAGTGCAGCGATTGTAGCTGAGCGTTCAGCGAAAACAAATTTGCCAGATCATAAAGGTTGGATTTTGTTTGCGTTTGGAAAAGCTTTTCGTTAGATGCGTTGTTATTGATCCTCAGCTATAAACGAATCTTTTAAGTAAACTACGTGCCTTGGGAGTTTTCATCTAATCAGACTAATTTGATAGAACTTAAAATGCCAATATCAAACTCTGCATGTTTTCTGGAAATATAAGCCAAGTAATCTAAGTATATTAATAATTTTCAAATCGGATAAAGGGTTGGTAAATAATTAGCTTCTTTGATCTCGATTGAACTGATCAAGAAACCCAATTTCAAGATTGATTAAACAGATAATACTTAACTTAATTGTCGTATGAAAGTAAATACATTAAGGTAAACATTAGGCTTTGATGAAAAGATAAGTAATTGGTTTATGAACATCAAAGTCCACAAATTCAATTACGGATATAATTTTTATATGTTTTTTAGTGTTGTGTACCAAAATTAAACATCACTTTTATTTCTGTCCAAACAAAGGGTCGAATATTTACGACACTGTTCCTTATTTTCTTGGCATAACCAACCTGCAATCAAAGAAATCATGAGAAATCTTTAATGTTTAAAGAGTGGATTTATGACTTAATAAATAAACGACTAAATTAAAGATTGCACCACCAAATTTTAAATTTATATTAATTTTATTGAATGGTTACTTATAATTTCCTACTCACACGTCATCAGTGCATTTTATTTATCATTATTTTTTGCAAATTTAAAAATTAAATTACAGGAAATATGGAAGTTTTCTTGAAAATCGTAAAAATGAACTATGGATTTTTATGAAAATACAAATGAAATTGAAAATATCTTTTCTATTTATTTGTTTACTTCAACCTTAAGTAACTAATAAAAAAAGCTTTATATCCCACAGTCATCATTGCACGTTGAAAACGTAAAAGATAGTTTAATCCAACATAACATCGGATAGCCATAATTAAACTGACGGTATGTATAATAGTTTACTGCAGTAACATTTGGATTGCTTACTATAGAAAATATGAGAAAATTACGTCTAAAAAAGATACTAGTAAGAATCTTTACGTGATTAAAAAAAAAAATTAACCCATATAAAAACAGTTTTATATTTTCCTTATATGCATTGTCAACTGTTATGTGCCATAACAACTTATTTAAGTGAAATTGAGCTTAGATCGACTTTCATTATTTTAACACTATGTAGAAAACTATCGATTCCCTTAAATAAACTAACTTTTTTTGCCCCAAAAACTGAAAAGAATGGATTGTCATTGACAGCGAGTCTATCTGTCAGGTTTCAGATCTATTGACATATATCAAGTGGGGTAATTATTCATTCAAGCTACAATAGAAACTTGTGTAAAATCGGTCTTTTAGTGACAGCCCCAAAAATTGATAAAAATGTATTGCCAATAAGCGACAGTGAGTTTATCTGTCAAGTTTCAGATCGATTGAATAGCGGAAAATGGGTTAATTTTCTCTCGGCAGAGTTCCCCCCAAAAATCAGCAAACAATCAAAATCCTAGTTGATACAAAAGGTCTAATAATGTGTGTCCATTAATACACTTTTAAAAAGGCCATCCATATCTAAAGTATTCGGGTTTTATTAAAGGTTTTCTAATACTCATGAAGACAGATCCCATTTAAATAAAAAATGAAGGAGTATTTTAACAAAATGTATTCTTCTTTTTCTCATTTAATTTGAAAATGTCTTCAAGATAATAGAAGGCAATTTATAACAGAACAAATAGTACTTTTAAAAAAAGGTAAATGGCATTCTTAAGATCTTAATTTGTACAATTACTTTATACTAACTAAAACATAACAATTTATTCTAATTTACATTATACTGATCCATATAAATTATATGCTACTAAGAAGAAGTGTAGAAAAATAATGATAAAATATCACTGTATTTTTACTAAAATAAAATATTCAATAAATTGTTGATAAATTCAAAAGAATAATAATACTTTTCCTACTATAAGCTAATTATTAAAAATACATAAAGAAAAGTCCTCTCTGACTTTATACTCAAGAAAATAATGTCAATTCATGTCATTAATGTTAAAACATGCAATATTTCGTTTAAATAGATTAGTTATTAGTTACTAAGTTCAAACATTCACAATAAGTTAATATAACTTCAACTAGAAACAAAGAAAGTTGAATTTTAATTCTTCCCTAATATTACCTTATGTCAATGCCTTTGACAATTAAATGTGGTAGAAGATAAGTAGAACTTTCATAGAGTTAGTCACAGTCCTCTTTCTTCAGTACCTGTTTTATCCAAATAATGTCTATCATCATTTATAAGTAATTAAGGAAGACAGCATATGTCAGTCAAATGGCATTAATAGAAATAATAAGTTGGGAGGAGTGAGTATGAATGGGAAAGATTCCCCTACATTAATATCACCTCAAATAGTTGTGTATACTATAAATCAAACTAAAACTTATTGTAATCAAGCTTTAATTGACAAATATTTTAAATATATTTCACTTTGCTAGCTGTAATAATAAATGACATAAACAATGTTTAGTGTGTCTATATATGTGACGGCCACATTAAAAATCAACACCTTTATGGGTATACGTAGGATGAATGGCTAACAATAAAATTAAATACAATTAAAATTCTAATATGTTTATAATGTTTCGGATAAACATTTTACATTACTCAATTTGTAAGTATTTTTAAGCAGTGTTTCATTAAGTATAGGAAAAGTCCCCAGTAGCACAAATACGCTGGTCAATATTGCTCGAAATTTGTTAATCCCGAAGTGGACCGTTGTTGACTAACCGTTTTTATGGATCTTGGCCAATCTCACCCAATGCTGGATAAAATATACTGAAAGTTTTGAAATGTTGATTATATTTTTTAAATTAAAATATATTTTTAAAATAAAGCATAGAGGACTAAAAATATGTTTTGTGATATTTTTGACATGTTTTTTTTTTTTTTTAAATCGTGTATTTTGGAACAATGCTCGAGTTTCGGCTTTCAAAACCCCTGTTTTGACATTTCCCAATAGTTTTGCCTACCTGAGGTATCTTGAAAATATAGTCTACCAAGTTTTAAATTTTTCAGATAAATCTATAATAATAAAACAAAGAGTATTTATGTCTGTCCTTCTTTTGAAAGCAACTTCTAATAGGCATAACTCTCTAAAATGTTCAATATTAGTAGTTTTAACCTTTTAACTTTGATAAACAGAATATTAAAATTTGAATAGTTTTGGAATTTTTTTTTAATTAATTTGAATTTTTTTTTACAAAGCGACTTCAAATAGGGATACAACTCGGAAATTGTCAATCTAAGTAGTTTTAGCCTTCTAACTATGCTTTTGGCAAACAAAATGTTAAAATTTCAATTTTTTTTTAACTAATTTTTTTAAATTAATGTTATTTTTTTAACAGTGCGACTTCTAACAGGAGTACAGCTCTGAAATTTTCAACATAAGTAGTTTTGGTCTTCTAATTGGACTTTTGAGAAATAGAATATTAAAATTTTAATTAGTGTTTTTTCATTAATTTTTTCACAAACCGACTTCAAATAGGCGTAGAGCTCTGAAATTTTAAACGTAAGTAGTTCTGGTCTTCTAATTTTGCTTTTCGCTAACACAATGTTAAAATATTCTCAGAGGGTGAGGAGGGTTTGTATTATTGTATTAACAGGAAAAATTTCTCGTTTGATGAGGGTGTTCTAACATTAAGAGTTTCTGTAGCAATTAACCTTTTAGTGAGTGAAGCGAGCTTATGCTTGCAGAGCAACTAATTGTTCAGTGAGAGAAGCAAGAAAGCCTATGCTTGCGTAGAGATGAACCTTTCAGAGAGTGAAGCGAGATTGTGCTTGCGTAGTAATGAACCTTTCAGCCAGTAAAGCGAATCGTAAACCTGTTTGCGAAACTCCAAAAGCTCATGAATGACGGGTCAGCAATTAGTTACTAATGTTTTCTTGAATACTTAAGTTTTTGTATATGCTGTACCGATACTAAAAAAAGTCTAGTGAAGTAGTAGTATATTTGTTGCAGTTATTTAAAAGGGATTTTGTAATTAAATTAAAAATTAAGTTCATTAGCATTTATAAATACTTAAATTGAAATATAAACATAGTAAATAATTCAAAAGAAATGAAAATTTTAGAGAATAAATTTCTTAAACTAAAAACAGCTTTCTAGGCTTAACCAGATTTATTTCTCCGTTCTGTACAATAGGTTGCAAAATACAAGAACAAATATTATTCGGGTGAATAGAAAAATATAAATTTAGCTGCATATACATTTAGGATAATATCCATGAATAATATATTACAAAGCTCGTTTGTTAAAAGAGAGTTGTTGCATAGTGATTTAAATCCGTTTCTTCTCTCTAATTCAATTTACTAAAATATCGTACAATAAAATATACGAGCGAATCTTTATTTTGAACTGGCTCTCTATTCAAGTATGTTTTATAAAACCGGTTTAAAATAATAGGAATGACATTTACTAGCTCACGTATATATTTATTTATTCATTATACGCTTACATATTCCTTCTGCAGAATAATAAAATAGACTGTTAACTATGCCTATCAACTTTTAACATTTCCAGTATAACCTTTATTCTCAGTAAAAATGTTTATAGTAATGAAACTATCATTTTGAATATAAAAAAGCATTTCTGATTTTTTTTTTTTTTTTTTTTTTTTTTTTTTTTTTTTTTTACATTTTTGTAATTTTAAACAAGAAAGCTATGTCAAAATATTTTAAAGTGAATTATTTTAACAAAATTTATCTTACAAGGAAGGAACGAAAACTTTTACTAGAAGTTACGTTTTAAATCTGTCTAATCCTAGAACAGTCATAGTTTTTATGTATTATGTATAATTTTTAAGAGATTTACAATATCACAAATTGTGCATGGACAAAATGGTAATTAAATTTATCGAGTGGTGACAGTATAGACTTGACCTTAGTTAAAAGATTTTAATTTTTGGTCTACAAATTTTAACCCACAACAGCAATTTTGTCAGTTTAGAATTTTATTTTCAATTTAATTTTTAAATCATTTTTGATTTTTTTTTAAAGTTAAATCGAAAAAAAAAAACAGAAATTTTTTTTTAATAAAATTGTTCATCATTACTGATTGCCAAGCTATTAAAACTTTATTACTCTTGCACCCACACACATATGGGTGATTCTGAAATTAAGGGGAAATTTGATTCTCTGAGCTTTTACTGGCTTAATATTTATTTCATTAAGAGAGGAAATTGGTATTAAGTAAAAAACATTCTACATTTAATGTTTTCAGTCTTTATTTTACATATTTATTATTTTTTTTTTTTTATCCAAAGTATGGGTAATGTAAGAGCTCCATGGAATATCCAAACCCCTTTTTTTTTTAGTGTTAACTGAAGAAACAAACCTGATTAATAATATATTTGCAGAAAAATCTGCGTTAAACATTTATTTAATATGTAAATAATTAACTAATCACAAATAAATAGAAGTTTTAATTTATTTTACAACTTTATTTTAAGCACATAAATTGTCCCTGGGGGACTGAGGTAACCTCCATGGAATATCTTTAACTTGGTTAAAATTCTACTTGATAGAAGTACAATCTTCTTTACGAGAGCTGAAGGCTCATGTCAACCATTTTGTCTGGTGATGTTGTTGGATGTGCATAGTTTTATATTGTTTGTAAAAAAACTGTCCAATCCTCAAAAATCTGGTGAGTTCTTTTTGTTCATGTAACCTCCATGTTCAGTAATGTTATTCTTTATAGTGTTAAGCATTCTTATGCCCTTAACTTTTATCAAATAGCCAATTTTTTTCTCTAAAAGCTAAGCCAGTTTATCCTCAGTCTTTTAGATTAGGTTTTAAGAATGGCAATCTACTTATTTCTACTTATTTATAACCTCCATGGGTTATGTTAACAACGGAGGTTACAAGCAAATTTAGAAAACGTTTTTTTTTTTTTTTTTTTTTTTTTTTACAGATATTTTTTCTTTACCTTTTTTTGAAGTGGTAAATGTATTAGTTTTATTAATAAAATTCTTAGAGTAAAATTTCAATTTTGTAACCTATTTTTTATTTTTATGTTTTTCCACAAATTTCCTTTAATTTCAGAATTGCCTATATTATATACGTTTCTCTATCTTAATCTCTTAACAAAATCCCTGAATCAGAAAATGAAATCTAATGCTATTACAGAAAGTACACTTTAAAACTCATTTAACACTTCAAGTGATTGAAATTCATCAATATATATTCCATAATATATCTTACGTTGGAGTCTTGAATGCCTCAAGAAGTTGTTTACAAAATTCTCAAAACTTTCTAGACGCTGATGATGAAAGATTTTTTTTCTAACTTCACAAACTTCAACTTTCTAAAGTTTCTAAACTATTAGATCTAGAGCAAATAAGCCATATGCAATCAAGTCAATGCAATTATTTTGAGCAAACTTTACCCATAAAGTTCTTTATGAGATAATTTTTTAGACTATTTCCAATTCTTCCAATTTCCTTTAAAACCTTATTCTGCCCTATTGTCTTGGATACGCTTACCAGTTGTTAAGGAAAATATATTTTGCTCAAGTTTTCACTAAAACTTTATAGCAAGAATCGTATATATAAATGAAGTTATCTTAATAAATTTCCTCGTGATTTAATTAAATAGAGCTGCGTAATATGCAATAAATATATCCAATAATGAATCTCGCAATTTTCATTATTCACTGTATGTCAGTCCTAGTTTATTTACACAACAGTTATAATAGTGTATATAACATAACAGCATAGTTTAATAACAGTTTAGAAAAATTAAGTGGTTTTGATAAATGTCCTCATGGTTTAATCATATAAATCGAGATGCATAATATGCAATAAATATGTCCAATCATGAATCTTGCAATTTTCATTATTCTCTAAATCAAAAAGAAAATCTGTATATTATCCCCTTCACTTATTAAAAAGTGTTTTTTCAATGATATAAAATACACAAATCAATTGCTTAGCCCTTAAGCCAAATGGGAAAGTTAATCTTAAATAAATCTTCTGCCTAAAAAACTAACCTTAAACAATAAATCGCTTCATTATATTTTATTTATTCCTTTTGAAACTTGAAAGTAAAAATAAGAGCATTTATTTTCTTCCAATTATATTTCATTTATAATAAGAGTATCCTTAGCTATAAAGCTGAAAATTAATTAATTTATGGATACTCTTCCTTTTTCAAGGAATTAAATTTCTAATCGTAGTAAAATACGATTCAACATTTTAATATAATTTTTGCTCTCAGTGATACTTTTGTTCTTCTTTCATTTTCAAAATACTTAATTTACATTCCTTTTCAGTGTATCTTCTTTGATTATAATAAGTGTGCCTTAACTTGAAAATGAGTGATTTGATTTAAAATGTTGCTACTTGGATTTAAAAAATAATTTATGGATGTTGTATTTTTAATTTCTTATCTTTTACTTGAGCTCACGTTTGATTTTTGCAATAACAATTTTTTCACTGTTTCATTTCAGAGATGTTTAAATTCTCTTACAAGCATTGTTATTTAAATAATGTTATTCATGATACATTTAGAGTCAATGATCAATATATATTGGTGTAAAGCTTCCTTGTAAGCGAAAAGTGAAAAAAATTACTATAAATATACAGTTTTGGAGGTTTTTTTTCTAATATTTCATTTTTTTGTAGCATCTTGATTTTTGGTTTTTATTTCATTATTTTTATAAAAACCTCATAACTCTTCAGTATATAGTTCGCAAAATTGTAATTTTTTTCGTATTTTCTTATACTTCATCCTGCATTAAATGTTTATTTGCTCTATGAAACTATATTTTTTCTTTAATGTACATAATGCGAATTACGAAAATAATTAGTAATTTACTTTGTGTGTGGCATTTTCATTGCTATAACCCACATTATTTACTTATATAAAAATTCGAACTATTATGATTAAAATAGTTAAGCTCTTTAAAAAGAAAAACATTTTGTTTTACTGCGCATAAAGTTTCTTAAAGGAAAACACTCTTTTACAGAGTTTGACGTTGAATTTCTTGACTACTTTCAAGATTTAGTAAATAATGTTTTTATTTTAGAAACGTAAACAATAATTCACTTGCTATTAATATTACATTATTACCCTAAACAAAAACAAAAATTGAAACATTAAGATAAAATATTTTAAGTTCTTTATAAAAACCACATTTTGTTTTACTGTGTATAAAGTATCTTAAAGGAAAACACACCTTTACAGAGATCAATGTTGAATTTCCTGATTACTTTTGAGACTTAGTTAATGATGTTTTTATTTTAGATCCACAAACAGCATACTTCACTTGCTATAAACCACATTATTAAGCTTTAAAAAAAATCAAACTACTAAGATTAAAAATGTTTAGCTTTTTATAAGAGCCACATTTTATTTTACTAAGCGTAAATTATCTTAAAGAAAACAAACACACTTTTATAGAGATTGAAGTTGAATTTTCTTACTACTTTTCAGATTTAGTTAATGATGATCCACAAACATCATATTTCAATTGCTATAAACCACATTATTAACCTTTAAAAAAAATTCGAACTGAAACAATTCGATTAACATTAAAAAATTTTAGCTTTTTATAAGAACCATATTTTGTTTTACTACGCGTAAAATATCTTAAATAAAACAAATAAAATTTTATAGAGATCAGCGTTGAATTTCCTGAATACTTGAGAAACTTGTCGATCCATAACGTCGATAGAAAAGTTTACCTAAAGGTAAAACTGAGGCCTTGATAATAGTATTTATAGGTTCGAAAACACGAAGTAGATAAATTGCTGGTCGCATAATTAAAAAAAAATGTTGCATACTTTAAGAAAATAAAGAATAAAGTTTAAATAAAAAATAAAGCTTAAATAAAAAATAAAGCTTAAATAAAAAATAAAGTTTAAATAAAGAAAGATCAAAGTGCTAAAACATACAAAATCAAGGCGATTGAAAATAAAATATCTAGATGAAAGTTGGTCACCTGAGGCTTGAGTGGCTACCAGGCGCGTCGGCAGGTGGTGGATAGCCGAACGTCCTGTAATGGGACAGCTACGAATATTAAATAAGTGGCCGCGAACCAACTCCCGTAACCCTGGTGTTATGAGACCCGTGCCCAGGGTGAATAACACTGCGGTTATAGTGTCTTAACGGAGCCTCTAGTAAGCCTGGCAAACTTCTAGAGTAATTGCCTTACCCAGTAACTCAGGCAATACTGGGTGGACCTTTTTCCTGAGTTTTTTTTATATGAATTTTATGGCAGAAATCGACAATAATTCAAAACCCTCTGTTTTTACAGATAAAACTTCTGAGGTAGACCCGTCGGTAGACAAGGAAACCCAGAAGGAGCCAACCGAAGGAGTAGAAATGAATCCTTCAATGGAGGTAGAAATGACCTCCAGTCAACCATCAACATCCAGAGAAGGACAGGAAGCTATAACTAGCACGACTGTCTCTCTGGACAAGATAAAATTGAAAAAAATAATTTCCGGAGCGCAAAAGAAAAAGATCAGCCGGGAAAAAAAGATCGCTGCTGACACTTGGGTTGAAAAACCCCAAAGGAAAAGCGAAAAACGACAGAGTGACAGGATGGATCAGGATGTAGCCAAAAAGACTGCCAAGAGAGACAGACCTGGGGGTGAAACCTACAGGGAGGCTCTTACGGCGGTCAAGATGGCTATACTCCTTGATGGACATCCTGAAAAACGTTTTTCAGAGGAGCAGGCTATTGACCTAGAACTCTTGATAACAAACAAGATAGAAAGGAATGAGGAACACCCCGCCCCTACCTTTCTATCGTGTAGACTTGAGAATGGGGCTCTTATCATCAACTGCGCAGATCTGGAGAGCTCTAAGTGGCTGGAACAGACTGTCAGTGGTATAACCCCCTGGCAAGATCAAAAACTTTTGGTGGGTGAGGCAAGGAAACTTGTCAGAACCACCAAAATTATTGCTAAGCTTCCGAAAGTTTGCAACAAACTGGATGCAAAGGACATTTTGAAAAAAATTGAGGTGCAGAACGGTGGGCTCACTCCAACAGAGTGGAACATATTGAATATGAAGAAAGACCCATCCGGACATACGATCGTCCTCAATGTCCCTGAATTGGACGCGGCTACGCTTGGTAGAATAGGATATAAATTCTATATCGGGCTTCACCAAGTACAAGCCAAAGTCCTAGAAAAATCCACAAAGACTGATGGTGAAGCTTCTTCAGGCCAACCTCCACCACAGTAGAAGTGGAACAACTAACCTCAGTAAGAAATTTCTTACTGAGGACATACACTTGGCCATGATTCAAGAACACTGGCTCGTCAGGAGTAGAATCAGTGGCCTAAAAGGAACCAAGGGTAAGTTAATCTATGATTATAATAGTAATGCTAGAACTTGTATCCTTATAGACAAAAACATCGAAGTTTTACCCCTTACTGAATTCATTAATAGGAATCTAACAGCAGTGAAGGTCAGACTCAACATAGAGGGAAGAGACAGAGAAATTGTTATAGGCCCTGTCTACTTGCCCTATGAAGAGAAGACACCACCTGACCAATCCCTGCACAATAGGGTGGATCGTTCTTCTATGGAGAAAAAAAAATTATTATTAATCAAAACCTACCTATGGGGAAAAGATGTTCTATGATATAGAGATTAGGGGAAAAATAATAAAAAAAAATTATTTAAAAATTTTGCACTGCCACAAAGAGGTTGAATTTTCGAAAAAAAATGAAAAAAGTCCTAATTTTCGTTAAATGATTTTACACTAAAAATAATTGTTTTTTACAATATAAATCCTAAAAAAGTTATGATTACTGAATAATTAGTAATACAATGTACATTTCAACCTTTTTTGACCCAACTCCCTCCCCCCCCATGTCACCGTTGAATCAGCCCTACAACCCTATAGTGCAGCTGTCAGCTGCTTACGGAATTCGACGCCTAATCGGTGAGAGCTGTTCTTGTAGAGTAAATTAAATTACAATTTTATTATGTAACGTTTGTTTGTGTACTTGGACTAATACTGTACTGTAGCGTTGTTAAGAAAAGACATGACTTGTCCTATATTTGGGTTAGGCTGTAATATGCCCACGATTATGCTTCCTACATACGAAAAACGTAATAAGGTGCGTATATTGACATTCAAAAAAAGAAGCAAAGTACAGTGTATTTAAATACACTTTTCTCCGCATGTCAATAAGCTGCAAGTAAGTTAGGAGAGACCTGGAAACGAGCTTTAATACCAATAAATGACCACTACAGCATTTTGAGAAAAATAAGTTCATACTACGACAAATATCGCGCTTTCAAAGCTAGAAAATTAACGGAAAGCTATCTCAAAGAAAGCACATCGTAAGTTTTGTGCGTCGACTTGGTTGTTTTCAGATTATCTGGCGCCGTCAGCAACACATGGGCTATAATGCGCAGAAACATTCGTCATTTGACAAGCTAACATACATTTACAAACACCCATGCCTTACACGGGACTCGTACCCGGAACTTCGCGGTCTAGAAGCTAGCACACTAACCACTATACAGTTTGGTCGGCTAGGTCATGTGTCGACAATGACATAGATACAACAATGTTGGTTGCAATAGTAGGTAGTCGGTCAACACAGGTATCAAAGAAGGTGTTATACGAAATATGGAACTGATTCTGAAGCGTTCACTACAATGGTTTGTGTGCCAGTTACAAGACAAAGAGTGACCGTATACGAGATACTACCTGTAGTTTCATTTACGTAAACCCAACCTATGCGAACTGACTGACAAGAAAGACTTAAGTACTGATCAACTGTGCTTAATGGAAATTTGTGAAGCCATCACTGCGGACAAAGCAGCGAAGGGCTGTTGAAAAGAAACTCTGGAAAGATTCGTCACTCAAGGTGGTTTACAACCCCCAACAGAATTCTCATGTTCTATTTGGCTTAGAAGAAGTCCAACCAAAGCTTTATTGACATTAATTACGTTCATCGTAAAAATCTAGGCACCTATGTGATTCAAGATCAAAACCAAACAATCGGTAATCTATAGTGCAGAGCATCTGCATTAATCAATCTTTCTATCGCGTTATTTCTCAATTGATTTGAAGAAAGTCATTGATCCAGTAATTTTTGAAACGGGGGTTTGGGCTCTCCTGAAAATATTCTGATATCAATGCTAGCTGACGACAAAAATAACACAAAGGAATCGGTCCTCCAAAGAATTTTGAATTTGCGCAAAGTCAAAAGGTCTGCTGCAACCCAAACCCTTTTAGCGATTAATATCCGTATCTTAAACATACCAACTTTTGACCCTTGTGTGACAGATTATGTGAACTTTATTACGTGGAGAATGTGACAGAACGATTTAGTGATGACATGATTTCAGGAGCAATAGTAAACCCAGCAATCATTTCTACGGCAATACTATAGTATTACCTATACTATCAAGGGGTATCCCTGTTGTACTCAAGTTACAGAACGAATAGTCACAGAAGCATTTTCTGCTGTAAGCGGATCATACAGAAGAGATGGGTTTAAAAGAAATAGCCTGGAATCACGAAACCTCAAGCCAGTTTTCAACACCAAACGTGATTACCGTTCACTGTAATTCCGAAGATTTTTTTATTTTTCTTGATTTAATTTTTAAGAAGTTGTAATATGTTCCTAAAGCTTTTTTTTTCTGTAACCATTTAGTATATGTCCTCTCATTCCAATAAACATTTAAAAGTACTAAAGGCCTGTTTCACTTAAACAAAAATCACTTTGACATTTTACCATTAAAAAGCTTAAATACCAAAACTTCATCCCCCTTGCAAAGAGCTTAACATAAAATTTATTATTTTTATTTTATTTTCCCCTTAATTAATGTACCTCAGAACATCTTTTCCGTACAGGTAGGTTTTGAAATTCTTCAGAAAAAAAATTCAATAGAATTTGACTTTTTACTATAAAAAAGCTCAAATACCTAAACTTCATCCTCCTTGTGGCAGTACTGAACTTAAAATTTAATCTTTTTAATTATTTTTCCATGTATCTACACTCAAGAGCCAAAACATTATGACCACCAGTCAATAACGAGTTGACCCACCTTTGGCGCTCAATACAGCTTCAACCCGCCTTGGCATGGATGCCACAAGTCCTTGGTAGATGGCCGGAGACAGATTGTACCAAATGTTTAAGCAGCGGTCACACAAATCCGAAATATTGCGAATTGATGGTCTTTGAAATCTGAGCTTCCGTCCCATGACATCCCAAATGTGTTCTATCGGATTGAGATCCGGTGAGTTAGGCGTCCAGGACATTAACTGGAATTCAGCATCATGTTTCTGGAACCACTCCAACACAATTTTAGCCTTGTGACATGGGGCATTGTCCTGTTGGAACATTCCATTTCCAAATTGAAAAACAGAAGCCATGTAAGGGTGGAACTGGTCCGCAATGATGTTCAGATACCCTGTAGCATTTATGGTCTGCTCTACCACAACTACGGGTCCCAGAGACGCCCAAGAGAACGTCCCCCAAAGCATAATACCGCCACCACCGGCCTGTGTATGACCTACTGTACATTGTTGCCTGGAAGATGGCGTATCCTGACACGGCCATCGCCGTGATGAATGACAAACCGTGATTCATCTGACCAGGCAACTCTCTCCCACTGATCCATGGACCAGTCATGATGTTCCCGGGCCCAGCGCAGGCGCAGTTGGCGATGACGCTTGGTCAGCAAAGGCACACGAGTGGGACGTTTGCTGCGTAGCCCCATATCCAACAGTATCCGCTGAACAGTGTGCTCCGATGCTATTCTATTTGGCCCTGCATTGTATTGGGCTGTCAGCTGAGCCACTGTCTGGCTCCGGTTTTGCTTCACCATGCGAGACAGTCTCCGACGACCTTTTTCTTTGATAGCGTGTGGACGTCCAACACCATGTCGTCTACTGCTGCTTTCACCGTCATTCATCCACTTTGCATAAATACTAACAACTGTAGATCGCGAAAAACCCACGAGTCGTGCAGTTTCGGAAATACTTGTTCCTAGCCTTCGAGCCATTACAATCTGCCCTCTATCAAAGTCGCTTAAATCCGCAGCCTTTCTCATCACACACAGAAGTAAGTGAAAGAATGATTCTTCAGACTCTCCAGCAGCAGTTAAATACCACTTCCACCTGATCAAGTGCCTTCCACGTCATCCAGGCGAGTTCATTGCAAAATGTAGGGGTGGTCACAATGTTTTGGCTCTTGAGTGTATATACCATAGAACATCTATTCCCCATAGGTCGGATATGAAATTCTGAATTTTTTTTTTCGATCCACCCTACTGCACAAACTAATGCAATTTTGTGCAGCCAACAAATTGCAGGCAGTCCTTGGACTAGACTGCAATGCACACCACGTAGTCTGGAATAGTACAGACACGAACAAAAGAGGTGAGTGTCTTTTAGAATTCATTCTTAATTATAACCTTGATATTCTAAATAAAGGCAACGATCCGACTTTTATTACCTCTAACAGATCTGAAGTAATTGATATTACTATTGCTTCTCAGACTATTAGTAAAAATATCAATAAATGGAAAGTAGATAGTAGACCATCAGGCTCAGACCATCAGAACATCCATTTTAAAATTAACTCTAATGTTAAACTTGATCGAAGCTTCAGAGACCCTTTGAGCACAGACTGGAAAAAGTTCCAGGAGAAGCTTAAGGGGCTAACTGAGCTAGGGAACAAACCAATTAGAGATACATATGATCTAGAAATTGCAGCAGAGAATCTGCATAGTAATATTTTTGAATCATATAATAACAACTGCCCAGTTCGGACTAAGAGAGCAAAACACCAATGTTCATGGTGGAACAACTCTCTAGCAACCGAAAAAGCAGAAGTCAGAAAACTCTTCAATAGAGCTAAGAAAAATGGTGAATGGGATAACTATAGGAAATCCCTCACCAAGTATAACAAAAATGTAAGAAAAAGCAAAGAAGACTCTTGGAGAAAGTTCTGTGAAGAGATTGAATCTATCTCTGAAGGAGATAGAATCCAAAGAATCCTTAGAAGGGATGAACCAATAATGGTAGGCACCTTAAAGGATGATGATGGTAACTTTGCTAATACTGGGAAAGAAGTCATGGAAATCATGGCAAAAAAACACTTTCCAGGATCTAGGGATATTCATAGCGATGATGGCCAACACTTCATTGGCTCAAATAATAGAGTTGGTAGAAGTCAATGGGCCTATGCGAAGAATATCCTTAATCACAATAGCGTTAGATGGGCTATATCCACTTTTAAACCACTCAAAAGCCCTGGACCAGATGGAATAATGCCCATCATGATACAGAAGGCAGAAGAACTAATTATCCCAGTACTTACTAGAATTTATAGAGCTAGTCTAGCCCTGGGATATATCCCGAAGATATGGCAGAAGACAAGGGTTGTATTCATCCCTAAGCCTGGAAAAAATAGCTATGACCAGGCAAAGTCCTTCAGACCAATCAGCCTATCTTCATTTTTTCTTAAAATCATTTAGAAAATTATTGACAGGCATATTAGAGAATACATGGGAAGCAATTGTCCCTTGCATGATCTACAGTTTGCCTATCAACCTGGAAAATCTACAGAAACAGCACTTCATCAGCTTGTTTCCAAGATAGAAGACATCCTGGAAAGAAAGGAAATTGCTCTTGCTACTTTTCTTGACATACAGGGTGCATTTGATAATACCCCACATCTATCTATCCTTAATTCCTTAAGGGACACAGGGATAAATCATATACTATGTACATGGATTGAGAACCTGCTATCAGATAGAACTATTCAAATGAACATCTTTGATGAATCTCTTGAAAAAAAGGCTACCAGAGGTTGCCCTCAAGGAGGTGTCTTATCACCATTACTTTCGAACCTGGTAGTAAATAACCTTGTTAAGCACCTGAATAATATAGGTTATTATACGCAAGGTTATGCGGATGACATTGTCATCCTTATCCTTGGTAAAGATTTCAACATAACTTGCTCACTTATGCAGAATGCACTAAGTTATGTTAGCAAATGGTGTACAGAGAGGGATCTGAAGGTTAGTCCGTCGAAAACCAATCTTGTACCATTCACTCGCAAAAGAAAATGGGATGGTTTTTTCATCCCTAAACTTTTTGACGTTGAAATCAATGTGGCTTCTGAGGTGAAGTATTTAGGCTTATATCTTGACCAAAAACTCACATGGAATAAACATGTTGACTACAAAATAAATCAAGCAAAAAAATGCATTATGACATGTAGGCGCATGCTTGGAAAAAACTGGGGTCTACAACCAAAAATGATGTTTTGGATGTACTCAGCAGTCATCAGACCTATGATCACTTATGCCTCTGTGATCTGGTGGTGTAAAGTGGAACAGAGAACTGTGAAGGACAGGCTGGGTAGTCTGCAAAGACTAGCCTGCTTGTGTATCACAGGTGCAATGTCCTCGGCGCCCACCAGAGCATTAGAGACCGTATTAGATCTGACCCCATTAGACATCTTCATTTGCAGCACTGCAAGAATGACTGCATACAGAATGATGTTAAAACAACAATGGTATGACCAGCCTACGGCTAAAGGGCATATCAGTATCACCAGGAAAATTCATGAACCTACTCTTCTGATGCCTTCAGACACCTTGGAGAAGAAATACATGTTTGAAAGACCATTCAAGGTAGTAATACCCACCAGAGATGAATGGAATGATTACATGTTTAACCAAACAAACAATGATCTTATCTGGTTCACAGATGGATCAAAGAAAGACAACCTCTCAGGACTGGGAGTAGATGGCGTATCACCAAGAACTAACTTCTTTAGAGGTCTTGGGAAGTATGCCACTGTGTTCCAGGCAGAAGTCCTTGCAATCACTGACTGTCTACGGATTAATATGAGAAAAGGCTACCGAGGTAAGCAGTTTCTCATCTATAGTGACAGTCAAGCAGCCTTAAAGGCACTTAATTCATTCCAAATCAATTCAAAGGCTGTATTGGAATGTAGAAACCTTCTAGAAGAACTGGCATTAGAAAATGAGGTTACTCTTGTATGGGTGCCAGGACACAAGGGTATAGAAGGTAACGAAAAGGCTGATGAACTTGCAAAACAGGGATCGTCTTATAATCCAATAGGTGCGGAGCCCTTCTGCGGGATCAATTTGAAGACTGCAAAAGGTGTTCTTCATAAATGGGAAAAACAGGAGATGAATAAAACGTGGCGAAGTTCTTCTGGACAAAAACACGCTAAAAGCATGATTATCAGA
Source organism: Linyphia triangularis (assembly GCA_963978545.1). Taxonomy (NCBI): domain Eukaryota; kingdom Metazoa; phylum Arthropoda; class Arachnida; order Araneae; family Linyphiidae; genus Linyphia; species Linyphia triangularis. The sequence goes on along the minus strand of OZ021733.1, from coordinate 37,826,663 downwards.
TCATCTGCGAAGATTGCTTCTGAAATTCTTAGATACCCAAGACTGAAGATGCAAGCAATTGTGGGCTTCATCACAGGGCATTACCATTTCAGAAAACACCTCCATACAATGGGACTCTGTCAACAAGACCCCATATGCAGGAAATGTCACAAAAACGAGGAAACGGCACATCATGTTATATATGAATGTGATGCTCTTGCCCTCACTCGACTAACTGCTTTAAGAACCACCAACAGTAAAGAATTACACCTTAGTTCCATTAAGGGTTTGTCGGACTTTATTGCTAAAGTGGGCGATCCGAGCAAATGGAGCTAAGAAACATTGGGTTTGGAGTATGGTACAAAATGCTACCCTAAAGCAGAGGTGCCACATATCTGACTAACCAAAAACAAAGAAGAAGAAAGTTGGTCATCTCATAGTTCAACTTTTGTTTGGCATGTTTTTCTTGAAGTTAATTTTATGGACGTTGTTCTTCAACGTGAAAATGATGGAATACCATCCAAGTTAAAATCATTCCCGACTCTAACAGTAGAAATTCATGAAAAAGAGGACTTTTTTTCTTCAATGGAAAAATACTTGAAAAACACACTTTAAAAAAATAAAATTAAAAAGATAAAATTGCACTTGATCTTCAAAACAAGATTCATGGCTAGGCCGGGCTGAAAAAGTCAAAGTATGATGGATCTTTTTGCGATAGTGTGAAAAAGTTGTGGACTCATTATTAAAAAGTGTGTAAAATCTTAAAACTCTGAATTGATATCTTTTGTCACCTCAATGAGTCGAAAGTTATGAAAATAGAACTGAAAATGCGTAAAATTAAAAAATTAATAAATAATCACAGATTTCGTTAGTCCTTTTGCTGTAGTGCTTAAAAGTTGCTGTTTTTTAACTAGAGCACCTGTAAAAAAATTTAGAATTATACGTTATTATCTTCTGCCGTATCAACGGCACCGAAGTTTGGAAATTAAAGGCAAATTTTTTAATAAAAGCACATTACACTTAACTCATTATAATACAAAAATAGACTTTATTCCATTTTTCAGACATACAAATTACAAAAGCCTCATTGATTGTAATCTTTTTTGGAATGTTTTTCTGGCCTTTTCTTACTAGTAATTCTAGCATGTGGTTTCTGGATTCTAAGGTTGCTCCATCCCAACTCTGTGGTCCAACTGCTCTTCCGGAGGCTTTAGTGATTAGTTTTACAATTTGCTTGACTGCTTGTGAGTGTAAGAACGATACATAACAAAACCCTAGCCGTCCATTGCCTCACAGTCCTGTATCATCTTCAAAAGTTCATAAGAACTGATATATCTGAGAACTAGAGGTAATGTCATAGTCACATAAGAAATTTGCAAATTCATGAGATCTGTGTAGTTTGTAGCTCCAAGGTTAACAGCAGAAATAACGAATCTGATAACACAATTTTAATCTGGACCATTTCCCTTTGGTTTGATAATCAGTACAGGGTAAAGGGTCCTAAAATGGCTTCTCTCATGAGTTAAAATGGACATAAGCATGTTTTCTGTACCTGGAAAATAAGCGTTGTGAAAAATTACTGGATAGATTATGTCAAGAAGATCAAGATAGGCAAGTTCCAAGTTAATCTGATGAAATCCCACAAGTGAATAGCACCGTCCTTTATGGAATGATGAATCTTAATTCGAAACTATGATGGTACACAGGCTCTTAGAATGAATACAACCAAAGTTGGCAACTCATTTGATGGGTCTGATGGAGATATATAAAACCTCAGTATTCGATTGGCAGTTGTCAGCCAGCGGGCCAAATTCAACATTACTGGTTGATGCTTAGCTAGATGGGAAGCAAAAACGCCAGACCTAATAGAGGTGCAAATATCTAAGAAGTATTTATGATTAGAACTTAGGGTGGTGGGATCAATACTATTAACCCTAGAACTACAAACCGGGATAGATATCTACCCCAGGAAAACTTTGAACTACGTTTTTAAGTTAGTCGGTGACATTATCGACTGAAGACCTATACTATAATTTAGTTCAAGGTTCTAACAAGAGGGCGAGGTCGCCATACCCTTCAGTTTCTTGTTTACTGTGACGCAGGGAAGACGTGAGTCTTGTGTGGGGTTGATATTTACCACGGTTTGTAGTTCCCGTTAGTGTTTTGTGTAGGTAAGTGAAGTGCAAGCGACCGACCTGCGAGAGTCACAGAGTAATCTACTACAGCGATTGTGGTGCCTTTGAAAAAGTCAAATCGTAACTTTACTTTTGAATATTTTTTAAATGTATAAAATTTCTCTTTTTTTTTACAGTTTGTATGACAGAAACTGAAATATATTCTTAAAACCAATATTTCATCGATTTTCATTCGGCTTTTCCATAGATCAGATTGCTAATTCTTTTGAATTTTCGAAGTTCCAAATAAATAGACTTTTTTGTCAAAATATCATGATCATATTTTTTTTTCTAAAAGCCTCATGTTTCCTTTTCAAAATTCCGGTAAAAATTTGAAAATCGGTTGTTTGAAAAAATAGTTATAAATTTTTGTTTCTTAAATGACGGTTTGACCATTTTTCAGCACTTTTAACTATTCAAATCAATTTTTCACGATCTAAACCTTGATAAAAATTGAATTTTCTCTTCACCATCCTCTTCAGCATAAAAAAAACAAAAAAGATCAAGTACTTAAAAGTCTAATTACTGCTTTCAGAACGGTTTTACGAGCAAAAACCCTGTGGAGTTAATATTTACCCCGGTTTGTAGTTTACAGGTAAAAAAAAATGGGTTTGTAGCTCTAGAGTTAAAAGCAGCAAGTGGAAGCTTTTCGGATCCTTTTGTTGGGATATTGTTATCCACTGTCACTCATTTCCACCCCTTTGCTTGCTTGTGGACTGCCCTGCCTTGCAGCGCCGCCTTGTGGCTGGCTTATATAAACTGTTGTTCTAGCCTGTATGCCATTCATTCATTCATTCATTGTATTCTATTCATTTACCTCTGACTGTCCAATGTTATGTGTGTGTTCCTGTGTCCGTGGCGGTTTAATGACTTAATAAACTAATTGTACCGCTAGTGTTGTTGCTTCTCTCAACCACGCTCTGCTACCATCCCCAACAGGTTATGGGCCCAGGTAAATAGCCATACCTTAGCAGAGAGAGCAACACACGGACTGGAACGAAAACCGAACTAAAAACGACGATGAATGGAACACGGATTGAATCGTTAAACAAGGATAATTACGAGACATGGAAAATACAGATGAAAGCTTTGCTTATCAAAAGCGATTCCTGGGTTTATGTTTCTGGAATCAAAACAAAACCTGTGCTCATTCAAGATGACGTTAAATCGAAAGAAGCTTGTGAAAAGTGGGCAGAAATGGATGAGAAAGCGAAGTCGGACATTATCCTATGTATAGCTCCATCTGAACTGAAACAAGTGAAAAGTTGTGAAACATCATCTGACGTTTGGACTAAATTGAAACAGATTTACGAATCCAAAGGACCTGCCAGAAAAGCGTCGTTGTTGAAATCGCTGATTCAACACAAGATGGCGGACACAACAACTCTAGATGTGAGAGAGCACCTTCGAATGTTCTTCGACATTGTTGATAAGCTCAGTGAAATGGAAATACGCATCGACGAAGATCTGCTAGCAGTGATGTTATTATACAGCCTTCCACCAAGTTTTGAAAATTTCCGATGTGCGATAGAATCCCGCGACGAGTTACCGAAACCAGAGGTTTTGCGAATAAAAATAGTGGAAGAATGTGATGCGAGACGCCAGGACCGGAAATCAAACGGCGAGAGTGGAGGAGCGTTTGCTGTGACTCATCTTCAACGCAAGCCTCATTGGAAAACAAAAAGCGAAAACTTCCAGAAGAATAACAATCAGTTCCCGAAGGCCAGAGATTCTTCGAAAATCCGTTGCTGGAAATGCCGACGTTTAGGGCACCGAGCAGCCACGTGTGACCAGGATTACCAGAAAAAGGATATTTCTCGCTTCAAGCAAGAAAATGCTGGACTGTTAACGTGTGCCGAATCCAAAAAGTGTGGAGATGCATTGTTTACACATCATGGTGAAATGCAAACACAGTGGGTGGTAGATTCCGGATGCACGCGACATTTATGTAATGATGAATCAAAGTTTGTTAACATTGGCGACACAGAAATCAACATTCTCAATCTTGCCAACAACGAAACAACTGAAGTTTTAGGCTCCGGTAAAGCAGTCATCAAAGCGGAAGTTAACAAGAAAATTCAAGATGTTGATGTTTTCGATGCACTTCTTGTTCCGGACCTGCGTACAAACTTATTATCAGTTTCTAAACTTTGTGATCGTGGATACACTGTGACTTTCAAAAGTGACTTTGCTAAGATTGTAGACACTAAATCCAACTTGGAACTAATTGCTGATAGAAAAGATAATTTATATTATTTACGTGGTGGTAATTGTAGTGTTAATCAAAGTGCAAGTCATGCTAGTGAATCTTTTGATAGTGGTAAAAGCAAAGTTGCAGATATTGAAAAATGGCATGCAAGAATGGGTCATTTAAATATAGGAGATTTATTGGAATCTAGTGGTAAGGGAAATATTCGTGGATTAAATTTAGTAAAATCCCCTAAAGAATTTAATTGTGAAATTTGTGCGGTTAGCAAATTAACACGAGCCCCTTATCCTAAGAAATCAGAGAGAGTGTCAAACACGTTGGATTTAATTCACTCGGATCTCTGTGGTCCAATGAAAGTGCCATCAATTGGTAAGTCTTTTTATTTTATGACTTTTATTGATGACGAATCAAAATATTGCGCAGTTAAATTTTTAAAGCATAAAAGTGAAGCTCTAAGTGCATTTAGAGATATCAAGGCTTTATGGGAGAACCAAAAATCGATTAAAATTAAAGTACTAATGACCGACAATGGGGGAGAATTCTTAAATAAGGAATTCGACGATTTTCTTAGGAAAAATGGGATTGAGCATAGATTAACCGTACCTTTTTCTTCCTCCGAAAACGGTTTAGCGGAAAGAAAAAATAGAAGTTTAGTTGAAACTGCAAGATGTTTACTAACTCAGTCAAAATTACCTCTTAAACTATGGGCAGAGGCGATAAATACGGCTAATTATCTGCGAAACAGATGCCCGACTAGCTCACTTAATGGAAAAACCCCTTATGAAGTTTGGAATGGTGTAACTCCAAATGTTAGTTATTTTAAGATTTTCGGTTGTAAAGCTTTTTATATCGATAATTATAGAAAACATAAGTTCTCAGCGAAGGGAAAAGAGGGAATATTTTGTGGTTATTCCGAAACATCTAAAGGATTTCGAATTTATTTACCAAACGAAAATAAAGTAATAACTTCCCGTAGCGTAAAATTCTTTGAGGAATACGATAATAAATCCGTTACATTGCAAGATTTCTTAGAAAAAGAAAATATAAATGAAACCTCAATTTCAATTGAAAACGAATCGAAACTTGGAAGCGATCCAATGCTATATCAGTCAATCAAACCGGATGTGGAGTTAGATGTAAATAAATCTTTGGTAAGCGAGCAATTGAAAAATACTTTAGTTATGGATGATAGTGAACCTTTAGTTTTAGATCAACAAGAATCAAGAAAAAGAATTCTTTCATTGCGCAATAGGGATATCATTCGTGACGAAGCAGATTTTATTTTTAATGTGGAAGTACCGATTAAAAATGCGCTCATAGATAAAAATAGTGAGTTATGGTTTAATGCTTTGATTGATGAAGTCGTGAGTATTATTCGAAATAATACTTTTGAAATTGTTGATAGGCCAGATTTTAAAAGATGTATTGGGAGCCGTTTTATTCTTACGAATAAATTTAAAGATGATGGAACATTATTAAAGTATAAGGCGCGTTTTATTGCGCAAGGCTTCTCACAACAATATAATGTTGATTATTTTAACACCTACAGCCCAGTGGTAAAACAAGGGTCAATCCGAGTTTTATGTGCACTTGCTGCAGATTTAGGCCTAGAAATTCATCAATTTGACGTAACTACTGCTTATTTGAATGGAGAAATAAAGGAAGAAGTTTTTATGGAATGTCCTGATTATTTTGGAGAAATCCTGAAACGAATAATCGATAAAAGGGAACTCCATGGGGAAATTTCTGAAAGAGCAAATGAAATTTTAAATTCTTTAAATCAGGGTGATAAAGTTCTTTTATTAAAGAAAGGGATTTATGGGACTAAGCAAGGAGGATACTGCTGGAATGTTAAGTTGAATGAAATTTTAAATAATTTTGGTGCGAAACAAACCGAGGCAGATCCGTGTACATATTACATTAAAGATAGTAAGGGCTTAACTATAATAATGGTTTATGTTGACGATATTTTGTTTATTTCTCAAAATCCGGATATGATCGAAAAATTTAAAACTCACATGAATAGAGAATTAGATGTAAAATATGCTGGTTTAGTCAAATATTGTTTAGGAATAAATTTTGAACAGAAAAACGGAGTTGTGACTATGAGTCAACAGAGCTACATAAGGGAGCTTTTAAACCGTTTTAATATGTTGGAAGCTAAACCTGTTACCTGTCCAATGGATGTTAGCATTAAATTGGAGAAGGCCGAAAAATGCGAGGAAGGGATTCCTTACCGCGAATTGATTGGTAGTTTTCAATACCTAGCTTTGTGTTCGAGGCCTGATATCTCTAATTCAGTTAGTAAGCTAAGTCAGTTCCTAACTTGTTATGATAACTCGCATTGGATTGCAGCGAAAAGAGTTCTGCGTTATTTAAAGAAAACAATTAATTTTGGACTTATTTTTCAACGTACAGAAGTGTCATTGTTTGGATATACAGATGCTGATTGGGGTAATTGTCTTTTTGACCGGAAGTCATACACAGGGTACTGTTTTATTCTTAGCGGAAGTGCTATTAGCTGGGAAAGTAGAAAACAATGTACTGTGGCTCTGTCTTCTACGGAGGCAGAATATATGGCTATTTCTGATGGTACAAAAGAAGCGATATATCTTTGTAAGTTACTTAATGAAATGTGTAATAATAATTTGGAAAAAGTACGTATGCTCACTGACAATAAGGGAGCAATAAAATTGGTTGAAAATCCAGTTTTTCATAAACGTACAAAACATATTGATATTAGACATCATTTTGTAAGAGATGCTTTAAAAAATGGTCAAATTGACTTAAAGTTTGTGTCAACAGATGATATGGGTGCTGACATTTTAACTAAAGCATTACCTTCTTGTAAGCATTATAAGTGTTTAAGATTACTTGGTATTGATGATACTGTTGTATATTTTGATAAATGAGTTGACATTGTGGGGGAGTGTTGGGATATTGTTATCCACTGTCACTCATTTCCACCCCTTTGCTTGCTTGTGGACTGCCCTGCCTTGCAGCGCCGCCTTGTGGCTGGCTTATATAAACTGTTGTTCTAGCCTGTATGCCATTCATTCATTCATTCATTGTATTCTATTCATTTACCTCTGACTGTCCAATGTTATGTGTGTGTTCCTGTGTCCGTGGCGGTTTAATGACTTAATAAACTAATTGTACCGCTAGTGTTGTTGCTTCTCTCAACCACGCTCTGCTACCATCCCCAACACCTTTCAGGTTCTATCCAATGTCTATGATGTAATACGTGGGACCAGAAGACTTGCAGTCTATGTACTCAAATAGGTGGCATAATGGGAACTCGTTGAAATGATGTAAGAAGATAATCCATTGGATTGGTCTTTGAAGTCTCAATTCAAGCATGTGAGTTATACAATTAAACGCTCCAGTGTTCATGTCCGTGCCGTCACACGCGAGAACAATTAGGTTGCTAAAACCATCCAATAAAGCATTGATTACGTATTCGTAAATGCTGTTGGATATATCTAAACATCTAAATAAGATCTACTTTCAGGTGTAACATGCCCCATGTACGTGAAACCAGGATCATATACAATACAATTTTTAATAATGAGATTCACAATTTTTCCGTACGACCGCAAAAAGATCTAAGATAGTATGACTTTTTCGAGTCACTCTATTAAATATCCTTCACACGCACTCAAAACTAATCACTGAAGCCTCCGGAAAAACAGTTGAATCGCAGATAGCTAGAATCCAGAAACCACTTGCCAGAATGTTGTGGGTCCAAAAAAAGATTATAAGCAATTATATTTTTGTAAATTTTTGTATATCTAAAAGATGAAATAAAGTTTACTTTCGTATTACAATGAGGTAAAGTAATGTGTTTTTATTTAAAAATTGCCTTCAATTTCCAAAATTCGGTGACGTTGAGGTGGCAGAAGATATTAATATGCAATTCAATATTTTTTTACAGGTGTTGTTGTTAAAGAGTAGTAATTTTTAAGCATTACCGCAAAATGATCAACGAAATCTGCGATCATTTATTAAAGTTTTTATTTTATGCATTTTTTTGTCCAATTTTCACAACTTTCTATCCATTCAGGCGACAAAAGAAATCAATTCAGAGTTTCAAGATTTTACACACTTTTTAATAATGAGAGCCCACAACTTTTCCACACTACCGCAAAAAGATCCAGCATACTTCGACTTTTTCGGCTTTATAATGTGCATTTCCAGTAACACGAGGCTTCTCTTCAAAATGAAGCAAGAAATTGTGTCTTTTATGACATTTACTACATGAGAATCGAGATTGATATTTGTCAACTCTATGGGGATTTAAACAGTTAAAACACAGCTGATGATCTTTCACGGTCTCAATTCTTTCATCTGCGGTCATCTTTTTGAAGTTAGGGCATGAGGCAAGATAATGATTACTATTAGTTTTGCATATCACGCATTTTTATCCTCTGACGCCAGAAACAAAAGCTCGAGTAGTGTTTTTCAAACTCATATTTTCAAAAAGGTTATTTTTGTGGATGTAATAAACAAAAACGTGAACTGACGCATGGGACATTTGGAAACTGATGCTCGGGATATTCTGAAACTAACTCACGGAAAATATTATTTTGCAAGTGGGAAACAGTGATATTTTACAGTTACAATTTTTGTATATTTTGTTAGACAAATTATACATACTTTATGCTACTTGCTACTTAAAGTGGACATAATTTTGAAACATTTTGTTAGATAGGTTTGTTATTGTTATTCACCTATTGTATACCCTTTGTGGTGCTTAGTTAATTATGTTTTTAAGAAAAATATAAAACAAACGATTGATTTTTTTTTTCAGTAATACAAATTTATCGAGGCACTTTAAAATTGCCTTATAATTCATTTTTTATCTTTTTAGTGAGTGAGGTATTTGTATATACAACCTCATTTCTCGACAGCTTGAAAATGAATTTAAATTTAAGATATATTTTTTAATGAATTTAGTAAGTTATGAATAACAGTTTGAAATAAAATAATTTTAAGTTAGAATAGGTCACAATGTTATGTGCTCAAACGCAAACACAAAAGTCTAAATCAAAGGTGTTCTACATAAAGACACCTCACGCGATAATACTATTTGAAAAAGGCAGTTACAGTTAGTGGCAGTAGGTATTAACATATAATAAAAGCCAATGCATCGGAGGAAAAAACACTCTTTCTTCAAAATACTCTAGAAACAACAGACAAAATACAAGATTATAAATTTGGTGAATGGGTGCTTGTGCCATTTGAAAACAGAAAATATCCTGGCTTAATAGTTTCAAGTTTCAAGGAAAACTTTGAAATTTCTTTATTGGTAAAAGCAGAAAGGAAGACTTGGAAATGGCCAGTTAAAGAAAATAAACTTACCTATTCCGCTAAGGAAATTATTAAAAAATTAAATTCTCCAGAAGAAAAAAACTCTCGTGAATATCTCGCATTTGAAAATTTGGAGTGATGATTGAGACACACGCATAAGTATTTAATCTATGTATAAGACTTATTTACATTCCCTTTTTTAAGGAGTAAGATATTAATTTAGAACTGTTTTAAAGTAAATGTGGAATTTTACAAAAACTGTATTTAAAATAATTTGTAAACTTAAAAATATTGCTTTGACACAATTGTTAAATTACTGAAGCACGAGACATATGTCTTTTCTAAAATAACAATTTTAATTAATTTTAAATTTTTCTAAGAAGTTGCCCACCAGTTTGTAGTTAAATTTTCAAATAAAAAAATGAAGTTTTGTAAACATTTAAATTCAAAATATATTTTTATTTTTAAAAAATGCATGTTTTTCACCGACGCACGGGACATGTGTAAGGACAAGTACTTTGAACTTAATTTCATGTCTTTTTTTTACCTAGAATGCAATATTATTGAACTTTTATATTTCTCCTAATTATAATGACTACATTAAGTGCAATTTTGCTTGTTTTTCTTCAATTTGTGCTTCACATAATTTGGTGTACTCTCTGTGTATAACAATGCATTTTATCAAGTTTTGGAGGCTGTCGCAATATGCGAATTTTACATGTGTCTGTATTACGCGTTCGGAGGACTCAATAACCCCCTAACTAAAATCTAAGATCTAGATGGCACCAAACTATCTTAAAAAGTAGCTCAAAAACTAGTTTTCTATGCTGCGAAACGTCATCCAAATGATATTTCACTACTTTTGCATTTAAAATAAAATGAGCAAAAAATATTAATTTGAAACAAAATTATGAAAGAGAACATGGTATTTTAGGCACTTATGAAAAATATATTCTCAAAATATGATTTTAGTTTATTTAAAGTGCTGACGACAGCTTTCGGCCCGTTAAAAAGAAAAGTAAAAAAAAAATTCTAAGGTCTATATGGCACCAAACTATCTTAAAAAGTAGGTCAAAAACTAGTTTTCTATACGGCGAAACGTCATCCAAATGATATTTCACTACTTTTGCATTTAAAATAAAATGAGCAAAAAATATTAATTTGAAACAAAATTATGAAAGAGAACATGGTATTTTAGGCACTTATGAAAAATATATTCTCAAAATATGATTTTAGTTTATTTAAAGTGCTGACGACAGCTTTCGGCCCGTTCAAAAGAAAAGTAAAAAAAAAAATTCTAAGGTCTATATGGCACCAAACTATCTTAAAAAGTAGGTCAAAAACTAGTTTTCCATACGGCGAAACGTCATCCAAATGATATTTCACTACTTTTGCATTTAAAATAAAATGAGCAAAAAATATTAATTTGAAACAAAATTATGAAAGAGAACATGGTCTTTTAGGCACTTATGAAAAATATATTCTCAAAATATGATTTTAATATATTTAAAGTGCTTAAGACAGCTTTCGACTCGTTAAAACGATTCTACTCGAGTGAAAACTTAGTTTATTTTAAAAATTTAAGTTGCGCTCCCTTAAAAATGTACGCTGCAGAAAAACAAACTCTCCAAAATATATATATTAACCAAACAAAAGCTTACCTCAGACATTTCAGTTTCCTACAATTCACAAAACCCTTAACAAAGATTCAAATGATCTCACAGTTTCTTTATATTAAAAATATTTGAAAAAATAAGTCTACATAAACATGAAACTTAACCCTACTATGGATTTCCCACCCATCCTAATGAATTCGTCAGTTCTTCCATAATTCGTGAAAACAGTCATAAATCAGTTTCAACGCTAACATTGTTCAAATTCCTTTGACGAGCACCAACCTCAAGTAGCGTAAATTTTTATGGTAGAAGAACTCAAATTTTAAAATTAAACTAATTTCGCATACATCATTAAGCAAAACACATGCGAGAGCTGTAATCAGAGGTTGGCCTTTTTTTATATCACTTATCTTTGTAGCTACAACTTTTCTTCATATTTAAGAAATTTTTTATCGCAAACAAGTGTTTTGTATTTTTAAGATTGGCGGTTTTTCTACTTCGGAAAAGTTTTTTTTTTGGGGGGGGGAGGGTAAAATATTTATTTTAAAAACTTTTTTGAGGGTTAGTTTTTTTGAAAGTTACATGTTTTTTAACAAAACTTATAGCCACTCAAACTTACGACATCTTTTAAAATCCTCTAATATGTATTTTTCACTAGCTACTGTACGTAAAAATCTCCGAATGAAAGCCATATATTCCGGTTTTCATAGAATATTGCGCTTAGCCCCAAGTAATTTGTTTATGATTCTTTATAGGCCTGGTGCATTTTTTTTCTTGGGGCACTAAATTAGGGTGTGGGGTACTTAGGGTCTTACTAAGTGAATTGAACTCGAACTTTGAAAATTTGAATGCTATTTTTACCCTTTCATTCGATCTAGAATACTTCGTTTACCCTAAATAAAAAATTCCAGTTCATTAGTTGATAAACCCGCCATATATAAAGTAAGAGAAAATTTCCTTATTGCGTCATGATTAAAAGAGGCTATTACAAAATTAGCAAAGTAACTAAGTTAGAAATGATTTTTTTAATGTATAATAACTAACAAAGTTGAAGATGAGCCAACTTCAAAAGCAGTCGAATAAAGGTCGAAAACAAAAATTAATGTATATAAGTGTTCATAATAAAATTGACAAATATAAAATTCTTTCGTTATGGTTTAATCTGACATTAAAAAAATACTTGATGCTAATTAGGTCATGTCTATTTCTTCTATGTTTCACTAGCCTCAGGGGAAAAAGATTAACTTTTTTTATTTAAGTAAATGAAATTTATTTTTTAAACTCCATGCATATTTTTCAACGTAATGGAACATTGCATACGAATACAAGCTTCTTAAATCACTATATTATCTAAGAATGGTGAAACGCTTTCTATAAATATAATCCCATCGTTATGGAAATATCTATATATTTTACTTGAGGTTGTAATGTATTAAATAATTGTCTAATATGTGTGTTTTTGCGTCTTTCTGAAATTTCCATAAATTTTCCAGTGACCTATGAGACCAAACTTTTTGTGTTATCATATTAGGATTAATGTTTACTTAAGGTTTATAATGTATTAAATAATATCTAATACGTGCGTTTTAACGTCTCTGGGAAATGTCGTCCATAAATTTCCCGGTGACCTATGAGATCAAATTTTTGGTAATTTCACTATGATTTCAAGCACAATTTTGTTGCATCTTTATTTTTTTATTATTTATTTATTTTTTTTATATTTTTTTTTAATTTAGCGTAAAAAGATCTAAATGGAAGGTTATACTGTGCCAAAATTTCGTAACATCTAAACTATTATACTAGTTCCAATTATTGGGGAGCTGACCAAATGGTATAGTGGTTAGCGTCCTAGCTTCTAGACCGCGAAGTTGCTGGTTCGTGTCCCGTGTAAGGCATGGGTGTTTGTAAATGTATGTTGGCTTGTCACACGACGAATGTTTCGGTGCATTATAGCCCTCATGTTGATGACGGCGCCAGATAATCTGAAAACAACCAACCAACCAATTAATGGGTTCATTATGATACTTGTCACAACTATTATACTAGTCCCAATTATTGTGACTAGTATAATAGTTTAGATGTTACGAAATTTTGGCGCAGGATAGCCTTCAATTTAGATCTTTTTGCGCTTAATTTTTTTTTTTTAAATAATTAAAAAAAAAGGATGCAAACATATTGTGTTTGAAATCATAGAATTAAAATTATTTTAAGGGAGAAAGCCTTAGAAACTTATCTTTTACAGAAAACTTCTTTGCTTTTCAAATATCGAATGAAAGGTTTGAATTTTGAAAACATCTACTTAGAAAGCACTACTCCCGTTATGTTAACTTATTATTGAAAGCATAAATTACGTTTTACCGACGCTGGTAATTAAACAGGAGCCGTCTCACATGATAAGGACGTATAGCCTCTAATCCAGGAGTGTGGCTTGTTCACTGGATAGAACTTACAAAGGAATGACTTTGACGCACAACTCAGAAAAATCAAAGTTGCAAAATGTACAGCATATTCCAATATCCGTTTGTGACTATCAACTAGAGAAAAATACAAAAATTCACAGCTTATTTTTCCAACAGTTTGAAAAGATAAAAGAAACACTTGAAGTTTTAACATTAAAATTTGTGTACTCACTTAAACTTTAGTTTCAAATGTAATCTAGTATACTGTGCCTAAAAGTAAGCTTTTTTTTATATTTTTTCTAAAGTATAAAAAACCCAAAGTTAAAATGGAAAAAAAAATCTGTGGGTAGGGGGATTCGATCATTATAAATTTAATGAAAGCAAAAAAAAATATGTTTCTATTTAAAAATTTAAAAATTGGTAATTAATTAATTATTAGTGCTCAAAAATTTTTTTAATGCGAAGTTACGTGCCTTTTATGTTTGGCCTTTAACAAACCATCGTTTTAAACAAAACTAAAATATATTAATTATTTAACACTTTATGAGCAAAAAAAAACATTTCCCGTTTTAACGTTTGTTTGTCATTTCTTTGTCATTATTTAAATTACTAACCACTCCTTGAAAAATTCAGAAATGTGGCGTTTCACCTTTTTTTCGAAAGCTTAATTTAAATATGGCAAAATATCATGAGTTGCCATTAACTTTTAAAACTCGGTTTAATATTACTATGTATATTACCCCTGATGACAAAAAAAAAAGACAAAAAAAAACTGTACACAATTATTAAAAACCTTCCACAAATTACATCGATAATTTTCTCTTTTTTTATCAATTAGAATACAAAATATAGCCATTGGCATCGTTTGGATTTTTTTTTTCGTACTCTACCAAATAAAATACATCTAAAAATGTATCCTTACATGACATAATAAAAATAATAATATAATTAACAATAAAAAAATATCTCTTTTTTTTTAATGTATTTTGGTATTCATGGAATCGAAGTACATTGTACGTGTGCCCAATTTAAATTTAATATTTCTACCTGTTCCCCCGTCGTTGGATGTAGTTACTCTATTAGTGTTCTGTTTTTGAACTTTGAGGTGTGGAACAAAAAAAAAATAGAAAACTATTTTTCTAACTAAAAAACTAAATTTCTGCAACTCAAAGACTATTTTTTCCTACACGGAATTCATTCTTCATAAATATGATTATTTTGGACTCCTATAAGATTTAACTTGCTTCATAAATTAAAAAAACATTTTCTTCTAAATCTCCTTTTCCGTAAAAATATCATTCCGGAATAAGCATTTTATCTTAAGGATTTTTAAAGACATCGAAATCAAATTTATTCTAGATTCATTTGTAAGAAGTAGATAAGTAACCTTGCAAAAATGATTAGTTACTAGGAATCTGATCACAGTATGATACATCAGTCTCTTACCGGTTACATAGTAACAAACTGATGATATTTCATTGTTAGGAATCCCTTACTCTCTTTGTGTACCAAATGAATTGCTTGGACAACGTCGGTGGAATTCGCAGATAGTAATGTGAAACCATCTGATATTGATCTTAGTGACCTAATTCTCGGACGGAAATTGACCTCTTTTACTGTCTACCTTTTGACTGTTATATTAAATTCTCTAGTTAAGATTCTTTTTCTGAAAAATAGACTAAACTCTTTCTAAATTTTAATATTCTTTGTATAGTTTTTCTATAAGGATTGTGATTAATTTGTTGGTTAATGGTTAGTATCGTTCTTAATTATTTACATTGTAATTCATAAATTATGTGTCTTTAGTTATAAGTATTGATGCATTGTTTTAGATTTTTATTTATTATAAATTGAAAGAAAAAGCTATAATTTAAATTTAATTAACTTTATATATTGTTTTCATAAGGTGGTAAAACAGTGATAAAACGTCACAAAATAGTTTAATATGATAAATAATCCCAACCTACAGTTCTATTCTAAACACATAAAATATTAACATAAAATATAAACTTGAGTTATTTTGAAAGAATTTTATTTAATAAAAATTCATCTTATTTTACAAAATAATTTTTCAAAATTAATTTTCGCTAGAATATTTTTCTTTAAATCTTGGAGAAATAACCCCACTCTACAAAAGATTTTCAAAAATTGTTGAAAAGAGAACTAGTTCTTTAAAAAAATACTTCATTTTTCTAGAAACAGTTCTGCAAGAATATTTTTGTTATTTTAGTTTAAAACGCCTAATTAATTTATGCACTAATTAACTATATCAAGTCGTAATATTACAAGCACTACAAAGGCAATAACTCATTAAATAAAAATACATTATACTAATAACAGGAAATTATATATTTATACATTATACTGATTAATATGATACTCCAAGCAAAACATACAATCTACATTTTTAGAAAACAGATTTCATTATCTACTGTAGCACATTCTGTAAAACATTTTTATAAGCAACTTAAAAATATATGTTATAGCCAATTAGTTTTCTGTGAAGTCATAAGAAATATAACGTAAGTTTAAAGACACGCACATCAAAGTTTACATACCCATTAAAGTACTAGTTTAAAATTTTTAGCTAAAGTAAATGATCACAGAGATTAGTTGAAATATTGGCTTTTATTTTTTGCAAGCAAACTTTGTTACTATAAATATTTTAAATAATGTCCTCTTTCGCGAGTACAAAAGAAGAAATTATATCTTAACAATTTTACATATTGTACCTAAACATAATATTGATACTGAATAAAATAATCCCTAAATTAAACAGGTATAAAATTAAAAAAAAAATCCTTAAAAAGCACAAAATAAATAAAAAATACAATTTCAATATTCTTACATAAAAATCAGTTCAAAAATTAAAGACAAAATATTACTTCTGAGTGTCAAAATTATATCTAAACCATTATACGTATTGTACCGAAACATAATATTGATACTAAATTAAATGATCCCTAAATTAAATAGGTAAGAAAGTAAAAAAATCCTTAAAAATTCAAAGTAAATAACTAAACATTTAATATTCTTACGTAAAATCTGTGCTCAAATTGAAGACAAAATCTTACTTCTGAATGTTCAAATTATGTCGAAACACATATACGTATTATACCTAAACATAATATTGATACTGAATTAAATGATCCCTAAGTTAAACAGGTTAAAAAAAAAATTCAAAAAATCCCTAAGAAGTACAAAATAAATAAAAAATACATTTTAAATATTCTTACATAAAATTATAGCTCAAATTGAAGACAAAATCTTACTTCTGAATGTTCAAATTATATCTAAACACTTATACGTATTAGTACCTAAACATAATATTGATACTGAATTAAATGATCCCTAAATAGTCAGGTAAGAAAGTAAAAAAAAATCCATAAACATGCAAAATAAATAACTAAATATTTACTATTCTTACATAAAATCAGTACTCTATTTGAAGAAAAAATTATACTTCTGAATTTTCAAATTATATCTAAACACTTATACGTATTTTACCTAAACATAATACTGATACTGAATTAAATGATCCCTAAATTAAACAAATAAGAAAGTAAAAAAAATCCCTTAAAATGCAAAATAAATAACTAAATATTTAATATTCTTACATAAAATCAGTGCTCAAATTAAAGACAAAATCTTACTTCTGAATGTTCAAATTATATCTAAACACTTATACGTATTATACCTAAACATAATATTGATAATGAATTAAATGATCCCTAAATGAAACAGATAAGAAAATAAAAAAATATCATTAAAAAGTGCAAAATAAATAAAAAAAATTTTGATCTTCCGCATCAGCGATGAAAGCCCTCTTAACTATTTCAAGCATAAAATTTCATCACTGATATGATGAGCAATTCAGCTCTCAAAATATGTTCCAGTTAGTTGCATCATTTCATTGCTCTTTTTAATCATATTCTTTACTCTCAAAATTAATTAGGTTGGTGAGACTAAAAAAATGAAATATTTATGAATAACCGAAACATAGTATTTCGGTGATTAGTTTTGAGAGGTCGTACTTCGTTTGAATAGGCAGTGAATAATTACTTACTCAAAAAATGTGCATCTAAAGTATTAGTTTTATTAACAGTTATTCTAGGATTTATTCGAGGTATGAGGAAAAGAAAATCATCAAAATAAATTCTACTAATTTTAAATTTATATGAACGAATTTTTACATAAACTAGCTTAATTGATTTTACATGCATATAAATATACTGATTACATTAGCAATTATAAACGAAATATTGATTGCGTATGAAAAAAAATAGTTTACTTTTGCTGCACAAATAAAAATAGCCAACTCGTTTCTGGAGTGGATAAAGTATTGAGTTAATAAAAAATTAATTTTAATAAAGCATAAATAAATCCTTTAATATTAATCAAATATTAGTCCTTCACATATTAGGATTTAATAACAGTTAAAAAACACAAAATTGAATGACTACAAATTTAATGTGATGATAATGTAAAATTGTTAATACATCAAACCATCAACGACTAATAAAATAAGAAGTCATTAAGAAAAATCAATTGTGTTTCAATTTTTGACCACAATATCTGCCCAAGTATTTCATTAGATTACATGAATTTTAATACAGGCAATAACAAAAGATCATTAACAAAGTTTGAAAGGATAGTAACTACTGCTTTTTATTGTAATTTTTTTGTCGGCTACTATTTAAAAAATAACTAAAAAAACGCTCACTTATTTTCCTTTTAAATCTTATCAAGAAATTTTTATTACTGTTGCAATAACTAGGGGTGTGGAACATCCCACAACTTTCAATTAAGCTATAATAAATTTCATTGCAGTAAAAGTTATAGTGCTATTTACCGTTTTCATATTTTCACTCATTTAAATGAAATTGGCTAGTTTGACGATATTCTTAGCAATAATTTTTCATGAGCAAAAAAACCCTCTAAGGTGGCGATATACTATGTTAATCGATAGACATTACACTGTCCTTTCTTACGCGTGATACAGGAAAAAATCAATCATTGATGGGCGATGCTCAAGGGCTGCGGCAGAGAGCTCTGTGTTAAAAGCACCCGTTTTTCAACTTTTTACGCTTTTAACACATTTCTACGAGAATTTCGAAGATGGGGACTATTAAAACACCTTAGAAGGCATTAGCACAGAGATTTTAATCAAAATCGTTAGAGTCGTTTTTTAGCAATTGTTGAAAAACATAATTTCAACTATATGCGCATGCGCAATTTTAATGAAAAAACCTTAATGGTGGGTCCCATAGCCACCACCAACCCACACACCAAATTTGAACATCATAGGTCAATTGGTTCGGGAGTTATGCTGGCCACGTACACCCAGACAGACATTTTTTAGACCACTTTTTTGAAATCAAGATGTTCCAAAACGTGGATAAATGCAAAAAAAATCGAAAACAAATTTTTTGTTGACTGACCTATACTTTCATTACCCTATGTAAACATATGGGTAATTGAAAGTAAAAATTCATATATTTGAAATCAATACTTCGGCAGATATTATGGACTAAAAATAGCAACATTAAGTCTGTGTAATAGAGTCTGACTAATTAGCCTCTCAAAAGAACATGATTATTGTGAATCTTCATAAGGCAATACGAAATAATTTCTCATAACTCCAAAAAGGACATCGGTTGCATATTTTCAATAAATCAAACCTCCTGGATTTTTTTGTAGTTAAAAATCATGTTAACACATGCTTATATGTAACTCCTAAACAATATTTCATAGAAGGATCCAAAACTAACAGGAAATTTGAAAAACATTTTCCGAAGAATTGTCACATAAATGCACTGAAAAAGATTGTGGTCTTTTCTTTTCTAAAAAAAAATAATATAACCCATAAAAACAAAGTTTTTAATATAAATCCTTTATATGAATAGCGAAATTTTATATTCATTAACATAGCAGCGTTTCTGTTGCCAGCGTATGCTTGTTTTTTACTATTTAAAATTAGACCATCTCTAATGCAAACACCATTTCTTTCAGCAAAATATGCGGTAAGCTATTTTCCAAAATTTATTAATTAAAAATGAATGTGACTTTATCCACTCACATCCAAATATTTATTATTTATTCTGATTAAAACAATTTTATTATTTACTAAAAAAATTTTGGCAACAGGAAAGAGTTTCTTTAATGATCAGGTAAATGCTATTTCAGCACGATTGAATGACAGAAAGTTGGTTTATTAGTATTTCGTAAAAGCGGCCTTTTAGTAACAGTGGCAGCCCCAAAATTTGATTGAAAGCATCATCAATGACATCGAATCTATCTGCCAAGTTTCTGTCCGATTGGATGACGGCAAGGGGTGTTAATTAGGCCTCCGCAGATTTGCTCGCCATCGACAAACATACATACACACAAAATCGAAGTTAATATAAAGGATTTAAAAATCAGTCTCTTTTATCAACAGAACGTGCTTTACTAATGATTAAATTCCACAACTACTGTAGATGTTAGAGGTCGACGATATATCGATACGACGATATTTTATCGATATTTCCAAAAAAAATATCGATATTTAAAATATCGATACAAGTCACCGATATATCGATATTTTCAAACATTTTTAGTTTTTTGATGATCTTTTTGTAGTTCCATGTGTTTTTTCGATTTTATTTATTCCCTTTTCAAAAACTTCAAAACAAAAGTTTTAACTTGGATGAGAGACAGTTAAAATGGCACTAATATTCAATATTTTGCCATACACTTAAAAGCTATTGAAAATTATCTAAATTTTTCTTAAAATTACTGCACCAATAAGCGAAAATATAACTCTTTTTTTTTTTGTAATAGATCCATTTCAGTTGAAAAAGTAGTCACCTTACAAAAAAGCAATCATGAAAGTAGAAATTAGCCCCGAAAAACTTTGTTTCTGGCAAAATTGAAAATCAAATTAAAAAAATCATGTATCGATGTATCGATATTTTATCGATGTTTTTTCTATGCAACGATATAGTATCGATATTTATTTTGATCGATATTCCCAACCTCTAGTAGATGTAGAACTTGAACTATTCAGACTCAAGTTATCCATATTGCCAATTATCCTGATCAGCAAGTTCGCATTTCAAAAGTTTCTTATCGTTGAAGGATAAAAAAAACTACAATAGAATAGCGATAGCGGGTACACAGACGCTGAGTCACGATCCTAGTAGCACACATACGCTGACCAATATCTCTTGACATTGGGCAATCCCAATATGAACCAGTGTAGACTGGACCTGGACGTTGCTACGGATCTTGTCCAATCCAGCCCTCTGCTGGGTAAAATATACTGGAAGTTTTGAAACGTTGATGCACAGTTTTAAAATTGAAATATAGTGTTATAAGAATTAACGGAGAGGTAAAAAAATATGTTTTATGATGTCTTTTACATGTTTATTTTTTTATTTTTTAAATCGTGTACTTTGGAACGATGCTCGAGTTTCAGCATGGACTGACAATCTTCCAAGAACCCCTATTTCCGGCATGGGCCAATACCACTGTGCTATCTGGGTAGTTGGGTCACTTTCAGTGTGGCATTGATATTCAGTGTGTAATAAGCGGATATTTCGTGCTTTCTGTTAAGTAATACGTAAACAAAATTATTTTCATAGTCAAAAAGTTACATTCCATTCTAAAGCAAAATTCGTTTTTACCTGAGAAACTATGTTTTTTCATGAATTCTTCAACTATCCAGATATTCTATTATCCAAATGCTATACCGATCCAAATAATTGGCGTAAAATTACACTGGGAGGTTGCTACAGATATCTATGTATACATTTCTTTAGAAACAGTATCGTCATACCTTCAATTTTTCGCGATTTATCAATTTTTCTGTTTCCTCTGAATCACTGAATTAAAACACTTTAAAGTATGTTTCTTAAAAATAAAATTGATTAAATGTCTTTAATAAGGCAAATATAAACATGAAATATAGATTAATTGTACTTCACTAACTTTCTTCCTGTGATAAATTTGGAATTTACTAATTAATACAACACCATCCTCCAACAAGACTTTTAGTGAATAATTGAATATTTATTCATTCTTAGATATCAGATAATCTCCCTGGCATCACACAACAAGTTCGTAATCTTTCTTAATTAAGGCATATCGTTAATCTCTAGATTCTTCCGAAAATATAAATTATATAACTTCACAACACCTCTCAATTTCTTTGAAAAATCCTTAAAATATATTTTATAACTTCATTATACCATACATGTCCTTAAGACTGTTTTTCTTGTAGTTTAGGACATCATGAAACATTTCCATGACAGCAAAAAATATATGTCTAATTATTACAAGTAATTCACTGAACGTTTTCAGTAACTTTGAGTAAACGAGATTTTTTCATTCTTTATCGGAAGCTACATAATAGTTTTAAGATTTCATCTTTTTATATGCTTTTAACATCAAAAACATCACCTTTTTATGCAACAATTATCTTTAAAATTTCTTGTGAAAGATAAGAAGTTTTAATGGGGTTTTTTTCTTAGCTTGGCAGCTTATTAAAGGGTTTAATCGATCTCCACTTTACACAACTTTTATATAAAAAAATAACCAAGTTAAAAGGGGAAAGTTTACCATCTGAATATTCTTTACTTGATGTTCATAAGAGAATTGAATTTACAATATTTTCCTCTCTCGACAAGATAAAAATATTGTTTTCAATATTTTAGAAGATAATATTTTCTGGAAACTACCATAAAAATACTGTATACTTTAACAATGCACGTTATCATAGAAATAAATTAATGTAATAGAAATCAGAAAATATTTACACGATAAATTGATATCTAGTTCCTACTAATTATCGTTAATGAATACTTTCCCATAACGCTTCTTTGTTACACATGATAAAAGCTGACGTGTTCCACAAAGATCACCGCACCAACCATCAAGCGAGAAAGAACAATTAATTATGAGTTGACCTTGACGAATGGTTGTCTTTTACCGGTTCTCTGTCCGACAAGAAAAGTAGGACAAAATGTAATTTCCAGTGTTCTTTTTCTTGGGGCGAAAGAAGACAACCAATTACCCAGAAAATATGTTCGACAATGTAATATCTGCAATCTACATCTTCTAAGACATTTTTCTATTGTAACTATTTGGAACTGAGGACAATATTGGCTCAATTAATGAAAATGGGATTCTTAGGAAAGAATCTTAAGGATCCAGGAACGCGGCAGTGTTCCGCCGCCAAGTCCGATGTCAAAGCGTATAGGTTATTCTCTTGAAACGATTACTTTTTGAAACAAAATGCTTTCTGACTTCAAAATTTTTAATTACATTTATCACTTATTTATTTGATAACAATTCAATAACAATTTCAAAATTTATAATTACACAAATGTGTTACTTATTTAACTGATAGCATAAGGAAATAAACTTATTGCATCTTTAAGAGTAATATAGAATAAATTAGGTCATAAAACTAATATTGATTTAATAAGTAAAGTATTGAAAGATCACTAAAAAGGTATAATTCCCCATGTGCACTTTATAAAAATTTCCAATTTCAAAATGACT
This sequence comes from Linyphia triangularis, assembly GCA_963978545.1. Taxonomy (NCBI): domain Eukaryota; kingdom Metazoa; phylum Arthropoda; class Arachnida; order Araneae; family Linyphiidae; genus Linyphia; species Linyphia triangularis. The sequence goes on along the minus strand of OZ021733.1, from coordinate 37,803,430 downwards.
CATAAAATAAGAATATATTTAAATAAAGGAATGTTATATTCCCTTTAAATATATCTTTAGGAATACATTCCCTTCAAAAATTTCGAATGCGTTGTTCAAACTCAAACTAATTGTTCTTTTTTTAACCATATTTTACAAATATAACCTAATTCAAAATTAATAAAATTATTTTCAATTCTAAAAATTTATTTTTAGTATCTAAACTTCACTAACGTAGCGAGGAGCTTTTAAAAGGCTTTGTTTGTCTATCTGTATGTTAAGCCCCAGAGAAAAATACAAATGCTACGGACACGTGGGATATGCCAAATGAAAGGTATCGTCGATACGAGAACCTATACCGAGATTCAATCTGAAAGTACGATTATAAGTACTGAATAGAGATCGGAAGTTGATTTGCTGGACATAACGCCGAATCTATAACGGATACAGACATGCATCATATAGGTGTTTGGAGGTCGGGATAAAAGTAGTATTATCACATAAATTTTAACAGAAAATTTTTTAAAATTCGACTGAATCTATGGAGGAAGATTACATCTTAACTGTAGATAAAGATATTGAGTATAACTTATATATTCATGTATTAGTCCCCCCCCCCCCTCCCGTAAGTTAATTGTAAAACTCATCAATTTAGCGACAATTTTCTTTGTAAAAACTCAGTTTAGCAGGTATTTTGTTATCACAAGTCATCAACCTTTACAGAAGGATATTTCAGTGGTTAAAAATCCCTAAATTGTACATGCTTGGTATTAGACCTTATGTACCGAAATAGTGTGTAGAAGTACCATTTTAGTAACAGTTGCTGCCGCAATCTAAATCACGTGAATATTCTCTAAATTTATGATGCATTTATCAATATCATATTACAAAAATAATATTGACAATTACGAAATTTTAGAATTTTAGGTACAGACACTCATACGCATTAAAACATAGAAAAAGCCTTTCCTCTAATTAGGCTGAGAAGAAAAGCTGCGTAAAAACTGCCTTTTAGGAACATCGCCTATAACTTTATAGAATGCATTATCAAGACAACAAGGCAATCTGGCAAGTTTCTGCTCGATTGAATAACGGCAAGTGAGTTAATTATTCCTCCGAAGATTTTAACGTCACAAACACACACTCACAAAAATCAATGGTAACATAAAGGATTTAAAAAATAATACCATACATAAATTTAGTTTTCAATTAGTAAATGAGATAATTTTATGAAAATTCTGGTAGATAAATAAATGTTAGCAAAAGCTATTAAAAAATAAAAGAGCTTAAGTTTTCTTCTATAGCTAAGTTTAGTTTTCAATCAATTAACGAGATATTTTTATAAAAAATTTTGGCAGGTATTAATTTTGGTAAAAACAATTAAAAAATAAAAGAGCCTAATAAGATTAAAAAAAAAAATTCTCGTTTAAAATTATATAATAAAATTGTTTATTATTGTAATTAAAAGTAAAATATTTACTTCCTCCTTAAAGTATTTAATTTAAATTAATAGAAAAGAAAATTAAAATGTTTAAAAATATTTTCCCTTCCAATACCTTCCTTAGCAAACAAAACAAAAAATGACTAGCGTTCATAAATAATTCAACTCAGTATTTATACAAAAGTATACAAAGAAAATACATCAAGTTATAAATAAGCTCGATAAAAACCATTAATATCCATTTTCTTGATAATTTATTTAAGCGTAAATTAAAAATCAAAATATATATTTTCACAAAACAATGTCGCAGAGAATGCCTATGTCACAGAACATTCCATAACTAGCAACCTGTCCCTTCCGATCTCTGTACATGTGCTTTTACGACTAGCGTTGTCTTTGTTAGCGAAAACAACCTTCGCGAACTTGCATCTCTGTAAATGTACTTTTACGACTAGTAGTATGATCTTAGGGGGAAAAAACCTAAAGCAACAAACCTTTTCACAGGCAATCAATCGACGTCTCAAGTAGTTTATTTTCCGAGCTCTTTCGTGAATTGCAAGCAATTGGAAATCAAACAATACATCTAATAATGCTGAAACATAAAATGACTCATTGGTTGAATTCCTTTTGTAGGAACATCGAAATGTCCTCTATGTTAAATATTAAAAAAAAAAAATTAATTTCATAGATACTATTTAAAAGCGCATTCCGCCTCTCAAAGAAGAAAACAGAACTATCTTAATATATAACTGTGTGTTCATTTGAAGTGCATAAATCTGAATGTATGTTGCATAACTATGAATGATATTTAAAGGATTAATATGATGATTTTTTGCCCAAACTATAGTTAAATATGTAGCTAATATTCGAGCCTTTGTCAATGAAACAATACTTTTTAAACAACTAAATCAATAGGAACTACCTTGAAAAAATCTCAGTATTGAGCAAAAATCCTTCTCATCAATTCAGCAGTTCTCGAAATAGAATATGATCTACACATTTGCGATTTACATATTCACGATAAATGCAAATACACAACATATAAATGGATAAGTACAATTTATTTAAGCTATAGAATTAACTCTTAAATTCTTTTCATTTTTACTTTAAATATCCTGTAATCAAAATAATGTTCAGCGTGATGTTCCTTTAAATCCATCTAAGTTTTTCATATAATGTTACTCTTTGAGACCAATGAAACTCCAAACTCAGCTTTTTCAAATGAAAAACCTTTATTTATTGCAAAAATATTCATGAGTAACCAATTCGCTCTTTTGAAATCAAACGTTGACTTCAAATTGCTTCTATAACTTTTCTCACGTTACACAATGGCCATGGTGTGTATTTGTTCCATTTCCAAAGTATCTAGCCTTTTTCCAATTGCAAGTTTTGTGCTCCAATCCTGATAGAGCTTCAAGAGACCATTTTCAGACTACCATTCCGAAAAAGCGCCTCTTTGTTTTCCTCTGGCTAAAGCTCTCTTTTTTATTTTTTTGCTCAAATAAACGTAAATAAATACAGGTTAGCTTTTTAGGCAAACAATTCCCACCATTAGAATAATATAATTCTCTAAGAATCGCATATGCAGTTCAACTTGAGTAACGATTAAATTTAAGTTTGCTGCAATATTTTAACAATTCATAAACATTAAGAAATATATAATACTTTGTTTAAACTATAAACATTTCATCGAATAAAATGTAAGGTACAATATTTAGTAAACTTCTTTTTTAATTATTTTCTAATATTTACATAATAAACAAAAATTAGTATAACAAAACAAATTGAGTTAGTTTAATGATCTTAATGAAAACAGTGTTTAAAACTTTAACTGTGATGGTGTGGTTACATCATCACAATTTTATATGTATTGGCGGGTTTAAGTAAGGACCTATTCTAGATGTAAGGGCAATTTTTACGAGAGGTGACTAGACTTGCTGGCGAGGTTTTGGGTAAGAGTTGGCAGGACAGGGTCAAGAGGTCAGAGGTGAATTTACAGCCTGATGTAGATTGGGCATAGGCGAAGATGGAGTGATTTCTTGGGGGGGGGGGGGATTTTCAAGTCCAATTGGAGGTCATGGAGAAGGGGGAATTGTTCCATTTGGAAGTAAAAGGATGAGCAAGCGGTGAGGAACCGCATTTTTTATAGTTTTTTCAATTTTTTCCGAAGATGCTGTAATTAGCAAGACGGCTGAAGTTAAATGTTTACATTTGAGGGGAGAGGTCGTGATGTACGAGGTCTAGAGGAAAGCGGCACGGAAAAGTCTAGACAACAGAGCTATCATTGGGGCAAGCGTGTGATCCCAATGTGATCCTACAAAGCCTGCGTGTCCAGACGATCCACCCAGTAGCCCTTGACTGAGAGAGCTCGTCCAGCAGAGCAAAACCTCCGACTCGGCCTCGATCCCACAAAGCCTACCTGTCCAGACAATCCACCCCAGGAGCCCTCGACGGAAAAAACTAGGCACACAAAAGCCAACCGCATGGACCCTGCCCTGATCCCAGCACATTCCATGCCTTAAGTCAAACTCCCCTCTCTCTTAATTATACAAAACCCTGCACTTCTTAATTAGTAATGCACAGAGAACTCTAACTTGCTGCCAATTGTTTAAAGTAATAAAAGAGTGTATTTTTTTACCTGTTAATGGTTCTTTTCCTTTGTTTCCCAGACTCAATACTAAACGAACCTTTTCGATTACAAATTTTGCCGTGGTTTTTTTTTTTAAATATTAGTTATTTCGGTACAACAATTCACATTTTCTGGTACCAATGACCAGCCAATGGAGTGAGCAAACCACGACAGTTGATGTAGTGAGCTAACCAAGACATTTACCCATTGAAGACGACTTTGAAATGGATAAACAGTCATAGTTTTTAACTTTTATCTTATTTATTTAGATCATTTGAAGTATATTTTGAATTTTTCAGATTTTTGGAAAAATTATTTTTATGATTTAAAAAAAACACTAAATTTAACCACAATAGCCTTTTACTAGCAAAGGAAAAAAACTAAAAAAATTGATTTGCAAGTTTTCTTGCCAACCGTTGTTAATGGGTTAAGAGCAATCATCAACAAAATCATTTTACAAAAGAATTGCTAATGAAAAACGGCTTTCATGAAACACAAATCTGCCTGAAAAAATGTGCTTAAGTTTGTTATAAACATTTACTTATAAAATATTTTCTCCGAGCCTAATATGAAAAAGCAATTTATTCCCTTCCGGAGAACATAATTATCTATCGTAGTGCAGCTTGATGAGGCAATCGACAGAAAATTTAATTAGGAGATTATGGAAATTTACGAAAAATTGTAGCGTATGTTAGCGCATGAAAGTAAAGTAATAGGCATTGTGATTTTTTTAAAACAATGAAGTGTCAGATATCATGGTTAGGACATTCAGTAATATAATCCAGAAAAACAAAGTTTTTTTTATACAAATGCATGTAAATGCATATAAATTCCTTTGTTATGCATTACCAATTTTTATATTCGTAAACACAGCGCCGATTCCGTAAACAGCGCGTGCTTAGTTTTGCACCTAATTTTAAACATCAAAAACATTTCTATCAGCAAAATGGGCGTCAAACAACGTTTTAAATTTTATTTATTAAAAATTAACGTGAATTTATGCACATCATTTATTTATTCTGATTAAAGTAATTTTATTATTTATTTAAAAAAAATCGGCAACAGGAAAGAATTTCTTCGATGATCGATTAAATACTATTTTAGCGCGATTGGATCACAAGTTGGTTTATTTGTATTCCATAAAAGCAACCTTTTAGTGACAGTTACAACACCAAAATTTGATAGAATGCACTGTCATCGACATCGAATCTATCTGCCAAGTTTCAGCTCGTTTGGATGACGGCAGGGGAGTTAATTAGGCCTTCGCAGATTTACCCGCCATCGACGCACAAATTCATATAAATTCGACATTTTCATATAAACATTTTCATAATTCGACATTTTCATGTAAAACTTTTATACGCATGGCGGACATTTATATTCATTAACATAGGGCCGATTCTGTTGTCAGCGTGTGCTTAGTGTTGGCATCTAATTTTAAATGTTAAAAACATCTCGATCATCAAAATACGCGGCAAACTACGTTTAAACAGTTATTTATTAAAAATTAATATGAATTTATGCATTTACATCCAAAGATTTTTTTATTTATATTACTAAGCAACGCAACGTTGATTTATTCTTTGAACCTTTTAATTATTCTTATTAAAATAATTTTGGCAACAAGAAAGAGTTTCATGAGATTTATTAGTATACCAAAACGATTATAGAAACGTGTGTAAAAGCGATTTTTAGTGAAAGTTACAGCCCCCAAAACATGATAGAATGCATTATCATCGACATCGAATCTATCTGTCAAGTTTCAATGCGATCAGATGAAGAAAAGTGGATTAATTACGCTTTCGCAAATTTGCCCGGCGGCCACACACACAAACAAACAAAATCGAAGTTAAGATAAAGGATTTAATAAAAAAAGCTTCCGTTATGTGATTAAGCTACATTATAGCCCTTCATCGTATGAGCATTTTATAGCATTAAAGAATATTCCATATGAAATTTAAAAAAGAAAAAATTCAAATAGTGGAAGGAAATATAAATATTGTTAATTTTTCTTCTTTTTATAAAATAAGACAATATTGGACAATACCAGCGCCATCATTTGAATGATAAATTCGATCGATTTCATTCTATTACAGAACTGGTAGATAAATTATTTTTGAAAACTGTGTTTAAAATTATTTTTTTTTTCAACTTCTTAGTTAATTACGTAAAGATAATTATGTAGATGGCAATATAAAACTATAGAAACATTAATGGTATACAAATTTTAATTTATTACTTTAATTGAATAACTAAATGCAAAAAGGGGTCATGATCCATTCTCTAAAGTTTCCCGGAGGAAGAAATATCAGATATGTTATAAAATAGTACGTTTTTAGAAGACCTTTTCATTGTTGTCTGTGGAATAGGTTTAATGAAGCCCCGACAGAGAATTTATAATTTTATTAGCTTTAGTACAGCCATGACTGAGTTTAATTGGACATGAACCCCTTTTTTACAGTTAAACATCTTATATTCACTGTTGATGTTTGTATCACTACTCCATATATATATTGTTTATAGATTTCTCAAGAACTGCTGCCTCGCATGATTCTATTAAAACTTTGTATATGCCCACCTGATGGCTGTGGGGTTAGCGCTCTGGCCTCACATGCCAAAGGTGCCGTGTTCGAATCTTGGGATTAAGCATGGATGTTTGTTGTGATTCGGAATCCACGTTAAGTTGTAGATCCCGGCCTGATTTGTCGTTATTGTGCAAACAAATAGGTCGTTGAGCGTACAAACCAATCTGGTTGTGACCGAAACTTAAGCAGGGATTCCAGCTCAAACTATTTGATAAATTTTGGTCATTATTTTTTATTATTCCCAGCTTGATTAGAGGAAATGCCTGTTGTATGATTTAATTCTACAAGGGTCTGTATTTCCCGAAAATGATCCCAGAAGTTGGGAATTTCAGGCAGGGTAATGACTGATTAAAACGGTTCAATGAATTTCGGATATTTTTTTATTGCTCAATTTCAAGAAGTGACTTCGATACTTAAAGTTAAACTACTAAAACGGTAATTAGAAATAAATAAAATTTAATTATTTCCACGTACCTTTTGATCACTAGCTTGCCACCTTGACTGCACCATCGGAGATATCTTAAATTTCTCTCAAACAGATAACAAATGTTATTTTTCAAACTTAAAGCAAAAGTTGTTTTACAAATACATTTTTATAGCTATTTGTATGCAAAGCATGTAATTCTCTATTTCATATATAAAGCAAGTTTTTATTTTTTTTAGCATGCCATACTTACTTTTTATTATAGCTACTTTTTTTTTAGTATGTAATTCCATGTTTTTGTACTCAAGTTAAAATTAGTTATAAATAAGCATTTTTCTTGGTGTGGCAAGGAAGATTTCTTCTTGAAGAAAACAAACCAAATTTTGATTGCAAACCTATATCTCTGTACAATATTGCATTACGATATTTATTAATCACATGTGAATCTAACATTGTTGTCACTTATGCCATTTTACGTTGGGCACTTGCATTAGAATGACGATACGATTAATCACGCTAATGCTTCCATCAACCATATCTTGCTCATCTAAAACGCAACAAAAAGAATTGATATTTCCCATAAAGTATTTTTTTTTTAATGTCAACTATAATGATCAGCCGCAAGAAGCTATGAAATCTAATGTTTGTTGTATATAATTTCTTTGCTGGTACTTGTGTACAATTAACTGAATCGGAATTATTGGGAGAAAACCCCATATGCAACCAGTACAAGAGGCAAGAATTTTTATAGAATAAATCTCAATTCTGCACAATGGATACAAAGTAACTCAAACATATCAGATAAGATTATATTGAAATGACTCTAACCTGCTAAGTACCGACTGCTTATGCGGGTTCCTCCCAATAATCCCTATTTAGTTCACTGGGTACAAGTAATCCAAAGAAGTGAAACATAGCAGCTTGGCTAATAAACATTAGATTTTATAATATTTTCTGGCTGACTATTTTACCCGACAGGTTTTATTACAATATCTAGTAGTTTTTTGGGAGATGACCCCCACTCTGTTCATCACTTTTCAATTTCATTAAAACTGGTTCAGTATTTTGAAACTTGTGAAAAATACAATTTCTAGGTTGGCGGATAAACAACCAAGAATATTAAAATTTTGGCATGTTATGTTGAACTATTATACATCAGCTCCTATTATTAAGATTTTTCATTTTTGGTCTCTATGGATAGTTTTCATAAGCATCTATACCTACACATTCACACCTGTAAAAAAAATTGCCAATTTTTCTTTACAAAAACATGTATACAATCATACACTGATAAATCCTTATCATGAAAAAGAAAAAATATTTATTCAAAAATTTAGAAGTCCTCGAGACTTTTCTTGTGGTTTCTATATGGCTGTATCAAAACCAGGTACCTATCCAGAAGGGGGAAAAATGCATGTGTTATAACATGGTTTATCTCAGTCTTTTTCTTACTTGCAATCACACTTACAGAGGTTGACGTTTTATTTAAACAAAGTATGTTCAAAAAGCAGCTATGCATGATAGTAGTGTTTATAGAAACATCTTATAAGGAATAGGGGATTAAGACATTTCTAACTAAGCAATTTGGATTAAAAAAAAGTCATGCAGGTAAAATAATAAAGAAGACACTCCAAAACTTTGTATGAAGTTAAATTCTTCTGCAATATTGTAGACATTGAAATAGGAGGAAAGGCAAGGAGAAGTTACCCTTCCACTTCTTGAAATTTCAGTGATATCAAGCAGTAAAATAGTTACAATTTTGCAGTTACAGCTTTCCCCACAATTGCTGCCTGTTAGTAAATGTGTTGGTCCAGAAAAAAAAATGTTTCCTATAGTAAAAACAAAAAATGCATATCATTAACCACTAAAATTACTAACATACACAGTCAGCCATTTAGCTGTTTTACCAAGCGACAGTTTTAACTGTTTTTAATAAAGCACACTGCATTACAATTCTTTGATTATTTCTTGCATTAAAAACAGCTGTCTGAAACAGTGTCTGAAAATGTGTTCTAACTGAAAATGTTCAAATAAAAGGCAGAAGTGAAGTTTCTCATAATCAAACAATTTGGAAAGAATAGAGAATGATGAACCAAATTATAACTTTTCTACTGGACCACATAAGATATAATTAAACTTGATTTGGAAAGAACTCGTCACATCTGGTAATCGGATCCTGTACATCTATCATAGACTATCCATTTGAAGCTATTTTAACATTTAAGACAAATAATAAATGGAAATTTGGAGAACTACATCTTTAAGCCAGTAAAAAATCTTGGCTTGGAAGAACTATTACAAACGAATTAAATCAAACCTTTTATGAATAAAATGGAAAAAGATACTATTATTAAAATAAGGTTATTCTATTTGAGGAAACTGTTTACATGAGCAATCAAGGAAAACCTAAAGTAGATTCAATTATAAAGTTAGGATTCTAACTAAAACTATTAATAGAAACTTAAAATTCATTTGATCAAACAATTTTTTCAAGATTTGCCATATTTTTAAATTCTTAACACTTTTCTGTTCGAGGACACAACGTTGGTGTCCTGCGGAAAATATCGGAAAAATGTCAGCAACACCACGTTGATGCCCTCCCAAAACTATCAAACAAATGTCAGCGACACCACAAAACTATCGGGCATATGCTGGCGAAGTAAAACTTGACAATTTAAGATCTCTCGAAAAAACGCTGGCAATAGACAAAATGATCTGAACCAGTCCTACTAGCGCCAAACAAAAGTCCTGATTATACGTGCAGCCGGCATAGTGTTAAAAGTATTTGGCAAACAAATTTTTTTTTTAACTCTCAAAGTTTTCAACTACTTATGGATACAGCTCTTGGAAGAAATTGCTTAAAATCTAGCATACAATTACAAGAAGGAAACAGGTTTACTAGATATTAAAGTAATATAAGTATAAATGAAAAATGATTACATAGTGAAATATAATTACAAGACATCACGTAAAAGAAAATTATATACGATATAGGTAAAAACAATTCGGAATTGAGGAAAGCTATTCACAAAATGCAAATCTTTTCATAAATTTAAAAGGTAGGCAAAAGAAATTCTCCTTTTCTATAACATCCTAATGTTGAACAATCCAAACTTACATGTATGAGACAATGAATTTGGAACACAAGAAAAAGACTAACAGTTTGAATTAAATTTATTTTTAAAACATATTTAAATTACATTTTAATGTAATCCAAGTACACAATCTTTGAAAATGCTTAAAAATGAATTAAATGAAAAGTTAAAAAAGTTAAATGATGGCAATAAAGCAAACATGAATTTAACAGGAGTGGTCATGGCAACAAGGTTTAGCAGAGCAGGAAGTCCCCTTCTGAGTCTGCAACAAAGAATACAAGATCAACATATAAGTGCTAATAGCAATAAGGAGTTCAATTGCAAAAGGATACTATATACAATGCAAATCAGTCTGGAATGTGTGTGAAACAAAGTTTTAAAAACTATTGTTAAAGATATTTTTTTTAATAATTCACAAAGCTTTAGACAATTTATTTTTTTTAACTAGGAAATGATCTTAATTTTGTTTGTCTAAATTCCATTCGTGTTTATTTACAAAACATGTTTTGCAAATAAACAAATTTTATTGCAAATGGCACTTGAGAAACCTATTTGAAAAACTAGATAAAACTAGCAAGATAAAAATGGTTAAGTTTTTCACTGTTGAAACCAAGAAAAAAAATGAAGCAAATACTAGTTAGAGGAAAATAATCCCTCATAATCACTAAAAACAGTTATAAAAAAATTTAGTGCCAGAGGCAAATACATTGAGATTGCACCTCACACTAATGTTAAACACCCTAATGTCCCACTTCCGATTTACAATTCAGTCATTTTAGAAGGAAACATCTAAAAAAATTTAACCCAAAACAAAATGATTTTTTAGACTAAAAAATATATTAAAAACAATGACTCTAGAAAAATATAAGTGGCAGAAGACTGCCATCTAGCATTTTTAATGTATTCAGTAAAATATACATAATTACAGCTGTATTACTCCAATTTATTTTAAATAAACATCAAATAAAAGGTTTTAAAACAAGAATCAAAATATAAATTCCCATTAATTATTTGGTTTGCAACAAACACCTTTGGCATGTGAGGCTAGAGTGCTAACCACACAGCCATCAGGTGTGCAGTGTCTGGTTGGTTTGGAATGGAATGACCTGTTTGGTCATTTTTGGTATCAAATTACTGGACATGGGAAATGTGTACACATGTTTCCAAGCAGTAATCAAATTTAAGCCATCACATTTTTGAACAAACATTCTTAAGAGGTAAAAGAAAAGTTAGCTCGCCAAAAAAATACACTTGAAATAGGCAGATTGGAACAACACTTACTTGGTTAAATCCAGTGTAGTAGCCAGCCATGTACCAGGACATAAGCAAGGCAGACATCGAAGGATTGTTCATAACTGAACAAGGTGGCATAGGGGGTTCAGGTGGAGCAGGAAGACTTGCCAGATTCTGCTAGAGAGAAATGCAAATTACCTTAACAAATTGTTTTGCGACATTTAGAAATCTTTAAGCATTAAAGATAGTTCCAATGCATTTTGAAAACAGTAAAAGCTTGACTTTAAAAAAAAAAATTACGACAGTTTATTACCTTATAATAACTACATATAATATAGATAATGAAAGTATTGTATGAGTGTCAAGGAATAATGGATGTTTTGCATGACCAATGTTTTGTTATATACAGAATCTAAAAAAAAATGGCTTTTGGAAACTGGTCTCTATAAATGTAAGTTTTAGCTATTAATTTTTTAAAAGGGCTGCATAGTGTTTCACAAATTCATACAAAGCTGCATATATTTTATTATTTTTTTTTTTTATGAATATTAAGTTTAAATTATTTAACACACATTAACATTTAAAATATTGATGTAATGAAAATTATTATACATTGAAATTTTAGGCTAGCAAATTTAAGGAACATAAATTTTCTCTATATGAAAAATCAGTTTTGTGGGAGCAGACACATCTTTGTGTATTCCGTAGGTTGGTGTCTAGTAATTCTTTGTTGTATCCAAATTTAATAGATTGATTAAACATGCATCATTTAAACGATTAATATACTTATCATTGATTGCAACTAACTTGCTAAGATAGTGACTTTGCAAGTTGATACATATTACTGAACTCTTGATATAGTATCTTTACCAAACATCATAATTTAGTATTTCAGTTGATAATTGTAGCAATTAAAAATACAGGTCATGTTTATTGGATGAAATTCCTACAAAGCATTTAAATATACCGTTCACTTTTCATAAAACCACTTATTTTTCTAGGCTGCCTATAAGCTCAAGGTAACTTGTTTCCACCAACTTTTTTTTTTTTTTGTCAGTAGACATTTATTTAAAAAGTATGTTTTTTATAATTGGTAAATCAGGAAAGTTATTGCTTGTATTTTTTGGATAAACGAAATAAGTTTAACATAAAAAAGCATCAACATTTTCCCTTATCCTTAAATACATTTGATCTTTTCCCTGAATATAATTTTTTTTATTCCAAACATGTTAGAAATGAAAATTTGTACAAAAAGTGTACTGATATTACTTCCTAAAACTGTCTTTTCTTTAAAATTTAAATACTGACTTCTCTTTCATTAATAGAAGAAGCATTGATTTATTAATATTATTTAACTTTTAAAAAGATAACATCAACAGGAGATTAATTCCGAAAAAAAGATTCTGTATTTGACTGGATAAAAGTATTCAGTAAGGTAAAAATTTAAAAAAAAATTTAATTTTTACATATACTTAAAATTCAAACTATTGTTTCTTTAAAGATATAAATTTGCCTGCATTCTTCATAGTTCTGGAGAAACATTAATTTAAATAATGTAAACACAGGGTCTGCCATGTCACATTACCACACAAAAAAGTTTTTCTCAAAATGTTTTTCAAATTTTGATGTACTGTTCTTAAAAATAGGTTACTAGCTTGTTTATGAAATGTTTACTATATATTTTCGTCTTATATCATACATTATTTTAAAGTTAACAGTTCAAAAAAAATTATACATAATTAATTTTTTTTTAATTTCTTATTTAAAATAAATTAATTTTCGGAAGTTTTTGAAATTTTTCCATTAGAGATTTTTTTTTTTTTTAACCAAGCTAATACACTGTTCAAATGTTAACCTCAGATTTCTAAAGAAGGTTTGCGTAATGTTTTTAAAAAAACAATCAAAATTATCTGTCTTTAATTACTAAGAAAAGGTACATAGAAAATTACCCTTTCAACATTAGCGGTATAGGGGCTAATAAATACCCTTACTTTGGAAAAACTCTGTGATTTTAAAGACTCTTTCAAGGTAACAGGCAACATAATGACGAAGATGATTCCTAATTTTAAAAGTTAACAAAGAAGCTATTGACAACCTGCTTAACAGCTACTTTTAACTATCAACTTGAAGAAACTTGCAAACAGTGAACCGAATAATAACAGCCGATAAACAAAAGTACTTCTTTCTTCAAGAGAGAACATCCAGAAGAAGTGTTCATCACTCTTCAATTCAGTAGCAGTCTTTTTTAAGTCCACAGAAACCCAATAAGTACCATAGGTGTGAGATCATTGGTAGTTGATTATTAAAAAAAGTAGCCGTATATGCTGAAATAGTCGCTACTAGGCTAATTTTGGCGAGAATAGTAACTTGTATTGTAGAGTAATTGAAAGTTACATGAAACTCCATATTACTGTATTAATAACTACAACAGGCTTCTACTCAAGCTTTGTAACATATCTTTACTAGTTTTCATGTCAAAAAATTTCATCCAATAAATTGTCATCTATTCAATAGACATCAGGAATACCTGTCAAGCACCAATTGTTTCATAAACATTACATTTTGAAGGATTCATTTCTTAAAATTAAAATTTAAGAATCTACAAAATAGACTCAAATACATGCTTTGCAGGGGTTAAAGTGACCAAATAAGAATATATAGGATTTTTTTTTTAAAAATATAGGACATTATAAAATATCAAATAACTGCACACAGTTGCTACTGAACTTTTAACTCATTATATATTTCATTAATTAAAACTTTAAATGAAAATTACTGAAATGAATATATAAGACATACTTATTTGAAGTATGAGGACTTTCACACAGCACCAATTTTCCTTCCTATAAATTTTTCTTTTTAATAGAGGAATATTAATAAAAAGTACTTTAAAATTATCTCCCTTTAAAACTCGTTATATTGAATTTAAGAAAACAGAAGAAAAAAAAAGAAAAAGAAAAAAAAACATTAAAAAAAGAAATCGCCTGATCCTGAATATATCATCCTTTATTCGTTATTACCTCAATATTTCGTACTTGGTATTCATCAATAAATCAAGTTTATATTAGCTACATTTGCAATTTTGAGTCTTTTGTTTCTAGCATGTATATGTGCTTGAGCTGCCCTATTTCTTTTTATCCTTATTAGCAGTCTTTTGTTGGTATAGATTTATCCTACGGTGCCGGACGGACTGGCGATTTAGGGCCAAGTGTAGCAACCCGTTGACTTAGTTTTACGGTAATCCTAGTGAGCGTTTAGATTTAGCAACACAGATTTTTGACATCATTTTCAATTTTTGACTTTTTTGAAAAGTCGCTATTCGAATTCTAACACTGTACAGCAAATTTTAACCCTTTTGTTTCCTTCATCAATCATTGACTGAGCACTCGAAAAGTCGATTTTAGTCCTGCAAGTGTATAATAAAGTTTTTTTTTTCTGTTCTTCCTGAGGTAGTTTGTTTCTGCATCGCTTTCTTTGGTTAAAATTCCAAGTCCAGTACGGATCGTGCGCTAAGAATTGATTACATAGAGCAGCGCCGAATTATGGCAACCATAGGTAGTGCACATGTGATTAAAAAAAATGTCAAGGCTGCTAGTTTTTGGCAAAAATCACCTTAGCGTAGAATCCGTACCTGACTTGGAAATTTTTACCTTAGCTTTTTCGCTTCTTTTTTTGCATTATGACCAATTAGTTTACTATTCGTGCTATGGAAAAGTTCACTTGTTTACAACTTTCGTCGGTCGAGTACAGTTGAGTTGTAGGAATAAGTCATTGTTACCTCTGTCGACGTGCGCTTTCCCTATGGTCACGCAGAAAGGAAGTGAGTAGTCAATGCAGCACGTGACGTCACAAGAGATACGGCGCGGCCGCTTACTAACATCGCCTTTTGTGGGTTTTGTCAGGTCTCTTTCACTTACGATCGCTGCGAAGAATCCGGAATATAAAAAAAATCGCAACAATCGGCACCGTTATTACGAATTTGAAGAAAATATAGGTCGAATCAACACAGAAATATAGGATTTATAGGACAATTATAAAATATAAGACAATATAGGATGTTTTTTCCAATTTTTCAAAAAATATAGGATATATAGGACGTCTGCGACCCCTGGCTTTGCAGACCCTTGAAGAGATATCTTTATATATAAAAGCACCTAATAACTAATCCCAATTCTCGCACATCCCACAAAGTTAAAGGTTTGGCGCCTGGTGCTAAAGTTTGACACAGGGGTTCCTTATAAGCTAATTTTGAAAACTACAAAAATAAGCCTTTCCAAATCATGTACCTGTTTTTTAGACATCTTCTATCAAGAGGATTTCAAGAACATTTAAAGTTATAAAAAACACTTTACAAATGACACTTGCAACCTACAAATTTCGAATAATATACTTAAGATAAATTTCCTATACTTAGAACCTTTATTTAACCATACCGACACTAAACACTTTTATTGGCTGCTAAGAATTTATAGCCAATCAAACCATTGCATAAACATGTTCACAAATGGATTCTTTTGAAGAAATTAGCTGTATAACTTAAGGTGTTCAGCTTTGTTTCTACACCCTAATAACCATGTGACGAGTATGTGACGAAAAGCGATATCGCATAGAGATCACGCGATGTCACGGCGATATCACACAGGGGTCACATAGTCGTCCAATGTCCGTTTTAGAGGGGGTTTTGCGACGTAACTTTGTGATATCGCTGCGATATCGCTTTTCGTCACATTGTGACATTGGGGACGAATTTGCGATTTTTGCGATATCGCATTGTGATCTGTATGTGATCTTAGTGATTTTGGCGACATCCGTGTGATTTATGTGATCTTCGCAACGAAAGCTTTGTCACTGCGATATCGCTTTGTGACCTAAATGTGATCTTAGTGATTTTGGCGACATCCGTGTGATTTATGCGATCTTCGCAACGAAAGCTTTGTCACTGCGATATCGCTTTGTGACCTAAATGTGATCTTAGTGATTTTGGCGACATCCATGTGATTTATGCGATTTTCGCAACGAAAGCTTTGTCGCTGCGATGTCACATTGTGATCTGTATGTGATCTTAGTGATTTTAGCGACATCCGTGTGATTTATGCGATCTTCGCAACGAAAGCTTTGTCACTGCGATATCGCTTTGTGACCTAAATGTGATCTTAGTGATTTTGGCGACATCCGTGTGATTTATGCGATCTTCGCAACGAAAGCTTTGTAGCTGCGATATCGCTTTGTGACCTAAATGTGATCTTAGGGATTTTGGCGACATCCGTGTGATTTATGCGATCTTCGCAACGAAAGCTTTGTCACTGCGATATCGCTTTGTGACCTAAATGTGATCTTAGTGATTTTGGCGACATCCGTGTGATTTATGCGATCTTCGCAACGAAAGCTTTGTAGCTGCGATATCGCTTTGTGACCTAAATGTGATCTTAGTGATTTTGGCGACATCCGTGTGATTTATGCGATCTTCGCAACGAAAGCTTTGTCACTGCGATGTCACATTGTGATCTTAGTGATTTTGGCGACATCCGTGTGATTTATGTGATCTTCGCAACGAAAGCTTTGTCACTGCGATATCGCTTTGTGACCTAAATGTGATCTTAGTGATTTTGGCGACATCCGTGTGATTTATGCGATCTTCGCGACGAAAGCTTTGTCACTGCGATATCGCTTTGTGACCTAAATGTGATCTTAGTGATTTTGGCGACATCCGTGTGATTTATGCGATCTTCGCAACGAAAGCTTTGTCACTGCGATATCGCTTTGTGACCTAAATGTGATCTTAGTGATTTTGGCGACATCCATGTGATTTATGCGATTTTCGCAACGAAAGCTTTGTCGCTGCGATATCGCTTTGTGACCTAAATGTGATCTTAGTGATTTTGGCGACATCAGTGTGATTTATGCGATTTTCGCAACGAAAGCTTTGTCACTGCGATATCGCTTTGTGACCTAAATGTGATCTTAGTGATTTTGGCGACATCCGTGTGATTTATGCGATTTTCGCAAAGAAAGCTTTGTCGCTGCGATGTCACATTGTGATCTTAGTGATTTTGGCGACATCTATGTGATTTTCACAACAAAAGCCTTGTTCCTGCAACATAATTATACAAAAAATTCACAATTAATTTTTTTTATCAACTACCTATATCTGTTTCAAGTACCTACTCTCACTATGAAGAGGCTCAGTATCTTTTCTTTACGTCAAATATTTTCTAATACTATGGTAATATAATTTATACTATCAAGGCCAGTCATTACTTTAATGACTGGCCTTAATGGTATAATCATAGTGTTAGAAAATATTTGAATATTTTCTATAAGTATGAACTTTTCTAAACTTAATATACATGAACTTAATGGTATAATAAATTAAAGAATCATAGCATTAGAAAATATTTGTTCGTCTTCAACAAGACTTTGGGAAGTAAAAACTAGTCTCCTATATTAAAAACCAATGAAACAGTTAACTACCTAATTAGCCTTTAACCAAGAGAATTTATCCATTCCAATAGATTTCTCAGCTAAATATATACCTTAAAAATAAGACAAAACATGACTAAATCTATTAAAGCACAATGTAATGTATCTCATGCATCTCAATTTTTCTTTTAAACTGATTACAATGTTGTTTTGCCATTTTGGGCAAATCTTCCCCTTTATAAGTTTAGCATAAAAGAAAAATACAAAACTAAAAACAGGTTGAACAAATCAAGCAAAAATGGAAATATGTAATTAAAATAAGAGTAAAAACATAAGAAGGTAATAAGTTTATTTTATTGAACACAAAGCAAACATATTCTTTGTTACACTAAATATTGCAGAATGTTTTTTCTTTTCGGCAAGGTATCTGTCAATCTGACTGCCAGGAATTATGCCACTTCCTTCAATGTAGTATTCTTTCTCCGTGTTTCAGAGCATTAGGTGTAGGCTTTGGACCTAGAAAATTAAAAATAGGTTATTCTTAAATTTCAGTTTAAAATACGCCATTTTTAAAATTGCCATTCACAATGCAATTTTAAAAATCTAATGCAATTATACCACAAGATGCTAGTTCATAAAAATAAAAACAGAAATTCTGTGCCAACTTTAAGTATTCATAACAAGGTTATAATAGTAATTAAAACGTGTAATGCCAACATAAATAATTGATAATTATACTCAATTCTGATATTGTTACAAGTGATTATTTACAGCTTTCATCACTGTAATCCATTAATTACTAACAAATTTATTTGGAATAGTATGACTTACTATTTTCTGATTTTTTTTTCTTTTAAATCCTTTTTCCCTTACCTTTGCAAAACTAAAACTGATAAATGGTATACCAATTAAAAAGCTAACACACCTCTGCGTCTAACAAATAGTTTATTTACAATTGCACATATTGCTATCTGTTTGACAATTTTTATTTTTTTTTTGGTTTTTAATGAATATGCAGTAGGAAATATGTTAACTCGAGCTGGAAATGATCCTCTTTTCACCTGTGAAAGTAAAAGGACAAAAAAAAAAAAAAAAAATGGTTTTAAAACAGTTTTTAATTTTAACATTTCCCTCCATTATTTCTTAAAAAATATAACTTATATATTAAAAAAGTTCCATTGAACTGAATAATGGATTCACAGATACAACTTATCACTAGACGACCAGATATCCGAGCCATGCCAAGTTCTGCCTTTCGAATCAAGGTTCAATACATCTCTTAGTAAAAGAATACAATACCTAATGCTGATATTTATGTCTATCTATGACTCACTCTGATAACAGAGGTTTTATCAGACTAGTACTTCCTAATTAGTGACAAAAAATATTTGTCCATTTTTAATTATTGCTAAAAAAATTGACTTGTTACTGAAAGTTGTTACGTCCAACAACCATTTGGGACCTCTAATTCCCCAAAATTGATATTTGAGAACACTATTATTAAAAGCAATAAATTTGGCAACAGTAAGTGATTTTAAAATAATAAGGTAATTTGAGGGGCTTCAAACGACTGTTCGAAGAAGATGCTTGCTATACCTTTTGTTACTTTTAGAGTTTTGCAACAAAAGATAAAATAAAAAATTATAGCGTGCTTTTATTTTACTATCTAATTGTCTATCATTAGGAATTTTATACAAAAACTAGTTATATCACAGAATAACTAGACAACTGTTATAACTAATTATTTCACAATTTAACCTCTATGATATGTTGTTTCAAACTTTGCAAGTAAGTAGGGCGATAAACTTTAAAGTAAGTACTCCAGTCTTTATATAGAAAAACTAATTTCACTTTCATACATAGACAATAACACATGCATAACATATATGGTCAATTAGAGAATTCAGAAGCTAAAAAAAAAAAAAAAAAAAAAAAAAACATCCTCAGGCTTAACTTTTTCCTTAGTGGCATTATTGTATTTCTTCTAAATCAATTACATTTCATAGAAGATATATCTGAAGACTACAATTTCTTGAAATTTGAAAGAAATTAATGCTGTTATGTTCAATTAGTATTGCAAAATGTTGACAGCAGCCATACTTCACCATGGATTCTTGCTTCATGGATTACGTAAATATTTTGAGGTATATTTATATATATATATACAAACAAAATAAAATGAAAAACGGCAGAAATTTGGAATTGTACCATGGGGCAACTTTTTAACCTATTAGCATATGTACTGGTAATTTGTTGTATTTCTATAGCTTTGATGTTTTTGATTTTACATTTGTAATTTCATTTTTTTCCTTTTGTTATGTATATATATACATACATATATCTATATGCATATATATACATACCTATATATATACATACACACATATATAATATATACATATACACATATATATATACATATATAGTAATTTCAAAACTATAAAGAATTTAAATTGACATATTTTTAGTTAAAAATTAATATTGTGCATGGATAGTCAATGGAATTGAAGCTTATGACTCAAATATATTTGAACCATAAGTAATTTTTATGCACACTTTTCCTGCGCAAAAATTATAAAATGAGTAAAACTACATGAACAATAATGGCATTTTTCATTTAAAAAATTTTAGCCAGAAAACTAGTTTTGCTATCAAAAGAGTAATTTACCTGTTGACTATCATAATCGTCTTCAGCTCTACGTCATTGACCAGGAAAGTCTTGCTTCACCCATCTGGTTTAGCAGGCTCTTGTTCCATGTCAGATCAGTGTTGGTTTGTCTTCTCCATGAACCATCAACTAAATTCTCCCCAAAGGTGCTTTTGAGAAACTTTCTTTCAAATATGGCAAGGACCTATTGACTACAAAATAGTAAAAATTAGTTGACTGACTTTTTGGATAACAGATCATTTATATGATAAAATGTTGTACCAGCGTCATAACAGCCGTATGAAACCAGGAAAGAATGCTATTAAACACAAAACTATAGATATTTTATATCTCAGGTTTTACAAATAACCTTACTTAAGAGTAATATTACACTTAAGTAGGTCTGATCCTAAAGCTTAGAAAAAGTCATACACTTTGAATTGATGATCATTAACACAAGATGAAACATTTTGAATAGTGAATTTTCATCTTCGGTCATTACAGCTTCACATGTAGCTCGGATAACCAGCAAGGCACTCTTACCAAAATATGATGATTGCTAAGATAAATTCAAAAAGGAAATAAGATATATGTTTGAATTAAACTAGAGATGATGTCTTGACTAAGCTGCAGTACGCTTATCGGATAACAGAAGAAGAGGTAAAATTATGCCTTGTTTAATAGCACACAAGACATAATAATGTACAACCTCAAAAAACAATTACCATATTTTTTATGGCATCACAATGTAAAAAAACAAAAACAAGCTATTTCAATATGTTTATATATTCAATTATATTTAAATGCTTAAGTTTATGTTCTGTGCTTGGTCACCAGATTTATTTGATTGTAGACACATACCGTGGGTATGTGTCTACAGTCTCAGTACGGAAGCCAAAGTTACAAATAAATTAACATAATTTCTACTCTTTTGCTTCATATCTTCAATAACTATTGAAATTATGTTTAATTTGGTTCTTTAAAATAAGTTTAAAATAAATGTCGGTTTTTACAAAACGCAGCAAGTATTTAAATTGAAATACTTTGGAGATATTGCTTAAGTCGCACATGGGTTAAAAATTTATAAAAATATTGAAGGGACATCTCAAACGGTGAGAAATATTATAAAAATAGCGGGTCTGAATGAACTTTCAGCCCGTAAGAATCCTTAAATAAGTACCTGTAACAGAAAAAAGCGCCTTGAGTTTGCAAAAAAAGCATGCAAGTTATCAGTTATCTTTTTGTGAATCAGTTCTTTTTAATGATGAATTAAAATTTAATATCCAAGGGTCAGATAATCGAGTTATGGTCTGGATAAAACCAAATCAACAAATGTTAATTTAGAATTTATGTGGAACTGTCAAACACAGTGGAGGAGGCATTATGGTGTGGTGGTGTATATGGGCTGCTGGTGTCAGCAATGTATATTTTGTAGAAGGAAGTAGGGATTGGTAAGTGTATCTTGAAATTTAAACACAAAATCTTGTAACAAATGCACAAAAATTGTCTCTTGAGAATTCTTTTCAATGTTTTTTTGTCAATTTTTAAGCCATGTGCGACTTGAGGTGCACTTATTTGCGGATTATCTTGAACCTTATTATAGGATATTTCTTTTAAGCAAGCTTTTTAGCTTTGAAGATCTTCCGGATCGATCTCTATCCTCAAAAGTTTGAAGCTCATGGTGTCTTTTAATAATATATTGTACTATAGGCTTCAATATATAAAAGATTTCCCCAATTTTTTTTATAGATAATCCATAATTTCATAACTGAATCGCCAACTGACAACTAGTTTTCGAAACTCCATTTTAAGACGATCAGCTACGAGGTAAAATTAAACAATTGCTGCTATCATGTCTTCAAGGCACTTGCGTACACTTCATATTTTAAAAATTTACTGCAAATCTGTTGTGGAAGACTTCAGAATTAATTTTCATATTGCATACTGAAACATTTTTTGTATGGCAGTTAGCAACATTTCCTAAATATTTCAATTTAAATACTTGCTGCATTTTGTAAAAACAGGCATTTACTATAAAATTATTTTAAAGAATCAAATGAAACATATTTCAGTAGTTACTGGTGATATGAAGCAAAAGATTAGAAATTATGCTAATTTATTTGCAACTTTGACTTCCGTATGGAGACTTTTTTTTTATACCTACTGTATGTTAGTCCATTACTATGATTTTGTTTGTCCATTACCACTTACTCTTTCATTCTATACATCATTTATTTATTTTACATTATATAATTCACAGACTTTTAAAATTTTTGAATGAACAAAAGAACTATGTTCTTTTTCAGTTAGTCCGTTACCTTGACTTTATAACCAAATTGTG
The DNA here is from genome assembly GCA_963978545.1 of Linyphia triangularis. NCBI lineage: Eukaryota > Metazoa > Arthropoda > Arachnida > Araneae > Linyphiidae > Linyphia > Linyphia triangularis. The sequence continues at coordinate 37,780,636 of OZ021733.1, read as the reverse complement.
CACTCTAATTAAATGGCAACAAATTCTAATACCCAGAATAAGAATCATGTACCCTTCAAATATTTATATAAGTGCCATTTTCTGTCAAAATTAAAAATCTTTCCTTAGTGGGTTTGTATTTGTGTTAAAATAACACTAGAATGTTAGTCCGTTATCATGGAATTGCCCTATATATATGGCGTCACTTACTTGGTAAATCACAATTGGCCCGTGAATATTTCCTTCGTCAATGTTTACCTTTTCGACGATAAACACTGCTTTAATTTGAATTATGATTCAGCAACTATAACCTTCTTTCAACTAAATTTATTTTTAAAATTGTGTTAATAACATTTGACGATGGCTTCGAATAGAAGTTATGTGTTCAAAAGACAACTTAAAGGCAAAACCATTAAACATCATTGTTAAAACAATTCTCAGGAATGTACTTTGCAATAATATTAATATTCATGTTACTAGAGTTTCCTGTCAAAAATCTTAATCATAAATTTGTATATATAATTACTTTATTTGACCTTGAATAATTTTATTTCAGTTTTTACACATAACTTACATAAAATTAGTACATATATTGGGTTTGCATATAAAATATTAAGACATTTTTTCGAGGGGTAATATATTCTAACAATATTATAAGGTGAACCTACCAGTAATTGACCATTTAGTGCAAGTTTCTACACATTTAATTTTTTTTCTTAAAAAAATTATTAACGGAATGTTATGAAAACTTCCCAAAATATAAATTGATTAATGAAGCTCAATAATAAATTAACATGGTGTTCCAGTCCTTTTTACAATTTAAAATATCATCAGAATTTCTTACCAAAAGCAATTTTGCCAGTAATTGACCAAGTAGACATTAGTAATTGACCACAGCCATGCTAGTAATTGACCACTTCCTTTTCCAGAAAAAAACCAAAAGTTAATTGTTAAATTCTGTTATAAAATGCTCTAATATTCATAAATTAACTATTAAATGAATTAAAAAAAGAAAGTAAAAAGAAATATAATCAATTTTAATCCACGAAAATAAGGGAACATCAGTGTAAAATATAGTATGAGGGTTTTCAAAGTTAGTTATACTGGTAGATAATTATGCATATTTTATTCAAAAAATTAAAAGAAAATAAAAATAATATAGAAAAGACTATCCAATCCTATACTTTCAATTCTGAATAAATTTAGATGAAAAGAATCAAATGTAGAGGATATTATTTCTTGAATAATTTCAAAATCATCCGTTTTTCAAATGGAAATCATTTTCTTGCATTGGCATTTATCCAATTACATAGAAGAGTTTCTCCAGCGTAACAAGTTGTTTTCTCGCCAACGTCGAACAAGGTAATTTTGATTGCAAAATAAAAAAAAGAAAAAGAGCATTGAGCAGAACTTTTTGTGTTTATGGCCTTTTCGAAACATTTAGAATTGAATAAAAAAATTTAAAATGCGGGAATCGTCCATTGGACATACAACAACTGCAAAAATTAAGGACTTTTAAGGACATATAAGCATTTTTAAGGCCTTGAGAAAAAGTTCAAAAATATTAAGCACTTTTAATGACCTTGTTGTAGAATTGTGAAGTTCTTTTGTCCTCAGAGTTATGTTTAATTAATATTCATTTTCCAGATACCTACAGAAAATACTTAGGCCAGTAGAAGATTATTATATACATAAACAGAATGTTTCAGCTTCTAGTTAAGCAAGTTTCAATATTGTCATGGCAAATAAAGAATACAATAACAGCAAACCAGGATAATGATGCTTGTTATATTATTTTAATTACAACTTGAATAAATAAGTTTAATTGACGCTTATTGACGAGTGTGATTGCTCACGTCAAATAATTTACCGAGTTAGAAAAAGTATTTTCCCACGTGTTGCATACAATATATTTTATAATTACGCGCAAGAAATATTTTCAATCCGTATATTTATTAATGTTGGCAACTCCAGTCAATGAATTTCTTCTAAAAATGTGTCATTTCAATGCAATGTCAAGACTATATAATATTTGAGCACGAGGCGTGCAAGAAAATACTTTTTTTTCACTGGTCTCATGTATTGCTTTCAACAAAAATTTAATTTTCTAAAAACAATTTATAAAAAGTTATTATAATAGCAATTTGAAGTTAAATAATAAAAAATATGAATAAATTACCTTACCCAATTCGAAAATGCATAACATATAACATTCAACCCAATGTGTTTGGGTAGTGAACCAGAATATTGCCATTACATTTATTTAAAAGTAAGATAATTTATATTCTGACGTCATATATAGTTGCTTGGAAGACAGATTAATAAAATAAACGTTTTTGATTGGTTTAAAATTCGAATATGTTTTAAAGCTGTATTTTTCATTAGTTGTTTTGAATACATTGGAATTACCAGATGCTTCTAAAGATTTTCTTTTATCATGGAATGAAAAATTTTACTTCTTAATTAATTTACAAATATATGATTTTACGCCCATTCCATTTCTTTTTTTCTTTCTTTTTTTCAATTATGTGTTGTATATTTTCTTTATTGAAATGCTGAGTTATATAACAAATTGTAAAACTCGTTTCAATGGAATGCATTCACGTTCATTATTAAACGTAAATATATAATTTCGGAAATTTGCAAGTAGAACATAAGCTCACACAATGAATTTATTTTCTGAATACAGCACGATATTCTTTTAAATACTGTAGAGCAGCATAACCTCTAACTTTTAGAGACGAGCGGTATGAGTTATGTTGAAGTTTTTTGTGGACCGCAGATTTTTACCGAATATGCCAATACATATTACTTTTACTGTGTATGTTCAAGATCACAAATGTAATTATTGGTATAGAATAGATCCAACAATAAAAATATTTTTGAAAAATGGAAAAAATAATGAACTTTTTACTATCTCGAAAAATAGTTATTTATGCAACTATACTTGGGAATATAATACTTTTTCAATCGAGGTAAAATGCTTGTTAGCGCAAATCAAATAATTTAAAGAGTTTGAAAAAGTATTTTCCCACGTGTTGCATACACTATTTTTTGTAATTACGAGCAAAAAATATTTTTAATACATATATTTGTTAATGCTGGCAACTCCAGTCAATGAATTTCTTCTGAAAATATATTTTTCAATACCCAAACCTATATAATATTTGAGCACTAGGCTTGCGAGAGAGTATTTTTTCACATTAGTGCGAAAAAGTGCTACTTTCGCCACGATTTTTTATTCAAAATTATTATAAAAAGTTTTATTTTTTGCACGTTGTTATAAAAGTAATTGATATTTGATTTTTTTTTAATAATTAAAAAAATATTTTCGTTATACTACCTTAAATTAAAATCTAAAATATAAGTGAATCTTTTATTAAAACCTTGCTTGTGTGTCTTCATGTGACTTGGCATAACATTGAATAAATATATTAAAATTATACCTTCTTATATTCTGCTGATTTTGTCGATATCATCAGTTGTGAGATATCAATTGTAAGTCAATATCAATTTCTCTCAGGCTCTCAAGAGAAAAAAAAAATACTATTTGTCAGACTTGCTACTACGGGCAGCGTAGTGAAGAACACTGTTCTTAATAGTTAACACATACCATTTTGGAAAAATTAATATTAGGTAAAATAAAGTTCATTTCTCGAAATCTGAAATTAAAGTTCAAAGATTGAGAAAGCAGAGATGGTTCTTTAGTGAGATTATCGAGTGATCAAAATTGAAATAAGCCAAATTAAAAAAAAAGAAATCTGCCACTCATTTTGAAAAATGCATTTCTCGAGTTATACATTAAAAAAATGGTACATTAATATATTTCATTTCTTAAACTAAATTCATTTGCTGAAAACAAATCATGGAAGTATTTGTTAAAATTTAAGCTGACTTATGATGGATTTTAGTTGATTTAAATTTCCTCAAGTAGCAAATATTCTATATCCAAATGAATATACATGTTTGCAAATAATGTTTCTCATATTCAAGTAAATTTTGCGTTCAGTTTTCATTAGCATCATATGTCCGGAAAACGCTCAAATCTAAATATGTTATTTAAATAAATCTGGCTTGTTTAATTGCATACGAAGTGGGGAAGGGGTTTATAATAGAAATTCCAGTATCCGTTACATCCAGAATATCTTTTAAAAAGTCAGTAATTCAAGTAATAATTCAGGCAGTCAGTAATACAGAATTCTAAAATCCAGAAGAAATGTACACATATTGTATCGTTTATTGCATTAAATATATATTAGTTTTCGAAATACAATGTAATTTGTTTGTCTGGAATCCATGTAAATCTATTACTTATTCTTATTATAATTATAGTCTAAAATAAAGAAACGTAACTTTGTAATCGAAATTACATCTTCCACAGCAACCGGGAAACAGGGGCGTGGAGCATCGCACAACTTTTAATATTACACTATAATACTAACACGTATTTGTGTTTTATATTTTCTTCATTCGCTTAGAAAAAATGGCCAGATTGGCGATAAATATTATATGAGTCGTTAAAAAAAAAAAAAAAACCTTTGCCAAAATAGTGTTTTCGGTGATATACTTTTCGATAATTCTTATATTATTCTTTCTTTTAAGAGAAACTGAGGAGAGGAGAAAAACGATCGTTGATGGAGAACTCTGTGTTGAATTTCCCCCCCCTTTTTTTCCCTTCCTTCAACTTTTTATGCCATTTAAGCATTTTTACGTGAATTTCGGAGGTGGGGATGTTTAGAACACCTTAAGAGGCATCACCACAGTGATTTTGATTAAAATCGTAAGAGCCGTTTTTTAGAAATCATTGAAAAACCTGAAAACTACCTTATGCGCATGCCGGGTTTGACGAAAACCTTAATGGTAGGTCCCTTGGCCCCTACCAATCCTCACATCAAATTTGAACATCGTCGGTCAATTTGTTCGGGAGTTATGCTGACCATAAACAAACAGACCGAATTTTTTTTATATCACATTTTTGAAATCAGGATGTTCCAAAACGTGGAGAAATGTAGAGTCGTTTTTCTGAGTCGTAAGTCATCGAGTTAAACTTAACTCGTTACTGAAATTATAAAAGGAAATAATGTTCGCTTAAAAATCCAGTTAAAGTATTTTATATGTCAATATGTATTTTTCATTGTTCTCCTAAGTTAATTAACTCTTTTTAGAAATAATAATCGTACGGTTAAAGTTGTATTATTTTTATATTTATCTACAATTTTCAACATCATTTCCAAATTGGTTGGTGCCTATCTGATGGCTGTGTGGTTTGCTCTCTGGTCACGCATGCCAAAAGGTGCCGTGTTCGAATCCTGGGTTAAGCATGGATGTTCGTTGTGGTTCGTAATCCACGTTAAGCTGTAGGTCCCGGCCTAATTAGCCATCATTGTGCATAAAAATAGGTCGTTGAGCATATAAGCCAACTAACCAGTTGGGTTGCATTTCTTCTATTTGTACCCCCCCCCCCCCCCCCGTTTCCTTTATAGAACAAATTTAAATTGAAAATAAATCATTATTTGCAGTTATTTATTATTCATTTCGTTAAATTTTAAATGACAAGCGTTAGCCAATAACCACAGAATATCAAAGAAGAATTTTCAATATTATTTGGAAAGTCAGTCCAATTAATAGATAAAAATGGAAAGGAAAAAAGTCGAATCTAATAAATCATGTAAGAAAATAGAAAATCAGATTCAGTCGAGATCGAAGCAAGAGAAAGGCAACTGCGCTTTTCACTCCCACCCCCCCTCTCCCCTCTTCCCCTTCGAAGACGCGACCAGTATTTTAACAAACTGAACAGGTGTACAACATTACTCTCCCTTAGTTCTTTGTTCCGTTCCGCGAATTTTGCAAGCGAGACAAAGAAAGTAGGGAGCGAGTGGGCTGGAGACCAGATACCAAACTGACCTAAAGGGATATGAGCTAAAGTGACCCCTTATAACCATTCATCACCCCGAGGGTAAATAAAGATGGTAAGAAACCGCGGGCTGTAAACGAATACTGCTTAGTAGGGGGTAATTTGAATTGATCTCGTGTTGCGTCGCCTGCTGGTGTAGACGGAATCACAAAATAAATTTGTTGCATCTATAATTTTTTGTTTCAGTTTAATAATTTTATTGTTTAGATTGGTCAATGATAGTGCAATCAATTTCAAAAGTGAATGTTTTGCTAAATGTCTAGAATTCCGTAGCGATATGCATTTCATTTCCATGTTCTATACGTTGTTACCAGTAATTTATAAAATCCGACATTCTATAGCAACGGTTCGCAATCTCTTAGGTTGTGCGGACCACCTATTTTGTAAGAAAAACTTTGCGACTCACTAAATAATACAATACGTGCGTACATCAGTAATTAGTAAAATTTTAGAATTAAAGGATTAAAAAATAGTTCTTTTTATAAATTGTAATGCAATTAATGCAGTTTTGGTAATAACTGGATATTTTTGCCAAACATTTATCCAAAACGAGATCAATGGTGTCGATAATTCAATTAACGAGTCTTCACTTGAAGATATTTTCTATATTTTAGTTAATCTTCTTGAAACAGAATTCACTCGTTAAACCGTCGAAGAATAGAATCGAATAATTGGATTGTTACTAATCATCGAGTGACTCGATTATTCCTATCTCTACCCTTGAAGCTCCTGTAATATTTATCTTGGATTATTAGACTCTTGATTAGCTTCCACGGGCCAGTACCACACTACTCGCGGCCCACAGGAGGGTCGCCGGCCTATAGGTTGGGAACCGTTGTTTTATAGAACACATAGGCATTTTAAATCATGCCGAAAACGGGTCGATTTAGAAATCGGTTTATCGGACTTTTTTGTTTTTTATATTTTAAAATGCACAATGCTTTTTTTTTTCTGAAAGGATTTTAAGTTATGAAAATGATTTAAATTTTTTTATAAAGTTCACATTATTACCGACTGGAAGGATAAAATATAACATACGTATTGCAACTAAAAATTCCATGCTGAATTTTTTTAAAGGTTCGGTTTGCGAAGATTTTAATTTTACGTTTCTTTATAGTTTAAAATGTCGCTATAATGAAATTTGGCAAAAAAAAAAAAAAAAAAAACGTCGACTTTAAATTAACCAAAAAATTCAGTTATTCTAATTTCCCAGCATTTCCCGATGATCGGGATTTACTGCAAGAATAATATGTTGAGAAGAAATATTTTATGAAAAATAAAAGTGGTGCTCATTACCTGCCTTTAAAATAGGCTATATGAATGAAAAAAGGGTATATAATATATACACTAACTTAGAAGCGTTGCGAAAATTGCCAAAATCATTAAGATCACATACTGATCACAATGTGATATCGCCGCGACAAGACTTTCGTTGCGAAAATCGCATTTCATTCTAAAATTATTTTGGGATATCACTGGATGTCGCTGCGATATCACAAAGTAACATCGCAACTTCGTCACATTGTGATGTCGCAGCGATATCACATGGAAGTCGAAAGTGACGTGAACTTTTGCGACATCGCTGCGATATCCCATGCAAGTCACATTGTGACCGTGATCTTTGCGACGAAAAACTTCGTTGCAGTGACGTAACTGTGACAAAGATGGTTAGTAGGGCAATTTTTTAAAGCAAGTCCCTTAGCAGAATTAAATATTTTATTTAATACCTTAAAATTATACCTCCATCTAATAATTGTCAACAACCAGGTAACAAACAACGTTGAATATAAACATCAGCTTCAAGATGGATACACTTACTGGAGTTTCGCGAGCAGCATAATAAGTCGCTGGCATATTTTGGGTGTTTTCTGCAGCACCAGCATTTGTAGGACACTCATAAGGTGGCACATAGTTGGCCTCTTGACGCTCAGCAGCATATGTAAAATTCATCTGATGGTATAAGAATAAATACAGTTATGAATGAATAAAACAGTATAGGTCATATACATTAGAGATTGGTATAAATTCATTAAAAATCATGTTAGATTGGATAAAGAAATTAAAAAATACCTAATTAAATTTAAACATACAAAAAAATTCACTATAGTAAAATTGGTATTAACTTTTTTCAATGTATTTAAATATTAATACTTACAAAAAAAATTATTTCTTTCTACTCTAACAGAGCAGACTGAAAGTATTTAGGTCAATTGGAACCCATCTATATTTTAATTATTTTAAATTGTAATTAAATTATTCAAAATTATAATTTTTACATATTTAGAAGTATTACTAAGTAAAAACTAAATTTTATTTTAAAAAAGTTCAAATAGTGCTCAAAATTTATAATTTTTTAAGAAATTTATAAAATTTCAAATTCTATCTTTGTTTTCATTTTTCAATACTTTTTCCTGATTTTTTTTTTTTTAATTCCTAGTAACGTACTCTAGCTTTTTTTAGGCATCGGATTTAGAATAAGTAAAATAGTTTTCAAGAAAAAAGATAATTATTGTACCTATAGGTAAAAAAACTGCTCAAAAACTTGCCAGAATAAGGAGAAGGTTTCAAAGATTATAAACACGCAAAAAAGAGAAAATTTATACTTTTATAATTTTGTGTAAAAACAAGGGGCGTACCAAGTCCCCTTAAACTTCTAAAACATATGAATATCATGCAAAATTTCTTAAGATACAAAAAGAACTTATTTTTCCATTTTATAATCACTTATAGGAACATTAAATAATAGCATGCATCAGACTTTCAAATTAATAGATGTTTAAAAGCAACACCCAAAATTTCCTATGCTTATACAAACCTCTATTTAGGTTCAAGCAAGTGCTCCTAAATTCTCTTTCTATTGTATTTATTTTTAAGTATTTTGTTCAGATTAAGGATTTGAAAAAAAAAATTGCTTTGATATTTCCTAACATTATATCAACATTTAACAAGATTGTAAAAGGGTATAGAGACCAAAAAAATATTAGCAGACAACAGGATTTTTTTTTTTTTTTTTTTTTTTTTGGGAAATTTTAAACAAGTGAAATTAATAACCGCAAAAACTTGAAAAATATTTTATGGTTATAGACTTAAATGAATTACAAAATCTAAAAGCCTATAACATTCCATTGATACATAACTCTTTAGCCCAATTTTAAAATAAAAAAATTATTTTTATAATATAAATTGGTTGGAGTTATATACTGCACATATCTCATTATCACATTACTATAATTCTAATTATTTGAAATGTAATAATGAGATATTATTGAACAATAATTTAGTAAATAATGCAAGTTTTACATATATTTGAGAAACTTAACTATATCTTAAAAAAAAAGTGATGTTAATTTTTGAAGGTCTTTAACTGATAAGTAGTTGAAGATAATTTTTAATTTAATCCTCATTTTTTTGTTCATTAACTGATCATACTTTTTATTTTATTAGCTAAAATTTACCTGTATATATAGTTTGTGTTTCTCTAAATTACTTACACACTAGATAAAATTTGTATTATTAAAAACAATAACTGATGTTAAAACTAATATTACCTACCTCTAAAATTCTGCCAATGTAATTGTTATTACGCCTACCCTGTGCTCCGATTAGTAAAATAAATATAAGCTGTACAGAAACTGCCAGTTACTTAATCTATACTAATTATGGATTAGATAAATACAAACTGTACTTTGAAAAACAAAAACGAGTACCGTCAATACTGAGCAAGCATAATTTTTCTACACGCCAAAACTGTGCAAGAGTAATTTTTCCACACACGAGCTGCGCTCGCAACACCTGAAGCCAATGTCCTGATTTCGCAAATTAAAGAATTATAAAGAGTTTCACTGTGGGAAAAAGTCAAATATTTTATTTTAAAAACAAGGTATTGGTAAACAAGTTTTAGTTTATTCAATGTAAATTACCTACTAACATAATCTATTATCAATATTTTAAATGCTTAAACATCCAAGAAAGTAGGCATAATCATTCAGGTAATCCTTTAAAAGAGCCTCAAATATATTTCATTCTAACACATTAATTTTTAACAGAAGTATTTGCTTAAAGTTTAAGTTGCTATCTACAACTCTCAGGTCTTCTAGTGACTGTAAGCTTAGAAAATAGTTGCTTTAGTACCCTCAGACATTAAGCCTCAAACGTTGAAAATAGTAGCCTCACTTTTCATAACTTAATAACGATTTCTTTATTCAGGTTGACACTTGCTTCACATTTTTAAGTATGCAAAATTTCATCAAGATCAGAATAAAACTGCTGATTTATACAAAAAATTAACACACAAAGGCACTCTTCTTATGCCTTTCAATTAAAATATTTAAAATGTAAACACTACAATTCATAGGTTAAAGACCTGTGTTTTTTATGCCCTGCTATCGGACAGTATCTAATTTCTTAAAAAGTGGTCACTTTAACCCAAAAAGATTGTTTTTGCTTATGTTAGTCATTTTGGGCCTTTTTTTAAAAAAAAATAGTCACCACTGGCAACCTTGAAATCTGAATATTCTTCCACAACTCAAACAAAACACATAATAAAAACAATATACTTTGAAAGAAATTATGTGTGTAATGCTAGTTAAAATTATATGTGAAAACTCAAACAAAATCAACAACATGTCCATTAAATTATGAGTTTACAACTTAAGGAAAAGAAATCCCCCAAGTTTTCCAACCAAACTTTGAAAAATCAGACAAAATACAACTACATTATTTTATATTGAGATTAAAGTTCAATAAACATAATTATAATCTAACATGCAACATAAATAATCCAAGCATTCACCCCTTTCAAATCATCAAAACAAAAAGAAAATTCTTAATGTTTTATTATTTTATATTTCTTGAGAAAGTCACTAGTTGTGTGAAACATTCTAAGAAACAAAATTCTGTAACTTTTCTGCCCAGATGATGCAACAGTTGCGTTTTCGAGAACTACCTCCAAGGTCAGATGACATAACATTTGCACTTCTCTTTTGCATCCCTTTTATTTTAAACACTCCCCACCACCACAGGCAAGAGGAAAAGTTCTAATTTTTTCAGGCCATGAGTCGGAACCCAACTGCCAGAACTTTTGATGATGTATGCCTGTTAATGCAACGTTTATGTAATTTAATTTTTTTTTCAATTTATAGACAAGGCTGGAAGAGGGGGCCACAGAATGGTAAGCTAGACAGAATGGATTAAGGGGACTTGTTTTCACAAAAAATAATAAAAATATAAATTTTCAATTGTTTGTGTGTTAATAATCTTTGAAACCTTTTCCTTATTCTGGCAAGTTTTTGAGCTGATCCGATAGCTGCAATTACAGAAAAACTAGATTTTTATGGAGAATTTAGCATTGCTGCAATAGCTCCTTTGATGTTTCGAACGCATTAGGTAAAGTAATTATTGTTTGTCTCAAAAACTATTTTACTTATTATAAATCCGATGCCCAAAAAGTTAAGAGTATATTGCTAGGAACATTTTTTTTTAACACATCAGGAAAAGATATTGAAAAATGAAATTGATAAGAGTTTGAAATTTGATGATTTTTTTTTTTAAATTTTGAAAATTTACAGCACTATGTGAACTTTTTTTTAATAAAATTTCGTTTTACTTAGTAATACTTCCAAATATGTAAAAATTATAATTTTAAAGGCTTAAGTAAAAAAATAAAAGTTTGAAAGCTGCGAAGTCCCCTTAAACCAAATTCATTTTTCCTAAAAATTCCAAGTTTTTCATATTAACCAAATGTGTGAATAACCTTTAATGGCCAAGAATTAACTACTAAAAATCAAGTAATTATCGAAAGGTTCTACTTACAGCATAGGTTTCCTTAGCAACCTTAATCTGATTTTTCCTTGTCTTCTTGCCCTTGGAAGGCTTCAGATTTTTCAATTCCACTTCCTCACTGTTATTGTATCCAACGAACTCCACCATGCAGGAATATTCTTTCAACAAAGACACCTTTCCTTCATAGTAGCATCCATCCCCAGAGTACAAAGCTCGGCAATAACTGCCAACAGGGAACTGCAAGAAAAGATCATTCTTATAATCTCCTTATACATATCCTTTTTATAAAAAGTTGTTGAGAACAATAAAGAACATTTCTATGAAACTTAAAATGTGATAAAATATTAAGATTTATGAGCAATTTAGGAATTTTTCTTATTAATGAATAACATATGAAGTTTTAAAATTTACAAAAAGAAAATTAACTTTAAACAAACAAATTTCTTTAATATAACTGAAAAATATTCCAACAAATGAAATTATCTATTTTATGAGACTTTTTATAAGAATAATTAAGAAAAACCTAAAATTAGTTTAATTGAAAATTAGATGCTAAGTGCAATTTCGACATTAACAGTTGTTCATTGCTAAACAGAAAAATCTGCTGATTCTTCAATAATTATATAAAAACACCGATTCTTCTGATAGAAGATGTTAAAATGGAAGAAATATATTCTTTCAAGTCATGAACACTATTGTAACTTTCATTTTGGGTGTATGCACTAACATTCAATTTACTTAATACTCAAGTTTTCAACTGCACTAAATTTTATCTGGCAATGTTTCAATAAGCATTTATGTAAATAACGTTCATTGCATTAGGATAAAATCCAGTCAAACTCAGAAATACATTGTGAGAATTATTCTAACTCTGTTCTTCTACTATAGTGATTGGCAAACTGTGGCTCTTTCATGAACCGATTTTGACTACACAAGGACGAACTACTGCTGTCATTGAATGAATGGAAACATAATCTATTCGATAAAACTATTTCAATTTCAACAGATGGGACAAAAAATATGGTCAGCGTGAAAAAAGGTTTTGTTTCTATTTTGAACGAAAAAATTTATCATGAGAGAACAGTTTTGCATTAAAGTCTCGGTGGCCAAGATTAATCTCACAAAAGAAAGCTCTGCTTTCGTTTGATCCTCTTGGATGTTCAACATCTTTAAATAAATCTTCCTAAAATTTTCATTTAATGGCCCTATGAATTCTTTATTCTTCTCTCATAGCTTCGCTGTATTTATGTACAGTGTGTCGTGAGTATTTCCTACTTAGCATTATTTGATATGCCACATTTTTCTTTTGAGTTGCTGTGTAGCATTCTGCACTAAAACAGTCAATTTTTTTTTAATAAGTTTCTTTTATATTGCCTATAACCATTTTGGCAGTGGCAACAACAGCTGCAGAGAACACAGTCCATTTTTATCTATATTTCCAAATGTTTCGATATTCTTGTCCTATATTTTCATTCGTCCATATTTTTATAATGTATCATATATAATGGTCGTAAAAATAGATTTTTGAAAAATGATATTAAATTTTAATAAAAGTAGCTTTTAATTAACTTAAAAGTTGCTTTCAACCATCTCTATATACTAACGCTGCTATGAACCAAATTTTGTTCCTTTAGGTGCAAAATTGTGAATTTGTATAAAGTGCAAGACACTTATATAGATTCCACTATATTGAGCTCCTCAGTAAAAGCTCTTCTGACTTTAAACTGAATTAAAACACAAATTGGAGACAGGACCTATTTCAATATCAAGGGAAATCATTAAAGAGAAAACCTTTTCCTTAATAGCTGCAGCCTCTTTCTTCTTAGCTTCTTCTTCAGCTGCTTTCATTCTAGCGTCTTCTAAAGCTTTTTCCTAAAATAAAATTTATGAACCAAGCATAAATATGGAAATTTAAACAAAAAAAATAAAAACTTTTTAGGCTTAACTAAAAATCCTCAATCACTTCAAAGATATATTTTAGTTACAATAAAAAAAACTTAAAAGTAAAAACCAAATACAAAATTTAAAACATTTTACTATCACATTTACTGCTTTTTAAAACAATGACTTTTCCACCAAACCTAATAATAATTATTTGATTCCCAAGTATCAAATACTCATAGAGAGTGATCAGACAACAAAAGGGATATTTAGACTAAAAAAACTGGAACTAAATCTGTAGAAAATTTTTAATTTATGGAATAGAGAAATTGGAAATGACTTTTTTTGCTAGACCTGATGCAATATTCTGCTGCACTTATTCTAAATATCTAGTATCAGCTACAGTGTACAAACAAAACCAATCTGCAGAGTTATGCCCTACCCCTTTCATACATCTTTCACTATTTATTTACATTTCAGCAACAATCTTAAAATCACTTACAAAGTTCAAAAAAGCAGAATTTTTCATAGTAAAGACAAAATAATCATTACCTGTATGAGGTGCATTTATCTTTTGTGGTAACAATACTTCTATTGGATATATATAACTTAAAATGCAAGAAATTTAATTTTATGCTGCTTTTAGTAGCATGATTATTTTAGTTTTGAAACAAGACATGAAATTGTCACTATACTTCAGCACAATCTGGTAAATTGAACAGTTAAACAGTGTGGTTAGCGCTCTAGCCACGCATGCCAAAAGTGCCGAGTTCGAATCCCGGATTAGGCATGAATGTTCGTTGCGATTCAGAATCCACGTTAAGCTGTAGGCCCCGGCCTGATTAGCGGTCATAGTACAGAAAAATAGGTCGTTGAGCGTATAAACCAACCAGTCACAAACCTTAGGGAACTACTTAATTAACGTAGGCAATAAATTATGCACATTAACTTTTACAGAAAAATATCTAATCTAATTATTCATGATGAAAATTACCCGTCCTTGATAAGCCTAAATGATAATACAAAATTGTATTTAGCTGTATTAGCAAAATTATATTAGTGTCTTCAATGCCAAAAATTAATTATTCCTCTGGATATTTGGAAAGATACAAAAATATATTCTATTGACAATAAATACAAAAATATAATACAATACATGCAAAAAAGGTATCTTGTATGTCAATATATATTACCTTAAACGGCATATAAATATGGGGATAGTATTTTTTAAAACATGCCACTAGAAGTTGCACAGCTTCAATCATTATTTCTGCTTAGCTCATATTTTACTTAACACTCTTGGCATAAACTATTGTTTCCTCAACAATTTTACCTACTTTGACATAACATAAGGTTTGGGTACTTGGAAAGTGTAAACCTAGGTCAATTAGATTGATCATCATTTTATTTAATAATTGGTTACTGAATAGTTTATACATATAATAAAACTTACCTCTATTGCCAGATTATAAGCTCCTACTATTATTCCATCATCCCACTTCCATTTTGCCAAGGTCTAAAATACAAGAAAAATGAACTCATACCATATTCATAAAAAATGTTTATAAAAAAAGATACTGGATACACAAATAAGTTTTAAAAGATTTACAAGAGAGGGTGTTACTAATATTTAAATTGCATCAGACCATGACCTAACTACTTCATGTTAGAGTGTCTTCATTAGGCTTTAGTTTTCAGTATGCTTCATTTTGTCAAAGTGTGTAAACAACATAGTTTTTTTTTTACTCCAAATATGTTGACTTTTGTGCCAACAAAACGCAACTTGCTGGACACTTTACTTTCCTGCTTCCATCAGAGAAAAAAAAGCAACTGAAGGGCATTGATTGCTGTGTGATGCTTATAGGGATCATGCTCCATCAATCTGGTTTAGACGAATCAAAAGTGGTAATTTTGACACAGAGAGATAAGGAATGTCAAGGAGTGCCAGAAATGTTTGAAGATGCATGAATTGGAGGCATTATTGAACGAAAACTCATGTCAATGCAAAAAGAGTTAGCAAAATCTTTGTGAGTGCCTCAAGAAGCAATTTTATTATGCCTCAAAGCCATGGGAATTTTACAAAAGCAAGGAAATGGGAGTGCCATTTCTAATTTAAATCAACAGATGTAGAAAGAAGATTTTTCACCTGCGAACAACTGCTCCAAAGGCAAAAACGAAAAGGCTTTTTTGCTTCAAATAGTAACTGGTGATTGAAAGAGGATTCATCATGGAGAATCGCTATCGACTACAATTCATGCATTTGAAAGATAGAAAAGCATTGAAGGATAAATGACCAGAATATGAGCAAAGGAACAATGGTAAATGGAATACAAATAAAAAATAACTTAAAAATACTCAAATGGGTTATCCAAACCCAGACGCCATATTCTCTCGACATTGCTCTTTCTGACTACCACTTGTTTTGATCAATGACTTATGGCCTATCTAAACAGCAGTAACATTCTTACGAGGAATGCAAAAAATAGGTTGAATCTTGTATTGCCTCTAAAAACCACTCGTTCCTTCAAAGCGGAATTCATATGCTGCCAAAAAGATAGGGAGAAGTAGTGACTAATGATGGACAATACTTTTAGTAATTAATATATTACCATTTTTCACAATTAAGCCCTATTTTCATAAAAAAACACTTAAAAACTTTCTTGTACCCCCAATCCCCAATAACATATATTAGAACAGTGCAACTTCAAATTGTGATAACTTTGAAGAAAGAAATTGAAAATCTATTTACATAAAACATTAGAATGCCCATAGTATTTTATTTTATATCTACATAGGTTAGTACCCAAGCAGCAGAAGCAATTGAGAGCAAAAAAGTGTCAATTTTAAAAGATATTTTTAACTAAATTTATGTCTATTTTGGCATTTTACTAATATCGTTCCCAATGTACAAGTCTTTTGCAGTATTACAAATCATAATTGAAAAATAAGTTGTTTTCGGCCCACTCTATTACACTGGATGGCATTATTTTAGATAGTATTTTTACTGAGAATTTCATTTTAGAAAAGAACACTTTGATTAAATTAAAATATGCAAGAAAATTAATATTTAACACAACTTTTTTCTTGAAACAAAGATGTTTGCCAGTTCTTTCCCCATTATTTCATTAAGACGTTTGATCCAAACACTCGGCAATAAACATGGCCACCGCTGTAAACATGCTACCAATGAATCTGATACTAAAATACGAGTCATGTCAATGCGTAAAATACATGAATGAAGAAATTTCTCAATGCATTAATAAAAACTAATGAAAGAATAGTTCCTTCGATTAAAGAACAAAGTTGAATAACAGAAAAGATATTTAAATTCAATCTCTTACCTAAAATATAATAAAAGCAGAGAATATTTTTAAACTATTCACTTACTCATCTTAAAAAACATGGATTGTTCCAAGAAAATTAGTATTGTATTACATACAATTTACTCATAACTATATTTTAAAAAGAAAGTACACCCAAAGTACAATGTTTTGCATTGCAAGATGTCATCCTACAGAAAATCAGGAATTTGTATAACTCGGAATTCGAAATTAGCAGGTGCACTGTGCACATGAAATTTTATTCATGCATGTAAGTTTTTAATTTGGATAGAGATAGTGCACCTAAGTATTCAAAACTATACTAACTTTATTATAATTTTGTAAATTGCTTTATTGTAAAAAAAAAAAACTTTGCACTTTTTTGTTTATTACAAACAAAAGTTCAATTATTTTGAAAAGTTGTATTTCTTTAGCTTGCATGCTCAAATATAATTGCTGCACTTACCAAGTTACTCATTTTTCATGTTGAAGCTTATTATCTATTCTGTTACTTAATGAGTACACCTGATAGTTAGTGCAACCAAGTCACAAGACTTGGGTGCACTTGTGCACCTGATTTAAAAAGTTAATTTCAATCCCTGGTGTAACTAGTATTTATTACTAAACGTATACTAATAAAAATACAAATACGTATAAATTTGTATTTTGAATAAATTTGGTTTGATATAATTAGTTGCAATTTCAAATTGTAATAAAATATTTTAATTATTACTTAAATTTTACTCCCAGACAAGAAAATGTCACATCCATGGACTGTTGCCACTTATTTTGTCTTTTTCTAGGGTAATATTTCATAAATTAAATACTTTTAAAAAAATTTAGACTGCATTTTTATGTTAAGAAAATGTTTTAAAACATTTTTAACACTTATAAGCTAAGCTTAAAGTTAATTTTAATTCAAGTTTTATGTCTGTAACCAGAATAATAAATCACATCCGAAGACACCCAAAAAAAAAGTCTCATAAAATCTTTGCAAATTGACAATAAGTGTTTTGATATGGAAATCAAATGTTAGGCAGGTGAAGTTTTTTTAAATGCAAAGAACAAGATTCTTTGTAGCATTACAGGCCAAGGCTGTCTCAGTCAGTTTCCTCCATCGGGTTCTTCCAGTCGCTATGGCTCTCCATCGGTTGATTTTTAAAGTCTTTAGATCTTCTTCAACGCATTCAATCCATCTAGAGCAAAGTCTTCCTCTTTTTCTAACTCCTTCAACTTTAGAGAAGGTCAATTTTCAAGTTGGGTTTGTTTCATCATATCTGTATATGTGTCCCATCTATCTAATTCGATAGGATTTAATCACTCGAACAATATTTGGTTATCTATACTTTAAGTACAGCTCATTATTATAGCATGTTCTCCAGACATTGTTATCTTTTACTGCTCCAAGAATTTTTCATTCAAAGATAAGTATTTTGTCTATTTGAGATTTGTTTAACATCCAGCATTCGCTGCCATACAAAATAATAGGTCTTATTGAGGTTTAAAACAAGTTAAACTTTGTGTCCAAGTTTATGAGTTTTGATTAAAGCAGAGTTTTCAAACCATGGTAGTACCTGTTAACCATATGCAATCTATTTTCAATTTCAGGTTTTATGTTATTATTGCCGGTAATAAATGCAGAGTTCATCCTAGGCATTTTTCGAGGGGCGGCGCGCCCTGCCTGCCCTTTTCTATAAAAAAAGCGCCCTTCCTGCCCTTTTTCAGAAAAAATTTCATCCTGAAAGAATTTGAAATTTTTTTGTTTTTTTCCCCCAACAGTATGCAATATGAGGATCACCCCTACTGAAATCCCCTGTCGTGCATGTGCATTCATGTTCAAAAATGCAAAAGCGGACTGAAACCATTATGTCCATATAAGGTGCTTCATTAGTAGGTGGATTGTAGGGAGCCGTCTTACAATTTCCAAGTTCTCATTAGTAAACTCTGATGGCCATTTCGTACGTGTTTTGATGAAGTGTATTTCGCTGGATATTTACCATGCCACCTTCAAAATAGAGAAGAACGGAATTTGAAAGGCTTGATTAACTTAGTTAAAGGTGTATAACCATCAAATGTTTATACTAAGAATTTAAAAAGAATATTTCTGTTTCGGCACGCATAATCGCGATGTCCTCCAGGTTCAATTTAGGTGGTGTTTTGGGTAATTTCCCTGTTACCAATTAATTTCTAAACATCCGTTTCATATTTCAGGGCTGCCACTGATTGTAAGCTTTGAAAATAGTTGCTTTAGTAGCCTCAGATGTTAAAAATAGTAGCCAAAATAGTAGTCTCAAACATTGAAAATAGTAGTCTCAGACGTTGAAAATAGTAGCCTCACTTTTCATAACGATTGTTTTTTTGAGTCGGTAAAGACCTTCCTTTTGCTTTAAAGGTTTTAAGTTATCATCAAGATCGGAATAAAACTGTTGATTTACATAAACACGAGGGTCCCAGACAGCACCTAAGCAAAAAAAGCTAAACTTCACGCAAAAGCGACGGTAAAAATCGATTGGTAAAACTAGATATATATATATATATATATATATATATATATATATTTTTAATTTTCAAAGTAAAACAACTTTTTGACAGAAAAAAAAGTTTTATGTTTAAACAATTATACTATATATTAACAGTGACAGGCGAATTTAATTAAGACCAGTTTTTAAATTTTTAACAGGATAGCTACAGAATTTGAGAAACAAAATTCCTCAACATTTCCCTAATTTCCAGAAACTTCCCTGATATGCATCTCTGTCAACGTTATCATTAAAAAAACGAAGAAAATATGACCAGTTTAAAAATATATAAATTTGACTATTTACAATTACATTTACTTATCAAAGTATAATTGCACCAAAATATGAATTTCTGCTAAAAATCAAAACAAGCATCTTTAGAGCATGGGGGGGGGGGGGGAGAGAGAGAAAAAAAAGGAAAACATTAATAAAAAAAAAAATTAAAAAAAAAATTAACATAAAAAAAATTACAAACTACACCCATACTTGCTAACTTCAAAGAAAAGAAACTAGCACAATACTTTTCTTTTAATTTAAAAAATAAAACAAATAAATCATGTTTTCTTTAATATATATCATAGGCTGTATCCTGTTCATAACATAAATTTTAAACAGTGTTCCACATATTTACTAAACTTGGGCATGCATGAGCATGAAACTTAAATAATCAGCATTTTGCTATTCAGTCACAAATTTCTCTAGGTATAATATTTCATAAAAAATTATGTCTTTCGGATTTTGAAAAAGAAAGGCTTGAAATTAACAGCTTCTTATAAAAATTAATTACTCATAAATATATGGAAATAAAATTTTGTACAACAAAAATGTTTTCTTAAACCACTCAAGTATATATTAAATGAGGCAAAAAATCGTTTTCATGAAACATGACAAGCATAGCATTCGGCAGGGGAAAAAGACGCATGGACTTTTTTAAAAATTCCATGATCCTTTGCCTGAATGTATGCAGTAGCACACTCAAATTTTTTATTTTTTGGAGGGGGAGGAGGATGTTTCAATTCTCTGTTTGATTTATATTAAACATATAAATCAAAAACACATATCACTTTCAGTTAATTATGTTTAGTAAAATGTCAAAATTAAAGTAAAATAATAATAATAATCAAGTACAGGATCTAACCCTTTTTGCTTATTAATGCCTATAGATTTGTTGCACATCTTTAACAGTGCTGTAAAGGGTTAATAAAAAAATATGATGGAATCAATTTGAAATATTAAGGAATTTAGGGTTCTAATATATTCTATTGTCAAAAAACACAAGTCAAGAAGAAAAGCAATCATGTCTGTAAAGGATGCAGTCAGATTTAAGTTTGAGGATTTTTTTTAACAATATTGCGGCGACGGTCGCGAAGCTATAAGATAGCCAAAAATCTAACAGAAATAATGTGTAAATAATTGTTCCAAGAATAACAGGGATTTCAGAAAGTTAAAAAAAAAAAAAGGAGAAAAAACAAACACAGAACATGCGATTGTGGGCCGAGGACAGGGGATTGGCCAGTTTGGCTCAGCTGCTGCGTGTAGGAAAAGGTCGAAAACTTTGTACTCCCAAATCGGCCAACTAGCCAGATATTGAGAGACTTACGAAAAAGCACATGAAAAAGCCTGTATTATTCAAAACACCGACGACACGGCATCCACTTCTTGTGACGCGAGCCGGGATAGATGTCCGCACCCGCACGGGAAATGCGAGAAGGGAAACTCAAAAATTTCAAAATTCCTCGACTAAAGAGTAATTTTACGAAATACCTTGACATTTGCCTGAATTCCCGATTCTGTCGCCACCCTGTTTAAGCTACATTCAAAGTAATTAAATTGCCTCAAAATTTAAATTATTTTATTATTTATAAATTTAGCTAAAACATGGAAATTCTAATAATTCTGCATTGATTGATCTACACGGCGAAATCGTCAGTAATCTCGGACATAACGTCTATATAACATCAATTCTGTCCATACTGATAGCATTTTCTTTCGGGCGCTGTCCACAAATTCATTTTTGTTAAGTAGAATAAATAAAGCGAAATAATTTGATATTTCAGAATATAACAGTGCATGTTCTTGCGCCTTGCACGGCGAAAGATAAAACATTCGAACAACAGGCAGGTGAAAATGATCGCGGTTGTCGTCAAAAACAACCATCTCGCGTCGAACTAGCAAAATGACCACTGTACCCGCGAATATGAAGAACTATTTCGGTAGTATTTGCTCTCTCCTACCTTAAAAAAAAATCACAGTTTTGAGAAAAATGTTAGTACCTTTAGTGCCGATTTTTTTTCGTGCTACCATCGGACAGTATCCAAATTCTTAAAAAATAGTCGCCTCAGTCCAAAAATAGTTGAAGGTTTTGTTAAAAATAGTCGCTTTAGGCCCTTTTTTCATTGAAATAGTCGCCATAGTCGCCTGGCCACTAAAATAGTCGCTTTAGTAGCCTTTTTAGTCGCCTGTGGCAGCCCTGTATTTAAAATTAAACATAACAGGAATGCAATCAAAATCCCAGATTATTTCCAATTTTTAAAAAAATAAAACTTTTATTACACAGGATTCCCACTCAAATCACAGAATGAAAATCAATGACTTTTAAGGACCTAATTAATGTTTTTAAGGACCTATGAAAATTCGTTTTCAGGCATCATATCTGTATTTAAATTTTTAATAAATTATATTCTACCAAAAAAGTTAAAGTTGGTGGATGCGCAATACAAATACGTCGGAAAATTTTGATACGGTGCAGATAAGTGGCGGTCACGCGGGATAGCAAGTCCGAGTTGTATTTTTATAAATTCTGCAGCTGGACAACATCTGTAAAAATTAAGGACTTTTAAGGACCTCTAAGCATTTTCAAGGACTTTTAAGCACCTCTAAGCATTTTCAAGGACTTTTAAGCACCTCTAAGCATTTTCAAGGACTTTTAAGCACCTCTAAGCATTTTCAAGCACTTTCAAGGCCTTGAAAACAAGTTCAAAAATATTAAGCACTTTTAATGACCGTAGGAACCCAGATTACAGCTTACATTATAATAGCGGCATACACGGCAAAAAAATCGCCGTTTTGACGCTAAATTTGATCCGATTTGGAAAATAAAAAAATGAACAAATTTCAGGACATAGTCCAAGTTCTTTAGTCGGAATACTCCTTGTGATATCCCACAATGGATAATGTTAAATTTGGAGAAACTCTATTCTCTATCTGACAATGGCAAACCTAAGAGATGAAGTTTAAGGTTGATTCATACCAACTTTAGAAAATTTTGAAAGAGTGACAAGTTCTTATCTTAACACATTTTCATTACTATACTAAAACATTCTTATCTTAATTTTACTGTATTATAAATTGATATTTTTATAAAAATTACTATTTGATGAAAATTTTACTATGTAAATTGCACTTTAATTTTAATAATTTTCTCAATCTCATTTCAGCAGAATTAGGACTGAAGCATTTTATCAGTATTTTGATATATTTTAAGTTTCTGAGCGAGTTTTTGATTCACGGATTGTTTCATTATTATTTTTTTTCTTCAGAATATTGAAAATTATTTATCATGGTAGAAAAGTATAACAATATTTAAATTGTGGCAGAAAACGCCTTTGCAAATTTCTGCAATTTGCCATGAAAGTGCCCTCGTAAACAGGAATTACCCTTTTGGAAAATAGCGCCCTACCCTTTTTTATTTCTAGGTTGAACTCTGATAAACGTGCCAAAATATTTAAATTCCTTGACACGTTCAAAAGTATGGATATTTATCTGTAAAGGGCGTGGATCATATCCTCTGCTAGATACAACCATAAATTAAGTTTTATCGAAATTAATTGTCATCCCAATTTTTCTGGCTGCATATTCAAGTGAAAAAAAGTAAAAGCGTCCACAACAACCTGTTTTGTTCAACCAATTATATTGATATCATCAGCATAGGCAAGTATATTTGTCGAGATCTTTGAAATACAGTGCCCCTAGTCATGATTCCTGAATCCTTAATTGCTTTTCAAGGGCTATGTTAAACAGCAATGTTAAACAAGCTACAGACATTATTTAGGAATAATTTTATAAGTTATTAGATTTGAAAGGGAAAAGGTTGAGGAGATGAGATGCTATTTATAACTTCTGAAAGTTAAAACAAAGCTTTTTCTTTATAAATTTATTACTTGTTTAATATCCATCAAAAAAATGTAACTCCTTCAAAGTGTTTGCTAGTTAAGTATTTCCAAATGGTATTTTCACTTTTGCTCTAAATTTTAAGGGGTATTTTTTAAACTAGAATTCTTTAAAACTAGAGCAAAATAACTTTTTTGAGAAAATTAAATACTACAACAATAACAGTGATGCACGATCATGATTTCGCATACTGGAGTGGAAATATGCTTTTTAAATACTTACTATAAAACACTCGATAGTTACAAACTTTATAACTATTAATCTACATTTTTCAATACCTTTCTTCTCTACTTTGAGAAAGAAGGAATGGTAAAAAGTCGCCAAAATACACTTATTCAAGGAACATACAAAATATGATTGAAGTGGTATCAGCAGCCATTCAGTAACTTCAGTCAGTCACTGGTCTGGTTGGTTGTTTTCAGATTATCTGGTGCCGTCAGCAACAAGAGGGCTATAATGCGCCGAAATATTCGTCCTTAGACAAGCCAACATACATTTACAAACACCCATACCAAACACGCGACTCGAACCTGCAACCTTGCGGTCTAGAAGCTAGCATGCTAACCACTATACCGTTTGGTCGGCCAGTCACTGGTCTGTGTGACGCACGTTTGTACATGAATAAGCGTGATGACAGGCAATTTCGAAGGGAGTTATCTGTATATTGCATTCCGTTGTAAAATAGATGAAATTTTTAATTTTTTTTTCAGAAAAGGACAAGAAGGGCACTACTTTCAACGAAAAAGTGTAGGAAGCGTGGATTTTTAAAGAAAAAGGGCAGGGAGGGCGCGCAGCTTTTCAAAAAATGGCTAGATGGATCTCTCATTTCATAAAATAGATGACTATTTTCAAAAATTTAATCATGATGTGGCAATGTGTGAATTCATGCATCACGAGGTTAATTCTATGGCGCAATATTGATTTTCAATGCCTGTTTATGCAGATTTCACGTATTTTGCCGAACTCAGTTCCTTCATATAGCTCATTTCAGAGTACAATAAATATAGCAAATGTGTGTAGATGAAGGTTATTACATATGAAATCATTCCTATACAGTTATGGCTGTGAGAATTTGATGTTTATTTTGCAAAAGAAAACTTAATCCTCTCTCCTTTTATGTAATGATTGATGTATAAAATTCTTATTTATACATCAATCATTTGAGGATTAGAAACTTAAAATTAATTATTTGTAATATTAGAATTGAAAAAACAAATACAATTTTATTTTGTGTCATGTGACACTCTACACTGTTCTAATATCTTCTAATTAAGTATTTTTCACAAAAAAAATGTCAAAATATTGTCTCCAAAATCTTACAAAAATCAAAAATATGCACAAAATTTTTTATATTTTGTCTCTATTTAAATTTTATAATACCAGTTGTAAAAGTAATGTTGCTTATATTTCACAAAATTTTATTTTAAATTTAACGGCATTAAATAATTATCTGCAGTTTTTTATATCTTGTATAACATACACTTACTTTTATATCGATAAAAAAATAAAATTAATATATTTTACCTTACCACTATACTAGTATTATTACTCTTGGATGTATTGCCCTTTATAATAACTATCAAGATTTTTTTTTTAAATGTTTTTGTAATATTAGAACTGAAAATGCAGAACTGAACGCTTCTTGTCTCACTCTGGTTAAAATTAAACTATCTGCATTTCTTTTCTTCTACTTGTTTATCAAAAAACAAGAAGCAATTTTTTTATATAGGGTAAGGTGGGATAAAATGGGTATAAAAATCAGTTTTTTGAAGTTCAGCTTAAACTTTCATGTAAATGTTTGGGCAATTTTACCAAAATTTTGATTTAAGTCAATACTGACTCTAAGACAAGGCCTTGCCTCACGTGACAGTTCGGCGATTGACGTCGCCACAAGCAGGCCAGGGGGAGTAGGTTGAAGGAACACATTCCCCTTTCAAACCCCTTAGTTATAAAGAAGCGTTTTTGAGTTTGTCACCAAAAAGTCACTTGTTCCAGTTGTAACTGACTTAATAGTTAATTTCATCTATTGCATTATGATCTTAAAATAATGTAAGCAATGGTGTACAAGTGCTGTGTTCCAAATTGTCACGGAAATTATGCTAATACTCCTAAGTTCAGCTCTTTTTATTTGCGAAGAACGAAACATTATGCCGAAAGTGAGTTTTGTACATACTATATTGAAATGTGTGCACAATAATTGGATTAACCAAAAGAATTTGGATCAGGCTCTCTATTACCCAGATTGGGATGACTTTAGCTTATTTCCACTAACAACTGCTTCCTTTAAAACAGTCAAAAATTTGTATGAAGTTGAATGTGAAAATTTGCTTAAATATGCTCATGGTTTGACTTTAAAAGCTTTGGAGCCTTCACATTTTGAAAGACAAAATGCTAAGTTAGCCCTTCAAGTTTTTAGCAGATGCACTTAATACGCTGAGAGAAAAACACAATCTTTTAACTTGGAAGGGGACGTCAGATTTTATAAAATTAATCTGTGATTGGTGGGGGATATTGAACACCAAAATAGCTCTGAAGGGACAACGATTGAGGGATCCATTACAACAACCAAGATTTACAAAAATCTGAAAATGTTTATTTTGTAGAAAAGCATGAAAATGCAATTTTTCTCGAAAAATTTGAAAATTTTGTTTTAAGTAATGAATCGGAAAATCAAGAAAAGTCCGAAAATTTAATTTTCCTTGAAAAATTCATTCAATGGTTGGATGTTTGGCATGGTAAAAATTGTACTACTGGCACATTGACATCAGAAACCCATTGGGCCATTACACAAACCAGCCATTGTATTTTGGAATTAAAGTACTACTGCTTTAATGAATTAGGTTTTGCATATTTTCTTCCAGGAAAAGTGCAAACCGATTCATTGGAAGACAGGTTTGACAAATACAGAATAATGGCTGGTTCACAATATTCGATATCAATTCGACAAGTGTACGAATGCGAAGCAAAATTGAGCATGCAAAATGTTTGTCCATTAACCTTAAATTCATTGATTTATGGTGTCACTAATGTTGAAAGTATTGATGACAATGTGTACAGTGTCGATGGTAATGTCGCTCAAAATCTTAATAATGAATGTTCAATATCATATTTATATTTGGATATAAATGTATGTGAAAAAAATTTCAAAAATATTGAACATTCAATGCATGTTATAGTATAACTTTCTGATTATTATGCTCATTCAGCCTTGAAGAAAATACACTGTAAGCACTGTTCACAGCAGATGGTTGTCGACAGAACATTAAAATGCAATTATAAGAATAAACTAATTGAAATAGAGGTGGTTTAGTTTATCCATCTGCTGATGTTGTAAACGCTGTAAGTTACAATTATATTGTTTTCCAAAAACTGCTCCTAAAAGAAAATGAGCCTAAATTTTTACAACTAACCGACCATACATCATTTGTAATTGAAAAGACAATGTATCTAATTAATAGCAATGAATTGCTATTATTGATGACTGTTGTAAAGCTAGTCACACATAGGAAAGTTTTTTAAAGCTCATATTAACTTCATCTACGAATACTTTATTAAAAAATTACTGTAGGCAAAAAAATGATATAAAAAAGATTCAGGGCGTAAAAAGATCTAGAAAGATTACAACGTTGAAAAAGCTAGTTATTCCAAATACTCAAATCTTAAGAAATGAAGATAATTCAATTGACTGTCCAAAATCAGCAAATATTTGTGTAACTAATAAAACTAAATTATTAAAATCTAAAAAAAAAAGTAAAAAGTACTCGTGAAGGAAAGTTACTGCGTCCAATTTCTACCCCAAAATTGATTGTTAAAATAAAATAACAAAATATCTAAAGTAAGAAAGGGTAAAACAGATTGAATGTTAAATTTCTTCGATATTCATTTGTATGTTATATGTTGTCACTGTTTTATAATACAATAAAAAAATGTTGCTTCATATTATATTCGTTACTTTCATTTACATGTTTACCAATAGTTTAAAATCTTCTTTGTTACAAAAAGCAATATTCCCTTAATCAGTGTTACTCCATTAAATCAGTTATCAGAAAAAAAGATCATAAAATCATCTATCTATTCCAGAAGTAAGAGAGCCTTTTTCAAACGTAGAATTCCTCTTTTGGAAGAAGGAGCAAAAGGAAAGGAGAAACGGCCTGCTTGTGATGAAGTCACGAACTAGAGGCAAGACCTTGTCTTGGAGTCGGTATTGGTTAAGTCCCTGAAGCATAACTTTTAGAATAATGCAAGCTTCTCTTTCTTTTTTTTCTTAAACTGTAAAACTAATTGCTGTGAAACTTTACAAAAGTATTTATTAAAAAAAATAGTAAAAAATTTTGTTTTAGAATTAAAAATGTCGCAAAAAATTCCGTACCATCCCATGTTTCTAATGACAATTTTTAAGATTGGAGTCGAAATTGATAAATGTTTCTGTAAATCAGATTTTCATCTGTAACTGAAATTAAATTTAAACATAAGTACTTAAAAAAGGGCAGGTTTTTGAAAGTTTCAATATTTTTTATTTTTTTTAACTTTGTCCCTCGAATTTGATATCCTTACTGTCCCTCATGCTAAAATGATGAAAAGAGACACTAGAGAGAGTTACAGTGCTGATTTAATCATAAGAACTGGTCTGTAGAAAACTCACATTTCAGTCAACAGAGCTATTTTATTCCATCATGCTGCTTTGGGAAGAGCAGGCTCAACCAACATAGATACAGCAGCCGAGTAGCTTTATTGGTCGGCTTACTGTCATCAAACCTTATTGTGAAACTCTGATAGGTAAGTTGAAACTTTTTATGCTGTATAGTTTAATGAAGGTGAAAGATGTAAAAAAATCCCTTACCATGTGGTTGCAGTTAGATCTAACATGGTGAAGGCCTAGAATACATGATAATTTTCCTTACCGTAACTGTTACATTTTTCTATTGAAAGGGACAGTAAGGATCACATTGGACAGTAGTGAATTAAACATTAATAAAATTATTAGGGGAGGGATAAGTGATTTAATCTTTCAAACGAATTTGTAGAAATATAAATTACTTAACTTCCTTTCACTGCTTTGTAATATTTGGGCAATTTAGGTATGATAATGTGAATTATTCTAAAAAAAAACCTTAAGTACATTGTAACTACTATACTGTTTTGTATAGGGTAGGTTGGGGTAAAATGGGTATAAAAATCACAGGTTTTTTTTTTGTTTAGCTAAAATTGTCATGTAAATGTTTAACAATTCAATTTTTTTTTTTTAATTTTTTTTTTTATATTGCACATCTTGGGAATAAGAATACATAATTTTTAATTATTAAGTTACATAAATATGTTTGCGATAAAACATTTTATATGTATATGTTTACTATACCTATTTTACCCCATGCAGGTGAAAATGGGTATAGTGTGGGGTAAAATGGGTATACTATAGTTTAACAATGAATATCTAAGAATAAATAATAAACCATAGGTAAAAAATAATTCAAAAGAAAACACAAGTCTAATGAAATATGAAAAATAATATAGGCCATAAAATCATTTAAAACTCTAGTTTCAGTCAGAAATTGGTTAATACATCCAACTCGAATGTTTTTTGGTAAGATTTGCATTTAAATCCCATTCCTCTACATATTACACTTAATAACTGCAAAATATTATTTAATGTTCAAGTCTATCAAAAATGTAATACCTCTTATTGTTGAATGCTGGTTCATTTAAAATTTCTGTTTTCTGGCTCTTTTCAATGGTGTCTGTGTGCTCCACATCAGGGAAAACATAAAACTCGCCAATCTTGGATTTTTTTCCAAAATTTTATGTCTTACGAGTAGTTTTCAATTATAATTTTTCCAATAAATTCTTGCTTCTATTTTTTTTTTTCGGTTTCCAGATTAACTTTTTAAACTCATCATGACTGTATTCATTATTTTATAATGTAAGACTAAGGTTTTGGAGATATAGCAGACAAAATTGCTGCTTTAAAATCTTTATAAGAAAGAAGAGACAAGTATTAATTGAAGCTAACTCTCCTTGAATGGTGATAATATGGCAGTGTCCTATTGAGAGTTTCCCGATCCATTTTGCAAAGGATCTTTAATTACTCATCTGAATTTTTTTTGTAACTTTAAGTAACACAAAAGTATTTAAATGTGATAATTTGAAACATATTTTTATTCTTATTTTTAAAAAATAAGACTTTACCCAGAAAAACTTTGTAGTATCACCTTTATCAAGTTAGGCCTAACACTATACCCATTTTACCCTATTCACCAAATTTAGGTTTAAAAACACACACATTCTACCTGCAGTTTGAAGAAGCAATAAAAATGTTTAATAAACAGTTGCTTGTAGTTTTATTAAAAAGCTGTGGATAGAAGTTTTCAGTAGACAACATATATAGCATGAAGTGTGCACAAGTGTTTTTACTATTGGCACTCATAAAACATTTTATTGAAACAAAAATAAAGTGGAGGTGAAGTTTAGGCATCATACTACAGGGTGACTACAGAATTTGAGAAACAAAATTCCCTGACATTTCCCTGATTTTCAGAAAATTTTCTAAAATAATTCTCTGATGTGCATTTCTGCCGACGTTAACGTTAAAAAGAACCCTAAAAATATAATGATGGCAAATTTAAAAATATATAAATTTAATAAGTAAATAAAATTTTAAATTGCCAAAGTATAATTGCATAAATACATAAATTTAAGCTAAAAAGCAAAACAAGCATCTTTAGAGCATGAAAAATAGAAAATATTAATTAAAAAATACAAATTCACATTAAACAATTCACAAATTACAACTCTAACTTCAAGGAAAAGCAAAGCTAGTACAATACTTTTCTTTTTAATTTTAAAAATAACAAAAACTTATTATTTTTGTTAATATATGTCGCAGGTTGTATCCTGTTCATAGCATAAATTTAAAACACCGTCCTAAATATTTACTAAACTTGGGCATGCATGAGCATAAAATTTAAATAATCAGCAATTTGCTATTCGGTCATAAATGATAAACAACATATATTGTACGAAAGAAAAGGCCTGAAATGAACAGCTTCTATTAAAATTAATTGCTCATAGATGTATAGAAATAAAATGTTGTACAATAGCAATATTATCTTAAACCCCAAAACATATTAAATCAGGCAAAAAATCATTTTTCTAAAACACGACAAGAACAGGGTTCATACTTTTTCGGCAGAAAAAAAATTCCATGACACTTTAGCTGAATGTATGCAGTAGCGCATTGATTTTTGTTTTAGAAGGATATTTCAGTTCTTTATTTGATTCACATTAAAAATATAAATTAAATTCACAAATCACTATCGGTAAAAATAATTTTTGAAAATAAAATGTCAAAATGAAAATAATATTTAAAAAAAAATCAAGAACAGGATCGAAACTTTCTCACTTATAGATATATATTTCACGCCTATAGATTTGTTACACATCTGTAACATTAAGTAAAGGGTTAATAAAAACAAAAAAAACCTAATGGAATCAATTTTAAATATTAAGGACTTTAGGGTTCTAATGTATTCTGTTGACAAAAAGCACAAGGCAATAAGTAAAATAATCATGTCTGTGAAGGATGCAGTCAGATTGAAGTTTGAGGATTTGTTTTAACAAAAAGGCGCAGGCATCTGTGATTCTAAGTTAGAGGATAACCAAAAATCTAACAGAAATACTACACAAATAATTGTTCCAGGCATAACAATGATCCCAGATAGTAAAAAATAAAAAGTGGAACATCAACAGGCGGGAGGGAGAGGATTAGCCGGTTAGGCTTAGCTGCTGAGAAAAGAAAAAGGTCGGAATCGTAGTACTCCCAAATCAGCCAACTAGCCAGATATTGAGGGGGGGGGCTTTTACAAAAGCACAAGTTGTTTTTTTTTCAATAGCATCAGCATTGGGAATGCGAGAATAGAAAAAAAATTCAAAATTCCCCGATTACAGAGAAATTTTACGAAATTCCGATTTTTCCAGAAGAGTTAAATTCCCTGATTTCTCTGAATTCCAGGCTCTGTAGCCACCCTGTACTACCATATACAGTTTTAAAAACTATAAATATATTAAAAACTGGTCTATTCCTAGAGTGTGTGCAAATAACGCCAAGCCGAATTGACGCTTTTTTTTAGGTGTAAAGTTCTAAATTTGGCAACCTTTTTTAGCCAGTCAATACAACTGCCGCTATATTGAATTAGCAACATTTTGGCTTTATTGCAAACTTTTCAAAAACGTGCCAACCCATGCACTCAGACTAGGAATTTACCTTAGAAACTTTTTAAACTTTAAACAATTTATTTTGACCACCCATTTTACCCCATCTTACCCAACCAAAAGGAAGATAAGAGGCAAGATTTATTTTAATTGATGCTACTGTAAACGTCAAGCATGCCGACATCAATTCCAAGCACCTTCCCTCCACCCACTTCCTAATGGATGCGAGGCTGATGTTTACAGCATGGCGCTAGTCATTGGTGCCAAGGAAAGGCTAAAAAAATCACTGAATCGATATAGTGGATCTATTTTATATTTCTCGACCTTTACTAGCCAATAGTAATTGTCCATTACAGTTTGTAAGATATTAGTTAAAAGAAACACTGTGCAAGTGCTACACACCCAATCCACCATAAAGTGGACATGAGGGTGAAAATTTAAATTTCCTTTTATGTATTATGTTGAAGTTTTGCAATATAATCTACAAAAGTGTGCTATTTCATATTTTATTGAAAAATAATTAAATTTTTGCCATTAACATACTTATTTTAATTAATAAAGTGACACTTTGGCGGCATGAAATAGATTGCGCCAAAAATCTTTATGTTTCATGCTCACATACAGCTTAACAAATGATTCTGCAAATCTCTAAACTTAGATATATAATCTGGCATCTATTGTTGAATGTTTTTGCCAGCAGATAAGTGTTTACTAATCTTCATTAAAAAGGTAAGCATTATTAATTATTGTGTCACACCCGCAACAAAAAGTTACATTTATAACTCCACAGAGAGATTCCTTTGACTGCATGTTACAAGACTTGGTATTTAAATATAGGTTACTAAGGTACTTTGAATTACAGATATAAACAAAATTAATTATTATTTTAAATATAATTATTAAGCGTTGCGGGTGTGACATGTTCGTGTTGCGGGCATGACATTTTATTAGTCACACCCGCAACATCTTTTAAAATTGAACACAAATGTAACCTGAAAAAAATTATTTGTAAATTTATGTACTTGCGTTTACAAATATCGGTTCACTCAGTTGCTATAATTCACAGAGTTTTGGGGTTTTGTGCTGGAAGATGAAAATGCATGTCCTTGGTCACTCCAGCAACGGGTAGAAATTATTATTTTTTTTAAATAAATAAAATACAAATACCTGGCAAATGGCAAATTGGTATCAATATATATGTAATTAGTCTACATTAAAATCCATAAAAATTTAAACCTAAAATATTGTAGTTGATGGCTAATTTAGTTTGTCTAAATGTCACACCCTAAACTTTGGACAGGGCGTACACTTCTCTAAAACATACGGTCGTCTGAACTAAAAATATTCAGAGTTTCAAAATGGGGGGGGTTGTACGCCTAACAACCAATTTTTATGCACAACGACGGCTAATCAGGTAAGGATCTACAGCTTAACGGAGATTCCAAACTACAGCGAACAGCCACGCCTAAGCCATCAGGTAGGTCAAAAGGAGGGAGAAAGATATCTTCTGAGTTGATTTTTGAGAGAAATTGCCTCACAGTTAACCTTTGAAGATGGAAGAATACCCAGTTAACCAGGCAAGCTAGGAATCAAAGCTACTATCAGAGGCAAATCCATTTAATGTCATATTGAAACACAGAGCTGTGCCAGCAACAGTCAGCAAAGACTCAACGGGTGAGAGAAGTATCAAGATTGTGAAGCAACATAAACACAACAAACATGTTTAATTACATACAAAATCCAATAGAGGTTCTTTATTTGCATTAACTTCTCGCATAAATGCGCTTAAAATTGGCAATTTGGGAGCATCCTAGTTAGGCCTGACGTAAATTAGGTCCCGCCATCTGGAGTTGAGAAATGTGCTAGGAAGTTAACGTTCTGGAAAAAACTTATTAAAGACTAACATCAAGTTGAAAGCAAATACCTCCGGTAGTACAAACGGCTCAATATCTTCTGGGTCGAAAGCTTCAGCGGAATCGACAGACATCTTGACACAAGAAATTAGTTAAAATTATTAAGACAGAAATTAAATTCTCTTTCGAGAAAATGAAAGAAGTCTCAAATACCGGCAGTAAAGTGGTAATGTCAGAACAGAACATCAGAAAACCGAACACACAAAGAATAAGTTAAAGTTGAAGTTAAAAAAAAAACAAGGATAAAATGGGAAGTTATTTATATTATAACCTTATTCAACAGGTTGTGTCACCTGAATCTATTGGAAAACTGCACACATTTTTTAAAACTCATTTACAAATAGAAACCATTTTCAGAAAATTTTCACTTTTTCACATCGTTTTTACACTATCTTCGGAATTCGCGTTTGTAAGGAAATACTTGCCACCTAGCGGAATTATTTAGAAACTTATTATTCCTGTGCGTGATATTTCGTCCGTAGACTTGCATTGAAAACAACTTGCGTAAGTAAACTCCAAAAAAATTTAAAATATCGAAAAAAGACAATACTTATTGTGTGCCACAGTGAAATAGTAAAGGATCATGAAATCCGAAGCTAAGTTTTCACATGTTTCCATCATTAAACAGCAAGTTATATAAAAATTACCTAGCTCTCGCAAAAATTTTAGTGTTAACATTAGGTTATTCCGTATTCGAAAAGCTTCGAGATTGAAACCTATCACGTATAAGGTAAATTGTGAAGAAAACAAGAGCGACAGGTATATTTGCAGCACCCCCTATCGGTCATTACAAATGCGAATACTAATAAACCAACTTGCAGTCATGATATCACGCTGAAATGCATTTTATCAAGTTTTGGGACTGTCACACTTTGGAACTGATTGGGCTTTTGCTTTTACACACGTTTCTATTGCCTTACGTCAAACTTATCAGATACCAAGCTCAATTCAAACTCGCAAATTTTCAAGTGTAAAATTGTTTCAAAATGAAAGTTATCGTCTGCCTACAAAAGCCATTTCACCGAGAATTAAAAACGCATTTAAGTAACGGGCCAATCACACAGCTTTCATCGACTCAAATGTAAAACGCTTCTACGATCTAAACGTAACATTTCTACGACGCCAAAAGAAGGATTTTGAAAGACCAAAATACACTCCGAGAGGCCTATTACTCTGCTTTAACATCAACGAGCTTTAATCGGACATTCGTCACACATCGTCAGCAATTCACCCAACGGGACAATGCCACGCCTAGTCAGCAATCGTATATTTTGAAAGTGTGCCAAACAGCCGTCCTCGTAGCCATCAGCATAACCAGCACCACGGCCATCCTCTTAACCAGCAAGATCAGCATCGCAACGAATCCTTACACCAATTTTACAACGCTGAAGGAATTTCACAGGCCTATCCTCTGCCTTCAATTTGATTGAACAAATCCTCGCACTAAGCCGCACAGCAAAGGAAAGTTCAAGATTCACAGGTAGGATCAAACCATTTTAATACTAAGCATGTATAAAAATACGAAATAAGAAAATCTCGTAAAGGTTATGTAGTATTGTACTTGTGGCGCTGCGATCTCTGAGTGTTGTGCATGCGGCTCTGCGATCGCTGTTCTGCGTTCATGTTGCGTCATCATTCCCGGCTCGACCATCAGAGAGTGAGGTCGTTCCGAATTACTCATGTTGTAGATAAAAGTTGTTGTGTTTACGCACTTTGCTCCTCTCACTTTGAATTTTAACTAATTGCCTACACCAAAATGGTGACTTCGGACTTTACTTAAACACGCCATTCAGTTACGGTATGTAAAAAAATTTGAAATTTTTTTTCTACTTTTGCTTTCCGTTTCGACTTGCTTCAGCCCACCGCCATGGATGAAGGTGCTATATCAGCAGTGAAGATGCCCCAATTCATGCCCAATGATCCGGCATTGTGGTTCGTTATGGTAGAAGCTAGTTTTGAACTTGCAGTTCCTAAACCCATAACTGAATTGAAAACAAAATACAACTATTGTATTTCATATCTTCCTCCGGACGCAGCTTCTATGGTGCGTGATATCATTCTGTCGCCTGATAAAAACAACCCATATGCACAACTAAAAGGAAAGCTGATTGAAAGGTGTGGAGAAACAAAGACACAGGAAATAAGAAGGCTTCTCGCGGGCGAGCAACTTGGTGATCTAAAGACCAGCGAACTTCTTCGCGTCCTACAAAGACGTGCTGAGTCTCATAAAGTAGCAGATGCACTTCTGCTGGAATTATTTTTGCAGCAACTTCCTGTAAATGTGCAATCCATACTAGCATCCATCCAACCTCTCACTCCGCAAAAGGCAGCAGAAGTTGCTGATCGTATTCTGGAAGTGACTCCACCTGCTGTTAGCTCCATCGCAAATACCCTAGTAGCAATCACTGCATGGCGTTTCGTCGGCCAATGATCGGAATTCATCAAAGTCATCGGCGATTCCCCAGACTGATATATAAACACACCCGTATTTCCTCGTCTGCCGATGACCCTAAACTCATCGGGAAAAGATATCTTCCCAACATCTGTGGCCGGTGGAATTTCTGATCATCGTTTTTTTGATCGGCAAAAGATATCAGAACGACATCGACAGGCAATAAAAAAACTTCTGTTTCCTTTTCTTGCAATTCCACTGAATTAAAAGCGATCCTTGAATGTATTTCAAATTTAAATCAAGTATACAATTTGCTAAACATTTCGCTTTGGCAATAAGTGAAAAATATTTTAAAAATAAATGTACGAAAAATTTTTAATGTAAAAATATATTTTGAAAAAAATGCAAACCACATAATTATATATTGCTTATTTAATACGTCAATAAAATCCATAAATAAAAGTTTTTATATAGTGTGGGAGGAAGGTAATTTGCTAGTATGCATCTTCCGTCAGAAATAGAACTGGTATCGCCTTTTTTTATCGCCAGTAATTATGATTTGGTGGGAAACCGCACAGTGCCCTCTGGTGAACGATAATCAAAGAAAAAGTCATTGACAAGATCATAGATACAAAAAAAAATATTTTCTATTCATAGAGAAGTTTAATATAAGTTTTAAAAAACCGGTACAGGTGCATGATAAATTTTACAATTTTTGTTAAGGTACCTTTTTTTCCATAAATATTCATTTTCTATGAAACCTTTATAAATGTTATGAAACACTAATACTTCATGCCCTAATACACGAGACAAAAGCTTATACACATTTAGGGAAACAAATATTAAGCACTATATTTAATATTAATTTAATTTGTAGGATTACACATAAGGTTATATATTTAAGGTTATACAGTGGTAGAAGTGGGGGGAAGAAGGTGGGGGGACGGCCAAAAGTTGGTGACAAGTGCACCCCCTCAACGATAAATTTTATAATTTCGTTTCTAATAACAATAAATTTATAACAATTAAATAAATAGCAATTAACTAGTAGAAAGGAAACAATTTTCAACTCGAACAAGGGTCCAAAATTTATTGTTATTTTAATGAATATTCGGCGACTTAGTTTTTTTTACTAGGAAGTAAGAGATGAAGTAATAATTCAACATTATGTACATAACTGTTTATTTAAATTTAAATATTGCGGGAGCCTCTAGGGTATAGGGCTAGGGTATAAGCATACTTTCATAAAATTAAATTAATAGGAAATTCTCATTTTTTTTATTTTTTTTTAAATACTTTGTCTTTATATTTTTTCTAGTTCCTCCAAAGTTAAAATTTCACCAAGTGAAAATACCTATATCGTTATACAAAGTAGTATAATACATTTTTATAACACTATGACATAAATAGCTTTTTTTCAGTGACTTAAAACTTTTTCTCAGTGTCATTACATTTCGCATTTCCCTACATGCTTGGTATATTTTTTAAGAAGAAAATCTATGCTTAATTAATTTTAGTACTATCTAATATCCCATGCCCAGTATTGCTTAATGTTCAAAGAAATTTATAAACAAAATTAGTGATAAAAACTTAAAAATATAGTCGGGAATAAATAAAAAAAAATATATACAATTTTAAATTACATGACTCGGAAGACAGTGATAAGATGAATTTGTTTGAACAATTTTGGCATTGATAGTATATACAAGTATTGTATCGTGCATTCAAAAATTGAAAGTAAAAAAATTGCAAAATGATATTTTACCTTCTTAACTCTTTAATCCCCGTAACGGCCCAACCGGCCCAGTCGGCTGAGTTCCATTCCGGCCGTGTCTTT
The DNA here is from genome assembly GCA_963978545.1 of Linyphia triangularis. NCBI lineage: Eukaryota > Metazoa > Arthropoda > Arachnida > Araneae > Linyphiidae > Linyphia > Linyphia triangularis. The sequence continues at coordinate 37,742,725 of OZ021733.1, read as the reverse complement.
TCACTTACAATTCCTACCCCCCCCCCCCCTTCTTGAGTGGACCTTGGAGGTCCGATACCATTAACGGCTCACTACAATGGGTCAGAGATTTCTCTTCACAGCGGGAGGACGAAGAGGGGCCAAGGTATTCTTGCGACTGTCGTCACACTAGGGTGGGTATAACAGGTGGTTTTCATTCTTATCTTTGGAAGCCTTTCTTTTCACAGCTTCATGTCCAAAATACTTTGTACTACTAAAGAAAACAAACAAAACGCCTTGAGGATTTACTAGTTGTCAATCTCTATCTAGAAACCAGATAGCGAAGAGAGATAAATTACCCTTAGCTTAGCAGGGGGTCTATTGCCCTTCTCTCTAAATGCTGCACTTAGAGGGGTGAAAATGGTTTTTCTTTTCGGGCGGGAACCTGGTCCCTAAAGGATATTCCAGAAAACTGCATTGGGAACTAAAGAGTTAAAGGAAATTTTTGCATTTTTCAGCTTTCTCGTTTGGCTTCAGGGATAATTTGTCCTGCACATTTATGAGTTTCACTGGTTTTGTGTTTAAAAATCTGCTTTCTTAAGGATTCTCGTTAGTCAAATTCCTTGTCTCCATGTGGCAAAATGTTACACCCTACCCATTCGTTAGAAAGTTTCAAACCTTGTTTTTTTCTGGTTCCAAGCTTTTTGGCATCCTTTTGTATGAGTTGCATCCAAGTTTTTGTTCTTCACAAGTAAGCCATGGATACTCGTGGTATTTCTGAAGGTGCGTATCATTTTGTGTCCAATACTTCGGATAATCATTACTGCAGTGAGTTTTTGCTTACTGTTGCTGCCATGTGCTAGATTCTCTCTCCACGTGGTCTTCTCAACTTGATGCACTTGCACATTTTCCACTGCTCCTTCCCCGACGTTCTGTAGTGTATCGGAGTCATTTTTCTTACAGTTTTGAAGCCAAATATATCAATCTCATCTTGTTTTGTTATTTCTGATGGTGCTTATCATTTTGTGTCCAATACTTTGGATAATCATTACTGCAGTGTGTTTTTGCTTACTGTTGCTGCCACAATGATGATGAGATGGATTACAATTACAAATGCTGTTTAGAATCAGAAGTAAGAGTTATGGTTAAGTTGGAGGAATACACAGTTTTCTACTAATAATCAACAAAAAGCAAAACATTTTAAAGTAAATGGTCGATGAGAAAACAGGAAATGATAGTGCAATAAATATGTCTTTTTCTATCCACTCCTTTAATAATCCCAGACAACGGGAGCCGAAACTCGCCGCGCATTTCCAAGAAAATTTGACTGAATCTGCTTTAAACAAATCAAAAATGAAAGTATAAAAAATAACAAACAGCCAGAAAAAGCAGAAGTAATGAAAATGGTTAATTCTATTTTTTGCCCTCCCCTTTTAGTTTTTAGACGAATTGAATGTTTTTTAAAATTGGGGGAATAGATTTCGGTGGTTTTAGAAGTGAGGGGGGTGGATTTCAGTGGTTTTAGAAGTGGGGGGATGGATTTCAGTGTTTTTAGAAGTGGGGAGACGCATGGGTATTTTCTGGACAAGTGAGGGGACGCGTCACCCCGCGTCTACCCACACTTCTAGCACTGAGGTTATATATATTTACATAAGGTTACGTATAAGAATACAAAAACTAAATATGTTTTCATATGGGATGTATATTTTTTTTGTTGCTATAATAAATAAATTAATATCATTTTCTCAAATTTATGGAAGATTTGCTATTTTCTGAAAATTCCCCATATATATAAAAAAAATGTCGGTCAATTTCCTTGCAAAGTTTGTATGATAGTAGAGTTTTGTACTACAATACAATTGATATACCAAGAATCGCGAGTACCAACAGTTCAGTGGCCAAGTCAACGCGCTTCGGAGACGATCATCCTTGGTTCGATCCTAGGGTAAGTAATTTAGACAATTCTGGCGTGAGTAATTTGGTGGTGTTATAACTTCGATTTGTACTCTTAATATATCCCTGGAAATACTACAATATAAGAATTACGCGCTCTGGGTAAATATTTTAGTTTTGCATTATTTTAACTTGTCGTTTTTAATATTCGATACTTACATCTTTATAATTATTTAATGTTTATTAATTGATATTTTCTACCAAATAACGACCATCGTTTCGATATTTCTTGAGAGCAAAATTTTCCTCGGATAGTGCTCGTATTTCCCCCTTTTCCCTCGGCCTTCAAACCAATTCTTGTCGGCTCCTCCTCGAATTCGATCAGTTTCCGGACATCGGCCAATGGCCGGCCACGGGGACAAAATGGATTAGTTGCCAAGGGAAAGATAAGTTTAGGGTGAGTTTCCGGTGAATCGCCAATCACCGGCGATTCACCTGGGGATGGAGTTCCGATCACCTCCCGAGGTAAAATTGCTACTAGGGTACCTGCGAAGCAACTTGCAATGTTTCTAATTCAGAAAACCTTCTCCTCCAAAAATTCAAACAACTCCTCAATGAAGTTGAAAGTATGAGACGTGCAAGAAATTTTTCACGAAATCGCAACAATGCGCGTTTCCGCAGTAACTCACGAAGTCGTAGCTTCCGGTATCAAGATCGAAGCACAACTTCAGACGTTTGCTGGTATCACCGAAAATACAAATCTAACGCCAAGAACTATATCCCGCCTTGTTCCTTCCAGGAAAACTAAGACGTGCAAGCGTAGCGGTGACATACTTCTTGCCTTCACTCTCTCGTCGCCTCTTCATTCGGGACAGAAAATCAAATGTAAATTTTTTGATTGATACTGGTAGTGACTGTTCTCTTATTCCGGCCAGCAAAAATTATAAACAACTACCTGTCATTCAAACGTTCAACGCAGCAAATGGAACTCCCATCACAGTGTATGATAAGAAATTAGTTACAGTTGATTTGGGACTTAGACGTAATTTTGTTTTTCCATTTTATATTTGTAATGTATCAACTGCTATTCTTGGTGCTGATTTCTTGCATTATTTTAATTTAAAACCTGATATGCGGAAGCGTTCCTTGATTGATTCTTGTACTAACTTAAATTGCCACGGCATTGTAAATAATGCTGCAATATTCTCTGTGAAAACAGTTTTTGGTAATGATATATTTTCAAAATTATTGCAAGAATTTCCTGACATTACAAAATCTCCTAGTGCTAATCAAATTGTAAAACATAATGTTGTTCATCACATAGAGACTTCTGGACCTCCGGTTTTTTCTAAACCACGTCGTCTTGCACCTGACAGGTTAAAAATTGCAAAAACCGAAATTCAGTACATGCTAGATTTAGGCCACATGCGCCCTTCGAGTAGTAATTATGCGTCACCCTTACATATGGTCCCAAAGAAAAATAGTGACGATTTTCGTCCTGTTGGGGACTATCGTGCTCTTAACGCTCAAACTAAGATAAGTATCCCATTCCTAGCATAGCTGATTTCACTGGTGAATTGCATGGAACAAACAATTTCTCTCACATCGATTTAGTCAAATCCTTTCACCAAATTCCTATTGCTGCACAAGATATGCACAAAACTTCAATTTGCACTCCTTTTGGACTTTTTAAAAGTACCAGAATGCAGTTTGGTTTGTGCAACGCATCAAGCAAATTTCAAAGATTAATTGATGAGGTTACCAGAGGTCTCAATGGAGTTTATGCATTTATTGATTATATATTAATTGCTAGTAGTAGTCTAGAAGAGCATATTGACCATCTTCGAGCTCTTTTTCATCGACTCGATCACTATGGACTCTCGATTAAACCATCTAAATGCAAATTTGGTCTGCCAAAATTAGATTTCTTAGGATTTACAGTCTCTGGGGATGGTCTGACACCCCTTCCTGATCGTGTAAAAGATGTTCAAAATTTTCCGAGACCTCAAACACTCACTCAACTTCGCAGATTTCTTGGCATGTACAACTTTTATAGACGCTTCGTCCCCAAAGCAGCTCACCTTTTAACTCCCTTGATAAAATTTCTGGAAGGCCAAACTAATCACAAAAAACCCTCTCGTTTTTCTAAAACACCAGAGAAATCGCTGGTTTGGACTGAGGAAGCTGAAATTGCATTTTCTGCAGCAAAGCAGGCACTTGCTCAGTCAACTCTACTCAACCACCCAGTTCCCGGGGCTCCATTAAGTCTTTGGACTGATGCTTCGGATATGGCCATTGGCAGCTCCCTCATGCAATTTTCAAATTCTAAATGGGAACCCATAGCCTTCCTATCTAATAAACTTAGTAAAAGTCAAAAAAGTTGGTCCACTTATGACCGTGAGTTGCTCGCTATATATTTATCTGTTAAGAAATTTCGACATATGCTTGAGGGAAGAAATTTTTCAATTTATACCGATCAAAAACCCCCCATATATGCTTTTCAACAGAAGCCTGAGAAATGTTCTCCAAGACAACTGAGACACTTGGACTATATTTCTCAGTTTTCTACGGATATTCGCCATGTCACTGGTGAGGAAAATAAGATTGCTGACACATTATCTAGAATTGAGATTGATGCTAATACAACCCCTCCCCCTTTCAATTGCAGCGAATTGGCAGAAGCACAACTGCGTGACACCGAACTCAATGAACTTCTTCAATCACAATCTTCCTCATTGAAGTTAGAGAAATATTATTTTCCTTTTGAGAACATACATCTTTTCTGTGACATGTCAACCAACCATCCTCGACCCTTTGTTCCTAAACAACTCAGGCAAACACTTTTTAATAACTTACATTTTCTTTCTCACCCTGGTATATCTGCAACAACAGATTTAGTTTCAAAGCGATTCATTTGGCCAGGTATGAGGAAGGACATCAAAAACAAAGTCCGTACTTGTGAAAAATGTCAGCGAGCGAAGGTATTTCATCATACTAAAGCTCCTCTAAGCACATTTGCATTACCGGACGCTCGTTTTTCTCACATCCATCTTGATTATATAGGACCATTTGCTCCCTCTGATGGACATCAATATTGTTTAACCATTATTGATAGGTTCACCCGTTGGCCTGAAGTAATTCCAACCGCCGACATGTCAGCTGAAACAACCACTCGTGCCCTAATGCATGGTTGGATATCACGATTTGGGACACCTGTCACCATCACAACTGATCAAGGAAGAAATTTTGAATCAAACCTATTTAGAGAGCTTACAGACCTCTTGGGTGTCCATAGAATTCATTCCACAAGCTACCATCCCCAGATTAACGGAATGGTTGAGAGATTTCACAGACACCTAAAAAGTGCCATTATTGCTCATGAACATTCTAAGTGGTCTGAAATTTTGCCTATCGTTTTATTAGGTTTACGAACAGTGATAAAAAAAGATCTACAGGCCACAATTTCTGAGCTGGTTTATGGTACGACCTTACGTTTACCATCATATCTCGTTTCAACGGATTCTCTCAAACAAACTGTTACACCTAGTTATATATCTAATTTAATTTCAACAATGCAGAAACTAAATCCTATTGCAGCATCAAATCATATAAATTGTAAAGCTTATGTAAACCCTTCATTACATACATGTACACACGTATTTTTACGAATTGATAAAATCCGCCCTCCTTTAACACCTCCCTATTCCGGACCACACCTTGTAATAAGTCGCACAAACAAAAAATTTGTCATTAAATTACATGGTAAACACACTAAGGTCAGCATTGATCGGGTTAAACCTGCCTATCAATGGTCTGACTCTGATACATTGTTGCAATCAAAAGAATCTTCAGATCTTGAGCCATCCTTCACTAGCAACACAGAATTAGCTGTAGAACAGAAAGTTTCTACTTTCCTCTCAAATTTAAAATTAAAAACTACAAGATCTGGCAGGCATGTCCACTTTCCCAAAAGATTGATTGTGGAAATATAATTTGTATCATTCCCTTCATCACTGGAGGGATACTCTGTAGTATTGTACTTGTGGCGCTGCGATCTCTGAGTGTTGTGCATGCGGCGCTGCGATCGCCGTTCTGCGTTCATATTGTTCCATCATTCCCGGCTCGACCATCAGAGAGTGAGGTCGTTCCGAATAGCTCATGTAGTAAATAAAAGTTGTTGTGTTTACGAACTGTACTCTCACTTTGAATTGGAACTAATTGCCTACACCAAAGTTGTCACAAAACTAGGAGAAGTTGTGTTGTACTGATAGGTGCCACAATCATAAAATTAAAAGAGATTATTGAGAAAACTCCCGTGTTTAAAGGCGAGCCAGATTACATCAAAAACTTAATGCGTCGAGGATAGAAAGACACAAAAACTTAGAAAAAACAATAAATTAAAAGAGGAAAGAAAGCCGCAAGAATCAAAAGAAATTGAAAAATATAAATTAGAGGTAGAAAAACTCAAATTAGCTAAACTTTAAAAACAGTTCGAACTCGCAAATCTCAGAAATAATTCAGGGGAAAACTGAACAAAAGCGATACATGATAACATACCAAACGAAACATCACCGAACATTGAAAACATGATTAAAAACTTAAAAACACTAGGCATTCCAGTTCCTACTAGGCCCAAAAGTTTCAACTTGTATTTTCAGTCATTAGAGCATGCTTTCGTAACTAAAAAAGTCCCACAAGAATTAACTCAGAAATATTGATTTATATTCTGGGCGAAAAGATCAACTACATTTTGCTCTATATCCCACAGAACACGAATTATCTAACTATGAACAGGTCAAAGATATTGTTTTACGAGAGTTTCAATCTAAACCACAAGAAAATCTTCTTAAGTTCCGCAGAAGCCAACACACGGCAAACGAATCACACGTAAAGTTTTCGTCAAGATTGACCACAGCTTTCGATTATTACTGGACAAAATTATAGAAATAGTAAACAGACATCGTATGAAAACTTTCGAAAAGCAAACAGACCTACACGAGGATTCTACAATCAAGGGAATACGTCCAGAAACGATAAAAATCCTGGAAATAATTCTTCAAATTGAACAACTGTGTGGGAAATCGAAACAAATAAAAGTAAACAGAGTATTGAAAGAATTAACGAGTTACATTATGAAAATATTTTGGTTAATAATATCGTTGTTAAAACTCTCATCGACAGTGGATCATCCTTGGTGTGTGTAAAAGCTAATTATTTACCACCCACAACAACATTCGAGGGTGCAGTGTCTTTACCAGGTGTATCCGGAAATAATGTCAATGCGAAACTCTAAAAAAAAAAAAAATCGATTTGCCGAAAATCTTCAGTTAACAGTAACATCTGCAGTCTGTGAAACACAATATACTGATTTAATTATTCCACCCAACATTCTACATGAACTTCGCACTTGTCAAGGTCAAACAGAAACTTCGTAATAATCTGGAAATAGATTTATTTCCCCGTGCAATTTAAATCAGATCGCTGATATAAGTAAAATCCCCTAGAATTAGTGATGATGAGAATGTCTTTGAGCATTGTTGATTTCATTCTGTTAATAGCAAGATTCTGAGAGATTGAGTCACTTAACATTAGGGGGTGATTCACACCATCTCCGATTGTCCCCAAAAATTACCAGTTGCTAATACCCTTATTAGATGATAAAAGCTGAAATTATTTGTTCGTTGGTTGAACCGCTCAAATTCTATGACCTGTCAAAGATCACCTTTAAAAATGTAAAAATTGGTGTTTTTGTGACACATGAAAACTATTTTTATCCGTCTAAAGCTTCACAAGCAACTTGCCACCTGCATTTCTTCTGTTATGAAATGCACTAGAATAGATCTTTATAAAACATAAAAAATTCATGGCAAGTCAATTGCGCAAGGTCATTCAAGGTCATGAATTGTCCAGGTTTTCATGTTTTTTACCATTTTCAAGACTGAATTATATCTAGCGCGTTTGATTTGTCACTTCAAACTAGGTGTCATTGGATAGAGCTATATGAGTACTATTTATTAATACATAAAACATTGAGGCAAGTTGAACACGTTGGAAGTTATTTGGGGCTAAAATCGAAAAATCTTCGAATTTGACACAAATTTGAGCTTGTATATCTTGCTGCGGGAACAATATATTGACATAATGCTGAGACTATTTAAACACTCTTTTATTATACTTAATGATAAATTAAACTTTATTGAGGCAAGTTGAAGAGAAAAAAAATAAATGATTTTTTTTTGTTGCACCGCATCCTTACATATTGATGCATTACTGTTTCATTCATGTTTTCAAAAATTAATCGTTTTTCACTTCACTCTTTCTCATATTTATAACAATTGCTTGTTGTATGTCTTTTAAGCTAGGAACTGTGACTGGATTGGCTCCAGAAAGTTTCAAAAGACGGGGGAAAAACCGAACTTCGATGCACTGTGTCGATAATATCAAGCAATGGCCACTTAAACTTAAAAGTTCCAATCTCATGAAGAAATGTCATTTTAAACACGTCATCCCCACAATCTTCCAGCCGTTTTCCAATGTAAACCCGTTTATCGTACAGAACTGCGTAAAAAGAATGAGGCAGAAATTCTTATCCGCAGTCCTGATCAGATATTAGCTTTATCTCTTTTATGATTTTCTCCATTTGTTGGGGGACAGTAATTTGGATTTCAACTGTGAATTCACCATGCAATCAGTTCCAAGAACAAGTCAGACCAAACCCTAAAAACGAAGACTATATCACTTAGCCGAAAATTTATAACTCTGATGTTTTGCCCAGAAGAAAATTACACATCAACGTTTGAAACTGCAGAGGATTTGTCCCTACATATTGCTAGAGGAGAACAACAAATTCCGAAAATAATCAAAGGTCAAGACAAATCCAGGAGTGCATTTTCAAAAAGAATAGAAGCAATGACAAAAAAGACCAATTATGAAATTACTGCAGAGTTTGAAGAACCCACTATAGAGAATAGAAATAACATCTATTCAAGCCATCTAACATACCTGATTGTCTCCAATGATACTAAGATAAAGTTCGTCATCTTGTTCAATGACTTTATCTTCAATAACACTGCATATTTCAGTCGTACCTTTCATTCTGTGGAAATGTGACATAATAACTTGTTCCCGTGTCAAATATTCATTTGAACAAAATTTCTTCTTTCCGTCAACTGTGAGATTTCTCATCATACTTGCAACAGTTTGGGGTGTTAATTTATTTCCTGTTTTATTTCCTTTGTTGAAGTAATCTAAACTGTTTTTGATTTTGGTTCTTGAACTTTCCTTTTGGGTTTCAGTACCTATCCTTTTTTGCGTACAAGACTTGATTATATGTAATTTTTATTATCTATAGTGGGTTCTTCAAAAGCTGCAGTAATTTCATAATTGGTCTGTTTTCTCACTGCTTCTATTCTTTTTTCAAATGCACTTCTGGTTTTGTCTTGACTAGTTATTATTTTAGAAATTTGATATTCTTCTCTATAGCAATATGTAGGGACAAATCCTCTGCAGTTTAAAATGTTAATGAGCAATTTTTTTTTCTGTGCAAAACATTAGAGTTATAAATTTATGGCTGAGTGACATTGTCTTCGTCTATAAGGTGTGGCCTGACTTGTGCCTGGAATTGATTGCATGGTGAATTTGCAGTTGAAATCCAAATTACTGTCCCCTAACAAATGGAGAATATCATAAAAGAAATAAAACTAATTCCAGATAAGAACTGCGGATATGAAATTCGGCCCCATTCTTTTTACGCTGTCCTATATACAATAAACGAATTGACATTAGTAAACTACTAGGAGATTGTGGGGATGACGTGTTTAAAATAAAATTTCTTCATCAGAGAGGATATGGTGAGTTTAAGTGGCCATTACGTGATCCGAAGCTCAGTTTTCTTTGGTACTTTGCAACTTTCTGGAGTCGATACAGTCAATGTTCCTAGCTTAAAAGACATACTACAAATAATTGTTATAAACATGAGGAGGAGTGAAGTGAAAATAGATGAATTTTTAAAAACATGAATGAAAACAGTAATGCATCAATATGTAAAATGGGGTGCAACAAAAAAAATTCATTTATTTTTTCTCTCTTCAACTTGCCTCAATAGAGTTTAATTTCTCATTAAGTATAATAAAAGAATGTTTAAATAGTCTCAGCGTTGTGTCAATATATTGTTCCCGCAGCAAGATATACAAGCTCAAATTTGTGTCAAATTCGGAGATTTTTCGATTTTGGCGCCAAATAACTTCCAATGTATTCAGCTTGCCTCAATGTTTTATGTATTAATAAATAGTACTAATATAGCTCTATCCAATGACACCTAGTTTGAAGTGACAAATCAAACGCGCTAGATATAATTCAGTCTTGAAAATGGTAAAAAACCTGAAAACCTGGACATTTCATGACCTAGAATGACATTGCGCAATTGACTTGCCATGAATTTTTTATGATTTATAAAGATCTATTCTAGTGCATTCCATAGCAGAAGAAATGCAGGTGGTAAGTTGCTTGTGAAGTTTTAGACGGATAAAAATAGTTTTCATGTGTCACAAAAACACCAATTTTTTCATTTTTAAAGGGAATCTTTGACACGTCATAGAATTTGAGCGGTGCAACTACGGAACAAATAATTTCAGATTTTATCATCTAATAAGGGTATTAGCAATTGGTAATTTTTTGGGGACAATCGGAGATGGTGTGAATCAGGGGTTGTTCAACTTCTCAGAATCTTGCTCTTAATACCATAATACATTTGGTTAAAGTGGATTTGACCCACATTCTGGATGAAAATAAAAAGAGAATATTGATGCATTTAATTGAAAGTTATAAACCAAACAAACAGAAAGGCACGAGCATAGAAATGAACATTATTTTAACAGACGAAATTCCTATGAGTATTCGAAACAGAAGTTTTCCAATTACCGAACAAAAAATAATTGATGAACAAATCGAAGCTTGGCATTAACAAGGGATCATTAAAGAATCATTTTCTCCATTCAGTTCACCGATTGTACTAGCGCGAAAGAAAGATGGATCACATCGCTTGCGCATGGATTATAGGAAACTTAACAAAAAATAGTTCCGGACAGGTGTCCCTCTCCATCAATGAAGAAGTTGGGATCCCCTTTTCCCTAGTTAACCTCTGAGCGTCCAGGGAATGGGCGAAATTGTACGGTTGTTTTCCCTGCAATAATTTTTAAATTATATTTCTGATTCAAACATATAATTAATTTAAATTATTTTTTATTCATTTTGTTTTAAATGGGTTTTAAATGATCATCCTAATAAAAATATTAAACAAATATTTTATTTAAATTTTATTTATAAATTTAAAAATGTTGTTTATTGCTGGAAAAACTGGCGATCAAAGGACCTGATAATCCGGAACAGCCGCTCTATGGGTTAAAAGGAGGATTGCCGAGATGTGTATCGGTGAATGGTACGACCGTTGGGACGGGATGGATCACGGACTACCAGTCTACGGGGTGTATTTCAAAGTGAACCCCAAGCGTTGCCGGTAAGACTTCGGGAAAAGTGACATATGTTGGTGTGGCGAACATGGTTCCGTTTGCCACATCCTTCTCCAGTGCCTGCTCATCGATGAACAGAGGAGGAAGTTTTTCTCTACGAACTTCGCCAGACTTACGGTGGAGACGGATCATTGAAGTGGACCAAGACCAGGAAACGGACAGCGCAGTGGTGGTATGACAAAAGAAGTCCATGTACCTTGACTTCTTTTCATCTGTTAACAAAGAACTCTATTTATAATTGTATCGTCATGTTATGTCTGTATTTGTCTATCATATGCTTGTTGATATATAATAAAGGGCATTGTCCCTAAGAGAAGTTATCGTACCTTCAGGTCGAGTCTTCGTGCTTCACGGTAGCAGAACCGGTACTCCGAAGGCGAGATGCACCCACGACCCACGTTGTACTGGATCTTGGCAAGACGTGAGCGGTGTCGGTACGGAATCACGGGTGGAGACGCGTCGTTGGACCTCTGGTTCATGCAGCTTGTGCCCTACCTTGCGTTGCATCCCGGGCCAAGCGGGTCGCAGAAGCAGAGACGTGAACTCAGTTCATAACCGTATACCCCCGGTGTGGGTGGGACGGCAACCTCCGGTTACCACTAATATCAGACGTTATTGATAAATTACAAGATGCTAATTCATATACCAACCATGATTTGAAGAGCAGCTTCTTGCACATTTCGGTAAACAACAGTATAGTACGATATATACTGAATTTAGTACCACTGATTCTCTTTACGAATTTTTTGAAAGTTCAATTTGGACTATCCATATCAAGTGCAGTTCTTCAACGATACATCAATACCATAATCCGAGACCTTCTGCGGGATTCAACAGAGGTAATCTATGCAGATGATATAATTTTACTGGCTCAAACTGGATTGGAGATATTAGAAGAAGTATTCAAGGTAGCTTCAGAATATGTCTTGGAGTTTAATTTTAAGAAATGCCAGTTTTTACAACAAAGAATTGAATTTTTAGGTTATGTAATAGAAAAAGGTACCATTCAGCCATCACCATCTAAAACACTAGTCGTCCGAAGATTTCCTGAATCTAAGACTGTAAAACAAATGCAAAGCTTCTTAGGTCCTGCAGGATTCTTATAGAAATTTCCCTAGCTATATGCTGCAATAGCTAAACCATTGAGTGATATTCTTCGACAAAACACAAAATTTCAATATGGACGAAAACAAAGAGAAGCCTTCGTTAAGCTAAAAAAACACTCTTGTCACAAAAACCAGTACTAAATTATACAAACAAGGTAAACCATTGGAGCTACACACTGAAGCAAGTCCCTATGGACTAGCAGCTATACTTCTTCAGAAGCTGACAATAGTAGCCTATATCCAATGTAATTACGAGCAAAAAGATATCACCTTTACAAGAGAAGTACTGCAGTTACGAATTGGAAGTCTAAGCAATCATCGAAGCTGTGAAAAATTTCCGAAACTGTGTGCTTGGATCCAAATGTAAGATTCGCATAGATTGTTCTGCTCTCCAGAAAACGATGGAAAAGAAATACATTACTCCGAAAATAATAAGACGGGCACTTGCTCGAAGAATTCGATTGTGAGGTCATCGTGCAGGAAAGAAAATGCCTCATGTGGATGCCCTAATTCGAAACACAATCTTGGCAACCACACGCTCTCACGTTGAAGTCACAACTAGGATCGAAGCTGCACAAACCGAAGACGAGTATACAAAGATAATAAAAAATTTAATAGAACGTGAAGAAGATAACGATCATTTAGTGAAACAAAAGGTAATTTCTACAAATACGAGAATGGAAGAGAACTTCTATCGTTGTACCCTGGGATATGCAGAAGGAAATCTTCCAAGAAATACGCAACCAAGATTATTTCTCAACAGCAAAAACCGAAGAAGTCTTAAAACGTGATTTTTACTTATCCAAGGCAAGAAAACAAACAGAAACAACTAACTGCTTATATTGTATACTCTACAACAGGAAACTTGGAAAACCAGAAAATCTATTACACCCAATACCAAAGGGCAGTATTCCTCTCAGCACATATCACATAGATTTCATTGGACCACTACCATCAATCAACAAGAACTACAACCATACATTCACACAAAGTTGATGCATTCACAAAATTTACATGGGTTTTATCCTGCCAAATCAACATCAGAAAAGGATGCACTGAATAAATTAAAATCACAACATAATGTTTTTGGCAAGCCACCCCTAATTATTTATAACAGAGGATCAGCATTCCAATCAAAAAGTTTCCAAGGGTACTGCCGAGAAGAAGAGACAGAGCACGTTCAAATAACTGCAGGAATTCCCTGTGAAAATAGACAGATTGAACGAATCCACTCGATATTGATTCCTGTACTAAAAATTTGCTGCAGAAGACCCTACCAAATGGTACAAATTTGTTCGTGAAGTCCAAAGAATTATCAACAGCTTTACTTCACGAAATGCCATGTACACACCTTTTGAACAAATGATAGGTGTAAAGATGAAGAATAAGGAAGACATAAAAATTAAAGAGATACTAGATGAAGAGTATGCAAGAAGCACAGTACAAGAAAGAGACAACATGAGAGAAGAAGCAAATAACAACATCCTGAAAATACAACAAGAAAATTGCCAACAGTTTAAACAGAAAAGAAAAAAAGCCCCACCTATTCAAAGTCAACAATATATGGTGGCAATCCAAATAACTCAGTTCAGAACCTGCTTGAAACTGAGGCCAAAGTTCTTAGGACCCTATAAAGTGACAATTGTGAAAGGAAATGATAGATACGAAGTAGTCAAAGTAGGTCAATATGAAGGACCAAACTCCAAACAATACATCATCTGCTGCAGATGAACCACATGAAACCTTGGCCTGAACATTAACTTTGACTATAATAAATTAGACTATCTTCTGATTGAACTTTTGAAACTTTTTGCTTTTAGGGACTTTAATTTAAAAACTTTTAGTGTTCCTAAACAAACTGCATATACATGTTTTTTATTTTAATCTTTAGTTGCTTTGTATGTCTGTTTAATTTCAGTTTACCATTTAAGCATTATATTCAGTCAATACCACAATAGTCTTTGAGGATGAGGAACTTGTCAGGATGACCGAGTTGTGGGATCGAGCAATCATTCTCCCCTCTCCTAATTGCAGCGTCTTCTATTGAGAAGGTGCAACATTATATAACAACTCACTCCAACGTTACACTTTCTACTAGATTGTTGTGCGAGATGCACGAGCATTTTAACCTGTCATCGTGAATATGCTAATCATTAAATAAACTAAGAGAGCAATCCCCTCGTCTCCTTACTTTCTGCCTACCAGTACAATTCATCTCCACATATAGTATAATTTTTGAGACAGCAAAAGAGCCTTTCTATGTTGTGTTGTTAGCTTTTGTGAACAATATGCATTAAAGCAACACTTACTTAATCACAAGGGGGTGCAAGATGGCTAATTTTTTTTAAAAATCAAATTTTGATTTTTGAAAAATGTAAATTTCATTTCCTAATGAAATATTAATTAACAATTATGCATTAATTTTCTTTTCAAATTGATAATTTTGCCTGCCACACAGGTTCTTTTTCTTGTAAATTTTACGACTTTCCTTCTCTATTTCTTTTATCTTTCAAAAGCCAAGAGGGTTCCAGTGCTTCCTCTTGACCATCTCTGGCAATGCCTATGGTGAAAGCACTTTCAAATGACTTGCAAAATGACTAACATGCAGTTAGTTATTATCAGCCCTTTTCTGAATAAAGCAGGAGGGGAACCTACTTCTCTTTAATGGCATAATCCAAAACTAAATCAAAATAAGCAAACATCCAAGAATAAAAGGTTAATATACCTAGTATTTCTTTAGACCTAAAGCTAGCCATACACGATCGATCCATCAGGACAATTAGCCCGCTATTCCACCAAAACCGCAGTGTGTATGAAACCCGACGTGAAATCATCGGAGTGGAAAAATTTCTTGAAATTCCAACTGGCTGAACTTTCAAGCGATCCATTCCAAATGGAGCTCTCGTGTGTGGAAGAAACTGTCGCACTGCGATAGGGAATCAGGTAGGGGAAAATTATTCCGGTGTGTTTATTTATCTCGCAATGAGCCGAAACACGACCCGTGATATTGTCATCGCAGTTAATTGAAATATATACAGAATTGCAATGCATTTAGGAGATTTCTAACGCTTTTTATCATGATAAATTAAAGCTATCACTTCATTTTTGCATTAAATTACCTATAATTCCTTTTATAAATTGTTTTCATGATTTTACAATAAAGTATTTAGAAAATGTGTAAAAAAATATTTTGTTCAAAAAACTGTATAAAACCCACAGTAAGCTAAGCTCTAAAAACCTTTTTTTTTTTTTAAAGTAATGTATACAATTCCCGAAGACAAATTAAATAAACACATACAAGAAATAATTGTGGAAAGTTTCATAAATTTATAAGAAGTAGTTTTTAAGTTATATCAATTTAAAATATAAAAAAAGGGACAATAAACTATTTTCGAAAAAAACAGCTTTAAAGTTTCAAAATAGCGTGGTCGAGATACTGTTGTCGTGTAACAATAACTTGAATATTTCAAGTTCTCCTAATGATAGAAACAAAAATTTTACGACATTTTATTTAAAAATATTTGTATTATATTTTCAAAGTATTAACTAATCAAATTTCTTGGACCAAAAGCTGCCTAATATAAAAGAAACACAACCATAGCTGAATGGATTTGCCCGTGGACTTCAACCTTCCAAGATTGACGTGGAGGGTTAAAAATGGAATGATCGTGTGTGACCCCCTGTTTTCAAGCCTGTCCAAATGGAATTGTGACGTCATTGGAGTGGTGAGGGTATTGGATTTGGAACGATCGTGTGTGCCCAGCTTAATACCACTTACGGAAAGTTTGAATAATAAACGTGTTTAAATTTCTTTTTCTCTACGACCTTTTGATGAATAAATATAATTTTTTTATAAATTATTCAACCTTCTATTATTATTTTTTTCTTTCATTTTTTACCTGTAAATTTCAGAATTAAGAGTGGGTGGTTAGGTATTTTACGAAAGTACATTATTTAGTTGATAAATTTCATAAACAGGGCTGCCACTGACTGTAAGCTTTGAAAATAGTTGCTTTAGTAGCCTCAGATGTTAAAAATAGTAGCCAAAATAGTAGTCTCAGACACTGAAAATAGTAGTCTCAGACGTTGAAAATAGTAGCCACACTTTTCATAACTTTTAATAAAGATTGTTTTTTCAAGCCGGTAAAGACCTTCCTCTTGTTTTAAAGGTTTCAAATTATCATCAAGATCGGAATAAAACTGTCGATTTACATAAACACGAAAACTCAGAGACACTCTTCTTCCAATTCAAAATAGTGTCCAATACATAACATCCTGTTCATAAATTTTAAACAGTGTCCTAAATATTTACTAAACTTGGGCATGCATGAGCATGAAACTTAAATAATCAGCATTTAGCAATTCAGCCATAAATTTCACTAGGTATAATATTTAATAAAAAATTATCTCTTGGATTTTGAAGTTGAAAAAAGATAAATAACATATTGCATGAAAGAAAGGCTTGAAATTAATAGCTTCTTTTAAAAATTAATTACTCGTAGATATATGGAAATAAATTTTGTACAACAAAAATATTATCTTAAACCACTAAAATACATATTAAATGAGGCAAAAAATCGTTTTCATAAAACATGACAGGCATAGCATTCGGCAGAAAAAAGATGCATGGATTTTTTTCAAAAATTCCATGACCCTTTGCCTGAATGTATGCAGTAGCGCGTTCAGATTTTTTATTTTTTGGAGGGGGAGGATGATGTTTCAATTCTTTATTTGATTTATATTAAACATATAAATCAAAAACACATATCACTTTCAGTTAATTACGCTTAATAAAATATGAAAATTAAAGTACAAAAAAAAAAAAAAAAATAATTATCAAGTACAGGATCTAACCCTTTTTGCTCATTAATGCCTATAGATTTGTTGCACATCTATAACAGTGCAGTAAAGGGTTAATAAAAAAAATATGATGGAATCAATTTGAAATATTAAGGAATTTAGGGTTCTAATATATTCTATTGACAAAAAACACAAGTCAAGAAGAAAAATAATCATGTCTGTAAAGGATGCAGTCAGATTTAAGTTTGAGGATTTTTTTCAACAATAATGCGCCGGCGGTGGGAAATCTATAAGATAATCAAAAATCTAACAGAAATACTATGTAAATAATTGTTCCAAGCATAACAATGATCTCGGAAAGTGTGGGGGGGGGGGGAAGAGGATAAAAAAAGCGGAATATGAACATACGGTTGTGGGCCGAGGAGAGGGGATTGCCCAGTTTGGCTCAACTGCCGAGAGTAGAAAAAGGTCGGAAACTTCGTACTCCCAAATCGGCCAACTATCCAGATATTGAGCGACTTTTAAGAAAAAGCACATGAAAAAAAAAACAGTATTATTCAACGCACCGATGTCACGGCATCCACTTCGTGTGACGAGAGCCGGGATAGATGTCCGCACCAGCGAGAAGGGAAACTCAAAAATTTAAAAATTCCCTGATTAAAGAGTAATTTTACGAAATTTCTTAACATTTATCTGAATTCCCGGTTCTGTCGCCACCCTGATTAAGCTACATTCAAAGTAATTAAATTGCCTCAAAATTTAAATTATTTTATTATTTATAAATTTAGCTACAACATTGAAATTCTAATCGATTCTAATTCATTCTGCATCGATTGACCTACACGGCGAAATCGTTCACCACATCGGCACAAATCTCGAACATAACGTCTATATAACATCAATACTGTCCATACTGATAGCATTTTCTTCCGGCGTTCACCACAAATTTATTTTTGTTTAGAGTAAATTTAGCGAAATAATTTGATATTTCGGAATATAACAGTGTATGCTCTAGCGCCTTGCAGGCGAAAATGACCGCGGTAGCCGCCAAAAACAACAATCTCGCGTGAGCGGTTACTATCGTCGGACTAACAAAATGACCACTGTACCCGCGCAGTGCCGTTCCTGGCGGGTATGCAGCGAATGGACGTATCCACAGTCGAGGAAAAGGTGACGCTTTTGGCTCCTCCCACTGGTAACACCGTGGACCACCTTGACTTGGACAACCTCGCTCCGCTCCCGCTCTTCCAAACGTGAATTTGTTGCTCGATTCTGTGAATGCTCTTTGAAAAACGTGGTGGAAATTCCAACGTGGTTATTTTCTTTTAAGGGCATTTATTTAGTGCTTGCTTTCTTGTGATTTATCACTCTTATTTGTGAGTTTACCGTTACTATTTGAATTTAAAGTGTACCTATTTATATAGGTTATTTACATTCTTGTGGACGTTTACAGCGTATCCTTACTTTGTTGTTTACTTGCGTTTAGTAATTACTTGAGTTCTTTTTTTGGTATATTTTATTTGCTTTATAATTTGATCTTGTTTACAATTGTATTTTGATTATTTTTTCGTATATCCTTAAAATGAGAATTCTCATAATCGGCGATTCCATTGTTAAGAATCTGGGGTTATTCTTAACTGAGGGATTGCTTGAGCATGATGTTACTCTCAAGTCTTTTCCTGGTTATACGATTGAAGGGTTGACTGATGTGATTTCCTCTTTGAACAACCAATACGACTGGGTTTTAGTGCATGTTGGTACTAACAATACATATCATGATCACGCTGAAACCATATTACAAAAGTTTGGTTGTCTCTTTGAGGAAATACTGTTATTTAACCCGGAAGTCAAAGTTGTCGTTTCAGGTATCCTACCACGTAAGGAGAACAGGTTTCCAGAAGACGTAAGTAGAAAGGCCAGGTTTTCAACTCAACTGCCATCCTTAAATGCAAAAATTGAGTACATTAATTCAAGGCTAGAAAGGCTATGCCTAGGCCGTGAAGCATTTTTTTTTACAGGTTGCAGAATCCTGTCTTGGGAAGAGACGGCCTTCACCTTGGACGACATGGCCATCCTCAGATGGGAACGGACATCGTGAAGACACTGAAGGTATTAATAGGTAAGGAACTTAAAAAGGTATGTAATGCTCCTCTGTTTCTTTCTCCCAGGATGTTCCCTCCTCTACCTTTGGAGTGTTCGTTACCTCCCTCTACTACTTCTTTTCCGAGATCTTTTTCTTCATTGTTCTCGCCTGCCTCTTCTATGCCTTTCGCATCTGCCGCCACTTCTAAACCTGCCACTTCGTCTGCTTCCACTTCTAAACCTTCCGCTTCATCTGCTTCCACCTCTAAACCTTCTGCTTCCATTTCTAAACCTGCCACTTCGTCTGCTTCCATTTCTAAACCTTCCGCTTCATCTGCTTCCACTTCTAAACCTTCCGCTTCATCTGCTTCCACTTCTAAACCTTCCGCTTCATCTGCTGCCACCTCTAAACCTTCCGCTTCATCTGCTTCCACTTCTAAACCTTCTGCTTCATCTGCTGCCACCTCTAAACCTTCCGCTTTATCTGCTTCCATTTCTAAACCTTCCACTTCTAAACCTTCTGCTTCCTCTTCTAAACCTTCCACTTTGTCTGTTTCCACTTCTAAACCTTTATCTTTTGCTCTTTCTTCTAAAGCTTTATCTTCTCTTTCTTCTAAACCTTCATCTGCTGCTCTTTCTTTTAAACCTTCATCTTCTGCTCTTTCTTCTAAACCTTCTGCTTCTAATCCTTCTCTTAACCTTCCTGTGTCTTCTTCGACTAAGCTTCTTGTCAAGCCTTCCTCTTCTACTACCTTTTCCAAGCCTTCTTCTTTCCGTTCTTCTCTCTGGTCCAAGCCTTCTGTTTCCTCTGCTAAGTCTTTATCTTCTCCTTCCCCTATTAAGCCTTTCTCTACCGTTTCTTCTGCTAAGCCTCTATCTTCTGCTTCTACTAAGCCTTTATCTTCTGCTTCTCCAACTAAACCTTTTTTTTTCACTCCATTCTTTAAGCTTCCTACTTCTGCTCCATCTTCTAAACTTTCTGTTTGCATTCCATCTAAACTTTCTGCTTCTGTCCCATCTAAACTTTCTGCTACCGTTCCGTCTAAACTTTCTGCTACCGTTCCGTCTAAACCTTCTACCGCTCCATCTAAACTTTCTGCTACCGTTCCGTCTAAACTTTCTGCTACCGTTCCGTCTAAACCTTCTACCGCTCCATCTAAACTTTCTCCTACTGTCCCATCTAAACTTTCTCCTACCAACCCATCTAAACTTGTTCTTAAGTTGTTTGCTTCCCCTCCATCTTCTTTTAACCCTTTCTATTTGGATCCTTCTTCCAAACCTTCTTCTTTAACTTCCTATATACCTGTTAAAACTTCACAAAAGTATTCTTGTAGTGTTTTGCCTCAAACTCTACCTTCTCCTTCGGCGTCAAATTTTGAACATGTGTTTCATGTCAAAGTGAGCAATCGATTTTCAGTTTTACAAGAGAGTGATATTAAGTTGCCAATCATAAAGAAATTGGTTTCAGAAGATATAATTCCCTGTGTTACTGGCGGAGGTAAAATTGATATTGTTTATCCTAAACAGTGCTTGGAGTGTGAAAATTATTTTAATAGAACTGCTTATTATAAACATCTGGATAATTGTAAAGCTAATGATAATATAACAGTACGTTGTGAAAACTGTCTTGATTATTTTGTTGGTAAGCATGACTGTATATCTGCTAGGCAAATTTTGTATCCTAGAGAGTGTCCTAATTGCTTAAAATCTTATTTAAATAAAGCATCCTTCTCTAAGCATATGAAAACATGTAATCAAAAACAACTACTTTTAAGTTCTTCTGTTGCCAAAATAAATGTTCAAGTTTGCCGTGAGTATAGTGGTTAGTTAACAAACGTCAGAATTAATCTAAATGAACTTAATTTCGTGCATAAGTTAAAGCGTTGCAATAACTCAAATTCGTAACTTGAAATGATATTTATTCATGAACAATAGGTATTTAGACAAAACATTTCCTCAAAGCACGCTTAGTTAAGTCAGTGCTGACATCCATAGATTAAAAGCAAAATATAATATATCATAAAGATATCATAGAACAACTAATAAATCATATTGACACTTTTGATTACTATACAGTATAAAAACTGGCTGAGCATTTGAATCAAGAAATTTCACTTACTGGCATATCTGGGTCAGGAAAATGGCGAACTCATGTGCACGTCATTGCGTCCGATAAAAATGCATCTCTCTCCCAGGAACCACCGCTTGACCGACTTGCTATCTCCCCAATTTCCTTCTGTCTCTTACGATCCCCCTCATAATTACATCAAAACTTCTCTCTCTACGCCATTGGAGCGGCTCGAATCCTTTATGGAATCGCCAACTCTAATTTGACCAATTGGCCAAACCCCTGTTTAAATATTCCCCCAAAAGCTTCGGACAGAAACTTAAGGGGCTATGCACTTGTTGCAGTTTTAAACAGACCCCTTAATACAATTTGTAAAATGTCTGTGGATATACAGCATGACATTTATCACCCTTTTCACCAACAAAGATTTTAAAGAAATTCCACTCAGCCAGCTAAAAATTAAAAAATAAAACACTCACAGCATTCCATAAAGTAACTGCAAAAAAAATACACAAGAATGAAAGATGATGTGTAAAAGCATGAAATTACAAGCAGATAGTTGCACACTGAAATATGACCAATCACAATTTTTTGTAACATTGTTAAAGAGCAAAAATATATAAATAAAAAACAACATGAAGATGTAACCAGGAAAACACAAGGTATAATTTAGAAGGGAAAGAAAAAGAAGTTGGTTCATGAACAACGTTCTCAATCGTCATTGTGTAAGTTTTTTTAGTTTCATAGTTTGTAAATCTCCATAGTCAAAGAGTTCAGTTTATTGTGACCATCTAACACAGTATTGTTGTTCTGTGTTATCCTAAAGGTGTTGAACATTCCTAGCAAAAAGTTTGTGCATCGGAAAGAAAACAGTTTATTGTTCACACTTGCAATGTCACTAGAATGTCTGTCTTCTCTTGTTCCCTGAAGATCGAGTTACCCAGGAGCAAAAAAAGAATAGTTTTACCTGGATGTCGTGTGGCCCTCAATCAAAGTGGATGGCCAGGGGAAAATGTGTTCAGTTGCCATTGCATTGGTGATGAGGAGTCAAAGGAAAGCTGCGAGGGGTGTGGCCTGCTTTGCTACCTGTTCATTTCTCCAACTTCGCGGACTTGGGTGAGTGACGGCCTCCTACTGTATGGCCAGGTCAAGCTTGCTGATCTCTGTAACCGGAACATCGGAACATTCTCTGTGTGTCGTCTGCTGTGATGATGCCGGAAGGTAGCTCCGCCCTGTCCCACAGGTGTCGAATGGGGCATGTTGGGTCCTCCCATCAATTTGTATGTCCACGGTCCACGTCTCTCGGACTCCGCTGCTTGGAATTTCGCAGTCGTTCGGTGTAGCTTGTTGAGGACTGCCATCTGGTGGTGTGGTATGGAAACATCTGTTGGACCTGTTGCTGCGTTGTCGTGGTCTGATTGAAATCGCTGAGTAGTCTGGAAAGCGAGTACTGTATCTCTGACGAAATCTGACCATTCTGAAGAACTATTTCTGCTTCACTGTAAATCTCTGGCCAGCGGTGATATTCAGCTGTAGCAAAAATTTAGGAATGCTACTTTGCGCAAGGCAGCACGCCCTTCTACTTCATTGTAAATGCAGATCTGTTTAGATTTTTTGATACAGAAAAATGACAATTCCAAGACTCATAAATACTCAGCCAGTCCTAAACTTTTAACCTAATCAACTATTATTAGTAATCCTCACATGAAAGACTGCTCAAAATCAAAATAGAAAAAAAATATACCATTTAACTTTCATTAACCAAAGTAGAAAAATACAAATATACTTAGTCTTATCTCCCTTTTATATCATTTTTTTCTTAAACTTCCCTTGATTATTTATTACATAACCAGAAAAAAGCATTAAGTTTCCATCCAAAAATTAATCTACACCACCAATTGCCAACAAATTAACATCCTTAATCACCAATTCCAATCATGAATTAATTACTAATATCGTAGACAACACACTCGTATAATCAGAGCTACCATCCAAAATCAACAGCGTGAACGCGTTCTGTTGATCAAATTAATCCAGAGCACATAAAAGCAAGACACCCGACACTAAATCCGCTCCTTTTGCCTGCCTAACAGCAGATTCCTACCAGTTTCAGTGTTCAAAAACGCCTTAATCTAACCCATTAAAAAAAAACAATGCCATACATTAATCGAAAAGAGACCAAATGTCTCATTAATTCCAGTGCAACAAATCGCTACCAAAAAATAATTTCGACGACCCCCTCGTTGGCCTTAAAAAAAACAAAAACCGACTTCCGCTACCTCTGTTAAAGTGGGGAGAAAAAAAAAACGAAAAATCGCCCCTCTGAACTCTCCAAAAAGAAAAACAACACAAAAACATAAACTTCGTTCTCCTTGGCAAGTCACGTGACAGAAGCGGTCAGAACTTCTCCCGTCTGATGACGTCACACACCCTTTCCGAGACCGGAGAACTACATGTTCCCCACAAAAAAAATAAAAACCTGTTCTGAAAGTGACCAACATTCGCCCTTTTTCCCGCCAAAATGCAGACAGTCATTTGCCGACGCGTCCCTCGCCATTAGTGTCAACAAGACTCTACGCGACAATATTTATGACCAATTCATGCGTGCTGAATACTCCCGTAGCAAAGATTGACAAAAGCTAAGACTTTTAAATTTACGAGTTCCCTCGTCTAGCTAGAGAATGACAGCGCTTTTTTTATTGTTTGTCAATCCAAGTCTTGTCCTAGGAATCGTGAGAAGTTATCGGCTGAACGCGATCTTTATTTCTAAGATCGTACCGGTGTGAAAAAGATGCCTGAAGGTCAGAATTATTTTTGTGATCCATTCCCTTTTCCAAGATAAATTTATCGTATCTCTTTTCTGCTAGTTTTAAACTACAGATGTGGATGCGTGTCTTAACGATTTGGGGGGATGTTAACAATTGAATGTCAAAGAGGTTTTTTGTGTGTATCTTTGTAATCTTGTAGGGTCCTGTGAAATACTTTTTAAACTTGCCTGGGGTTTTGTAGTACACAATACTGTCAACTGTGAATTGTCTCTTATGTGATTTACTGATAGCATAATTTTGCTGTGTCAACTGTGCATTTTCAATGTGTTTAAAAGCCTGTTTCCTACATTCTTCTATTTGTAGCATTGTTTTCTCAACGTAATTAGGATATCCCAACCAATCTAAATTTGATTTTTTACAAACCTTCATTGTGCTGAATATAGGTTCTATTTTACGACCAAAAAATAGCTGTGAAGGGGAAAAGCTTGTCGTAGAGTGAATTGAACTGTTATACATTGCCTTATGAATATCTAATGCTGATTGTAGATCAATTTTTTGCTCTTTTAAAGCTAAGATGGTGTTCTTAATCTCTAAATTCGTGGACTCGACTTTACCGTTGCACCAAGGAGCGTAAACAGGTGTGTGTATAAGGTGTACCCCTAATAATCTGTTTAATTCGATAAAGCCCTTAGAAATGAAGTTACTACAATTGTCTGATAAAATGGTTTCTGGTACGCCGTATCTAGAAATGTACTGCATGAGACACTTAGCTATTTGTTGTGATCCAATTGATTCTAATTTATATAGATCTAAGTATCTACTAAAATTTTCTATGATACTTAATACGTAAGCGCCACACTTGAGCGGTCCCAAAATATCCATAGATAACTGTGCTCCAATTCTATTTGGAATATGTGCAAATCCTTGCGGTTTGAACTTTTGATAGCTTCGCTTCACTCTATTGCAAGTTTCACAACTCTTAATGTAATTTGTGACATCCGAATATAACCCTTTCCAGTGAAATTTTTGCATTAAAAATTGAAACGTTTTAGCTATGCCAAAATGTGTAAAATGTGCGTTTTGAATTGCGTGAATTTGTAATGTGTCCGGTAGAACCACATTAAACATGTAGCTATCTACATCGTTTTCTGTAATTTTTCTCTTGAACATAAGTAATCCAGAATCTTCATCCACAAAATAATTTTTAAATTTTGCCTTCAATTTGCCATTATCTTTGTGTAAAGCTTCCTTAATTTCCAGAATGTTAAGATCCCTATTTTGTTCCATAAGAATATTAGTATCATCTAATTTATGACCCTTGTTATCAGATAAATGATGTATGATGTTTGAGCTTTTCAGCTGATTGACTACACAATCCTCCCAAGCTTGATCTTTTTTGTTGATGTGAACGGAACCTTCGGATTGTGAAGCTGTTCCAATGTTTTGGTTATACTGAGCCTGTGGTGTACTGAGTATGGTATTTACGGAAGTAAGGTTTGTTTTAGGTATAGTATCATCTACATTTTTAGAACCTTCTGAAAGAATTTCTTTAATTCTCGTAGTATCTGTGTCCAATGTGACCTCAATATTTGGTATATTGACCATACGTGACAAATAGTCCGGTAAAACGTTGTCAATACCTCTGATGTACTGTATGTCGAAAGAGTAATAAGCCAATTCATTTAAAATCCTTGTAATTTTATTTGACTTGTTTTGAAGTTTGGAGAAATACTGTAGTGGTCTGTGGTCAGAAAAAACAGTAAATGTGCCCCCATACAAATACTCACAGAAGTGTAAGATTGATTTATGTAAAGCAATAAGCTCAAGATAAATCGCTGGCTGCTTTTCCTCAAATTGTGAGTTCTTTTTAGAGAAATACGCAACAGGACAAAGTTTGTCACCATGATACTGAAAAAGACTGGCTCCAACTGACATTTTCGAAGCGTCACATGCGAGATAAAATTTCTCTTTAATATTGACCTGTTTTAAAAAGGGTTTAGTAAAAAATTGCCTTTGTAGATTTTGAAAAGCCACATTATGCCTTTCTGTCCAAACAAACGGTGTGTTTTTTTTTTTGTTAATTCCTCCAAAACACTTGTGTAGTTAGCATAGTTCTTAATACTATCACGATAAAAATTAGTCAAACCATTGAATCGACGTAATTCCTTGATGTTTTTAGGAGTTTGGAAGCAGGTGATTTTTTGAGTGTTATATTCTGTTGGAGTGATTCCTGTTTGTGAAATTTCGTATCCCAAATATGTAATTTTCTCCCTAAAGAAATTGCATTTCTCTGCACTTAAAGTTAAGTTGTTAGCCCTTAATCTCTCGAATACTAACTGCAGCTTATGTATCATTTCTTCAAAGCAGTTTGAAGGAATTATTACGTCATCAATAAAGAAACGAATTCCATAACTTATCAAATCTCCCAATATCTCATGTATCAAATTTTGGAATATAGATGACGCTGTGACAAAACCATAAGGTAGACGGACAAATTTATATGTACCCCACATTGAGGCAAATCCAAACTTTTCAGAATGTTCCTCCATGCTTAACTGTAAGAATGCACTATTAAAATCAATAATGCTGTAAAATCGGTACCTACTTAAATCTGTGACCAAATCTTTGATTTTTGGTAAGATCTGTGGTGCTTTAACAATTAAAGAATTCAAAAGACGCATATCCAAACACAAGCGAAAGCGTTTCTTATCGTCATTATTTTCTGCCTTTTTTTTTACCATAAGCACAGGTGCCAAAAAATTCGTGTTTGACTTTCGAATGATGTTGGCTTCCAAAAGAGTGTCAATTTGAATTTTTGCCTCTTCTCTTAGAAGATGGGGGATGGGATAAGGCTTACACCCAATTGCAGAATCCTGTTTTAAGATTATATTAGGTTTTATAGCATCACAATGGCCTAAAGTTTTCATGGATTTTGAAAACACCATGTAGTTTTCCTGTAATAATTGACTCAGAATTCTGCAGTTGTTATCGTTGAGGTGACTCAAATCAAAATCGATGATGCCAAATTCCCGTTCTCGCAAATGCTTAATTTCCTCAGTAGCCGTAATCAAGTTAATCATTTGTGTGCTTGATTTTTGCGAATCATCAATTTGAAAATCTTTTTCAAAATACCCAACTTTCATCGATTTATTTAAGTGAAGAGTGTCTGGTGATTTGTTTTGAACCAATGCACAAAATTCATTATTCTTCATGTAGTTAATGGACATGCTACACTCTAGTCGATTATTAAGTTGCATAGGTGTGAAACAAATGTCCCCCTCAAAATTTTTATTTGTGTAATCCTTGCTTCTCAATTTAATGAAACTCGCTTCACCAGGCTCTAAGATGACTGCATGTGTCAAGAAAACAGAATTTGACTCCCCTTTTATGCAAAGGGTAGAGTCACAGAATTTGACTGTTGTCTTGTCTAGAAACTCCAGTTTACCCTCACGTAAGTTTACAATTACCCTATTTTCACTCAGAAACTGCATGCCTAAAATAATCTGAAATTGCTCTTGAAACCTTTCGCTTGAGACGAAAAACGTAACCTTTAGCCTTTTATTTCCCACTTTTAAAATCGTCTCAATGCAATTTGTGTATTTTAATACTGACCCTGTTATGGTCGTAATTACCACATTTGAAGCGACACATTTAGTTTTGATTTTCTGTTTTATTAACATGTAAACTTCCTTTGAGCATAAGCAGATATTTGCTCCTGTATCAAGTAGTGCTTTAAATTGTATTCCTGCGATTTCCGTTTGAATAATAGGTAAATTTGAAACATTGTAACTGTTAAAATTGTTTAAATTCTCGATTTTCAAATTTCCCACCTGTAATTGTCTGGGTATACCTGCACTTCTGGTTTGATCTGAGCAACTGTTTAAGTGTTCTCCATGTCCCTCTGTGCTATGTCTAAAAAATGATTTGAAGCTTGCGAATTATTGTTACCATGTGAATTATATCTACCTCTGCTTTGATTATTGTAGTAATAATTACCACGATTTTGTCTGTTCTGTCCCCTGACGTGCTGATTCGGATTTCTGAAGTACCTGTTTTGTGATATGTTACCTCTATTACCACCCCGTTGACCGGAATGACCGCCTCTCGCATTTTGGGTGTTCGGATATTGCTGGTTATGTCTATTTTGTTGTGGTATGTTAATCATACTCTTAAATGCCTCACATTCCGTTGAAAAATGATCCCCCGACACTCCACATAAATAACACTGCATAGCTTGTACTTGCCCAGGAGGGTTTTGAGTAGTTGTTTGCATGCGATTGATTTGTTGTAACTGCTGCTCTTCTGATTGTGAGAAGGAGTTTTCCACCTTTAATGCATTAATTTTACATCTCGCAACCGTGTCAAGCGCCATTTGAGAATTTTTTGCTATTTCAATAGCTTGTTCGAATGATTTCGGGTTCAATTTTAGTACGTCTCGTTGAATTTCTGGTAGAAGCGCCCCTACGAATTTTGAGAGTCTAAGCTTGTCAATTACCGCTTTCGTATCTTGCGAGATTTCCGTTTGCGAGGTGCCCAAATATTTATTCGAAGCCACGACAAGTCTATGTGCAAACATTTTGACTGATTCATTTTCTCTCATGTGACAGTTGGAGAAATCTAATTGGCACTGTCCCACATCTAATTCGTCCCGGAAAAAGTCCATGATTTTATCCCTAACCAGATCATAATTTTGGGAATTCATCAATTCTCTGTCTGACATAAGGTAGCGAAGCGCGTTCCCCCGTAATTTCGATTTCAATATCGTGAGTTTCTCGGAGTCTTTCCACTTTGCCAGTAAAGCCACTTCGTCAAATTGTCGAAAAAAAAATTTCGTCTCATCTTTATTACCCTCATAATTTGCGGTTAATAAAGCTAAACCATTTATTCTGCTAGCGCTCTCCATTTCAAAGTTTTCCTGTGCCATTTTTTTATTATTTTGACTTCCGCTCGCACGCTGTTTAATTGTCTCGGCTCTGACTATATTAGCTGTAGTTGACCTCGTTTTGAAATTTGAAAGCGTCCTATTTCCACGAACCATATTCAATTATAAAAACAATTTCGCAAATCACTATC
Organism: Linyphia triangularis; assembly: GCA_963978545.1. Taxonomy (NCBI): domain Eukaryota; kingdom Metazoa; phylum Arthropoda; class Arachnida; order Araneae; family Linyphiidae; genus Linyphia; species Linyphia triangularis. Next base: position 37,713,450 of record OZ021733.1, on the reverse strand, counting down.
ATTCTAATTTTACTTTCCATCAAATACCACTTATTCACGGAACAATATGCATTTCAAACTGAGTCCAAGGCACAATTTATATGCCGTGAGTATAGTGGTTAGTTAACAAACGTCAGAATTAATCTAAATGAACTTAATTTCGTGCATAAGTTAAAGCGTTGCAATAACTCAAATTCGTAACTTGAAATGATATTTATTCATGAACAATAGGTATTTAGACAAAACATTTCCTCAAAGCACGCTTAGTTAAGTCAGTGCTGACATCCATAGATTAAAAGCAAAATATAATATATCATAAAGATATCATAGAACAACTAATAAATCATATTGACACTTTTGATTACTATACAGTATAAAAACTGGCTGAGCATTTGAATCAAGAAATTTCACTTACTGGCATATCTGGGTCAGGAAAATGGCGAACTCATGTGCACGTCATTGCGTCCGATAAAAATGCATCTCTCTCCCAGGAACCACCGCTTGACCGACTTGCTATCTCCCCAATTTCCTTCTGTCTCTTACGATCCCCCTCATAATTACATCAAAACTTCTCTCTCTACGCCATTGGAGCGGCTCGAATCCTTTATGGAATCGCCAACTCTTATTTGACCAATTGGCCAAACCCCTGTTTAAATATTCCCCCAAAAGCTTCGGACAGAAACTTAAGGGGCTATGCACTTGTTGCAGTTTTAAACAGACCCCTTAATACAATTTGTAAAATGTCTGTGGATATACAGCATGACAAAGTTCCTGAACAAGAATCTAAACCAGATTCTAAATTGTATCCGAGAGAATGCTCTGATTGCTTAAAATCTTATTCAAATAAAGGATCCTTCTTTAAGCATAGAAAAACATGCCATTCAAAACAACTAGTCTTAAGTGCTTCTGTTGCTGAAATAAATATTCAAAACGCTGAACAAGAATCTAAAACCGTTTCTAATATATATCCAAGAAAATGTTCTGATTGTTTAAAATGTTATTCAAATAAAAGATCGTTCTCTAGGCATAAAAAAATATGTAATAAACAGCTGCTCTTAAGTTCTGCTATTTCAAAAATAAATGTTCAAAACTCTGAACAGGAAACTAAACAGTTTCTGAGTTGTTACCTTTGAAAAAAAATCTGATGTACTTGAGGAAATGTATAATTTGTGAAAATACATTCAAACACCGAAAATCATTTTGGAAGCATAAAAAGAACTGTTTAAAAAACTTGTTCAAGTTTAATAAGTGTATTTTTCCTGATTGTAAAGAATCATTTAGATATGTGGGAAACCTGAATAAACACTTATTAGAAAATCATAAGTTAGGAAGCATAAAAGTCTTATCATTTGATTCAATGAGTGGTTTCTTAAGTTGGTTGGAATCTGAAAGTACTTCTACCTACAGTGCATTCAAAAAATTAAGTGGAAGTAAAGTATCAGGGTCAAAAATATTTCACTATTATTTTTGTCAACTTTATGTGCCTTCTGTTTTGCAAAAAAAGTCATTAAAATGCCCTACTCGTAAAAATCAAAAAGGTACCATCCCTGTCGGCATCAATTGCCCTGTTAAAATATGTGCATGTGAAGAAAATGGTAAAGTTACAGCCTATTATTTTTCTGAGCATAATCATTTTGTTGGTTTTGAGAATTGCATACACCATCAATTAAAGCCCACTTATAGGCAGACTCTGAAATTGCTATTGCAGTTAAAAGTTCCTGTAGCAGAAGTGCAACGCTTGTTACGAGAGAATTCAATATGCCGTGGAAACCGTAAATTTTTTCTCAAAAAGGAAATATTTACTTCTCGAAAATTAATTCAGTCATATGCAGCCCGTATGCATACTGCTTTTCACCCAGAAAATGATGCCCTTTCTGTAGCTTTGATTGTAAAAAAACTAACTCAGGAATCTTATAACCCTGTTTTAATATACAAACCTTTTAATTCTGTAACAGAAAATGGCCCTTGCAATCTGGACAGGTTGCCAAATTCTGACACTATGTTTGCTTTAGGGATTCAAACAGAAGAACAAAAGGAGATACTGGTAAAAAATTCTCACAAAGCACTTTGCATTGATGCAACATTTAACACTAACCAGTATAACTTTTATCTAGTAACACTTATTGTGCCGGATGAATTTGAGCAAGGTTATCCTGTTGCACATTTCATTACAAACCATTTGGATTATCATACAATGGTTTGCATGTTTACTAGTCTAAAATTAAAAGTTCCGGATTTAAAGTTGCATACATTAATGACTGATGATGATACATTTACTTTTGAAGCATTTAATGAAGTTTATGGTCCGAATGTTAGGCATTTTTTATGTCAGTGGCATGTTTTGCGTGCTTGGAATCGACAAATCAATATCAAAGTGACACCTAAGGAATTAAAATCAAGTATTCAATCAAAAGTGACCGAATTATTGTACGAGAAAAGTGTTTCAAGATTTAATATTCTTTTAAAGGAATTTGAAAGTTATAGTTCCAAATGCAAAGCATTCCATGATTACTTTATGGAAACGTATAATATTAGGCACAAAGTATGGGCAGGCTGTTTCCGATGCTTACCATTTTCTAAGATCACAACAAATAACTACTGTGAGTCTTTTCACAATGTACTCAAAACTGTGTACTTGGAACGCAAATGTAATCGACGGTTAGATAAGCTAGTAATAAAACTGCTGCAGATGGAGGAAGACCGATTTGTGTCTCATTCTTCTAAAGTGTATAGTAATGTCCCCATTGCTTCCCATCAAAATAAAATTTCAAAAATTACACATAATTCTGGTGGGAAGATACCTGATGAACATGTAGTGTATCTCAATGATACCTGGTTGGTTAGGTCACAGTCAAACAAAGACAAACATTATACTGTCAAACAAGTCTTTAAAGAGTGTCCCATAACTGACCACTGCTATTATAAATGCAATGAAGTAATTTGTCAAGCATTGTGTAGTCATATATATAATTGTACTTGTCCTTCCAAAAACAATTTATGCAAGCACATTCACAAAGTTCATTCTATGTTAATTCGAAAAAATGAAGTAACCTCTGTAAGTAATTTACATGCTACAGTGTTGTTGGAAGAAATGGATAATAATAACACTCACTCAAGTTTTCATTCTGATAAACATGTTGATGCAACTTATATTCCGTGTACAAATGAAATAAGATCAGCCAAATGTGATACACTATGTGAAGAACTATCAAACTTAGTCAAAAGTAAACTGTTACCGGAGTTTGTGCTAATAATTGTACTCAAGACATTAAATGAATTAGTTTCAAGTTGTAAAGGTGCTTTAAATATAAAAAGTACCATAATTTCATCAAATGACATTCCTCATTCCAAGTTAGCACCTAATCAAAAGCTTACACGTCAAATTGATTTTTTTAAAAAAGTAAACAAAAGAAAACTGAAAACAAGAACCTTAAATTCTAAAAAGTGCAGTTTAAAAAGATGTTTTAGTTCAGAAAACATTGATGATAAAACCGTGTTTGCCTCCACTCAAACTATTTAAATCTTCAAGTGATGTAATTCAATCTCCCGTCACATATACTGTAGAAGACGTTTCTAGGTCTTTTTCTGTTGGTTTAAGAGAAATAGATTGTCCAAAAAATTTAGGCATTTATAGTCTGAGTTACATTTCCCTTAAATCTCTTGATAATTGTATTGATGATAACAACTTAAAAATGCTTAATTCGATTGATCCCCAATTTGTTAAAGGATGGCTGTACGATGAAATTGTTGATTCTTTTATACACTTGTTGTGCAACGATAACTGTGAATTTTCATGCATTACATCAGGTTTTTCTTTGGTTATGTGTTTAGGAAACAACCTGTGCGATTTTGATCTTGCAACACCAGTGATATTTTTTCCTGTTTGCTTCACTGATCATTGGGTTTTAATAGTTTTAAATAAGGTAAATAAAGTTATTGAAATCTATGACCCAAAGCCTGACAACAATTACCAGGTGTATTTTAATCATTTTAAAAGTTCTTTGGCACAAGGGGGCATAAGTAATTTACATGAATGGACCATAACTTCACCTCCTCATATAGTTCAGCAAGATTATATCAATTGTGGTGTGTATGTATGTTATTATGTACATCAAATAATACATGGATGTAATTTATCCAAGTCCTTCAATCCACACACATTTAGATCATATATGTATTATGCTTTGCTGAGTGCAGTTCCGTTGAAGTTTAGTAATGATGAAAATTACATTTGTTCTGATAACATTCAGCATGAAGTTTCTCAACCCAATGTGAATTTAGAAAAGAGCTCTATAGTTTTTCAATTCAACAAAATAAATGAAGATAATGTCTCGAATCATGTAATCACCATAAATGGTATCAAAATTACTCAATATATGCTAAAGTCTTTAGATCCTATCCCTACTTCTAATGAAGAGAGAATTTTAAAATTAGCTTCCCCTTGCTTTAAAAAGGGTTGGTTGTACAATTCAGTAATTGATGTATTTATTTATAATATAATTAAGCACAATTCAAGCATTAAATCTATGAATTCTGTACTTTCATTAGAAATGCTAAACAAATTTGCTTATAAAAATCTGGGAAATGATCTAAAAGAAATTGAGCTTTTATTAATTCCTATTAATATAAATTCTCATTGGGTGTTGCTACTTGCTTATATTAAAAAGTGTGAATTTCAATTTTTTGATCCATTGAGTAAGCAGATTACTAGAGATTTCATGAGTATTATAAGTAAATGCGTTTTGTTTCTAAATGATTTGTTAGGCATTTCATCTAAGTGGTCAGTTAATTGTCCTCAGCATGTTCAACAAACAGATAATTTTAATTGTGGTCTGTTTATATGTTATTATGCTGAACAAATAATTAAAAACGCCTCATTAACCAAAGAATTTAATACTTATCGTTTTAGGGAATATGTGTATAAAAACATAGTGGGTTTGTCGTGATGAAAATGTTTTATGTATGTGTTAGTAATTTACACCTATGTTAATTAAGTAAGTACATTTTTAAAGCAAGTAAGTACATTATTTAGTAATGGTTATATTGCATAAGTCTTGCAGGGAAGAGGCTGGCACCTGAGTTAAAAACTAAACCCCTGTTCAGTCGTACTTATGCAATAAGAAAACCCGCAGGTGTCAGGCAATAATGCCGTCAAAAGCCTAATCCAAAATATTAATATGCATAATTAAAGTTTTTTAGTGTGACTCCTTTAAATAAATATTTCATTTTTAAAATAATTTTAACAGCAACATTGTGTTTGCCCATCGTTTCAACATTGAAGATTAATTTAAGTTATTATTTTAATTTTATTCCATGTTAAAAGCTCTCCTGTAATTTTTTTTATCAGAATGTGTTCTCATTTCTCTTGATAGAATCATCACTTGAATTAATTGATAACACCACACAAAAATTAGAAATAAAATGAAGCTACTTTATTGTGTCAAATTACTTATGTTTGTTTTATTTATTCAACAGCGTAAAAGAAGCTTAATCAAGGACCATTTCTAGATATCTGGATCACCATTTAGAGAGAACATGTGCATTATTGATAATGAATGTTATGCATACATTACAAGAGTTTGAATTTTGTGTATATTGTTTTTTATTTTAAATAATAAAATTCTTAAATAAAAGATGCTTTGTGATTATATTCATTAGCGTATGCTATAAACTTCTTAATTATTTTTGTAATGTGCAAATTATATAGCTCAATATTACCAGTTGTTGCCTATTATTTAGTGTGTAACAAATATATTCAGACCACCTTTTACTTGTTAATTAAAACTATCAAACATAAGAGCACTGGAAACTCTATCAAATTCAGCATGGTAAATTGACTCCTTAAACAATTAGTAATATATTTTCTAAAATTTATCATTATTTCTATAATATATTATTAATAGTTCCAAGTTTTTTTAAACAAGCTCCAAATATTGTACATTTGTGAAATTCAAAAGATGATTTTTTTACTTTTATAGTAAGTTGCATTGATTTAGGTTAACAAAAAATTATGTTCTCCTTAAATTGATTGGAAAATTTCCAAAAGAAAGCAATATGCATTTATTGGCAAACAAAATATTCATTTTAATTTAGTAGAATGTGGTTATACAGGAAATCAGAAAAAGCTGCATTTCTTAAAATTGATTTTTTTTTTGCCCGATTGATATGGATGAACAATTTTAACTCCTTACCTTTAAAACATTCACTCCTATGAGAAATTTTTTATCATGGAATATTTGGATATCAATTCTAATCACCAATAGTGGAAATACTTATTAATTTAATGGGATATAAGATGCAAATTTTTAAAGGAATTTTGAGATTTCTGAGAGCGTAATAATTATTGTAGTTAGAAAAACAACTTTTAGAGACGATTTTTATTTTAAAAATATCTGTATTCTGATTGTTTTAATTTTTTTTCATATAAAACAGTTTTTTTTTTCTTTCAAATTTATATTTTGATTATCATGCACTTTCAATATATTTTTAGAGCTTAAATCTAAAATTTCAAATAGTAAGGCCCATAAGTTTTTTCAAAAGTCATCATCACTTTCTAAAAGTAATTTAAATCATGAAAAGTATGTATGAAAATTTTGTGCGTTTGTAACAAACTGTTCTAGAGTTATATCGATTCAAAGTTTGCAAGATGATGAAAATATTACTAAGAAAAACAGACTTAAAAGTTGGCAATTATTGAATAGTAAGAGTTTAATGCAGGTTGAGTTAAAATTTTAATTTCATTGAACTCGAAAATATCAATATGTTTTGGAAAAATAATTTTTTATAACATTTTGTTACCCAATGGTGGGGGAGGGGAACAACTTAATTAACATTTTCCCAGGCAAATGTGAATTAAAGTTACAAAATCCTCAATTAATTAAATAAAAAAAATGTATATATGGCCCTCTGCCTCTTAAAGATCTGGCCCCTACACCTAGGGAGCTGGTATGATTGGACTTAAGAGAGAATACAGGATATCCTATATTTACACTGTTCTAAGCTGGAATTCTATATTTAGTAGATTTTTAACTCATTAGTGTTCATGGATACTTATAATAAATGTTCTGATGACACAAGATCCGAAAAATGCTCAGTATATTTTATTTTTTCCATTACTTGACTGGGATAAAATTGAAAAATTATAGAACTAAACTTCGAAATAGGAAGGGATAGGTGATTGATCACTGAGATTCTAACTAAATTAGGACTCTGGCTATAATAGATTCTCAAAAGCACATGTAAGCGATCACATTTATTGGTATTTTCATTTTAAATTTGCAGTACATATAACCATATTTGCATATGCATATTTTCTTTCATATACGTAGACAAACTAAACTAAAGAACGTTATTTTTCTTGCTGAATACCCGAGCTTCCGCCACGAAATTGAAACTATTTTCAGCTTTATGAAAAGTAGACATTAAAATATTCTATAAGTGGAATGTTTTTATGTTATATATATATATATATATATATATATATATATTTGTCCATTTTTGTCTTATGTACAGCTATGGAAACGTATACTAATATTTTCAGCTCACAACTGATTATTAGATTTGAAGTAGGGCTTTGGGATAGTAAAAATTTGCAATATTTTATTCTATAGCTGTTCCAATTGAGGTTAGTTGAAATTGTAATTGTTTAGTGTCGCTTTTTATGGCTTTAAGAATGTGTGTACGGGTTTTCAGAGTGAATTCTAATTAATTTGAGACTCTGGCTATAATCTATTATAGCCAGAGTCTCAATTTAAAAGCATAAGTAAGCGTTCTCAAAAGCATATTTAAGCGATCACATTTATTGGTATTTTCATTTTTAATTTGCAGTACATATAACCATATTTAATGGGAAGTAGGAAATTGGTGTTTTAAGATATTAAAACCTTTAAAATAAGTTACTTGAGATTGGAATGGCTTTAACATTATCTGTTTTACTTTTGTGTTAGCATTTGTTCTAAGTTTTAAAGTTTTGGTTGTATGAGAATTGGAGAAAAGTTGTGATAAGTGAATGAGTGAATTAGGGCTTTAACAGGAACTGTAGAATAATCAATTCTTAGCTCCGACACTATGTACTGCTGTAAAAAAAAAGTAACCACTATAGTGATTGCAGCAGATATGCTCTGCGACAAATGAAGAGCATATTGGTAGGAAATTCCAGTCTTTTATTATTAAAAAAGCAAATATGAGCAGATCTCCGTAAAAGACCTCTCAAAAGGCATTCCAGATGTGGTGATTCAGTAGAGCGAGATGTCGTCACGATGCTTTAGCGAAGTATAGCTAAATTTATATTAAAATAGAAGTAATATACATATTTATCAAACCCCATTTTTGCTTAAAATACGTTTCAAGGAGAGAATCCTTTAAACATATTTTAAACAAAAATTTCCGTTGTTAATTAATTGTCATTTCATTATAAAACACATTTTAAAGCACAAAAAAACAGATTCCAAACGAAAAATAAAATAATACAATGAAATCATTAACGTGAAATTCCTGAAATTTAAAGGAAAATATCTATCTATCTTGAAGATGAATTGCCCATCTATATCCAGGCCTTTAGATATCTATCCCAGCCCTTTAATGTAGGGGGTCCACCACCACTTTGACGAGGTTGTCCAAAGCGAGGTGGTCCTCATCGGTTACCAGTTGGGAGGAGCTAAACGTCCCCTTTTCCTTCACTGTCGATCGCTCCAGCGAATGCCCCGCACGCAGGCGCCCAATTTAAGGGGCGCCAAATTCAAGTCGAAGGTGCAAAAAATATTATTTTCTGAAAAGTTCTCCAAAAAAAACTTTTTTTCGGCTCCAGATTTTTCCACCAGATTTTAGCGGTGATATAAAACAGGAGAATGTGGCTTGTTTCAGTCAGTCAGTTCAGTCATCGAGTATTCGTCGGTGATTTTTGACGATTAATAATAATTTCATTTGAATATAATATTACGTGTTGCCGTTGTGTTGCTGATTTTAAATCTCATATCTCATACAAAATCCTTAACCCTGTCAAAGACTCTCGCAATACCTCAGACTCACCCATAGATATTCTGAATTATATAACCAAGAAAAATTTGCAGTCTTTGTTTCCAAACCTGTCTATAGCATTAAGGATATTTTTGACGCTGCTGATTTCTGTTGCGTCTGTTGAAAGGAGTTTTTCAAAGCTAAAACTTGTAAAATCTTATTTGAGAACTTCGATGTGCCAGGAAAGGCTTTCAGATTTAGCTGTTATTTCAATCGAAAATAAAATATGTGAAGCCATCGATCACAATGAAATGATCAATGAGCTTGCATCTGCAAAAGCAAGACGTGTTATGTTCTAAAACTACCTTGTTATTTGATAATTAGGTACTTAGGTATTAGACAGATCTTGCACATTTTCAAGTTAACAGATTTGTTTGCGTTGAGCGCCGTTTGAGAGTTTTAACTCAATTCACTCAGTTGAGTGAATTGAGTTATATTAGATTTTTTGTTAATTTCCGAATGGACGTGTTTTATTTATGACCTATATTGTACGTTAATAGTCTATTTTATTTGATGTCGAAAATAATGTCATATTTTTTCGTTGTTTTATTTTATTACGCCCATTTTCATAATCAAACACTTACACTAAAGTGACTTTAGTCTATAAGGAAACTATTCAGTTTAAACCTCAAACTAAAAATGATTATGAAAATTGGCCTTATCATCAAAATTTAAGCATAGTATATAGGGGCGCACAAAATTATTCTTGCACGCAGGCGTTCGCCACCCCAGGAACGGCACTGTACCCGCGAATATGAACAACTATTTCAGTAGTATTTGCTGTCTTCCCCTCCCCTTAAAAAAAACCCACCGTTTTGAGAAAATGTTAGTACCTTAGTGCCGATTTTTTTCGTGCTACTATCGGACAGTATCCAATTTCTTAAAAAATAGTCGCCTCAGGCCAAAAATAGTTGAAGGTTTTGTTAAAAATAGTCGTTTTGGGCCCTTTTTTCATTGAAATAGTCGCCTGGCCACTAAAATAGTCGTTTTGGGCCCTTTTTTCATTGAAATAGTCGCCTGGCCACTAAAATAGTCGCTTTAGTAGCCTTTTTAGTCGCCTGTGGCAGCCCTGCATAAATAAAGTCAAATATGTAACAGATTTTTGAAATCCTTCCATCTGTACAATGCAAATAATGAAGAATGTTTTTTTCCCTTCCTATGTTAAAGTATATCTGGACTAACTATAAGCCAAATTTTCATTAAATCATTCAAGCAAATCCTACATTATTCAACTTTTAATACTACAAAGGCATGGAAAATCAAAATTCTTGGAATTCTTTTTTCGTAAAAGGCCCCCAAATCTCTCATAAAAGATTTATGGTTGCATCCTTGAATTAATTAGAAAACATGCATAAAAATACTACTTAAATAAACTCTCTTTTCCTATGAATGAATATTGAATTTAGCATTGTAAAACCAAAACTTGGTATATGTTACTATGACAGCACAATTTATTTTGTTTTCTGGGAAGCAACTTTTTGTTAGAAAAATAGGTGATTTATTAGCAATTTTTCCAATTTAAAGAAGTTAATTTTTGCTGCAATTAAGCTACAATAAAGGCACTTATAAATAAATATTTATAGAAAATAGTATTATAAGACCTTTAGGTTAAGTGATACAATTTTTCTGGAAATACTACACAGCTATTATAATTGAAAATAATGAAACTATGACATTACTCCTAATAACTTGGCTATCCTATTATGTAGCTTTCTTAACTGAAAAGAACTATAAAAAAATTTCATTTCTGAAAAGTAGCCAAAACAAAATTCTAAGAATTTACTTACATGCACCATTGTAAACTCAAGAGGTTTTATTTGAATTAATTATTGGATGGCTTCTTATGTGCCATATTTTTAACTTTTATTTGTTAGTTCAACAGAAAATAATTTATAAGTTAATAAGAGAATTCTATAAACAAATACTATAATTTCTAAAAAAAATGTCATATATCAACTGATAATGTTAAAACATACAGTCCTGCAGAAAAGTTTAGACACAACACAAAATTTGTGTTTTATAAAATAGTATTAAGACAGAAGATTTAATTATTATATCATTTAATAATATGCATATATTACATTCAAAATAGAAATTTGAAAATGAAAAACAAATCTGTAGTGAATTAGTCGCAAAAATAACAAAAATACGTTGCACATAAGTTCAGGCACAAAGTATTTTTTAAAATTTTTTTTATAAGCAAGCAAAAAGTTTTAGTAATCAATTTAGCTTACAAGTTGTTTTATCAAAAACATGATTTTTCACTAAAAGCACAAGTTTTTGATAGGTTTCAAACTTGATTCCATACCATGCCTTTTTGATGGCTTCGTTAAGTTCCAAAATGGTGGAATACTACTTTCCAAAGGTATACAATTTTTGTAAGAATTCCCCATACATTTTCGATAGGATTACAGTCAAGACTATTAGCAGGCCAACCGAGAACCATGATTTTTTTTGGCGCTAGACCACTTTTTCGGTGACCTGGATGTGTGGATGGAGGCATTGTCTCGTTGAAATTTCTAGTTAGGTCCACTTAAAAGTTCACCAAATGTTAGTAAGTTACTTTCTAGAGTTGCCTGGTAGGCCCTAGAGTTTAGCTTTCCCTTTAAAAATGGTAGGGAAGTTTAGCCGTCGAATCCAAATCCTCCCCAAACCATGACTGAATCTCTACCTTGACGTCGGCTAAACTGAGTTACAGTTACTTTATGAAGATCATGCCAGTACTCGGAAAATCTTTCTGGACCATCAAGGCTGCATTTTTTTCATCATTAACGACCACCTATAGCTATCCGTCACTGTATAACATGTGCTGCTGAGCCCAATTCAGTCTTGCTTTTTTGTGATGAGACTGCAAACGCAGCTGGCGTTCGAGTTAAGATTTTTTTAAAACCCTGCATTCCACAATTCTTCTACGAACAGTTTCCCGTGAAACTTTAATGGCAATTATATTTTTGATCTGATTTGCAGAGTAGTTGATTTGAAGAAAATTTTATAATTTGTCTATCATCCCGTTTCTGGTTCTTATTCGAGGCCTTTCAGATCGCGATTTTGCTTGATATTGGTCACCATGTGCTAAAACTCTATTAATACCTCTTTTGGAACTATTTAATGCAATTGAAATATCAGAAATGGATTTATATCTAGCCTTTAATTTCCAAATTCTTAAAATCGTTACATACGAAAACTGGGAAGACTTCGGCATCATTCTAACCAGTGAAAATTATTTCAAAACCTTTTATAGCAACTTAAGGACACTCCCTTTTGATGATGCGATCACTTCCTCTGAAGAATTTACATAAATCTTACATTTGCGCCTATACTTTTGAGGCATGGAAAGTTTACAAAGTTTCAACTTATTGATGTTAGACAATTTTATTTCATTTTTCCTTGAATTTTTTTACACCACACTTTTTCCTTATGGCTTTAAGAATATATAATTGAAAAAAAAAAAAAAAAAAAAATTGTGAAAATTAAATGGATACTATTGCATTTTTTCGAATAGCCTCTGTGTCTAAACTATTGTGCAGGACTGTACATAATTATCTATTTGAAATTGGAAGGGGAGAAATAGAAGTGAATGGTTGTGTCCAATGTATACAATTGCAAACTTATTCTGTCAATTGCAAACCAATTTTGTGACTGTATTTTCATTTATCATTTTGAAGTTGCTTTATAACTTATAAAGGGTGTCCAATAAATGACTGACGCCTATTATATTTTTATACATGAATAATCAAAATACGATTGAGGATAGGAATGTACCGTTTGTACGACTTCTTGGTATTAGATGAATAGTAATTTTAGAAAAATACAAAGATTTACCAGTTAGTTTTTATCTAAAAACTATGTTTTTTAAATTTAAATTCAACATGAGCCAGTCATTTATTGGACACCCTGTAAATGTGGGATTTGCACCACTAAATTTCCAGAGTATGTAAAGATAATTTAACTTTGATAATGAATATTCATCCTACATATTTAGAGTAAATAAAAAATAAAATTACATTTAAAAACATGTTACACATCTAAAAGGAAATGCATTTATTCAACAATATACAAGGATAAAAATAAATTTTAACTTGGAGACTAAAAAAAATCACAATACAAGATATAATGTTTTACATTGTCTTCTTTCAAGCATGAATGAAGTGGTTATTAGAGTATATTATTAAACACAATTGCTCAGTTGTCAGATATGCTTAAAATCAAAGTTAAAATAAAGATGAACAAAGTTAGAAGATTTGAGAAACTTTTAATTAAACAGGAATTTTAGAAAAATACTAAAAATTTTCAATAAAATATATATAAAAAAAGATTCGACTAGAATGCATTATTTATTATTATTGAGAAAATTTTATAATGACTTGTATTCAAAAGCTGAAATTAAATATGGGATAGAAGGAACCATTGGCAAAAATTATTAGTGTGTAGTAAGTGAAAATCTGAGATGATCTGCAGTTAAGTTTTACGCATAATAGGGATTTGAGAGACTTTCATTCAGATTTTCGTGATATGTATTAAAAACTCATTTGGATTGTTTGTTACAAACATAAAATAAATTCTAAATCCACATATCACATTAGTATACATATAATTTCTTTTCTGTAATCTGATTTATTCTTCTTCTAGAATTTAGTTTTATTAACAATTAAAATCTGTATCGAAACGAAAATGTTTTGAACGTTGATACTAAATATAATGCACAAACCAATTCTTTTGCAATGATGGAAATAATTTAAATGAAAGGAATGGAATATATGAATTCCAAAGTATATAAAAAATACAATATATTTATAGATTTATAGCAATATGCTAAGCAAAAAATATAAACATATAATGCATTTGCAGGTTTATAACAATATGCTAAACAAAAGGATACCTGTAAGTTTTTTGTAATATCTTTAGTAGTTTCATATTCAATAATACTACTTCACAAGTGCACAGTAATAATCTAACTCTGCACACAAACTATTTAAACAACAAGCATTTGCAAGACTTAAAGCAGCTGAAGGTTATTTATTCAAAGATAATAATTGAAAGCAACCAAACACATACATAATGAATACTTTTAAATGTAATGAAGATACAAATAACAAGCATGTAAATGATATATTTAAATATATGCTGATCAAAAGTACAGAATAATTAACCCATTGGGAAAATCAAAAGTAGCAAATACATCTAGTAGATAATAACTTTAAAAGTGATCTTAATTCATTGAAAAATAAACTTTAGAAAAAAAACAAATACAACATTTTAAGTATAATTTTTTACCACACACTCAAATATACACAAGCCTCTTAAATTATCTCACCCTAGAGAAAACCTCATTTTTCAGAAGTATAAAATTTGGGAGGAATATATTAAAGGGTACCCTTTAAGGTAAAAGACTTGATTTTTAGAGCTAATATAATTTGTTTATCAAATTGCAACACCATGTTTCCTAAGAATTATATAACCTCTTAAATAGATACAAAAACATTTGCATATTGGATATGGTGAAATGTTATAGCATAACAGAGATAAAGCCAACATAAAATATAAATCGAAACATTACATAAAATTGTTATCACATGAGACTATACAAGTAAAAATAGATCAAGTAACTTGATTATTTAATTGACATAACAAAGAAAGCACCATTTCCTGTAAAGTTTGTGGCTTGCAGTATTCTTCAAGCCAGCTGAATACACAAGCAGATAATTCTCCAAAATTAGCAACAGATACAGAAGAGTTGAAAGATTGAAAAAGAGAGTCGCATACAGCTTGAAACTGTAAAAGGTAATTACGTATAGACTTTTGCAATCAGAGGTAATTACAAATTTAGCATTAAAAATTAATTAATTTAAAGCCCAGCATTTTCCTGCACTGTTCATATTTCTTTGAATAATACATGAGGGTGTAGAATTACACTACACACATATAAATGAAATATAAATTTATTCAATTGCTTTATTATTCACTTGACATGAATGAAAGAAATTATTTTGCAAGCCAACATTTTAAAGTGTTATGAAAAATACAATCAATGAATTACATAAAAATTACTACATGAATAATTAAACTCAAAAATGAAGTACAATAATTTAATAACTTACCACCTGAAATTTCATTTCATCACTAACTTTATTACAGTTTTGGTTGGGCTGGCTTTGATGAACTTTAACAATGGTTTCATAGTTCCTACAAAAGTCAATTTAAGTTGCTTGATAGATCAGTACATGGCTTGAACATAACAGTTGAAGTATTATGATGAATCAAATTTTATAAAAATTATCAAATTGATTCTTAAAAGTGAACATTTTTAAAGTAAAATGCAATCTTTAAAATCGGTTAATACTTACAAAACACAAAATTGGCAAAGATGGGGAAATTCTAGATATTTCTATAAACGTTCAATTTTTGTAGTTAATAAAAATAGTAAGATTGCATTCCATATTGATATTGTGAGTCATTGCTATGTAATTAAAAAAAGATCATGGATTCAAAGTTTTCTCACGAATAAGAAGGAGGGGTCATTCTGTGTCAAATCAATCAACAAAAACATTATTTTTTTACCCTTACGATTTGGATTTTGCTGAATTTTTATGAATTATTTAAACATATAAAATGAAAAAAAAAAAAATTCAGAATTTTGGGGGCCTTTGAAAAAGGTAAAAATTAACAAATTTCACAATGTTTGGATACCTTTAAACTGCTGTATATTTTAAACTATTATAGTTAGAGACCTCAAATTTCTGTCATTCTCTTCTACATTAAATAAGCTTTAATATGAAATCCAACATGACTAGCATTGTCGAAAAAGTTTTTTGTTTATAAAACATCAAAAAATATTTTTTTGAAAATCTCAAAAAGGCATATATATATATGTTTTCAAAAAATCAATTTACTACTTGTGTACAAAATTTCAGAATGGGACACAAATGGGTTTCTCTAGAAATACATTTTTATATATATGCTGGTCATTGAAACTGGAAACTGACATATGAATACATAGGCTGAAATGCGTTGAAATTATGTCTATTATTAGTTTTGTGCAAAAATTTAACATTTTGATGAGTGAGAAGGAGTTAGTTGTATGGGAATATCTGTAATCTGCTAAACTGGAAGTCTATAAGTGTTAGATAATAGACAAATGTCCAGTTATCTACAGTTAAGGAGTGGTTTAAAAAGAAGTTGTTTTGCTACTATAGCATTCAAAGTCTCAAAACATACCCCAGAAAGCCCTACTATTGATTGACAACACCCTGTCCCCTCAAGGGGAAAGCGTTCTGAAATTGGAAGATGAAATTTTTCTTGCCAAGTTTTTGCTACCCACCATCAGCACTTATTCAGTTTAAGGTCAAGTGAGCAATTGCATTAATAAATAATAATTAATTACAAGGTAAATTTACTGAAAAAAAAAATATCCAAGAAGGTAATGATCTCAAGAGCTTCTGGAAAGATTATTCGATTCTTGACAGCACTTACTATATGAACATCGCTCGATAATCAGTCAAGTATTCAGTATTAGTCATTCCTGGAGGAAGATTCTATCATACGTAGAAATACTTCGGTGTAGTAAGCTAAAGAAGTTTCTGCTTATGATTTGGCTAATTTAGAGAAACCTGTTGCTGGAGCAATTGATGTTGACAAGCAAAACATTGTCGAGTGGATTAATTGTGATGGGAATGATCTAGGATTTGAGCACTCTACTGATGAACAAATCGTAGATGGAGCATAGGGTATGGTTTTGGTGGAGATAACAGGAAGAAGAGAAAAAGACACTGAAGCTAGCAAGCCATGGCACCACTTTATTACACATTGACAGGCTCATTCTATAAATATCTGGAGGAACAATATGATACGTCCAATTGTAATAAAATGTTATTGAAAAACAAAAGGCGTTTTAATGAAGGAAAAAAAAAAAATGAAAGATTTTTTTGTGAAATTGTAAGCATATGTTGCTACTTATGTATTATTCTCTTGATCGTAAGCGAACTGGAACCACCTGACCTCCTCAGAGGTCCAGTTAGGCTTGACCAGCTTTGGGTCTTTAATGAGGAATGCCTCATGTACTGGGCATCTGTTCAGGCTGACTGCTTCAACAGACAAAAGGAAACAATTTGACAAACTTTTTGCCTTGCCAACATTTGATGGGATAATACACAAGTACCCAAATGTTTAAGAAGTCATAGAATTGTATGTGTAGGCCTCATACTGGAAATAAAATTGTTTTAATGCATTTTCATGTTGATCTGTACCAATTTCTACTATTTTGCAGATTATCCGTGGCATTCAATTATTCACGGTTGCCATGCCACTCAATTCCGAGGATAATAAGGAGTTTACTGTATAAATTATGTATTAGGCAAACAAAAACAAACCTGATGCAGATATTTGTAATGAAATTGCAAGAGAGTACTCCCAAGTAGCTATAATGCAATAGATATGTTCAATTTATCAAGCAATTAGTATTTGTTTTAAATAAGGAATAATAACACTTTCTTGAAATTCTTCACTTTCAAAGAAACATTTACAATTAATTTATTCAATCACTTACGCCTTCATTATTTGTAAAGCAACTACTTCTTTTCGAAGAGCATTCAACTCATCATCTGATTTCTTCTTATGTTGAAGAAGGAATTGTATGTAATCAATTGCTACAAAAAAGTATACTTCATTAATTCTAAGTTATAAAAAAATTGCACTAAAATACCACAAATATTAAAAATTTCTTATACACACAATCTTAATTACAATAATGCTTAAAATCTATTGAACCATGTTAAAATTATCTTAACAAAATATAAAGGGTGATCAAACTAGACCCTTTTTATTAAGCCTGTGTTCATAAATGCAGGATTTAAGTGGAAAAGGGCAGTAAATAAATTAATAGCAATCCGTAAACTATTGCCACAGGAAATGCTAAGGAAACTTCTGGAATGTGTAAATGTATGGCCATTTATGTGTTGACTATGAGAAGATCTTGAACAGTTCTTCCATTATGAAAAACGTTCTGAACAAGACTGCTGCCACAGAGCATGTTCAAATAAGGGAATAAGATTTAAGGAGTTTCAGGAGGATAAATCTTTGTATTATTTACAGACATAGTCAAAGTTTTATCCTAATATAAACTAAAGTTTTTTTTGTAAACATTTTAATATGCCACAAAAGGAATTTTCAGAAATATTTTTTTGTCTGAATCATTATTTTAGTTGAAATATACTAAAAGAAATAAAATAAATTAAAATCCGTACATAGGAAAATTGGGCATTAAAGGGAAAAAATGGTCATCATTAAAGAAAAATTTAATAGATGTAATACTAAAAAGTAGTTGGTCTAAAAGTGCAGAGGTGTGTTTTTTTAAAATTTACAGTAAAAGATACTAACACATTAAAAGTTTCTAGCATACGACCCCCCCCCCCCCTTTTCTCTTAATTTACAAACATTCATAAACAACACTTTGAGCCCCTATATCATCTTTTACAAACTATCCATTTTTTTCAAAACATCCTGTATACATGTATACCAAACAAGAAAACAACCAAAACATAAAAACTATGAAAATATACCTATATCTATTTTTAAATATATTTACATGTGAAAAAATAAAATTAAATACCTATATGCATATTTACTGTTGAGAATTATTATATAAGTAAATAGACATACCCAAGTAACAATTTATGGTTCTAAGATTTTGTTACTTTGCCATTTAATTTATTATTAATAATGATTATTTGACCAACCAATTAACTATATCAAACTATAGAAAAATCCTGATTTTCAAAATATAGTTTAGAAATTTAAAATATAATAAAAGACTATATTTTTTTTTACTAAGCACTGTTTCCAGATTTTTAGTTTTGAAAACAATTGATTAGAAAACATAATCATTAAAATCTACATTTAAAAGCCGTAGCTATTTCTTTGTTTGGTTGCATACTTTTAAATTTAGATTATCTTTTAAATAAAATAAAAGTTAACTAAAAGCAGATATTATTCAAGTTATATATTTATCCATGAGCCGCTCCAGCTGAAGAATGAGCATAAATCAAAACATTTCATGAAAATGTCCTTACAGTTTTATTAACAATCCAACTTGATTTTTTATTTTTTTATGTAAAGTAAATGCTGATATCTATACAATATATTTTTTTGACACAGCAAGGAGTTCAGTATAGTTAAACTTCTTTAATCCTTGGTTAGGCGAGCAACCTTTTGTTTCGCGGTTAGTCGAATGAGGGAAAATGTCCCCCAAATTCAACTCTTCGTGCATACCATTAAATTTGTTACCAAATATCAAAGTGGGTATTTTAATTAAAAACACAACATTATTGAACAGAATAAAGTAAAAATTAAAAATATTAAAAAAATAATGTGAAAAAATTGTAAGAAGGCTTTGATCATGTACTTCCATCTATTGAGAAATTGAGATTGTGGGAGACATTTGTCAACTGCGCGATTAACAAAGGGTTAAACGAAAGTGCATTACAGTAAAAGCCTAACCATCTAACAATCTATTAATAAGAATGCCCTTTTTTTGAAAATCAAGTTAGGCAGGAATGGATTCCACTGTATAACTTATACACAAAATATTACTTTATTAAATTGTTAAGAGAAAGAAACAATAAAAATACAAGACTCCCCCTTAATCGGAACTGATAATAAGCCAGTAAAGCAAAAATATGGTCAAAGCTGATAATTAAAAAAAAAAACAAAAAAAAAAAAATGTTTTTTAGATAATTAAAGGACACATTTAAAAACTGTAACAACTTAACATTCCAAAATTTTTAATATTATAGAGACAAAGGTAGAAGATATGATTACTTGCAGTTTAGTCTCAACAATTTAAAAAAAAACAAAAAACATCACAACCAGTGTGTGTTGCTCTGCATAACAGAGCCATTTCCAATGCTTTTAACCATCCGTATGTGATATGGGGAATGTAACATTGTCAGTGTCATTATCTAGAACCACATCCAACAAATTCTCTTGGTGGAGATCCTTATCAATTGTGATACTGTACCACCCACCAAAGGAAAAAGTATTTCTTTTTTGAAAAGTTTTTAATTTTACTAGAGTTTTATGTCCCATATTTAGAAAAATTTTGTCCAGTTGAATGGAGACTGGTTAAGTGGAATTCTACTATACATAAATTATACGTACATCTTTGCAGAATAGTTGCTTTACTTAACTTATAACTGCTAATACTGTCTTGTTGTTGACAAGTAGGTACAAGTGATTGCAAATCTTCATATCCTCTCTGAAATATACATGTTTTTTTTAAAAATAAGAAAGAAAAAAAGGTAGTTAGGACAACAAAAGTCTACATTCTTATTCATACAATAAATTTTTATAAATATAATCCATTCTTATTCACACAATTTATGAATATTAATAGGCAATACTAAAACACTAAGTTCAATGAGAAAGTTGCATGTTTTTTAGTTTTATTTTTAAATAAAAGTAGAGAAAAAAATCATGAAAAACAATACCAATGTTTCAAAAATCTGAGCTTGGATAGATAGTTAAAAAAAAAATTTAGTTTTGCAAAAGCTACTTTGCGTGTGACATCAATGCGCAGATGATGAACCAGTCTAAAACCTGTTTTAGACCAGTTTCCTCCTTGAATTTTCCACAGAATCTATGCGTAACAACGTCACGTTTTTTTTAAAGCGTTTTTGGTCATGTGACTTTTGCTTTGATTTCAAACTCGATTTTTGATTAATTGAAAGCATAAAGATAAAAAATAATTGCACTGCTCAAATATATTCATTGGATAACACTAGAAAATACAAAAAATATTCATTTTCCTCACTTGTGCAAGTTCCTCATTAAAACCCAAAATTAGTATAGTACACATGACGTTAATTAAAAAAACAAAAAAAACAACAACAAAAAAACAATGAAAATGCACAAGAAGAAAAATATCCTGTTAGAAGGGAAAAAAACCAAGGTCATGACTTATAGTGTGAAATAAGGCACTGCTATATAAAATGCCAGTTAAAAAGTAACCTTTATAGCGTCTCGTCTTTTCTGTTCTGCCTGCGTGTGAGCTTCACGTCTTCTTTCCTTATAACTTAGAGTTGATCTTGTATCACTGTCTTCATCATCTATCAAAAGAAAAGGGAAAATACTGCATTTTTAGTTTATATAGCAAATAAAGTTGTGTAATGTATAATTTTAGTTCATAAAGCGAAAATCCAAGGTAATGCTTTTATAAGAGTATTAATAACAAAAAGGAGTACAGTGAAAGTATAAGGTACAAACACAGCATAACAAGAAACAAAAATAGAAGAAAAAGCAAGATTATAATTGCAATAAAAAAAAAAAAAGATTCTCAATATAACCAATAAATTTCACATAAATTACTGCAAGAGCAATTGGTACTAAATTTAGAAAAATTTGTGACCAAAATGTTTAAATAGCAAATTGTTTTCCAATGGTAACATTAAAAAATAAATGCTCATTCTTTTCACAACACTGCATCAAGCTAAGTAGGTATGTTTTGACTTGCGTGATTGTAGTTTTATTCCTGCAAAAAATTATACTGCTTGATAAATTTTTAATAAGTGATCAAGTGATGCACTATTTATTTGGAGTGAAAAAGTTTATGTAATTTTGTCATGCATCTAATATTGACACCAAGACAAAAAGATCAAATTACATTTATCAACTCTGATATGTATATAAAGAAAGAAGTATGAAAGGACTTTTAATGCTGGTCGACAGATTTTGCAAGGTCTGAGAACTTCAATTTAAAATAGAAAAAATAAATAAAAAATCATTAAACAAAATGAGTCTTAAGTATTTAGACAAAGATTTTTGCAATTAAATGAGTGATTGGTTTGAAGCATGGAATGAATTGCCAATGGGCAGGCTGTATCATATAATACCATGTTCCTTGCAAGAAAAATGCCGACCACTTAAACGTTAAAAATCATTTTCATGTTTTCTATTTTTATTTCCAAGTTATACATATTGAGGGTTCTATCCTTCAGTTTTAAAGTGATTGATTGTGCTTTTAATTAAAAAACTGAAATCATTGATATTATAGGCAAAATGCTCAAAACTTATGAATAATTATAAATTTTTGAGTAAAACAAGATCCATTCATTCTGATACACAGAAAGTGAGAGTAATATCTAGCTTGATTAAGATAAAATGAAGGAAACTACAGGGTTTCTACTAAAATAAAATGTCGTGAATCCATGACTTTCCAAGACTGAAGAAAATAAATTTCCATGACTCAAGAAATCACAAAAAAAAAAGAAAAACCTACATGAATTTTACTAGGATGAACATAGTAAGCAAATTATTGTACTATAAAATGATTTTTATAAAGTTTTATTATATATTAGGTAAAACTCCTTGTTTCAGTAACGAAGATCCTCCAAAATCAGAAAAAAAAAGAGAAACAATTGTCCATTCTTTGATATTCCAGAGTAAAAAAAAGCTAATCAATCTTTGTAAAAATATTTTTGAAGAATGAATAAGCCAATAACAATAAATTAAATTATTTAATCAAAATCAAATGTTTTGATAGCAATTATGCAAAATTGTAGTGCACTGTGTTGAGAAAGAAGTCAAAATGTAAACACAAGCTTATCAAATCACTTAATTTCACTTTTTATATTATGAATTTTTTTCACTGGTCGTGGTTTTTAACTGTGACCCCTGTTTCTGTCAAAAGGTAGATGAATCACCGAAGAGATGAATAATGATCATGGCATTTATGACGTCATAGTCATGTGATTTTATTTAACATGTTTAGGAATCCAAGAAATTCACTGATTTTTCATGACTTAAGGTAGTTTTTTTGCTAAAAATCATGACTTTTCATGACAAAATTTACCCACTGTCCTAATTCATGATTTTCCATGACATTTCCTGACTTTCCATATGGGCGGAAACCTTGAAACTAACAATTTATGCTGATCAGGTACAGAAATAAAGTACCATTAAAATGAACCCTAAAAATTCAAAATTTATTGAATTAGTTGAACACCTAGGAATGCGACAGTGTTCCTAGATATTGTTTAGTGATTGTATATATTTTTTTGTCCTAAAGGGTGATCTACATATTAAAACTAAACCAAACATTTAAAAGTTCAATGCAAACACCATAATATTATGCTATATTTAGATTTAGCATAAAAATGAATGTTTAAATTCAAATTTCATAATTTTTCAATGAGTGATTAGTAATTTAAATGATAACATGGAAATTAAATATTAATGTTAAAAGGAAAAATTGTTTTTTTAGCCATAAATTCTTAAATAATTAATACAGTTTAGTAATTTTTGTTTTAAACGTTAGTTTGTTAAAGGCCAAATACAAACAGCATACAACTTTTACATTAAACAGTTTAATAATTATTAATAAATAAAACAATTTAATTTTTTTTAAATAGAAACATTGATATTTTTTTGCTTTCATTAGATTTGTCATAGTTGATGTAAATCAAATATGAGTTCAAAACCATAATTAATTAACCCACTGGCGGTCATGCATGTATACATGCGTCATTTGATCCTCAGTTTTTCCATCCATGCACAACATATTTATAATTATAAATAAAATTTGAAATAAAATATTTTTTAAATATTTTTATTAGGATGATAGTTTATAACCTATCAAAAACAAATGAATAAAAAATAATTAAAAAAAATTATGTATTTGAATTAGAAATATAATTTAAAAATTATTGTAGGAAAAACAACTGTAGAATTTTGTCCATTTCCTGAACCGTCAGTGGGTTAACAAAAATTCAGACTCATGGGATATCAACATCAGATAATATAGTGATTGAACAAGTTTGTATTCCTACACAACATTACATTAAATTTAAAAATATACACGAAGTTTAAAAATTAAAAAAAAAATTATTCAGCAAACTTTTATTAGATTAGTGAAATATATAAGAAATAAGTATGGTCTAATTAACATAAACTATGCTAACATTGTTAGATAATACTATAGTAACCTAACAATTTTGTATTGATAGACAATAATTATATGAAAATAATATACACAAAATTAAAAACAAATTTTATTATTTGTTAAAAGTTAGTTCGTAACTTTTAAGAAAATTATTGACAAAGGTTGCAGGGATAATATGAGACTGTAACATGCAAATGTTTGTGCTTTCTAAAAAGTGATCTACAGATGATAGGAATTTACATTTAACAAACAATTTCAAATTCAATTGCGTTTGATAAACAATTTCAACATTCTTATTAAATTTGCGTTTACTTAGTAAGGTTTCTGTAAAAAATAATTACACTTTATTGGATACAGTTTATAAAAGCCTAAAATTTGTATTTATCAATCTTATAACAGTAGTATATTGGTTGGTTTGCACGCTCAACAACCTATTTTTATGCACAATAACGGCTAACGTACAGCTTAACGTGGATTCCGAACCACAACAATATCCATGCCTAGACCTGAAAATTAAAATTTTCAAGTAGTAGCCAGTAGACACTTTTAAAGCCGGATTTACACGCTACCTGTCGAGGTTCCAGTTTAGATCACCAGTCAGTGACGTCACCAGGCTACTGGTTCCAGTAAACAAACATTTTCTACTTACTGGCGCCGGCGACTCCGATCAACCAATCACGTGTGCTTTCTCGTGATCACCGATAGATGGCGCAATGGTCCCCTAGCTGACGTCGCAGAACTGGCGATCTAAACTGGAGGCCCGACTGGTAGCGTGTAAATCAGGCTTTAGTTTAGTAGTCACCTCATTACATTTTTTTTTTGACCAATGGCCTAGCCAGGAAAGGAGAGCTAGGGTTTTACTTTTTACCTGAACATATGAAGTAGGGCAGCGGTTCCCAACCCATGGGCCGCGGCCCACTTGTGGTCCGCAAGTAGCTTGACACTAAGCCGTGGACTCTGGTCAAGAGTCTAGGTTAAGGTAAATATTGTAGTAGTTTCAGGGATAGCGGTCGAATAATTTGATTTTTGTTAACAATTGAGTATCTTGATTGTTAACAAAATTCCAATTATTCGATTATATACTTCGATGGTTTAACGAATGAATTCTCTTGGTGGAAAAGAGCAAAGGGTCTCAGTCATCAAGGTTAACGTTATCTCCCCTCCATCTTTCCGAAATTGTTTGGACACATTTGCCAGTGACAGTGGTTATGTGCTGATGTGTCGTAACGTTATGTCTGCTGTGAATTAAATACTATTGCTTCACGTCAATATAGATATTTGGGATCGGACAGGATCTTAACCTTCTGAGGGTCATGGGCGTATATATCCGTCATTTGATCTTCAGTTTTTCCAGCAATACACAACCTTTTTAAATTTATAAATAAAATGTAAAATAAAATCTTTTTTAAATCTTTTTATTAGGATGATAGTTTAAAACCTACTTAAAACAAAGTAAATAAAAAATAATTTTAAAAAATTATATATTTGGATCAGAAATAAAATTTAAAAATTATTGCAGGGAAAACAACTGTATAATTTTGCCCATTCCCTTGACGCTCAGAGGGTTAAAGTAAGGTGGTGAAGCTGTCAAGTGATGAAGGAAATCCCACATGTGATTCTACAAGTAGCGATATTGTTAGTAGGTCGATGTTAAGTGCAAGTTGCTCTAAAATAGGAAAGAAAACTAAACCATATTTTCGTAAATATAAGTCTGATTTTTTAAAATGCGGATTTGTGTTCTCTGGTGCTGAGGAAGAACCAAAGCATCAGTGTGTGATTTGTTTCGAAATGCTATCTAATGAATGTATGAAACTTTCAAAACTTGAAAGACATCTATCAACTAAACATCTTGAATGTGTGGGAATATCTCTCAATTACTTTGAAATCAAGAAAATAAATTTTTTTATGACTAAATCTATCATGGAAAAATCTTCAAAACAGAACCAACTAAGTACCAGAGTATCTTATGAGCTGTCTTTGTTAATCGCGAAGAAGGGGTCAGCTCACACCGTGGGAGAAGAATTTATTATACCCACAGCAAAAATAATAAGTAATGCTTTGTTTGAAGAAATATGTACAAAAAAGATAAATGAAATTCCGTTATCGAATACAATGGTGAAAAGAAGAATTGATGAAATGTCGGAGGATGTGAAAGAAGCTGTCGTTACTGTTTTGAAACAGAGTGATTATTTTACGCTGCAACTTGATGAAAGTACTGACGTAGCTGGCCAGCCTAATTAATTAGCTTGTGGCCGTTTTGAATTCAATGGCAATATTAAAAAAGAAATGTTGTTTGGCCAGTCTTTGCTGACAAAAACAACTGGCGAAGAGGTTTTCAAATCCGTTGGCAGTTTCATAAAAAAAAAAAAAAAAAAAAAAAAAAGGAGAAAAAAAAAAAAGGAAGTAGATTGGTCAAAGTGTGTAGGTATGACAACTGATGGGGCACGTGCTATGTCTGGAATTTATACTGGCTTAGTCACCAGAGTTAGGTCAGTTGCTCCCTTAGTTCAATGGACACATTGTAGTACACACAGAGAGGCTCTTGCAGTTAAAGGTTTGGGTGAATGTCTAAAA
Source organism: Linyphia triangularis (assembly GCA_963978545.1). Lineage (NCBI taxonomy): Eukaryota > Metazoa > Arthropoda > Arachnida > Araneae > Linyphiidae > Linyphia > Linyphia triangularis. Next base: position 37,686,953 of record OZ021733.1, on the reverse strand, counting down.
AAACTCTGGATACTGCAATAAAAATCATCAACTTTATTAAGAGGCCTAAAAGTTCCAGACTGTTGTTTTGAGCAATGAAATGGGATGTAAGCACAAACAGCTTCTACTTCATTTCAAAGTTCGGTGGCTGTCGAGAGGAAAAGTATTATCAAGATTGTTTGAATGATTGTTCCTTATGGAGGGAGAAAATGATTAAAAACTTGCAAGTTCTTATTTAAACTGTGTGACTGATGAAAACTGGTTTGGCATATTTGGCGGATATTTTTGGTGCCTTCAACATTCTTAAATTAACTCTGCAGGGAAAGGACGTTCATAAGTTTTTTGTACAAGACAAAGTCAAAGCAATGATACTTAAACTTCGACGATGGGCTCTAAAAGTGGAACAAGATTCCTTCGACGTATTTCCAGTTCTACATGATTTTTTGGGAACCAACGAAGTCAAAATTGATAAAACAACAGCTACAGCCAAACACAGCTACACCTCAAACCTTTGGCCTCCAACATCAAGTAATTTAAAATTATTTACTTTTCTTAATTTATATAATATTGTTATAGGCCCAATGAAAACATTAGTTTTCTTAAAACAGTAACTGTTTCAAACAGAACGATTTTTTAAAACTATTCTTGATTTATTTTTATTCATACCTGTTACTCCTCATTTCTATGAAAGAGAAATATACGAACTAGAGCAGTAAGTAAGTCTTTTCAGGTTTTAGAAACTATTTCCCTAAAATTTTAGATGAAATCCAATGGATCAGAAATCCATTTGAAGAAAAGTTACCCAAAAAAATTGAAAATATCTTCAAGTGAAGAAGACTCGTTAATTGAACTATCATGAGACCAGACTCTAAAATCGTGTTTTAAAACACGAGCCTTTTCAACTTTACTTTTTTTGAAAAACAAATACAGAAATAAATTGAACGTTGAGAGTGATTTGAGGCTAAAACTATCCAGTTTTAATCCAGACATTGACTCTCTCGTGGGGAACAAACAATGTCGGAAATCCTATTGATTTTTTTTTAAAACTTTGACCACTTGTTCTTTAGTTTTCTTCAAGTTGTGACAGCAAAGTAAATACAATAAAGTTAATTTTTATATAAAAATATAGTTATTAATTACTGACTCACGCATGTATATATTTTATTTGTTAGTTGGTTTCGAAGGATTTTTTACGAAATAGGTGGGTCACACAACTAAAAAGAGGATGTTTCAATTCTTTATTTGATTTGTATTAAAAATATAAATCAAAAACACATATCTAAGTTAATTGTGTTTAATAAAATGTCAATGAAGGGACACAAAAATAAAGTACATGATCTAAGCTTTTTCACTTATGGATGCCTATAGATTTGTTGCACATCTGTAACATAGCGCTGTAAAGGGGTAATAAAAACGAAAAAATATGTCGGGATCAATTTGAAATATTAAGGAATTTAGGATTCTAATATATTCTGTTGACAAAAAATGCAAGAGAAGAAGAAAAACAATCATGCCTGTAAAGGATGCAGTCAGATTGAAGTTTGAGAATTTTTTTTAACAGTAAGGCTACCAGTGGCCGCGCTGTAAATTTATAGGATAACTAAAAATATGACAGAAGTAATATGCAAGTAAAATAAGGGTTCTAATATATTTTGTTGACAAAAACGCCAGGCAAGAAGAAAAATAATCATGCCTGTAAAGGATGCAGTCAGATTGAAGTTTGAAGATTTTTTTTCACAATAAAGCGGCGGCCGCACCCGCACGTGGAATGCAAGAAGGGAAACTCAAAAATTTCAAGATTCCACGACACTTTTCTGATTTTCCTGAATTCCCTGTTTTGTCACCACCCTGTCAACTCATGAATCCATATCGTGGATGAATAGATTTTAATGGCGAAAAGAAAGAGATTTTCATTGATTTGGAAATTTCGTTACATTTGGTAACAATTAAAAAAAATCGTAGGTGAGGGGAGAAACGAAAAGTGTCCAGTTGATTAGTTTATTTAGTCGTCTCATCACGCCGTATAATCGACCTGTGGCGAGTGGCAACTAGATATTTTCAGGTCTATCCATGCCTAACCAGGAATTCAAACCCAGAACCTTTGGCATGCGAGGCCAGAGCGCAAACCACACAGTCATCCGATGGGCTTAACAGTAGTATACATTAAATTTCTATAAATATACAGGGTGATCAGTGTATTTAAGGCCCTGCATTTAAGATTGTTGAACATAATTCCAAATAATGATAGATTTCAACTTCTGTTTTGAAAATAATCTTTGACCTATTTTATGCTGGCCACCCTGTAGTTTCGATATTGAATTTACTTCGTACAAAGTTGGCACATCTTTAATCTTGTAAATAAATAATTTTACTTTTGAGTTACTTTACTGCTTTTGTATTAATCTGTTAATTATGACACAATAAATCCAAATAGTTTCCGTGTAAGTTTAGACTAATACCTGTATTTTTATCATGTCTTCCAACATGCAAACGTTTGTTTCCTCTAGCTGTAATGTTGGACCATAAAAATACACTTCTTAATATTAATATTGCGATTTGCTCTGAAGATCTGCCAAAACATTTCCATTCAATAAGCAATGTGTTTTTCAACAAAATGAACGGAAATTTAGATTTTAGGATAAAAAAATATTCTAAATCAAGTAAAAAGATAATAATATAACCCATAAAAAGAGAGTTTTTAATGTAAATCCTTCATATACATTGCTAATTTTTATGTGTAATTTGCCACTTATTGAGCTCAGATCGAGTTTTCAGAGTGTTTGACCACTACAAACAGAATATCCATTCCAAACTATTTACTAACATCTTTTTTGCTCCCAAAACTTGACTGAATACACTGTCATCCACAAAGATTCTACTTGTCAAGATTCAGTTCAATTGGATGATGGAAAGTGGGTTAATGAGTAGTCCAAAGATTTTGCTTCGTCAACCTTAATAGGGGAATGTTTCAGTTATTAAATATCTCCAAATTGAATATGTTTGAATTAAGCTTGGTGTCTGAAGCTCTTGGTAGTGTGAATTAAAGCTGATAAGTCTGACGTAAGAAAACAGAAACGGGTGTAAAAGCGGCCTTTGTATGACAGTCCTAAAACTTGATAGGAAAAAATGTCATCGAAAATGAGTGTACCAGACAAGTTTCAGAGTTCAATTGGGTGACGGGAAATAGGTTTATTAATATTCTTCAGTGTCAATTTAAGCAGTTTAGTGACAGTCCACAAAACTTAACAGAATGCAACCTTATTGACAATCAATGTATCTGTCAAATTTCAGTTTGATTGGATGACAGCAAGTTGGTTTTTTAAGGAATGATAGAAGTGTGTATAAAATCCACCTTTTAGAGACAGCGACAGCCCCCAAAATTTGATAGAATGCATTGTCATCAGCATTGAATGTACATGCCAAGTTTCAACCTGATTGGATCACGGTAAGTGGCTTATTTAGCCATCCACAGATGTGCAGGCCACATGCACATAAACAAAATCAAAGTTAATAAAAAGAATTTAAAAAATAGGGGTTCATATTGAAATTTTCAAAGTTAGAATTAATTTAATTTAACATAAAGCCACTTAAGAAATATATATTTGTACCATACACATAAAAAATCATAAACAAACACTTTGGTACAAACTGCAACATTCTACTACTTTTAGAACCAAAGGTATAACCATTGTTCAGATTTCTTATTTTTGCTTAGTGTACACACTTTTAATTATGAATAAACACTTTTTCTGGGTGTGGTTAAGAGGATTTCTACTTAAGGAAACAAATTAGATTATGAATGCAAACCTAAAACTTTCTACAATATTGCATCATGATACTTATTGTTGCTTTTAATACAAAGACGCAACATGGTGTCACACCAATTCGCGTTTAAAGCGACAATATGATAATTCAATCTAAAACATCCATCAAGCAGATCTTCAGAGATGCCAACCTTTGAGAAGAGCCATCAGTAAAAATATGCAATGATTTTAGTAAAATCAAAATTCCAGTTAAAAAAGAAGCAGTGGATAAAAATAGCTACCTTAAAAGGTTAATTCTTAATGTAATTAGTGACAATGTATATTACAGACACAGTACAACAGCTCGAAAGCAACAAAAAAGCTAATGATAAAGCAACAGAAATCATTAAAAAAAATTGCACACGTCCAACATTCTGGCTACAAAAAACATTTAAATAATTAATATAATATATAATAAACAGATGAATCTAATTAAACCCATTTTGATAATTTTTTAAACTGCATTCAAAGTACTGCAAAAATGGAATATTATTATATCAGCTAAACTCTCGACGAAAATGACTATCACTACAAGGTAAATATCTGCGATGGTGCCCGCCATATTGGCAAAAATTTTGGTAATAGTGGAAGACTGGCAAATGTCAAGAGTATTGGCCAATTATTGAAAGAAAGAAAAAAGAAAAAAAAAATCATGCAGGTCTTTTCTGTAGATTTCAAAGAACGTCTGTGAAACCGAAAAAAAAAAGTAAAAATTATGGAAAATCCGTAAAAGTTGTCATCTATGTGTCTTACTCATCGTGAACACAAAAAACACAACAAAAAGAATTGATATCTACCATAAAACAACAAGACATTGTAATAAAAAAGCCAAGTAAAAGTTCACCAGAGAAAGTTTTGCATACTAACGTTTGCGACCATGTTTAATTTTTTGGTGGTACTTGTACACAATGATCTAAATTGGGATTATTGGGTGAAAACCAAATAGGCAATCAGTTCTTGGCAGGTTAATTTTTATATAATTAATCTCAATTCAGTGCATTGGGGAAAAAGTAGCTCAAATATATGAAATGAGATTATTTTGAAACAATTCTATACTGCCAAGTACTGCTTGCCTATGGGGATACTTCCCAATAGTCAAAATTTAGTTCATTGTGTACAAGTACCACAAAGAAATTAAATGCTGCCACTTGGCAGCAGGCATTAGATTTCATAACTTTTTCTGGCTGGCCATTTTATTTGACTTTTTTTTTACAATGTCAAGTTGTTTTTTGGTATGTATTATAAAAGTTGAGGCATGTTATTAAAAACATATGCTAAATTATATCTTGCCTTGTACTTATATAATATTCAACTTCTTAATAGTAGTATAATAAGATGGGAAAGGTGTTAGAGTTGACTTACCCAGATAACTTCCTGAAATTAATTTCAAACACTTATAATAGAATTTTTTTTTTTTTTAAACTGAAACATACAAAAATATATTTGATACAAAATAACCATTATTGGCCTTTTTTTTTTAATTAAATTTTGAAATTCAAAATAATTCTAAAAGTAAAATAAAAAAGCAAATCAAAAACAATATATATATATATAAAATAATTATACAAACGCAACAGAAAAGAAAAAGCATCCCAGGTATTCAGCATTTTAGGTAAAAATTTGTTATTATTAAATATGACGATTTAGCAGTCATACGGAATTTAAGATATATGGTTTATTTTAACCTGTTAACCAGAAAATAAATTTTTGTTCAAATCGTTTCACGATGTGTATAAAGAAATGCCATAATAAAAGAACATTGTTTTTAACTTATTGATTTTATTTATTTCGACAAAATAATTTATGATATTTAATATATTAGCATAAATAAAATATTTTTAATGTACAAAAAAGGAATTGAAAGAATTTAAATAATCATTTCTCCGAATTACATTCCTTGAAGCAATGCCATGAAAAAAATTTTCATCATGCCTACTGAAGTAGTCTTCCAAGTATGAGTTAAATTCACTTTAAATTGAAATACTATAAGAAACCAATTACTTTATTTAAAATTCCCAAATCACCTCAAAAATAGATTTTTAAATAAGCTAAACAATTTTTCATGAAATGACATAGATTAAAATTTTAATTGCTTAGAATTGGGAAAATCATGGGAATTGGAGATTTAATTTTTATTTTTAATCTTACTTAACTTAACATATACAGGGATATTTTAGTGGTGTACTGTAGATTTGGATGCTTTATAGACAAACATGTAAAGCGTAAGAACAAGAATAAAATTCCACAATGAAATTCGTAAAAGAAAAACAGTTAAATTTATAAATTTAGAGATAATCCTATTCAAGTAAACTGTATTAATATACTTTTCTCTATTTTCAAACTTTGAAAACGTACCTTTATAAATGCAACATGATTATAACCTAATCCAAAATACATAAAGTTAACTTTGTGTGTTTAAGAAGAAACAAACATTTATGGCCTCAGGATAAGCAAGATGTATAATTTTTTTGAAAGAAATAATTGATATTTAATATAAAAATCTTACGGTGAAAAAAATTAAAACAGACAATTACCAGTGTTGTGAGCAGATGACGAAGTTAAAAGATCAATGGATCCTGTAGACGATGTTCTAGAAAAAGAAAAACTTAAACTGGGGGCAGGAGGACTTGCTAGATTGAGTTTATCATTTTCTGACCCTAAAATTTTTGAAACATAAAGAATGGAAATCAAAATATAATCTTGCTTACATGAAAAGCAGATATAAAGGAGAGAAAAACAGCACTTTCTGGAGGGAAATAGTTGAATTCATAAATACCCTTTATAATTTATATGTTAAAATGCATTAACAGAGTGTGCTACATATTATTAAGCTTTACTAAGCATGATCATAATTTGTTAAAGCATTATCAAAGGCACACTACTAGTTATCATACACAATTAAAAGTAACATTTAACTGTAGTTATTATTTGTAGGCTACCAAAATTAGCTTTGTTATCCACACCAGTCTAAGGTTATTTATCTTACCACATAGAGACACTTAGCAGTTTGTAGAGCAACATTTTTAAAATAATAAGAATTCTAATTATAAAAGAATTAAAAATAAATTTTAGTTATAAATTCCATAGTTAAAATTTTTAAAAAATGATAGCGTACAGAGAATGAACAAGACAAATTAAATTAGGCAATCATTTACAAACCTAAATCAAATTTTACTTCTGAATAACAACTTGGGTCTGTCATGACTTGAATCCAATATCGAACCTAAACAAAAGGTAATGTACTTAAATTGGTATAAAATGTTTTAAATTTAAAAGAAAACCTTATCATTGTTTCTTAAGAGGAGATACTACTTAATGAGCATTTAGGTAAGTATTTTGTGCATGACTAATTTGAAATTCTTTGCAACTTAACTGTTTGGAGTTCACATTTCCTAGAATCCACTTAAAAACTTAGAATGGAAATAAAACAGATGATGGGAAAATTTATTCGATTATATTAGGTGACTTAGCCTCAACCATGTTTTTATCCATATATAAAAACAAAAGCCTTGACTCACTTACTGATTAATTCATTACTAATTCCCACACTTTTTGCAATGCTAGAGGGTTGAAATTTGGTGCAGTAGTTTCTTGTAAGCTAATTAGGAAAAGTAAAGACGTTTTATTTAAATATTTTGCGATTAAAGTATATGAAATTGAGAAAAAGAAGGTGTGTTCAAAACTTAAGATCTACTCATAGACTTAAATACTATTTAGACAACATTTTTAAAGTTTACCATGTGTAACAAAGATCAAACCATGTGACACAAGTATCCATGAACAAACAAAGAAAAAAAGCTATTCCTTTCAATGGCAAATACAGAAGTGTTTCATAGGAAAATTCAATGATCCTGAAAAAGTGATCCGATTTTGTTCTGCATTTGGTTGCAATGAGAATTTGAAGAAAGAGGGTTCAATAACCTTTTACAAGTGCTATTTTTTTAAAAAATGTTGTCTATAATTTAAGTTTTGTAGCACATTCATAAAATTTGTTTTTGTTTTGCATTCTCAGAAAGGTATCTTCAAGTGGTTTATTGTAGATATTACTTAATCTAGGCTTATCAAGTTTCAAGATCGATATGTTTTATTTATTTATTTTTAGATTTTACCCATTTTTAAATACTTGGAATCTTCAAAGTAAATAAAGAACATTTATAGCATTGTTTAAATATTTGCCTATCAGTTTGACGAGGCGATTTTTTTAATACAAGTATTTTTTTCGTCACTCATTCAATGTGTGTATTTGAAAATTAGCGCGTTGAATAACAAATCCAAATTATTATTTGGTTTTAACATAATGAGAATGTTGAATGGGTACAGAATATTACACATTATCAAATATATATTTAAGTTTATTTTCCTGTTTCCGTTTGATAAGCATAATTTTTTTTTTTTTTTTAAATTATCAAAAAAGTAAATTTTTTTTAACGATAAACTGAAGGCACGAGTTGTTTAATACATTTTAAAATCCTTTATACTAACTTCGATTTTGCTTTTTGTGCGTTTGTGGCAGAAAAATCTTCGGAGGGCATGAAGGTTGTGACGGTGTGCTCTACCGGAGGTTGAGCTATACGATGTGCCGTTGACCACCGCACAGCTGCCAAGTGAGCATGGGCACAAAACCCATATAACACCGGCCTGTTGTTGAGATTAAGCAGTTGTTAAAGGTTGATAGTGGATGTGTATCGCTAGCTTGTGTGGCGTGTTATGCCAAGGATGACCCTTTGAACAGACGACCGTCCCTGCACAGCAATGTTTGAATTAGTAGCAGCAGCACATGGGTGAGCTCGTTTAAGTTTTTCTTGCGTGTTCCCCTCCCTTCATTAGTTTCCGGGTTTGGTTTGGTGCTGTGATATATGTTTTAAAGCCAAATAAAGTACTAATTTGAACGTAACTCTATTGCCTCTTTTTTCATGTCTTGTCAAAAACGAGAACGTCACAAGGTGCCAATTACTGCCATTTAAAAGAGCTGAATCTTGACAGTCTCAAATGATAATGAATTGTATCAAGTTTTGGGGCGATCATTAAAAGGCTGCTTTTACACATGTTTCTATTGCCGTACCAGAGTGCTAATTAATCTACTTGCCATAATCTAATCAAGCTGAAACTTCACAGATAAATGACAATGCGTTCTATAAAGTTTTGGGGGAGCAAAATAAAAAGTCCATGGTAAGATTTAAACCATATGCACACAGATTCATTAACTACTTCTACAGTGTGAAAACTTTTACATAAAACTAAGAGATTGTATCTTCATTCAAGTGCTCGGATCATTTCATGCACATTAACTGACGAAAAACGTACTTGCCTTGAAGTGCAAAATACACTCTTCATCACTTTGTTGACGACGTTCCATAATAATTTTGAACAATTTCAAACCAAAATTCTTGCCAAGTAGTTTTTAAAGCCAAAAAATTATCTTTTAGCACAGTTCGGCACAATCTTGCTCGAAAAAAGGTTTTTGGACGCAGTTTGAAGCAAGGTAATCAGTTTGGTGCACTGATTAGTTCAGCGCAATTGGAGCAGCTCTTACATCCCTGCGAATGTTCAGCACAATATGTACAATTAACTAACAAATAAATTAACACACAAGACAAATTCCCTATTTCACTAAATAAGTAAACTTTTTATTTAATTTCGGCAATTCTATAGGGAGGGGAACGTGCCAAATCTTCCGCCCTGCTCTCTGTCAAGTCACATGTCTTGTCTTGGTTTCATTCTTGTTGTACAATTGAAAAAGAAGCATGCAGTCTACTGGGAATTATTGGTGTATGGATCTACACCAAGGTTTTTCTAATACACCAGCTTTACTTATCTAGGTTATTGAAAACAACAATTTTTGTTTGTTTACAAGTATGTTCAAGCAAGTTTACAAATATGTTCTTACTACCAAATAAGGGCTGTCACACATTTAAACTTTGGTAATTTCTAAAGCTATCTGGGCTTTGAAAGTGAAATGAAATATTTTAGAACCTATAGTAAGCAGGGCCGTCAACAAGAGTTTCGGGTCCCTACGCTCTCCAGATACATGCTAGACAAACTTGATATGGTTTGGCATTGGCTAGTTGAAGAGGGGCAGGAGGGGAGGCAATCGATTTGGACCAATTGCTTAGAGTAGAAAAATGTCGGCCCCCTCCTTTTCCCTTTGTTTCTTTTATTTTGTCGACATTCTAGTCATCAGTTATATGTAAGATGCTAAAGTTCCCACTAAGTTGTGTGCCTTCGGGCTTCATTTGCCTCTAATAAAGCAGCAATAACATTATACCCATTCACAACAGAATGCCCTTATAATAAACTTTGTTCTTTTTGTAAATCAACGCCTATTTTCCCAACACCCCCCATCTTGTAATGGAACATGCTACTGATTACATATAAACGTTAAAAACTGTTGTGGCAACACTCGATTCTGAAACTACGTTCCTGTTGGTATGTAAATAATCCGTGGATTGTAGGCACCCACGTAAATGTTTCCTCTAGTTTTTACCTAGAGTCTTAATTAAATAAGTTTCATCTAAGAATTGCCTTTTCATTCATCTTTTATTGTGGTCAAATCCCACAATGGTGGTGGGACCCAGACGCCTTTCCACTGCGCCGAGATTTGAAGGTACTAAGCGAAGCTAAGCCTAAAAACGTTCACCGTTAAACCAACGGGCGGCCGTTTTGAAAGTTTCGTTCCTGCATACCAATTCAGCATTCATGTCTAGCGAAAAAATGTCTTCAAACACCACGAGCATCGAAAGACTCGGTAAGGAGAATTATAATACCTGGTAGCTTCAAATTGAAGCCATATTGGTTAAAAATGATCATTGGATTTAATGCATCAGGCACAGAACCGAAACCAACGAACAATGAAGTCAACTTGACAAAATGGACTGTAAATGATCAAAAGGGAAAAGCAGATATAATTTTAGCTTTGACTCCCAGTGAACTTTGCCATGTGAAACATTGCAAAACTTCGAACGAAGTATGGATGAAGTTAAAATCTGTTTACGAGTCAAAAGGTCCGGCTAAAAAAGCCACACTTTTAAAACAGCTATTATTCAAACGCATGACTACCGAGGATATGTCCACGCATCTAAACTCATTTTTTGACACAGTTGACAAACTGACCGAGATGGAAATCGAGATTGCAGATGACCTATTATCAATTCTATTGTTATATGGTATCCTGGATAGCTTTGAAAATTTTAGGTGAACAATCGAATCAAGAGACGAATTGCCAAAACCTGATGTTCTAAAAATAAAACAGTTGGAAGAATTCGAGTCCCGACAAGGAAAAGGAAGCCAGGATACACCAAATGCATATTATTCGTCTAAAGGAAACTATCAATAGCAAAACCGTACAATTCCTGGAATGCAGCAAATTAAAATAAAAGAACGAGTAATAAACCATTTCGAAACATCGTTTGCAGATTCTGTACCAAGAGGGGCCATAAAACCGAAAGCTGTTTAAAGAAAATCGCAGAAAACAAAACAACATCTTCAAAAGATGAAAGAAAATGTTCGACACAACGAAATGAGTGTGTGACAACAATCTGCACGGAAATTTCTATGAAAGCAAGCGAAACACCACTTTTGTGTTTGACAGTGGTGCGAGCTCCCACATGGTAAATGATGAAAATATGTTTTTCGAATTCTAGAAATAAGCGAACTCATACAGTAAATTAGCTGAGGACAAAACTGCAGAAATAACTGGAAAAGGTTCCGTTAGAATAACAGTTCTCGACGAGCAAGGTACTAAAACAGTTCGACTTGAAAATGTACTTTGTGTTCCTGAACTAAAAATGAACTTGATCAACTTCAAAATGCACACGAAACAACCGTTCTGTAATTTTTGATGCACATGAAGCAAAAGTAATTGAAGAAAACAGATCTGTTATGATGAGAGAAAAACGAATCAGGGATTTATACTACATTGAGCCAAGCATAGAAACTGCAGCTGTCGCAACAGAATTTCAAATATGGCATCAAAAATTCGGCCACTTAAATGAAAATGATCTAAAGAAATTAAAATCAGAAGAAATGATACAAGGACTGTCTTTCAAAAACAACCACTGTGACTCTCTAAAGGACTGTAAAATTTGTTTACAAAGCAAACTAAGTGCTACACCTTATCCGAAGAGGTCCAAATTTGTTAGTGCAGATTTACTCGATCCAGTGCATTCTGATCTATATGGACCGATGAAAATACCATCACTTGGAGGATCAAGCTATTTTGTGACTTTCATCGACGACAAAACTCGCTATATAGAAATATTCTTCCTCAAAACTAAGGAAGAAGTGAAAGACGCATTCCTTAAATACAAACCCTGCATTGAAAATTGTATTGGAAAGAAAATAAAAGTTCTACGTACGGATAACGGTTTGGAATATGTAGGTCAAAAATTCAACCGATTTTTAATACAAGAAGGAATATGCAGAGAACGTTCTGCTCCGTACGCTCCACAGCAAAACGGCGTCTCGGAAAGAGAGAACCGATCAATCGTTAAGATGGCATGTTGTGTTTATTTCTTCAAGCAAACTTAGATTCTACTTTCTGGGCTGAAGTGGTCTGTACGAGAGCCCATTTAAGAAACAGGTGCCCTTCATGTAGTATAATGGAAAGCAAAACTCCACCCGAGTTATTTTTTGGCAGAAAGCCAACTGCATCATACTTCAAAATATTCGGTCAAAAAGCTTTCATTTTAAACAAACGCCAAAAATTGAAATTCGACCCAAAGTCACAAGAGCTCATATTTATTGGATATTCAGATGGAGTAAAAGCCTATCGTTTCTGGGATCCAAAATCAAGAAAAGTAATCATCAGTAGATATGTGAAGTTTATAAACGAATTCAACCCTCCTTGTGATAACTCAGAAAAAGAGCTGGAATATTTTTTTTGTTTCGAAGAATGTTCAACAGAAATGGAACCAAATAGTCTGGTGTCTTTTCGTCTGAGAAATGCACAGTTGGATACGTCATTGCAACTGCAGCCAATGGCAAATGAGAGCCCCTTGGAAGACAAACAAGATGGTGCAACAAGTAGCGAAGGAAAAAATGATTACGCAACCAGTGACACTATTCCAAAGTGAACTTCCGACAGGCCATATTTTCTCCAAACAGGTCGTAACGGACGCCCTCGAAAGCTGTTTCACTACGCAAATACCACAGCTGATTTTGATAACTTGGATATTTCTCCTAGCGTGTCAGTGGAGCTAAAAAGCAAAAATGCTGATGGATGGATAGACGCCATGAATGAAGAATTTTATTCGTTAGTGAAGGAAAATGCCTGGGTGCTTGTTGATCGCCCGATAAATAAGAAGGTGATACCCTCAAAATTTGTGTTGAAGACCAAATTTAATCAAGATGGAACTGTACAAAAATTAAAAGCAAGACTCGCCGCATTATTATGTGCACAGACCATTGGTGATTTCAATGAAAAATTTTCGCCTGTTGCAAGACTGAGTTCAATCTGAATCGTCTTAGCTCATGCAGTTGAGAATCCTCTTATAGCTCATCAACTGGATTTTGTGATGGCTTGCATAAATGGAAATTTGACAAAAACTGTTTTCATGGAACTACCTGAAGGTTTCAAAGATACTTCTGAAGGAGACAAAGTTTGTTTACTTAAACGTTCGTTATACGGCTTAAAAGAATCGGGCCGTCATTGGTACAACAAACTAGATAAAAAGCTCAAATCTTTAGGTTTCAAACCTCTTGTGTCAAATCAATATAGTATCTACAAATTGAAAACCTCCATCGAAGAAGTGATCATCATTGTGTACGTTGATGATCTCATTGTGTTATCTTCAAATATATCTTCCTACGAGAAAATTAGAGATAATTTGTCTGCATCTTTTAAAATGAAGGACTTAGGCCCCTTGCACAATTGTATTGGAATTGAATTCAAGCAATGTAAAGATAGCATTAAAATGTCACAGAGCAAATATATTCAGGATACTCTTTGCAAATTTAACATGCAAGATGCTAAGCCTGTTGCATACCCTATGGACTGCAGTCAAAAGCTCACGAAGGACATGTGTCCTCAAAATGAAGAGGATAAACATGAGATGAATGATATCCCCTATCACTCCTTTCATGTACCTCTCTGTAGCATCTAGGCCTGATATAACATACAAATGACACGTGGCCTAAGTAGTTGGGGGGGGGGGGGAAGAGGCCTAATCAACCACCTTCATATTACAAACCATAGATTTTCAAAAAACCAAAGTATGAAAAAACGATTTAAAATTCCAAAAATAATAATTTAAAAATGAATAAAATTTACAAACTTTTTTTCAATTAAAAAGCTTTAAAAAAAAAAAAAAATCACTTTTGAAGTGTTTTTTCAAAATTGTAATTAATAGCTTTGGTAAAAATATATCTGGCAATTCATTCAAACCCTTTACATTTGCTTAAAAATACTCCAAATACACTTATGTAACCACATAACCATAAGACACTTCACTTAATTTATAATATTTATTACTGAAAATAATATGGAATAATTTTGGGTTTTAAGCCCAGACACTCCTCAATTATTTTAAATAATGAAGGCTAAATTTTTTTTTTAATTAAAACTCTAAATTGATTTTGCATTGCAAGTTTATTTGTAGTTCCTGCTTCCCCACTAGATTTTTCAGTGTAACTACAAATAAGGTTTTGTGATTTTAAAATTATTTTAAGTTGCTCTAAAACACACATAATGAATTATTTGTTAAAGGTGAAAATATGGCCCACGGTACCAAGCCATTACTAAACAGGCAGTTGCTTACTGATTCCTAGTCTTTTAGCAGACACAAGAAAAAAGATATTGCATGGTGGCCACAAAATTCAGGAAAAAAAGTTACGCGACAATTCCCCAACAGATTTTTAAAAAACTCCCTGATTTTACGGTAAACTTTTTTTCAAATTTCCCCAATATTTTCAGATGTATAGACACCCTGATCAAATAGAACATGTATGCTAAGGAGATAACATGCCAATTTTTAAAAAATAGTTTTGGTGGTAATGAAAAATTTAAATTTTTCCAAAACATTAATTATCTAACATTTACCACAACAAATCTTCCGGTAAATAGCACTAAAATATAGAAGAACGGGAAAACATGCTTGAAAATAAAATTTCACGAAAATCAGAGAAATTAAGTTCCCTGACATTTCCCTTTTTTTTCTAGAATCAGAAAATTTCCTGACATTTCCCTGATTTCCAGGTTCTGTGGCCACTCTGTATTACACAAAAGCTTAAATACTCCCCCCCCCAAAAAAAAATATAGAAAACAATTTTAAATACTTCACTAACTCCATCATCACCCCCCCCCCCCCCACTAGCAGTTTTATATTCAGTAAAAGGAGAAGGTTAACACATTACAAAGGCGGTGCAAATTTTCAAGGCTTGAAAATAAACTTTTGACCACTTTGTGAATTAACTTTTTCAAAGTTTATTTTGTATTCTCATTACAGTGAAATTTTAGAAAAATGTTGAATTGTTGATTTCATTTTTTACAGTAATTAGTAAAAATATTATTGCAGTTAATTTATGAGAGCCCCAAGATTTCGACTGCGTATGGACTCCAAAATGGGCAAATCCTTATTTAGAAAAAATTCTTTAAAAAACATGGGTTAGCTTATACAGATTTTTTTTATGATTTAAATGTAGGAGATTTTCAAATAATTGTACTATATAAAAAATCAAGTATCAGTTTTTGAAAGCTGCTAGCAATAAAATTGGGTATTAATTGAATGTCATACAGATAAAGTTATAATATTTCATCACTGATAATATAGTATTTATTGCTAACTTGGCTCACTTTTCAAAGAAACAAGTATTTAGCGCCAGAGATGCGAAATCATATGTATCCTTCAGCACAGAAAATCAAAAAGTGGTGGGTCACCAAATAAAAAAGAATACTCATTATTTGACAAGTAATGACATATCCCACTATCAATTTAGTTCATCTCATTCAAAGTCGATTTTCAAACAGTTTCGAATGTTGAAGGAAGACCAGTATAGTCATAACCTACTGACATTCTATGAAAATTCATAACAATGTTCAATGAGTTGCAGTTGCCTCTCACAAGATTTAGCTATGTAAATTACATGGAATTTTTTTTCCTTCTAGACATTCTTTATGCTGCAATCCTTTGTGAAATTATATAATGATGATAATAAAACTTTTTGAGTATTTCTATCCATTTAGTACATAGTTTCGCTATAAAGAGATCTTTTCTTATGTAAGGAAATAGTTCAGTTATTTTTGGACACCCTATATATATATGATTACAACAGATGTTTTGCAATAGTTGAAAAGAATAATTCACGCAACAAAAATTCTCTTCACGGAAACATAGAAACTAAATCTAAATTACCTGGTACGAATAAATATATACAACTCTACTTATTCACACACAATCATGAAATAGTTTAATGGTAAGGGAAAACGAAAGTATAGCTTCAAAACTATAGATACATATATTTTGTAAGGGGATATTATTAACCATCTAAAAGAGAACGATGTTTTAAAATCATAGTAAAAATTACAAATTTTACCTTTTTGATTAGACTTTAACGAACGAGAAATATTTTCATAAGCGAAACTACTGTAAATAGTACAACGCAAACATTACCCCTTGCCTGTAATTTTGATAAGGAAGTATATTCATAATCATATCACAAAATCGGCAAACTGTCTGTACTGACGTAGCGGAAGTTAAGTTGAAATTTGAAGTCAAGGTTACTAGTTAAATCTCTTTCTCGTTATTTAGGTGATAAAAGTAAATAATTACTTTACCCTGTTATCGCCAAATGGTTTTTAATTCTTTGTATTTCTGGCTTCTATCCTTCGTCTCGAATGAAGAATTTGAGTTTTAATATAATAGTGTACCAAATTTTTTCACAGCAGGAAATTCTTTAAAAGTTGTTCCTGAGTGAATTCGGGGCACATTTCTATAAAAAAAAAAATGGTGAAAATTTTGTTATAAATAACGCAGATGGTTGAAATTTTTAAAGATTTATCGATTATATTTGTTTCAATAATTCTACAGTTTAACATTTCTTTTCTATTCCTAATATTAATATGCATTTTCTTCAATTGAATATTCTGGAATAGAATTAGAAAGATTTACTGTCAAAATTCTTGACCTTTGGCTTATAAAAGTTGAATACGTTTTAATTTAAATTAATTATATCAAAATTTAACCATGTAAGTGCTTAATACATCACTTCACAGTTCGATGATTACCCTTCAGTTACGCGTTAGAGAGACCTGATGCTAATACGTTTTTCTGGTATACTGTCACTGGAATTTTAATTTAATAAAGTTTCCGCATCAACTTTCCACACATCACAACATAACATTGAAATTGGCCTCATTTGAACTGTTTTCTTACTTTCCGTTCTTGGAGCCAAATATCAAGAACCCATGACACATATATTTTTTAAAAACTTCTCCCATTCAATTTGGTAATTATTTGGCGACAAAAATAACAGTGCAACTTTATCAAATGTTGCCATATCAGGCATTTGACCACTATTTCCGTTACGTCAGTACCGAAAGGGTTTTAAATTCTTGCAACCCTAGTGTGTAACATTGTGTTGTGTCTGTTCTATAAAAACGAAATATCCTACATTTTAACTTTATTTTTTATACTTATATAAATAATAAATTTCATTGGGACTTTGTTTACAGTCTTTGAAGGTTGCGCAATAGGGCCGTATACAAATGTTTATTGTATTTAAATGAGTGCGATGTGATTTTTGCTTGCAGATTTGTTGTCCGTAGTTTCGAATTCTAGAATATCTTTTAAAATTCCCCTCAGTTGTCTTCGGAAATAAAATTCGGTAATTGCTTCAAACATAATTATTCCTTTGGTTTGTAAATTTGATTTTCTGTTTAGTTTCAATATAAAAATGCAATTTTGTCAATATTTTTGTTTGGTAAAATTCCAATTTTTTTAATTTAATTTTTTTTTTTACTTTGAAATTTAATAATGCTTATGTAATATATGTGTTTATTATCTCCTTGAGTAAATTATAAAAAATTCTCTATAGTTGTTCATAAGTTTTTTCAATGAACTTGGCATATATTTTGTGAGGGAAGTACTTTAACTGGTTTTGAATGGGTAATTATTTATTAATTCAGTTTGTTAGCAAAAAATTAAAGTAATATTTACTGCTGCAAAAAAATTATTTATCAAGATATCTCATTGATTATTATACAAAATCTATTAATGAATTTTTGTTAATAGAGGAAATAGAGGTTGGTGTGAAACATTTTATGAGTTTAAATAAATTTAACTAACCAAACATCTGTATTCTTGTATGTTTAAGATGGATTGGTTCATCATTGAATATGTTTTTATCTATAGTGAAATAGATCAGGTTTAAATTAGTATCTTAAGTATCACACACACATTATTAATAGCTAATTCATCTTATACATGAGACTTCGGTGGCTCAGTCAGTTAAGGAAGTGGATTCACGAATGGGAAGGTTGTGTGAAAACCATACTTTACCTTAACTCAGGCATGTAGAAATAATGGTGGCTGCTTGTTAAATTTGTTGGTGTCACAATGTCCTCTCTGGTATTGAAGGGATGTAGAGAACAAGGTGCTAGCTCAGATGTCAATACCTCCTTATCTGACCAAGTTAAAAAATTACAAGGCAGTTAGAGATGTTATTGTTGACAATATTATGACACAGTATGATCCTTATGTAGTCCTTGTATTAAATAGCTCCAAACAATTGACCAAACATCTTTTACTTTTGCTTAATTTTGAGTAATTCAGATCTTATGTAGATATTTCGCTCAGCATAGTCCTCGTGTAGCAAAATCCAATAGGTACAACATAAAACCTGCTTGATTTTCACTCATATTTTTCCTTTAATTTGCCTTTGCTTGTTTATTGAAGATTTTCTAGCGCAAGAGACAAAGCCAAATTCTGTGCTGGATTGTCGTTAGATAAAGGTTTGGGTGAATTGGTAAATGTCTTCTGGGAGGTCTTTTAAAGGAAAACTGTCAACATTTTGGTCTCGAATGGGAGAAAACCTAGAAACCTCCCACTGGAAATGTATGCCAACAGTAAAGCATGACTGCCACAATCACAGTCGTGTCTTATTCACTTTGAGAAATGAGATTGCAAGTCTCGATCCCTGGACCGATTGCATCTCCTGTATGAGTTTGGTTGTGTCTGGATGAAATGTATAAATTTGTTCATGATAAAAATTTCTACATTTACAAGATCAGCTAATAGTTTGATAATACAGCGAAGTTTATACAGGGTTCCCACGGTCATTAAAAGTGCTTAATTTTTTTGAACTTGTTTTCCAAGGCCTTGAAAATGCTTAGAGGTGCTTAAAGGTCCTTGAAAATGCTTAAAAGTCCTTAATTTTTGCGGATGTTGTGTGCCCAACTGCAAAATTTATATAAATACAACTTAGACTTGCTATCCCTGCATGACCACCACTTATCCGCGCTGTATCGGAATTCTCTGACATATTTGTATTACGCATGCACGAACTTGTAACTTTTTGGGTAGAATATACTTTATTAAAAATTTATGTACAGACATGATATATGAAAACAAACTTTCAAAGGTCCTTAAAAAACATTATTTAGGTCCTTTAAAGTCATTGATTTTTATTCTGTGATATGAGTGGGAACACTGTTATAGTTTGACAATACAGTTATTTGTGGTTGGTATTCACAACTCTGCTTTATGGCACTCGCAAACATGCAGATGCGACAGCTTTTGAAGACATTTGTCTTTACTTACCAAGCTGCCAAACGCAGAAAACTTTCCTTAAAATTCTTCCTAGAAACTATTCTTTCCTGAATTTGTCCCACCTGATGGCTGTGTGCACTCTGGCCTTGCATGCTAAAGGTGATGTGTTGAAATTCCAGTCAGGCATGGATATTCGTTGTGGTTCTGAATCTACATTAAGCTTGGCCTGATTAGCCAACATTGTGCATTAAAATAGGTCGTTACAAACTAACCAATCTTTCCTGAATTTGAACTACCCTTTGTTTAGTCTTCACACTAAGGAGTTTGGCTCATTACAGTCTTTTGCGCCATACTAGAATCAGCTATTTTAAAAAAATATTGGCTAAATGTAATATAGTTATAAATCTGACTCTTGAAATAAGTTTCTTTTATTTCAATCATTTTTGGAGATGTTTACATATTAATAAAGAAAGGGGAAAAAAGAGAAATTTGTACTCTTTTAACTAACTTCTTCAGAGTAATTTTAAAGTTTTATCATAAGTATAAGAAATCTTGCAAATTTCCCATTTAACTTTTTGCATTTGTGTTGTAGGGGAATTCTTCGGTGTACGCAGAAGTCATTTTGTCTTATTTTTCTACTTGTAAACAGATAAGAATTATAAAATTTAGATGAATCTAGTAATGTCTTTTTTATATAATGTTACTTGGTAACAAAGTTATATGGAAATATGATTATTGTAACATGGTCAAATACTCATTTATATAGTCTGATAAATGGGACACGTCGTCCGTGTCTTGTGGGTTGGTGGCTTATAAATGTGTATTTGACCTAACTAAAATAGTTATATTTTTCATATAACTTTGTCACCAAGTAATATTATATAAAACAAAACCATAACTACTCGATTCATCGTAATTTTATAATTTTTATCTGTTTACGAATAGAAAAGAGAGCCAGAATGTCTAGTGCATAAACCAGAGAATTGCCCAGTACTATATTCAAAGCAGTCAAATAACAATTTATTTATGTGTGATTTGTGTTATTTATCAGTCTGGATAGTTCTTAAGTTATGTTGCCTTAATGCATTCAATGCTTTCACATTTATAACCTTGGTAATTATGTAATACGATTATGGGGATTAGGGTTCCTTTTCAATACTACTCAATACTTAAATCCCACTAGTGTTCATCTCAAATATATTGGGGTAATTCTTTGCTGTACACACAAGAAATTTTGCTCTTTTTTCTACTCGTAAACAAATTAGAAATCCAAAATTATGATGAACCTAACAGTTATGTTTTTGTTTTATATAACTCTTGTTGGTAACAAAGTTATATTGAAAAATAATTATTTTAACTAGGTAGAATATACATTTTAAGCTACCGACGTACGGGACATGTCCATGTTCGTGCTCGATGGATATAAATGCATCTTTGACCTAGTTAAAGTAAATATTTTTCCATATAACTTTGTCACCAAGTAATATTGTATAAAATAAAAACAAAACTATTAGATTCATCTTAATTTTAGGATTCTTATCTTTTTAAGAGTAGAAAAAAAGAGCCAAAATACCCTGTGCATCAGCTGGAGAATTGCCAATTGTATTTTTAGTGTAAGAAAAGATATGATTGATGTATTTGAAAAGTGTAAATTAAAATTGATTGGGATCTTTAAAAGATATTCACCAGTTTGCTGCCGAGGCATGAATAAGTTATTTTACATAAGAGATATATGAGTGTAGTTAGTTATTATATGCCTAATAACTAATTAAAAAAAATATTTTTAGTTCTGCAAGAAACTACAATGTCAGGGAGAAAAGATCGTTCAAAAGGTTCTCATAAATCTAATAATTCATATGAAAACAGCAGTAGTGATGCCGAAGAATCAGAAAACAATGATGACAGAAGAGGACGCAAAGGAGGCGGCGGGTAAGTTCTTTATACTTTTAGATTTATTTTTTATTTAATGGGAAAATATTGTATGCTGCAGAATTTGTAGTAAGTTTGCTAAATGTTGATAGGTAAATTTAAAATTTTTAAGTAATTCTTCAAATATTTGCAGATAGAACATTATTAAAGCAATAGAGAGCAAATTTGTATAGGCAAGTTGTAAATGTTGGTATGGACACTGTTAAAAATATAGATACATCAGATCCTTTCCATTTATTCTTCTTATTTGAAAAAGACATCTAAAAAATTTTGCTGTTGCAATGCTTTTTCTAAACAGAGGATAAGTTTGTTTATACAATACATTTACATTTTTTATTCTCGCATATGCAATATATGAGGTTCTCAACTAAAGTGCATTCACTGTTAGTCATGGAATGGCTATTATCAACACCCCTCTCCGTCCTAACTATGTTGTTATGTGCATTTATAAAATATTTTTTTGGCAATCCTGGTAACTTTTTTTCTCAATACTGCTCTTTCTTTATTATTTCTTCAATTGAAGAGGTGTTTTTAAATTTGTAAAATGTCTTTTTAGTTTTGTGTATTTTGTTAATGGCATACAAAAAATAAATTTTAGACTTCCATTTGGGTAAAATATATAATACTGGTTTTAATTAGCTATTCTTATATTCTAAATTTACATTGTCATTATTTACAATAAAAATAAACTTTTTAATGCCTATTGGCAAGAAATGTAGCACATTGGACAGCATCCAAATATCTAAAGAATTTAAAACACTATTAAAAATTTGCATTCTTGTTAAATAGGTTCAATCATGCTACATAACTTATACTTCTGAAATTTTTAAAGTTTTTACTTTTTTTTTCCTTTCATTCTGCTCTTGATTCAATGTCTCTGCTAATTACATTATTTATGATTTTCATTTGGTAATTTCTCATGAAAATGTTACATTACTTTGCTTTAAATATTGTTGAAACCTACTCTTATTCTACTAGTATATTCATTTATTGTACCTAGTTTTCTCTATTTAAATAATTATTCGCAAGTATATACTTGTACAGTTTTATGATTAGGATGTTTATGGATTGAGTAGAATCATTGAAATAAGATGATGGCACACTTTATTTCATTTTTTGAAATTCAATTAAAGGTGGCATAATCGTTTTATTTTAATGTTTTGAATCTGCCTCATAATGCAGTCAGGAAAAGTATTAAAGGTTTATTAATGGCTGAGACCTATCAAGCTTGGCTTCAATCTAAAGATCAAAGACAAGCCAAAGAGCTCAATCAACAGTCACCCTGGATTAGATCGAGGGAACTACTAAAATTGAGCAGAAGAGAAATAAAGGTTGCTGTATGCCTTTTAACTGGACACTACACCTTAAGTAGACATCTCTGTTAGGTATTGTAAATGACCCACCATGCAGAGGTTGTCGTATGACAGAGGAGAGCTCTATGCATGTTTTGTGTGAATGTGACTACTACTCTGCCCAACGCTTTGAACATCTATGATACCACTATATCAATCCCTAGGAACTGTCAAATGTTCCAATTAGGTCTATACTGAAATTTATTTTGGCAACCGGTCTTCTTTAGATCAGATAGGTGGTTTCAGTACAACAGACTTCAGTCGCTGTGCTGGTATTCGGTAGAGTCACCCCCAATCATAAGTCATGTTTTAAATAGTTATAGAATCTGTACCGAGCCCTTAAGTACCTATTCATTAACTAGTTAATATTTTTACTTCCATGCTGTTACTACTGGATAAGTTTGCTGCATTGCATATCTGACGAAACTCATTTAAAGATTAAATTAAAACCAATTTGTGCTGTTTTTAATTTATTAGGAATGTGCTGGGAGCAATTTACATATTTGGGGGGTCATAAACACCTGTTTTTATTGGACACTCTGCTTTAGTTATCTTAGTTTTTTAATGTTTATCTTATAATAACAAACATTGATACTATCTTAATCTTAAAAAAGTATAAAAAGGATATTCTGTAATATTGAAGGTGGTTTCTTGTCATTCAACATTAATGTATTTATTATTCTTGACTGATTAATAAAAAGCAATGCTTTAGTATTTTCAAAATAGCAAATCAGAAGTTATTTTTTTTAGTTTAAGTTAGTTCTTGTCGAATAAAAAATGCATTCACAATACTTCTTCAATGTAAATGAAAATATAAGTGTGTAGATGAATTAATATACATGGAATATAATTTTGTTGATTTCTTACCTTTTCAATTAAAAAAAAAAACTTAAAACGGTATTAAATTTCAGATATCTTTGCTTGATTAGATCTTATTAGCTGCATTTTTGTAAGATAAAGAAGCCTACTTATAGATTTCTGAGGTAGTTCTTAGATATGTGATACTTTAATGTTGTTACACAAAATCCATCCAACAAAAAATAGCTACAGTATTAGTATTAAAAAATTGCTATGAAATAATCTTTTTATAAAGTAGTGATTGTGATTATATGCATTTTTATGATCCTGTTAATTCTAAAGGGAATTTTAAATCTCATGTCACTCTTAATCAAAGATCTACTTATGGTACTATTTAGATCATTGTCTTCTATTCTGCATAATATGCAACATTGTTTTATCAACTTAGTGATAACTAATTTGCAATTGCCACTGCAAAAACAGTAGGGCAAAAGTTTGTTAAAAAAACATTTAAAAAATTGGTATTAAAACAAATAACTGGTGTACATGAGAGCGGAAAAGTATATATTTTTTCAAACAGATAAAAAGTTTAATGGGACATTTAAGATACAGATGATGCTACCTGTAATTTCAGGCAAATTAACATATCTTTTTTTTCTGTGTCTGAGAAAAAGATTCTGTACAAACAGATAAATCAATCAACACCATCTATGCATCAAATTTCGAACTAATTTCCTTTCAGTTTTTTTAGTAAATTTCTTTCTCAAGGCAATTATGTCATTGTAAACCATACTCTCTCGCATCAAGTTATTACATTTGTATCAATTCTTGAAATGTGTTGTGGATTTTGGACTTTCAAACAAATTTCAACTTATTGAACTGAAACTGTTTACATTACTGTCAATAACAGAACCATTAGAGCTTAGTAAAATCGGATTATTTAAGTTAAATGTATCTGTCCAACTACCTTCTACAACCATAAAATTTAAATAGTCTACATTTTATGAACAGAAGTATATGAACACCATTGTACGATTCCAAAGTTAGACATGAAAAAAATTTTTGATTGAATTTTTAGAGTTTGACTACCAATTTTTAGAGAAAAATATATTTCCTAAAATTTTACTGTGGGCTATCAAATAGTAGCTCTTTTTAAGATATTTGAAAATTTTCTTATTTAGTGATTGAAAAAAAATCTCAAGTTGCCCGTATGTGTGCAGGATTGTCATCCTTTCCAAGATTAACGAAGAGTATCTCTCTAAAAAAAAAATTTTGACCCCTTCCCCAACAAAATATGCAAAAATATGTCTTAACTTAATATTGGATTTGCTTTCCTCACTACTTTTTGTCTTTGAATCATCTAGTTTTGGTGTAAAATTACCATTGGGCTGTTATGGTGGGATTCAATGATAGAGATTCCTTTTTAAGGGTTGCTAGGGCCTCCCCCAATAATATAATACATTATTAAGGTTTAAATATTCAGATTACACTTGAGCAATGGATGCTTTAATTGAAAACTTGATTAAGTAGAAATATTTTTTTAAGTCAGTTGAACATTATTTAACCCTCTAGTGCATGATTTTTTTGATGAAATAATATTTTTTCGTTTTCTTTTTGCCTCTGGACCGCTAGGAAAATGTACAAAAAATTATTAAGTGTCTATTCAATTAAATAATGAATTAAAACCGTTGTATAGCATATATGTCACGTTACGCACTAGAGGGTTAAAATTAGTAAAGATTAAAATTAGTATTTTGTTATATAGAGCCTAGAAAAGTTTTTGTTCATGATAGATATACTAGGGAAAGGAGACGGCTTGTTGAAATATGGCATTGTTTTTGACTCATTGAGGTATGGGATTATTTAAATTTTGTTATTTAAAAATATGTTGCCGTATTTATGTTTGAATAAGTTAAATGC
This sequence comes from Linyphia triangularis, assembly GCA_963978545.1. Taxonomy (NCBI): domain Eukaryota; kingdom Metazoa; phylum Arthropoda; class Arachnida; order Araneae; family Linyphiidae; genus Linyphia; species Linyphia triangularis. Next base: position 37,661,471 of record OZ021733.1, on the reverse strand, counting down.
CCGTTCTTCATACAGAATATTGTCTTTATTCATTTTCAAATGAAATTGAGGGTTTATTTTGTATTAAAAGTTAATGATCTGATGGCTGTGTGGTTAGTGCTCTGGCTTCGCATGCCAAAGGTGTCGGGTTCTAATCTCGGATTAGGCATGGATGTTCTTTGTGGTTCGGAATCCACGTTAAGCTGTTGGTCCTGGCATGATTAGCTGTTACTGTGCATAAAAACAGGTCGTTGAGTGCACAAACCAACCAACCATTAAAAGTTAATGAAACGGTCCTTAGCACTCCTTGAAAATACAGTGAGGAGATGACCCGGTCACTTTTCTTTTGCTAACACATTGCGAAAAAATAACATTAAAAAACTGAAAAAAAAAAAAAAATGTGTCATGTTTTTGCTACAATGATGTAATATCCAGAGTATAAACTCACTCTTAGATATTCAAATGAAAAAAAAAAAAACATTATTAGAACAAAATTATCGGATCATTACCTATATTTTCCTTAGTGATGATTCCTAGTATTCTCTTACATTTCGCAGTTACCTAAAAACGAATACCTGTGCCAAATACACATTTATGGAAAATAGGGTATTTAATTTAAAGGGCCAAACGTTCTAAATTGTATAATGTTTGACCCTGTAAAATTTGTTAACTGAGTTCTTAATAACTTACTTAGACTTCAAGCTTCGTGGCGCACAGTGAATCGCCTAGTACAAGTTAAGTGGATATAAGTCAATTCAAAGAATTGATTATTTGATGATCCCATGACAATAACAACCTTTTACAGGTGACAATTCGAGGTAATGATTATGGCAAACATTCCAGAGCGATGAGTCATAAGCGTGAAGTGATAAGGGCATTTACGTGCACACTGCACAATTTACTTGCAATTTTGCAGTGCTTTCAGTAACATCCTCTAACAAAATTTGAAGTGAAGAATATTACTGTTGCTGCAATGGATATTACTTTAGAAGGTAAGTATTTATTTTATTTGAAATTTGTTTTAAATGAGACACAATATGCATTTATAACAGGGTTGTGGTGCTAAAAAAATTCTTACTGATACACAAGCTTCCCAATCATGGCGATAACCCCAACTTCAGCTGGAATTTTTTATAGAATACAAATTAACAGTATTTTACATAATTTACCATACAAAAAAAGCTAAATACTCTTAATTAATGTTATTATTTTCTCACTAACTTATATACAATACATGTATAAGGAATTATGAGTTATTATTAATTAGTTAAAAAAAGTGGCGGTACACCATACCAGCCCCACTACATCCCTGGTTATAATAGGTTCTGAAAAAAAAAAAAAAATACTAAAAAACTGTAATTTTTTTTCGTTTTTAATTTTTTATTGTATGCAGGACCCCCCTCCCCCCACATATCCCCAGAATAATTTTTTAATATAGTATAGTGACAATCTTAAGCTGTACAATAGTATATAATTGAACACCACGTAGATCCCCCCCCCCCCCTAATCTTTTAAAATTTATTTTTGTCTGTTCGTGTTTGCTCTCTTTCAAATAATGAAGTATTTGAAGCATGGCAGAAACATAAGAAAGAAAATGGAATTCCCATCCAGGGGCGTACTGGTCATAGAACTGTCCTGTGCAATCACCGGGCCAATCAATGTCTGTACTAAATGGGTCGATCCGGTAAAAAGCTTGATAAGAAATATGGTAGTTATATACCTGGATATTTTTTATTTTGCAATTTAGATTTTTTTGTCTTAGTTTTTGCCACAAACTATCAATGATTTTTGGAAGCCAAATTTACTCAAAGGAGATATAAATAGTAAAGGCGCAATTTTTTTTTATTTAAGTAAACTAATTATTAAAACATTTCAATTAATAAAGTTATATAATAAATAAAGTTATATAATAAATAAAGTTATATAATAAATAAAGTTATATAATAAATAAAGTTATATAATAAATAAAGTTATATAATAAATAAAGTTATATAATAAATAAAGTTATATAATAAATAAAGTTATATAATAAATAAAGTTATATAATAAACTTATTGAAATTATAACATCATTAAATGTAAAGATATAAATAAAAAAATATGTTAATTATTAAAACTGTTTAATTACTAAAATTAATTATTTAATTATTGGAATTATATTATTATTAACAATTATTATTAAAATTTGATAAATGATTATCTTGGAAATTTAGGCTGATCTAAATCTGGAATTACCGGTCCGATTTTATGTCCCAGTACGCCCCTGTTCCCATCTAATGGATTTTATTATGCAAAAATTTAGTGTTGCATAATGTGATCAGATTTTTCTGACTAAAAACCTGGTCACATCTTTGTCTATTGGGAATTTTTTGCATCTTATATTTATGTGGTTCGGAACACACAATTCTAAACTCTTCAATGTTCAAGGTTTTTTCTGAGGATATACAATAAGGTGGTCCTTATTTTTCGACTTTCAAATTCCTTTTTTCTCATATCCCCCCCCCCCAATAATTTTCCTTTGGCTATAAAAACATTAATATGACCAATATTTTTAAATTTAAAAGTGATTAACCCATGCCGCAACGTTCTTGAAGTTCGCACCATGTAGTCAAATATTACTGTATTGTGCTGGGTGGTCTTTATTTTTAAACTTTCAAATTTCTTTATTCTTACCATCCAATTTTTTCCCTTTGACTATAAAAAATTAAAAGTGATTTACCCACATGCAGCAAAGACCTTGAAGTTAATACCTTGTCTAAATTGGTTAAAAGGAAACAAATATCGGGTGTGTGCAATCGAATCTGAAGAAATTTAAGTTAAGAAACTTTATTAAGAAACGGTCCATCATCATATTGGCTGCAGCCCACTTTTCAAAGAATTTTGACGAAAAAAGCAATTTTTAACTGTAATAACCTCTATGAATAAGGAGTCACTTCCGTAACACTAAATTTTGCAAAATAAAATCCATTAGACGTGAATTTTGTTTATCTTTGTCATGTTTCCACCATTCTTCAACCACTCCATTTTTGAAAGAGAGCGATCTGGAATTTTTTTTTAAAAGATTGGAAATCGATGTGGTATTCAATTATATTTAATTGAATTGCTTAAGATTGTCGATATACAATATTAAAAAATTAGCCTTGGTACAAGTAAAAAAAAAAAAAAAAACTACATACGTTGAAAAATTAAAAACGAAAAAAAAAAATATTAAACTTTTTACGTAGTTTTTTTCAAAACTTATTTTAACACATATTGCCTCTTAATTGAATATAATTTTGAAGGAAATAAAAAATGCTTACCTTCTAAAATAAAATCCATCGCAGCAACAGTAATTTTCTCGACTTCAAATCTTGTTAGATGTTATTGAAAGCACTGCAAAATTATTACTAAATTGTGTACGCAAATAGAATTATCTTTGCTGTAAACCGCTTTTGAATTATTGCTCTGAAATGTTTTCCATAATTATTACCTCGAATTGTGACCTATGTTTTTTTTTATTGTCATAGGATCATCAACTCTCTGAATTGAATTTTGTCCACCCATAGGCGCAACCAGAAAATTTCTGTGGGAGGGGTTTTCAATCAAGCCCCAAGTGCGCTCCAGTGTTTCTCTGTATAAAAAACAATTTTCATGCAGAGCTTTCTCATCCCATATTTGTCATATGTCACCAATATTTTTGCAGTTTCTTAATCTATCACCTACATGTGACAAAATATTTAAATGGTTTTCGTCCAGTTTTCGATTTTCGAGTTATACAAAAAAAAACATGGGATTTTTTTTTATCCAGATCCCATATTATCCATATTTTCTAGACTATAAATTAATAATATTAAATATTTCTTTGCTTAAATTCAATTAGAGAAAGAATAATATTTTAGGTAAATGGTCTAATGCCAATATCATACTGATTTTACAATATATTTATGGCACTTTAAATACTAAGGCATGTAGCACTTATACTCTACAACAACATTTGGAAACGGAAGCATCCGTATTTTTACATTTCTCTGAAACGATACTTTGAATTGGAGTAGATAAATAAAAAAAGAATAAGAATAATAATAAAAAAAGAATGCATAAAGATTTTTTTGTTGCTAGGATATTTACAAATCAGTTATTTATTTTTTCAAAGTTCTTGGACCTAATAGCTATTTTAGTGCGACACGGTAGGCAAACTCTACCTGAGTTATTATGAATTAAAAAGTATTCTTGTACAATTCTCTTTCAATCATAACAAAAAACACTGGGGTGTTAGGGATCCTGGGGGGGGGGGGGGTTCTGACGCTAAAACCCCTCTTCCTGGATGCTCGCCTGCGTCCATCTAGTTTGTATAAGGCGATTTACTGTGTGGCGTCTTAAATTTGTAGAAAATAAGGCATCGGGATGTTCTAACATTTAGAACATTTGAATCGGTTGCTTGAGAAACCCCATAAGTCAGGTGAGAGGTACGTTTGGGAAATCGAGAAAAACTATTTCTACGTTAAATGGCAAAACTCTATATTATTTTTTACTGTAAAATGTACTGCTTGGAGCTAAATACAATCTTTGTGCTCAATGGAGGTCTCAAAAGATAAATAATTAAGTTATTATGGACTTTAAAAGTCAGTTGACTTATGGGGTTTTTCAAATACATGCATTTTTGGCAAAGGTAATTGTATTCTAACCTGTATAAAACAAAAAGTACTCTTAGTACACCTCAAAAATGTATTCTAAAACAAGTAGAAACGTTTACTAAATATGAAACTCAAATAAGATTATTTAGTTCTATAAATAAGAATGGTATAATGGGCGAAATAAAATTTATTCATTCAATGTAGCTCTCTGGCAGATTCAGATATAGGCCACTGATGAACTATCTCTTTGTTGAATGCTTGGATGTTTTCTTCATCTGGGATGTATTTCATCAGTTTATTTATGTTTTCAAATATTTTTTATTGATGGGGATTTTCCTACTTAGATGCACTGTTTCATTTGGGAGTGACAGAAGCAGCTTTTTTTAAATTGTAGTTTAATCGAAAAGTGTGACTGCACAAGCACAAACCATCAATAAAAGGCTTGGTGATTACAACGTCCCTTTGATTGAAAGGGCATTAAATCTACATGTTCTGCGCAGTTTTAAAAGCGATTTTCTCGTTCTTTGGAACTTTACTTGTTATTTTTATATTTAAAAAAAATTTAAATATTAGTGTACTTAGTGTACGTAGCTTGAAACACTTATTTAACTCCTCTGCGTATGGATGATTTTTCCTTTCCAGTTTGTAAGCAAAGATCTCTTCAGCTCTTACTTTCGTTTCTTTGGTATTTTACTATCACTTATTTTGAAACTAGAATCCTTTACCAATCGCCGAACTATACGATAAAATGAATAAATATTGAGACTTACTAAGCAAGAAGAACAAGCACCGATAATAGCAAAACTCGTGTAATGAATGTACACTGTACATTACACGGAAAAACCTGCGGTGATAGTGAAAGCAAAGCTCTGCGCATCTTCTCGGCTCCAGCAATGCAGGCGTGTATTTGAGAAAATGTTGAAACTCCATAAGTCACTGACTTATGGGCTTTCTCGAATAAACGAAAACTTTCATATGGGATAACTCCGTGTAAAGTGACCTGACATTATTAAGTTTCGCTTCCGAAAATCTGCCTCTGAAGAATTTATTTTTACCGAAACTCAATTTCGACAAAAAAGTGACTTATGGGGTTTCTCAAAAAACCGACTCATTTGACTTCTACCAAACCTCCTAAGCATTAACAAATACTTTGTTAGCTCCATTATACATTATATTATGATATTTATCTATAAAGATTATTTTACATTCTCGATTACTAATTTTAAAACGCCCCCTTCATATTATCTCTTTTGCCATTCAATTGAGATTTAAATTTCTTTTGAATTAATGTCTGATCGTCGAATTACAACAATGATTAATTTGTTATTCAAGATTATTTTTAGTTTGGGTTTTAAGTTTTAGAAATAAAGTTATTTGTTTTTATAATATTTTATGTTTAGAATGAAATGAAATGAATAAAAATTAACTTATTTTAATATTTATAATTGCATTTTGTAAAATAATTTAGAACGTATACTTTAAATTCATTTCATCAATTGTTCTTAAATTGGATTTTTATTTTAGTATTTATAATTATATTTTAAAAATAATTTGGAACATTTGCATTCCATTCATTTTCTCAATTCTGCTTAAATTGGATTCTACCATACTGAATTGAATGTTTAATTATTTTCATAAATTTCAGTTTTGTTGTATATGTTGCTATGGTGACTACTATATCTTCTATTTTATTTGCAATAAAAACATCATTAGCTTAGTTGAAAGAATATGTTGTTTAATTGTTTAAAAATAGAATCGAGAGAAAATTGAAGTACAGTAAACTAGAAAAAAAAATTCAAAAATCATTCCAGAAGAGAAAGCTCTTGTGTTTCTAAAATTAAATGATGTAAATGTAAAAAAAAATATATATATATTTAATAACGCTGAATTCTTTAATTAAATACGTTACTATGAGAACGTAGTTTATTTCGCACGAAAATACTTTTCCTTGAAAGCAACTTTCTGTTGGAAAAAATGTTAATTGTATTATTAATATAGTAGTAAGGTCTGGTGGGATAAAATGCATAGGATTTGTGTTACTTTTCAGAATTATGTTAACTAACAGTCAATAATTTATTTTTCGCCTTGTTTTTTTATTGTAGTTTTACATAGTTTTTTTTTTCTTTTATGGTATTTACAACGAAAATTGTCTCTGAAACAATATTAATCTTTCTAATATTATTTTTACCTGTTCTTCTAAAGTGCAGAAATCATTTATTCTACAGATTACCTAGGTAATGTGCAAATTAACTAGGGTGATCCGTTAAAAGTGCCGTAAATTGTTTCATTTCTCAAATTACCTAGGTAGTCTGAAAATTACCTAGATAATCTACCCTTTACTTGCTAGACACTCGTTAAAATGAAAATAAGATCTTCGTTGGAACAACAGCAAATTAAGCTTAAATTAACATATTGTTATTTATTTTTCGATGTCGAAAGAATCAAGTTTATATAATCAAACAATCAACAAATTGGTCGATAGAATCAATCATCAATCAATTAAAACATTATAATACAAATAATAAAACGGTTTAAAATATTATTACAATTAAGGAAATGAATTTGCAGAACAGATGATAAAATTATGCTTACTTATTCGTGCAACCTAAAGATAGGTGACACTTAGAATTACTTAGCAATTGGTTTTTGCGACAAGCATACCTATTTGTTCAGCACATTAACGGCTTTTGAACTTCAACGATACGGTAGCCGTTAATGAGCACAGGTAAAATGAGGATAACTCTTGATTCCGCACGTTAATGGAGCAAATCTGAAAATTAACTTGGTAATGTGCACATTAACGGCTTTCGACTTCAGTGGTAACAATATACTCATTTTACCAACAAATTATCTTAAACGATTTTTTTCTATGTATATCTTGACTAATACAGATTATCGTGAACACAATTTCATTCTGATGTTTTGTAGTATAAATTGGTGAAATCCAAGTTAGAAGATGAAAATGGGTATGATCATGAGGTCTACGGAACCAATTTGAACCGGTTTTTTTCTATAGTATCTTGACTAATCCAGATTATTAGCTTGTAATTTCAACCGGATTGTAATGGGCAACGTCAGGCCACAACTATTTCTACCCGGGCAACGCTGGGCACTTCAGCTACTTAAAAGATATAACATAGCGAAATTGAAATTACTTCACGAAATTCTTGGTTTTGAAACTTTTTTAGTTAACTCATATAAGAATTAAAGATTGGTTTTGAAAACAAAATATGTCTAAAAAGTAATTTTCAGATAACTTTGGTATTATATGCTTAATTATCGCGAAATACCTTTTTGTTGCTTTTGTTTGTGCCGATCATTTTCCGAATTTTTTAAAAAACTTTTTAGCATGTTTTTAAAGTAATTTAATTTGTTTTGTCATTTATTGCGTAGAAATGCAAACATTACACTGAAAGCAATTGCTAAAATAATTATTTTGCGTTGGTTTTACCTTATCCTTTTCCCTTTTCTTTGTTAATGTAATTTGTTATGTCGATTAAAGACTCAATTTAGATTAAGGCACTTTGAATATTGATTATTTTCATTTCTCCAAATGTTCATACTATTATTCATTCTTGGACAGAATCAAACATTTTCTAGATAATAAAGAACAATCAATTAAATAATAATCAATTTCATTGTGGTATTATTCCCTTTGAATAAGGTTATTCCCATCACCTTTTACAAATCAGCTACCCTATATTTCCTGAGTGGTAAAAGTGTAATTAAATTTTGAAGTTTTCTTAACGTTTGTAATGATTTTGGCCTCGTATTAATTTTGAAATCAGTCTCTTATTTTTTCTTTTGGTTTCTTAAAAATATTTAAATTCTCCAGCTTTAATTTTCCTTTTCTTGGAAATTTATGTTTACAAATTTTAACTTGCTTCTCCTTCGATTTGCTGTTGTTAATTTCTGTTTTCGTATTTCTATCGTTGTAATAAATAAATGTAATTAATGTAAATAAAAGTTTTAGTTCGTTATGTTGATAAATAAATAGTTGATATTAAATACTGCAAGATGAAAGATCATTAATTGGTATTCAATATTGCAAGATGAAAGATTATTAGTTGATATTCATTATTGCTAGATGAAAAATCATAGGATGTTGTTCGTGTTACGGCACTGTATGGTTCTAGTGCAGCGTTACCCACTACGCGGCCCGCTACAGATTTTTCTACGGCCCGCTGGCTCCACAGAGGATAAAAAAAAATCATATTTCACGGAACGGACTTTTTCTTATATAGCTGTAATTTTTCCGATATAGTATGTGTTAAGTATGTAAAACAGAGTTCTCCACTACATGCCCGAAGAAGCTTTCAGTAATGTGATTTTCATCAAGAATAAATACAGGAATAACTTAACTGGATCTCATTTAAGCAATTTATTAAGATTGGCTGCAATAAATACTGCGACAGACATCGACTCTATCATAAAATAAACGCCGACCAAACGGTATAGTGGTTAGCGTGCTAGCTTCTAGACCGCGAGGTTGCGGGTTCGAGTCCCGTGTTAGGCATGGGTGTTTGTAATTGAATGTTGGCTTGTCTAATGACGAATGTTTCGACGCATTATAGCCCTCGTGTTGCTGACGGCGCCAGATAATCTGAAAACAAGCAACCATAAAATAAACTGAACGATTTCAACCGCCATCGTCTCACAATTGATATCGACTAAAACGAAGTAAACTGAAAGTACAGTTTAAATACTTTTATTAAAAGCTAGGTCGAGACGCATCGTCACGTTGAAACAAAAGGCTCACTTCTTATTTAAACTTTGATTTACTAATAATGAATATTTTTATTTTTTCAAGTATTTGAAGAAAGAATCAAATATTAATTATAATTTTATTAAGATAAAAAAAAATCCATATTTTTTTTTTCAGTTTAATAATAATTCAAGATACGTATATTGGTGCATCAGGCCCCGTGAAAAGCTCCGACATAAGTCATACGGCCCGCCTCTAAAAGTTTGTGGCGAACGCTGCTCTAGTGTAACCTGTGCCAGAAAACTTAAAAAACAAACAAAAAAAAAAACCCACCCTAATTTTAACTCTAGATAAATAAACTTAAATCAGTGTTACTCTTTAACTAATTTTTCAATTCACGACTACGAATTAAAAAAAAGTATATTTGTATATTTCCTTTATTTATATCAAACAAATTAGTATATCTTAAGGGCTCTGTCTACTTTGGATGCATGAAGAAAAAAAAACATGCTATTTTTATAATTTTTTTTAAGAATACTGTTATGTTTATTGATATAAAACTTGTTAGATTTAACAAAAACATACGTAAATTACAAAAAAAAAAAAATTGATTTTATCCACTTTTTTAGTGTGAAAATGCCAGGTAAACAGGAGTCCTCACAAAGTTACGCTGTTGAAAAAATCTCAGAAACTACTGAACTGATCCTTATGAAATTTTAACCACATATTCTGTTCACTTATTGCTATATCCCGTACCAGAATTATTGCAAAATTTTAATTTTTACTATTTTTTTTGGCAAAAAACATGCAAACCCCCACGTTTTTTTTTTGTCCGCCATTTTGTTATTTTTGCATATAAATTCATATTAAAGGTACGGGATATAGCTACTGTCCCACTAAACCTAAAACCATTAAATTTTTTTTTTTAGTTTCAGATGGGCCGTTGTTCATATTTTTTTAACAGTGCATACCTACCTACTTTTTGAGGACTCCTGTTTACCTGGCATTTTCACTTTAAAAAAGTGGTTAAAATCAAATATTTCTTTTTTTTAGTAATTTACGAATGTTTTTGTTAAGCCTTACAAGTTTTATATCAATAAACTTAACAGTATGCTTAAAAAAATTAATAAAAATAGCGTTTTATTCATGCATCCAAAGTAGACAGAGCCCTTGAGAGGGGAGCATTATAATATTTTTAATTAATAAATAGAAATGTGCCAAAATTATAACGTTTCAGTTAGTGAGTAGAAGTTAGAGCTATGGGGGAACATCTGTAATCCGCTAAACTGGAAGTCTATTAGTATTAAATAATAGACGAATGTTTAGTTATCTTGGGTTAAATCAGGAATCGTTATTTGTTTCATATACAAGTTCAACTAATATAAATCAACTGTCATTTTATAGCTTGTAGACTTCTAGAGAATTTTTTTTTGCTCAAGAGACCATTAAGGACCACTTACGTTATCAGAAGTTCTAATAGTTTTCGCCCGTTCAGGTTACATATGCAATAGGTTTTGTGATTTTACGGTTTTCTTCCGGAACTTTTGTTGCAGTGCACCGCTTCAATCTATCGTTTCAGCATCATTACTTTTTGATGGAGACTGATTTGACGAAGACTCTTGGATGTTTCAAATTTCACAGTATATCCGTAAATTTTTTTACCTACTACAGGAAACTTACTACCAGCACCAGGTAAAATCAGGGGAACTGGTAATTCTGGGAATATCTTGGATATATCGGAAATTAAATTTAATCAAATCAGGCACTTATTTTTTTAAAAACGCTAACAAAATACCATGAGAACAAGATAATGAAATTTTCTAATCATGTTGTTATTTTCTGTTCTTTTTGTCACACAGTTACTTCATTTAAATCTTTTATATTTTGATAAAATTTTGAATAACCGTTCATTTTTAGTTTTATTCTAATGCTTAATTTATCACTTTACAATATTTTTTCGAAAATTTGCAAGCAAATTTTTTTGCGTTACATTTTTTTAATTGTTTAGTCATTTACTATTGTAAACTGCGGGTCTAACAGCAACAAGGCTACTTATGAAAATCAGTGAAACTGACAATTCTGGAAATATCAGGGATAGCAAGATAATTGATTTAAATCAGGTACTTTAAAATAATTGTTGAAATAGTGAAAGACGGCAACAAAATAACACAAGAATAAGATGTGATATTTTCCTAATCATGTTATTATGTTCCTTTTGTTATAATTTTTTCTATTTTGATTAAATTTTAAAGAACCATTTATTTTTAGATAATCACAAATTATTAATTTTACAAGCGAATTAATTTTTTGTGTGATACATTTCCTTCACCCTAGTTAACTTATTCAGTGTTTCTCTGTAACTAATCATTCGACTCATAGATGCGAATTATAAACAAGTATTTTTTTATTTTTTTTTTATATATATTTTCTTTATTTATTTCAAACAAGTTTATCTTAAGATAAATGTTATAATATTTTAATTAATAAATAGAAATGTGCAAAAATTAACGTTTTGGTGAGTGAAAAAGAGTTAGTCAGAGTGGCCACAGAACCTGGAAAACCTGGAAATCAGAGAAATGTCAGGGAGCTTTCTGATTCTGGAAAAAATCAGGGAAATTTCAGGGAACTTTTTAAAATTTCATGAAAATCAGGGAAATTTTGTATTGTTTAAGGCCCGTTCATCCATGTTTTGGCGCTATTTACATGGAGATTTGTAGTGGTAAGCCATTACAATTGTAATGTTACGGAATAATTTAAACTTTTCATTGCCAGCGAAACTATTTTTAAAAAAATTGCATATTATCTCTTTAGTGTACATGTTCTATTCGATCAGGTTGTCTAGACATATGGAAAACCTAAGGAAATTGGGGAAATTTTAAAAAATGTTTGCCCTAAAATCAGGGAATTTTTTAGTAATCTGTCAGGGAAATCAGGGAATTATCAGGGAACTTTTTTTCCTGAATTTTGTGGCCATCCTGGTTAGTGCTGTGGGAACATCTCTAATCCGCTAATGTGGAAATCTATTAGTATTAGATAGTAGACGATTGTTTAGTTATAAAGGGTTAAATTTAGTTTTTAATCGCTTAGATATTCATTGTTGTAAATATTTACTGATTCATTATTGTTCACGTTTACATTTTCACTATTGTAAAAGTGCGGCTAACCGGGTACTGTCATGGGTATTCAAAGAGTTCCCCCCCCCCCCCAGGATATACCTGTAATAGCAACAATTTACTAGTTAATTGTTAGAAGAACCTAATAACCGTCAAATAATGAGTTCTTGTTACAATTAGTTCAAGGAAAAGTACACTTATCTATATTCTACATAGTTAATAAAAGTGAAAATACGTCTGTTATTGAAAAGGTTTCCCTCTCAACGTGAAGTTGTTTAACGAATCAATTTTGGCTAATTGAATTGGTTACGATTTTGAGTGTTCAGTTAATGAGTTGGAGAACATCTTTAATGCTTAAATATAAATACATTTAAAATTTTGTAAATGAAAGATAATCAGGAATGTGTGAAGGAAATCAGTTTATTTGAAAAAAATTGGTTCTGGAAAGGCAGAGTTTTTCAAAAAAAACAAAAAAAAAAAAAAAATAATAATAATAATAATAATAATAAAAAACAATAATAATTATAATTATGCATCACCAAATAATCTTAGTTATGAAGAAATTAATAAAAGTGCATGCATGATCTTTAGAAGTATTAGGCATATATGTTTAATTAGCCATCTAGTTTCATTGTCATAATTAATTATTAGTTTTGGAATTTCAAGATTCGTTTGTTTCTTTGTTGAGAATTAATGGTAAGGCATTACGAGTAATATATTTTTGCGAAACAATCGCAGAATACTTTTTAAGATGTGGTTGAGATTTTAATTGCTCGAAGAACAAAAGCATTGTGTTATGCAGCAAGAAATCAACCGTATTTTTTTTCTTGTTTTGTTGCAAATGTTTGATTCCATTGGCATGTGGCATATACTGCTTGTTAACGTAACTACAAATAGATCTGAATTACTGAGAGTGGTCCGAATTTCAATAGAGAAAATTCCTCTGGGAGATCGTACAAGGAGAAAATGCCTCGCTTTCGCATCTCGAAAGAGATAATCACATGCAAGCAGGAATACAGGGTGGGTTATCGATTATAACAATTACAAATCCCGTATTATTTTACTTTTAAAATTATCAGTTAAACTAATCAACAATCACAATACTTTAATGAAGACCAAACCTAAATGTTAATTTTCTTGTACTTCAGTATTTGTGGCTTAGTTCTTTGTTGCATAACATGATATTAATTAAATAATTTGAGAAAATCTTTAACCACTGTTAAGCAAGTGTAACACTTAACTATTTGGGTGTTCTTGTTTCTAAAACATCCCAACACGTAATCGGGTGCCACTTCACAAGCAGCTACGTTGTATTTTTTTTACGCTGACTGAATAATTGTACCCTGGTTTTTTTATACTAACATTGTTTTTCGTGACTTATTTTATCATATTTTGTTGGTAGTGCTCAGAGATATCCTGAATGTATGATGGTTATTCTTTTTAGAGGGCGGATGACGTATTGAAAGAAATTATGAAGTACAAACTTAGAAATTTAACAGTGTTATTAAACATACAAACGGTATTTGTTAATTATTTCATTGTTACCTTCTAATTTATACTCTAATGGTGTTTTTTATGTTTGTAAAATTTAAACTGTCGATAATTATTTTAGAACACTACTCGTTCAGTTTCCAGATCACACTATTGCGCGGTATAGTAATGATTGAGTAAGAATCGGATATGTGTTAAAGATCGTATATCAAAGTTTCAAAGCTTGTAAAATTTTATGACTTTTTCTTGATTAATAAATCATTCTTTTTTAGTGTTCCTTATTTTAAAGAAAACAAACTAAACACCAATATCCGTTCATTATCAATAGCTTTTTTTTTCATGTTACAGTTTTAATAATAATAATAATAATAAAAAAACATATTTCTTTAATTGAGGACTATAAATGGAAAACGACCTAAGTACCAAAAAAATCGAAAATCGTTTTTTTTTTTTTTTTTTTTTTTTACGGAAAAATGTCCTAAATAGCAAGCTAAACAAAGTGGAGAACCCCCAAAGTCTCCATTAGCAATAGTTCAAATTCAGTCTGAAGTATGTACTTAAGCATTGCCTTAAGTACAAGATGGGCTCTTCTGAAAATTTTTCTTTTTTGGACTTGGGTCGTTTTCTATTTCTAGTCCTCAATTCTTCTTGTAAACTAAAGTTAGCCTGTCACTTCTGAACATTAATAAACATTTCTACTCTTTGGTTCGTGTATTAAAATATTCTTGTATGTAAAAATATCGTTTTTCCTGCATTTGATTCATTTAATGATTTTGACCATCTCTTATTAACCCTTTCGGAAACAGTGATGCTAAATGGCATTATCCAAGTTTTGGATTCTTAATTAATTTATAACATGCTTTAAAACTATGCAGAGAAACAAGTTTCGATTCTTACACCTAAAAACATTATTTCATAGTTGCTTGTAAACTGCTGTATCCACGGGGCTAAAAGATCTAAAATACCTTCTTGGGTTTCAGTTATACCATATACTTCAATTCACGCAAAATAGTGAATTCGTTTAAAACATTTTTAAAAGATTCAATGTATATGATGCTGTTTTTGAAAAACTTACCTTGCTACAGAAATGTAAAACAAACAAGCTTTTTAAAATAAGCTTTATTAAGCTCTACAATTACAATGCCCATTAAGGTTTGGAGTTCGTACAAAGAATACATACAATGTTCATAAAATAGAAAATTAATGAGACGTGATGCATTGGTTAATAGATACTCCAATATCATTGATAAAAATGTTTTGAAATTTTTTGTAATTAAAGTTATTTACCTGTTTTTACATACAAAGAAAAACAAAGTGCATCATCTATGGGACAATGACCTTTTAATGAAAACTTATCGATTTAAGAAAATATCAAAACTTTCATTTGTAATTTTGCAAAACCCGACCGCGTATTGCTGATCGCTATTATCGCCATGTTTGGCGTACGAGTCTTTAATTGGCGGTTTTTGAAATAGCACCAAATTATCTGTATCTATAGAGCACTAAAACCTATATATTTTATTTTGCATTTTGTTGATTTAGTATTTTGAACACCAAGTTACTCTTTAATACAATGATTAGTACTTAAGATACCAAGCTTCATAACCGCTTATCCATCAACGAGAACAACTCGCCTGCCAGAGTGATTACGCTTTGCCAATTATAACGTGAAGTTGTTTATAAGAGATATCTTTCTATGAACAGCCTATAATTTCGTGTTTTGTAAATTTTGAATTTTGTATAGTTTGAAAGTGGGTTAATTAAAAAAAAAAAAAAATTCTAATTTGTATTTAAGAATTACTTTGCTTCATATTAAATTTATTCAAAGTATCTTGAAAAATATATATTGAGGGTATTTTAAATTAAGAAAATGTGTTTGAAATGTGTAATGTGTATGCTTAAAATCGTTCGTAATATTTTAGTCAAGAGTATTCACTTCCTTTTATAACACACCGAATCGTGCTTGTGGAAAACACATTAGAGCCTATTTTCTGTTTTAGTTATCATAATTTAAAACACTTTTGATTACATCCTGATATTTAGCTAATTTTCAGGCAATTTTAACATGGTCCTATTTTAAATTTTTTTTTTAACTGTTTTATCAAAAAATTTCAATGTTCAAATAATTTAAAGAAAATCTATAACTTGCAATAATCGAGGAAACATGTTGAGAACGCCAAAGAGGAAGATTTTTCCCATTAAAACACATGATTTAATAAAAATATGCAAATATATATCAAGGTATTAGTTTTAAAGTGTCCATCTATCATTGAATTCTGTGCAGGGTCCTACTTTAAGATATAGATGTTTGTAATGTGTCCTTTTTCAAGAGATTGAAATTTGTGAAGGGTCAATTTCTCATACTTGAAATTTTGTGACGGATCAGCATATTGTCTTCTAAACAGAAATCAATCATAGTTAGTGTAGTCACCATCTAGATGAACCAACTTGACTTAGCAACTTTGTGGTCCGAAGTTCTGAAAATGTTAAACTCTTTTCGGACTATTTATTGTCTTGATTGATTGAGTGAGAATAGTATTGCAAATCTTGGTTCGGTCCGATGCAAATTTTGATTCTTTTGGAAATTTTCCAGCATGGTTGTATTGCTGTATCTTCTACAATACTTCTAGAATAAAATATGTCAGCTATAGGAGTGAAAGAATCATATGAAAGATCTAAATAGGTTTCTGTAGGAGTTGCAGCTACGTTGAAATGATCGGATTTTACATCCAAATAATCTAAACTTTCTTCTAAAACACTTGAATCTGTATCTGGATGACGCATCTCATAATTTGGAAAAACTGGTGCAGATTCTTGAAGATTTTTTCTTTGGTACTTTTTGTTGGGTTCTTTGAATCTTGGCTCATTTCCGAAAGCTCCTGAAGTCTCGAAGCTCTCCTGAGTCATGCTCATTGTCGCGTTTTCCAATAACATTAGCCGAAGTGCCTGAAAAAAATATCTATTAACAATAAGACACTTATAGTTGGTTTTGTTTCAGAAAGTCTTTGTTTGCAGTATTCAATTACTAATGCTATGTCATGTAATGGTTTTAATATGTGTAGGGAATTTTATTCCGATATGCAGAGGGTGTTTACACATTTTTAGAACGATTTCATTGAGTGATTAAAAAAATGCAAATTTTTTCGAAGAGAAAATTTCTGCCAACAACTTATTATTCAAATTAAAATTATCATCTGATGCCTTCAAATTTATTAATCTTTCAAAATGGCACCTGTAAACAAGCTGCTGATCGACGGAAACGTTTTTACTCTTTTCAAGGAGAAATATTCTTATTCTAGTAATTAAATAATTTTGCGAAATGCATGGTATAAAAAATTTCTTAAGTGCGAGAAACAATACTATTATTTATTAGGTTGAGAAAACCCTTCTGTCACTACTTTTACATGGGAAAATAGATATTGTTTCTAAAGTGAAATCACAAGTCACAAGAGAAATTCCATCGATGCAAAAATAAATTGCAATGTCTTAAAATACGTCTGTAGCTTCTAAGAAGATGTTGTCCTTATAATTATATTCTGAGAAAAAACTAAATGAGGCTAAGGAGGATCCGTGTTATTCAAGCGGTAGTGAAAATAATAAGAGGGGACATACGGCAAAATGCCTTACGATTGTGACGCATAACCAGATACCGATCAGTTACAATCAACAATACTACCATCATCTTTTCAAGAACTGTGGAAGATAATAATTATATCAACATAACAAGTAAAGTTGGGACCAATATCTAAAGAAAACGAGCTATTGCTGCATGCATTATCCACAAACAGTGTCCAATAAATGATTGGCCTCTATTAAATTTATAAACGTGAATAATTAAAATACGATTGGAGATAGGGATGTACCGTTTGCTGCATTGGTACTAGAAAAACAGTAAGCTTTGAAAAATACAGCGGTGTACCCATTACTTTTTATCTCAAATTCGTGTTTTTTTTTTATTTAAGGTCACCATGGATCAGTAATTTATTGGACGCCCTGTATCTGTGTAATATGATATTGTATTTAAGTTTAAAAAAAAGTCTTAAATGAGAAAGAGTTGGGGAAAATGGTGATTGTATCGTTTGATCAGGGTGAGCCAATGCACACTTTTCTGTATTATGAGACTCCCAATATGAGGTAGAGTTTCATTGAAACGCTTGTGTATTTGCAGATATTTACCACATAATCAATATTAATGCATCTATAGAAAGCTAAAAAATAGCTTAATAGTTTTATATCGAGTGTATAAATATTGTATTGAAAATGAAAACGCTAGAATCGAAAAAAGCAGAGAAAAATTCATAGGTTTTCGACTCTGACAGGCTTTTATCAATTTATGAGTCACCGAATGGTACCCAATTTAAATTAAAATTAAAGCCCGTTTATTTATCTTTCATTTTAGACCTATTTGAGCTCAATGCGACAGTCCATTTGTACGTAACAGCTGTTCTAGCATTTCTTCAGTGCTCCAGCACCTAGGAAACCAGGAAGTCGAAGGGGAAGAATAGGGGACTTTTTGTAGGTTGCTTTTAGGGCTCGAAATAGAGTTTCTTTACGCAAAATTTCAGCTCAATGAGAATTTGTACAAGGTTTGACCATTTTTTGGCATAAAATGACTATAACCGATCATTTAAGGGAAAAAGGGGCAATATGAAACAAAGAAGCAGGGGTATGAATAACTTTACATAAAATACTACTACATGTAAGTAGGTCTAAAGTTTAGGGGGAAAAAATGGAATTTGCTGATTGGAACGGTTTTGGTAAATCGACGTTTCGGTTGATCGGCTTTCAGGTAATCGATGCTTTACTGTAAATGCAACAATTTTAAAATAGCTTAATTATAAATTTAAAAAGTACAAAAAAATTATGCATAAACACATTTAACCTTCCATATTAAACAAAATAGTATTAAAAAACAAAAAACTTATGTATGTTATGCATAATTTATTTTTATTGTAAAGTTACCACAATCAGGAATCAAGCTGTGGCTGCTTTTTTAGCAACTTTTTAAATGCTAAAATTAGAACATATAATTTAACTTTTTTGCTGAAACCTTTAAAAACAAAATTTTTCGAAATCTATATTTTTGTTATCTGAAATTAGTCATTATCAACCTAAATAGGGCAAATAAACCGAAGGTTGAAAAGTATTTTTTCAGTTGATATTTGGCATAAAATAGTTTTAAATTTATAATGAATATATACTAAAAAGTTTCTTAACTGTTTTAGATTTAACATCAAGAGTGATGGAGCTCGGATTCATTTAACTATTTTTCTGAAAAGGAAATTGTGACTTTTTCTTTTTTACTCCACAACGTAGACAATGACCACATTGTATTAAATTGTCTAACTTTATGAAATATCGCTATATTATTTTATCTCTTGTTAAAATCAGTGCTAGAAGTGTGGGTAGACGTGGGGTGACGCGTCCCCCCACTTCTAAAACCACTGAAATCCGTCCCCCCACTTTTAAAAGCACTCAATTCGCCTAAATGCTACTAACGAAAAATGACATTAACCTTTAAATGTAGTGAAACTGAGAAAAAGTTATTGATTTTTACATTTTAAACTTAAAACTATTTATGGTGTATCTATCATATTATTATAAAAATGTATTGTACTACTTTGAATAAAGATATAAGTATTTTTATTAACAAATATAGTTACACTTGATCAACTTTTAACTTTGGAGAAACTTTCTTTTAAGATAAATTTCTATTCTTGTTTCATATAAAGACAAGCTAATTTAAAAAAAAAAAAAAAAAAAAAAAAAAAAAAAAAAACCTTTTTAGAATTATCTATTAATTTAATTTCATGAAAGTATGCGCATTTTATAAATATTCTTTAAATCTAAATAAACAGTTATGTATATAACATTGAATTATTACTTAACTTTATCTCTTACTTCCAAGTAAAAAAAAACTAGGTCACCGAATATTCGTTAAAATAACAATAAATTTTGGACCCTCGTTTAATGTCAATGATGGGAAGTATAAATTATTTCTTTACTAGTTAATATTTTATTATAAGTTATGAAATTATAAAATTTATCGTTGAATATGAGAGAAGGAGGAGAGGGGATGCACTTGTTACCAAATTTTGAGCTTCCCCCAATTTTTTTCACCTGTTCTACCGCTGGTTAAAATGTAATTTTTTCAGATTGATGAGCAAAACAAGACAATATTTTTAAAGTTGTTACGTATAATGCTGTGTTCAGGGTCAAAACTAAGTGAATTAACTAGATTGTAACGTTTACTATAGTGTTTCTCGTAGGTTGTTGATAATATTCGAGTTATAAAAAAAAATCTATGTTTGTGAAAGAAGTGATTCAGACAAAATGCGAACATTGAAAAGACTTGCATGCGTAAAATTGAGTGCTATAGTGCAGAATACTTGTTAAACTTGATGAAAACTGAACAAGACGAAAAAAATAAAATAAATAAAACCAATAACTTTCAATACATCAAAATATTTTACTTTTTAAAGTTATCCCAATTCTATCTGTTTTCAAATATCAATTAGGCCTTAAAATTTCCAATGCAATAACATTGAAGTAAATTTCAAACAATTTTCAAAGGTTCTCGTTAAGCAGGGTTCCCACGGTCATTAAAAGTGCTTAATAATTTTGAACTTGTTTTCAAGGCCTTGAAAGTGCTTGAAAATGCTTAGAAGTGCTTAAAAGTGCTTGAAAATGCTTAGAGAGCCTTAAAAGTCCTTAATTTTTGGAGATGTTGTGTGTCTAACTGCGAAATTTATAAAAATACAACTCAGACTTGCTATCCCCTCGTGACCGCCACTTATCCGCACCGTATCGGAATTCTTCGACATATTTGTATTATGTATGTGCCAACTTGTAAGTTTTTTTGGTAGAGTATACTTTATAAAAAATTTATCGATAGACATGATGCCTAAAAACAATTTTTCAAAGGTCCTTAAAAACAATATTTAGTCCCTTTAAAGTCATTGATTTTCATTCTGTGATTTGAGTGGGAACCCTGGTCAAGGCATAGGGACTAAGCAGCAGTCTGCAAGTGAATTCCTTTCTGCATGATTTATTGTGAATCACAGCAGTCTACTTTATAATTGAGGCTGGTTGCTTCTTTACAATCTCTGATAATTTTGTCGCTTGTACCTATTGAAAATAGGGATCAATTTTATAATTCGGATACTTGCGACCAAAAAAAAAAGAAGTTTACCTAGTCTAGCTACTAAATACTAGAAACATTAGTCGGAGATTAATGACGAACTGCACGGCCTTTTGTTCAAAGTTATTCAATAATCCACTCAGATTTATAGGAATTTCTGGCGAAGCACAATACAGTTAGTGGTTTAGTTGGAAATGTTGGCTCTGAATGAATTTTGCTTTAAATTACGTGAAATGGGCAGTTACGGAAGTATTTTTAGCAAATTGGATTTCACGCCCTGATTTTAAATGTGATAATATACAATTCTCGTTTTTTTTCCTTAAACTTTCTTTTAACTTCTGCCAATGTGTCTTTATTTCTTTTAAAATATTTTCCCAAATCTAAAATGTCAAAACTTGAGTAGGTATATTTAATAGGGTGATATAAAATGCCATTAGTTTCTTATAAAAAAAAACTTTCTTCATTTACACCCAACTGTATAAATATTACTATATCATTGAAAAAATGAAATTATTTGAAAATAACCTCTGCAGTACATATTTTAACTATTTAACTTGAATGGCTGTACGCACGGTGACTATGCAGAACACAATGCACAATTCAACGGGGAAATTCGACATTACTTTTTCTAATCCATTAAACTCAATTGAAATTTTCAATTATAATAAAAATATATCTGTTAAGAATACTTTTGCTAATTTCTCACAATGCAGCGACTTTATTTATTCATTTGCAATTACTATTTCTAAGTCGAGATAAATTGCAACATACTTATATAAAATCTACAGAAATTTGAAACTTCCAACAACTATCAATATACATTGTGTAACAAAATTGACCCCAGCAACTTATCAGAAGTATATTGAATATTGGTTTCCTTTTGCGTAATACTTAGCAATTCGTCATATCATATTTCTAAATATTATGGAAAAAAAAATTAAATTTCGAACACCTCTCAGATAATAAAGGCTTTTAATATTTCAAATTAAAATAACGGTAATTTGAAATATGGTCCAACAGATATATAATATTCGCTTTGTGATCAGTATGCAAAATCAACGACTTAATTGAATCCAGTAACTTACAACTTAAATGGCTTTGGATGTTACTTATCTTTTGCTTATCGTATAGCAGTTCATTAAGTTATTTTTTTGAAAATCAAGCAAAAATAATAATCTAAAGCCAAACAAATTTCAAAATAAACAAATGCCACCAGTTTCCTTAATTCTGGATTACTACAACAATATCGAATGTTACTTACCAAAGGTAAACACATAGACAGTATCAATCAGTATCTGAAAAAAGCTTATCTAACACCTCTCAAATAATAGAGGCTTTTAATATTTAAAGTTAAAATAACAGTAATTTGAAATATGGTCCAACAGAAATGTAATATTTGCAACAGTTATCAGTATTCAAAACCTATGCCGTAATTGAATTCTGTAACTTTCAAAGATGGGGGGTTAGTACGCATTTTTTGCTTATCGCATAAAGTTATTTTATTGAAAATTAAACAAAAATAGTAATGTAAAGCAAAATAAATAAATTTCAAAGTAGAAAAATGCTGTCAGTTTACTTAATTCTCGATTACTACTACAATACCAAATGCTACTCACCAAAGGCAAACACATAGAAAGCATCATCAGGTAATGCAGCATGTTGCGATTTTATAAGTATCTAATTTGCATACAATGGGAAGTGGGAAGAGCAAGTAACATCGTCCACCTTTTATATGAAATAAGTGTTATAAAAATAGCCTAAGAAGGAAATTTAGTTGTACACATCAATTGCGGTGTTGTCATTGATCACTTGTTTATTTTTTTTTCTTTCTTAGATAGCATTGGGATATTTGGATCTGATAAAAAATATTCCGGTGTACTCAATTTTTTGCTCTACTACCTGCTAATTACTTAGATGAGTTTTTAATAGGATTCAAAGATACGTTGGCTGTTTTAAAACTGTTGTCAAAAAAGAGCCTTCTGAAGTTATTTTTGAACTCGAAGGTTCAAGAACTTGTCAATTTATTTGCAATGTGAACCCTCATGGATAGTAGAGGAGTCGGGCTGTGATTGATTTTGTTGTGATTGTAAGAGTAAATAGCGTAAGTCGTTTAAGGAAAAAAATTGTTAAAAGTAGTACAAATAATTTGTTTTAAATTTGTTTACTTGGTGGTTTGTATACGTTACGGAACCCACTCGAGAGTAGCACGTAATGATCTGCCATGGTCTACTTTACACGCGGTTGGTTTTAATTGAAATTGTTCGAAGTTTCTCACGACACAGTTTAACTTTAATTAAATATAATAATACTCAATAAATTTTTGCAATTTTAAACTTTATATGTACGTGAACGTTTATATGGAAATAAAATATTTTTTATAAAATTTGAAAAGTTATGTCTTTTCGTTAATTGCCTGCTGTTGCAAAGAGTTAATATTTCTAATTGATCATTGAACCAAAAAAAGTAAAATCCTTTTATAGACCAATTTAAACGAGTAGTTTTGCTTTTAAGCGGGAAATGTAACATCTCAAATTAACAATTTTTATAATTAAATAAATGAATTATTATTTATTGGTAACACTAATTATATGAAGTAAGATACATAGATTGAAATTTTAATGAACGTTATTAGATTCATATTTTAAAACAGTAATTTGCATTTTTTTTAAAACATTTATCAAATTTGGGGGAGGGGGGGAAGAAAAAAAAAACGTATACTAGTTTTGGTTAAAAAATTCCTTACTAAAAATAATATTCATATACTCGTTTTAATTTAAGTACAATGTCACAAAAAAGTGACACTAAAAAACTATTAAAATCCATTGCAGGATTGTTAATGCTTTGGCTTCTACGCGAATTGTCGTAAGTTCGGCTCGAACTCTTAATTACGCTTGTAATGAACTAATGAACTGCGCCGCTTATAATGCACTTAATGCTTACACTAACGAATTTGTAAAAATCAATATGAAGTAATGTCTGTTTTGGTCTAAAGTTTCAAAATGCTTTCGTATTTCAATCTGCATTTTTTTTTTCAAATTTAAGGTTAATTTATTAAAATTTCTGTTTATAAGTATTGTCATTACTGTTAAATCAATGTATTTAAAGCTTTTTAGCATGCAATGACCTAGCAATAAATAAAATTGTATACAATATCGTAATTAAAAATGTATCTTCCGAATTTGTATTTCTCGATTTAGTGTACTTTTAATTTATCAAGGGTATGTTTGAAAGAGTATATACTGTATATTTAATATATTTTTTTTAAATTAAAACCGTAGTATTTTTATTTTACAAATTCTATTACACATTAAGCGTTATGTATGGGAGAATTTTCATTTTTAAAAATATATAATTATTCTTAAAAAGTAAAAAATACACTTTTAATACAATTAGTGACCTTATTTTTAAGTAGGAATTACGTTAAAGTCTTTAAGAAAAATTGTTTTTTTCTGTTGTGAGAATTTTATATTTATTTACTAGTTACTAAGAAATTGATGTTTATTTAGTTCCTTAAACCAGATAAACTTATAATTCGTACTCTTATTTTTCCTTGTGTATGTTATTTTAAATACTAACATAAATATATTTTAAACTTTCGAAAATAACCAATTTTAAAAAGCTATTTGTAATTAATACCAATAGAAACTGAAATACTCTTATTAATACATAAATTTTGAATTTTTATTATTCACAGATAATTATACACATTATAATAATTTTATTATTTTGAAATCGGAAGTCATACTAAAGCACTAAGCATGTTTGATGATCATATAGAGGGAGATAATACAAACAGACCAACGACCAATTTTTTTTTCCATAAAATTACTTATAAGTTTTGAATGGCGCCATTTCGAATGTTTCTTTTGGTAATTAGGTAAAAACTTTTTTCTTTTATTATTTATGTGCATTGTGATAAAGCACATTAAACTACTTTTTAGGACATTGATAACTAAAAAAAAACTGGGGATGTGGAACATCGCACAACTTTCAATTACCCTATAATATTGGTCACCATCTTTAAATTTGACGTAGAATAGTGTTACTACCATTTTCATTCATTTGAAGCCGACCAAACGGTATAGTGGTTAGCGTGCTAGCTTCTAGACCGCGAGGTTGCGGGTTCGAGTCCCGTGTTGGCATGGGTGTTTGTAATTGTATGTTGGCTTGTCTAATGACGAATGTTTCGGCGCATTATAGCCCTCGTGTTGCTGACGGCGCCAGATAATCTGAAAATAACCAACCAACCAACCAACCAACCATTCATTTGAAAAAATGACCAGTTTGGCGATAATTCTTACATGAGGGGGGAAAAAATCATCAAAATTGCGAATTTGGCGATATATTTTTTGATAATTCTTACATTATCCTTTCTTGTAAATGAAACAGAGGAGAGGAGAAAAACGGTTGCTGATGAGCAATGCTCAAGGGAAGAGAACTCTGTGTTCAAGACACTCGTTGTTTATTTGTTTACACTTTTATAGCATTTTTACTGTAATTTTGCAGGTGGGGATGTATAAAACACTTTAAGAGGCATTACCTTAGAGATTTTGATCAAAATCGTTAGATTAGTTGTTTTCAGATTATCTGGCGCCGTCAGCAACACGAGGGCTATAATGCGCCGAAACATTCGTCATTAGACAAGCCAACATACATTTACAAACACCCATGCCTATCACGGGACTCGAACCCGCAACCTATCGGTCTAGAACAGCGTTCGTCACTAACTTTTAGAGACGGGCCGCATGACCTATGTTGGAACTTTCCGCAGGCCGTAGATTTATACCGAATACGCCAATAAATATATTGCTTTACTACATATGTTCAATGTTAGAAATGTGATAATTACTAAAGATTCAACAATGTAAAACAATTTTGAAAACTGAAACAATAATTTAACTTTTTTATATTTATAAAATAACAATTGATATTTGATTTTTGTTTCAAATAATTAAAAAAATAATTTTCTTGACATCGTAAATCAAAGTCATAAAAGAAGTTAATCTTTTGTGACAATATTACAATGTGACTTGACATAAACTCATAATCAATAAAGATATTTAAACCATGCCTCTTAAATCTTCAATTACGAGACGATGACAGCCGGTCCGCTTTTCACTATCTACTTTGCGTTTAAAACTTATCTTCGACGCCATTATTGCACTAGAGTCATAGAGATCGCGATACTTTTTGTTACGTCAAAACAAAAGAGGTATGCATTGAAACACCCAACTCCTACCCATTACATTCAGAAAAGCAGAAATCGAATTGTGCCATTCACGAATCGAGGGGGTTGAGTATCATAAGTACAAAACTAAGCAATGCAAAGGAATGCGTCATTGATAATTATTCAAACTATTGCTTTTTTTATTCTTTCTGGCAGTCTCAGAAAAATAAAAAGAGGATTTTTCAGACTTACTAACTCTGGCAACTTAAGGGAAAACGCGGTTTTTGGTAGTAAACACATACCATTGTAGATATATTAAAATTATTTCCACAAAATTTTATTTTTGCTCTTCTGTAAAGCCGGCGGGCCGGAGAAAAAGCTGTCGCGGGCCGGATCCGACCCGCGGGCCTCCTAGTGGCTGACGCTGGTCTAGAAGCTAGCACGCTAACCACTATACCGTTTGGTCGGCTCAAAATCGTTAGAACTGAGTTTTTTAGCAATTGCTGAAAAGCTAATTTTCATGTTTTGCGCATGCGCAATATTGACGAAAACCTTAATGACAGGTCCCATGGCCATTTCTAACCTGTACATCAAATTTAAACATTGTATTTCAATTTTTTCGGGAGTTATGCTGACCACATACACACAGACAAACTATTTTCTATACCATTTTTTTGAAGTCAGATTATTCCAAAATGTGAAAATATGCGAATTTTTTTTTTTGATTGATAACAATACTTTCATTATCCTATGTTAA
Organism: Linyphia triangularis; assembly: GCA_963978545.1. NCBI lineage: Eukaryota > Metazoa > Arthropoda > Arachnida > Araneae > Linyphiidae > Linyphia > Linyphia triangularis. Next base: position 37,634,506 of record OZ021733.1, on the reverse strand, counting down.
CGTATGGGTAATTAAAAAAAAAAAAAAAAAAAGCCATCCTGGACATTGTCTGTATTCTTAGCCCTCCGTATTCTCAAAATGTCAAGTAAGATAATTAATTAAGTGGTCCTTGTAATCATTTAAAATACATTTTATAATTCTAATTTATAAATGAAAAAATGAAAAATTGCCATTATAATCTTAGTAGCATTTTTTTTGGCAAAATAATAGATTGCCGTAACATAATTTTCTATTTTCAAACCCAACTAAATAAATGTATTAAAATATGAATGAAATAATATTATATTAAATTGACACCCATGTGTATACTTGAAGTGCTGCTCTTAAAAAATCCCCCACCCCCCCATTTATTTCCTTGTCCATTACTGTAACTCATTAGTTCTCAAATTAGCTATAAATGGCTCCACTAGTGCTATAAAGAGTTAAAAGGTTTATCAGTATGGGGAAATCTTAATGCGATTATTCACATTGCATAATTTGCAGAAAAAGAAAAAAACAAGTCTATTTCGTATCATATTAATTTCGCACTTGCAATGCCAGTTTTTAAGAAAACATGTTCCGTTTTGATAAATAAAATATGTCTTGGTAAATATACGGTTTATTTAGATTTGGTATTCATTGCGGTAATTAACATAACTATCGCATTCTAATGTGCTGTATGTAATTCTGCCTCGGGTTGATTCAAAAATGCTTTTCGTAATCGATTTATCAAGCCGACGCGACTCGGCGTTTTCTTTCTCTTGCGATCACCTGACATGGAAAGTTATGACTCAAACATTGGAAATGTGAGAAATGAATTGTCTCCGGAAAATTATGATAAATGTATACAATTAATAGGATTGGACTTTGATTGTGAAGCTGAAGATAATTACTAATTTTTAGTTTTTACTTTCAATTACTTATATGTTGACATAGGGTAATGCAAGTATTGTTTTCGGTGAAGAAAAAAAAAAAAAAAAAAAAAAACGATTTTTTTTTTTTTGTGTATTTTTCTACGTTTTAGAACATCATTACTTCAAAAATGTGGTCTAGAAAAAAGGTATGTCTGTGTATACGTGGTCAGCATAACTCCCGAACGAATTAACCTACGATGTTCAAATTTGGTGTTCGGATAAGTGGTGACATGGGACCTGTCATTAATGTTTTCGTCAACATTGCACATGCAAACATGAAAAAACCAGGGTGAAAATCAGTTTTTCAGCAATTGCTAAAAAACGGCGAAATTTCCATGGAAATGCGATGAAAGCGTTAAAAGTTGAACAAACGAGTGCCTTTAACACTGAGCTTTCTTTTTTGAGCATCGCTTGTCAACGATTGATTTTTTGTTTTTTGTTTCACGTACAAGAAAGAACAATGTTAACAGGGTTGCCACGCACCTGGAAAACAGGGAAAACCTGGAATTGTCAGGGAAAATGAAAATGTCTAAAAAAGGTCAGGGAAAACTAAAAAAAGTGATATTTCTGGAAAAGTCAGGGAATTTCTTTCAGATTTAGGGTTTTTTCAAGAAGTTCAGTAATTTTTTTCAGTAGGTACATCTGCAATCTGAAAATTGATATTTCATATGATATTTTCTTAAAACAATAAAAAGCACCCGGTGAAAGCAAATTGATTAAAAAACGGGTGACATTTTTTACTCTGATTTCTGCTCTTTTTTTTTCTGCGAATGTTCACTTTTCTTTAATTTTATTATTTTTAATGGTCTTGAAGGGCTTTATTAGACTAAACTTGCCTAAAACGCCCCTCAGAAATTTTTTTTAGCTGTGCCACTGTTCTGTACATACATTAGTACACAAATATAATCTCATTCAGCTATTTTTGTAGTTCAAAATAACACTGTGTATTTATTTTCCTCTTTTTTTTATTTTGACTATCTTCACCCCTGGGGAAAATAAAGAGAGCTGCTCAAGTTGCTATTTCTACCATCTAATCAAATTATCTTTGTGTGCAAGTACATCAGTGTTTGGTGACACAAATCACAAACATTTTGCAGTTCCACAAAAAAGTGGCTTTCTCCTTTTTTTTAACCAAAATTTTGATTAATTGATAAAAATGCACATTAAAATATCGTAAAAATAAATTCTGTATAATCCATCTTTAAAATTACAATTTTAACTGCAATTTGTCTGCAAAAAATTTTGTTTACTTCGGCTTGAAATGAAACCTGGAAATTTAAAAAAATTGTCTGAAAAAGTCAGGGAATTTTGTTTTGCATTTTGTGTGGCAACCCTGATGTAATGTCTATCGAATAACATCGCCAGTTTCGTCACCTTGGCGATTTTTTTTTGCCCATTTAAAAATTATTGCCAAAAATATCGCCAAACTGGCAATTTTTATTTAAATGAATGAAAATAGTAAATAACTTCATAAATTTTAATGTAATGACCAATATTATAGTGTAATTGAAAGTTTTGCAATGTTCTACACCCTTAGTTTTTATCGAAATTGATTAATTTTTCTTTAATTTAATCTTTGTTTTTTTAGGAATCAGTGTTTTTTCTTGCAAATAACTTTTTTATTGAAGTTGACAAAAAGCCAATAAAAATGTTTGATGAGAAAGTAGCGCCCCAGGGGGATTATTTATAATGAAAGATCAACTGTAAAAAAAAAAAAAAAAAAAAAAATGTCAGAATGCCCTAAATTTTACTTGAAAATATATACAAAAAAGAGAAAAGTGGTATGTTATTAAAAAAAATTTCAAAATAGTATTTCTTATGCCATGAAGATTGTCCCTTCTTCGAGCATATACAAGTTAAATTTCATGTCATTCTGACCAGCGCTTGTTTTTCGGCTTTTTGAAAGTTGGACATTAATGGCGGACACCTTGTAGATAAAGTTATAGTCGCATTGCAACTGATCTGCTTCGACTTCAAAAAATCATTTGCATACATAATATGTTAAATGAATCTTATTTTTGAAAAATATCTTACTTCTGCCCTGAACACTAATAAAGAAAATGACGACTGGATTAACTACAAAATTTCAAGTTTAGGTCTAACGTATAGATGAATAACTTTACATTCAGGGCACATTTATTTCGAAAGCTAATTTGAAAATCCCAATTTAAACTTTACTAAAAAAATTAAAAAGAGAACAGTACAATTACAGGCAGCGTTTAAAACAGGGTGAAAACAAGGAAAACACTACTCGACTTTTTTTTTTTTTTTACAATTTTCAGTAATCACGCTCTACAGACTGGAGCGTGGGAATCTTTCTTTTTTTTTTTTTAATTTTTATTACAGGAAAAGGACAAAAAGCTAGCCGACAAAGTTTTATAAATTAAAAAATTAATTAAAATGTCTATGTATAAGGAAATGATTTTTGACTGAGGTACAAACGCATCGAGTTATAATTTACGCTTGCATCTAACTTCTACTTTATTAAAATCGAGTTTATTTCCCTTTTGTTTGAAAAGGGCGGAAAAGAGCGCAATCTAGGGAAAATAACCCATATATGGGTTAAGCAAATAATATAATAAATGATTGATTATTTGATAATGCATCTGATATATATATATTAGGGTTTGCCGAAAATACGTTTTATTTTTTTTGTTACAAATTCTAGTAGCGCAGAAAAGTTGCGATTTGGCTCCAAATGAACGAAACAAATTTTATTTAGTTTTTTCGATCACGCGTAGCTTCCACTCGCGCATCTCAGTTGGAATTCGTTATAAGTGACGAAAATCGCTTATTTTTCGAAATTTTTGAACATAAGTTAAAAGGGTCATTCTAAGTTCTAAAAATACGGTATTAAAAGTAAAGACCATCTTTTGTTCAAATCTGTAAAAACGTTGGTGCTATCATGCGCAATGAGACCATAAAATACCATTTTCCAAGAAAAAAGCTAAAATAACGAAATTTGTGGGAAATTAAAATTGATCATTCCAAAATTGTTTGACTAAATTTATGACCTTATATTAATAATATATTTTCGGTAGTAGAGGTCGTAACATAATATTCCACTCGGTAAATGACATCTAGCTTTATTACAACAGAATTAAAAAACAACATACTGAGGTCACATGAGAAATGATATGGATTGTTCAGAAGCTAATCTGTGCTGAGATTTTTGAGTGAAGTCAGGGTAGATCTTATCATTTCTTGCACCGGAGACACTGGTTGCCGTCACCAATTAGAAGCATCTTTCAACTGTGTAGCGCAAGAAGGTGTCAAATCTTATCCAAGTTTTTCACTAGAGCGAATAAAACCCAGAATTTTTTCATCTGCGATCCTTCTTAGGGCAGAGATGAAATGCTAACCGAGCCTCAGTCAATCATTTCGAATATTCATTTTCTTGTAAAATGGTATATTATGGCCTCATTACTCGTGATGTTAACACTAACATTTTCATTTTGACAATATTTTTACAGATTTGAATGCGTAATATATATATAACCGTACCTTGGATGTTGATCGTTATAAGTAAACAATTGTGGATAAGTTGGACACAAGTTTATTTCCAGAGATAAGAGAGGAGAGGGGTAGCTTTCGGCTAGCGCCAAGTGTTGATGATTATATCAAAAGGCGTGGCAAACCGAAGTACGAAGCTTTTTTAGGTTTACTAGTGACGCTCGATGATTCAAGGCGCCTCCCGCTAACACAGGAAAATACTAGAGAATTCTAAATCGGAAATTGAAGATTCCAATGGCATTTGGGTCACGTTTCCACATGCCGTGCTATGTACAGCTTATGTTTCAGACAGTAGCCATTTACAATCTCTTATATTAAACCCCGTTTAATTTTTTTCCTATTACCTTATCAGGATCAGTCATGCAAAATGTCATATCCCAAATCTTCAACCTTCCATAAACTTTTCGTATTTTAATTTTTTTTAAACATTACATGTTTTAAAGACTATAAAGACTAAATAAAGTTTCGGTGCTTATCATAAGATACGTTATTTGATGGATTCATTATAAAGTAGTTACTGATAAACTAAACTTCTTAACAGCCTCGAGGAAAGGGAGAATTTTTGATGATCCAAAATATTTTTTTGTTAACTCTTCAGTCTTCTAGATTGATTGGTTGGTTAGTTTGTACGCTCAACAGCCAATTTTTCGGTGCACATTGACAGATAATTAAGTCGGAACCTACAACTTAACGTAGATTCTGAACTACAACGAACATCCATGCCTAACCCAGGATTCGAACCCGGCACCTTTGGCATGAGGCCAGAGCGTTAACCCCACAGCCATCAGGTGGGGATCAGTCTTCTTGGTACTTGATTATTTTTCAATTTCTTCGTATGTAAGTTTTGGATAAAATGTGCGGGGAGGGGAGGGGGACAGTTATTTTTATTCAGAAAAGTAAAAGTTTTGTTGAAAGTCAAACCAATCCACATCTGACATTTTTGAATTTCTCTTATTTATAGCTTTTTATTGGTATTAAAAACATTAAAAAAAGTTAAACTTGAAAATGTTCTAAACTTAATTATATTATAGTTATGTTCTTATATGTTTATATTTGGATATTAATAAGCTATCTTAAGCATATGCCAAATTTCATTTAAATCTTCCTAATTCTTAGTATTTCCGGACGGACTGACATTGATTCTCAAAAATTTTGCGGTACGATAACGCTAAAAAAGGAATTTGTTTATTTATTTATGTCTGAAAAGTAAATAAAATATGTTTAGCATTTGGAGTGTGTTCTGACCAGTGAAATGGACAATTTTGAAAAAGTTCCTGAGCATTTAGATAATAAAAACCATTAAAAGACAATTTCATATAAAAAAAAAGTTTTCTGGTAGTTTTAACAATAACAACAAATCTGAATTTAATGCATATTTAAAATTTTTTGGAGCATTCGCCTTGAAACTGTATTTTTAAAAAGACGAGCCCAGCTTTTTTGTCCTCCAAACCTCACAGCAATCGGTTTTTCTGTCCTCACGTAATGACGTTTTTCCTTATTAAACCGCAAGTCTCGGAACCACTAACGAACTTCATCCTGTAAGGGCCAGAGGAAATACTGTCCCGCCAAAGTAATGAGATGAACTGCTTTCCTTTGGCGTTCAAATCGCGACCAGCGCGAACTTCAATCGCTCATGTCGATCATTCGTGAATCATCCTACTGAAAGAAAACACGAGTCTTAGGAAGAGTAATCCCCCGTTTCTTCCCCATCCATACGTTAATTATGCCTCATTAACCTTTGTTTGCGTCCGAGCCGTGTTTTGTTCGGCTTGTGCAGTTCTGCGTGAATTCAACCTGTCTGCAATGACGACTTGTGCTTGCATTATTAGTTGATGAATGAGTCACAGAGATAGCGTCATTCTACCTGAGTGAATAACCACTGGGGGGATTTTCCGCGCTCTACTGTACAGACTTGCAGAGTGAAAAACGACGTTTTTTTGTATGAGGGTCTTTTGTTTTTCCTGATAGGGTCCTTTCGTCGCGCTAAGTGAGCAGACACTTTGTTTTGATACGGTTTGGACAGATTTGGACGTGTTTGTCGTGAAAGTTAGCGTCGTGTATGTGTCTTTGCGGTCTCCTGTATTGGATTTTAGAGGAAGTGTCAAAGGATTTTAAGCGGGGCGCAACGACAATGAGGGGTAAAGGAAAAGGGTATGTTATTTTTTCCTCATTTGCGTTAATTTTTTTTTTTTGATTAATTTTGTTCTTGCTTTTAGTATAAATTTAACTATTTGAAAAGATAACAGATTTTAATGCTTTGTTCATCATAATTTAACAAACATAATTTAACGTTCTTCAACTAAGTTTTTTATAATTTATTCTTTATTAATTTTCAGTTTTTTAACAAATTGAACTACCCACAACAATGCTAAGTTTTTATTCAATAAATTAAATCGTGCTTGTTAGAAACTCTTTAACAAAGTTTAAAGTACTTCAATGGATTGTGGGTTGCAATCTACTACGTAGTTGGAAAAGTTAAGCAACAAATGCTTAACAACTTCTTTTGATAAGTCAAATATCGTCACAAAATAAGTCATTGCCAAAGAACTTTGTTGTATAACTTGGTAGTAGACTTGTAAATATCTTCTCCTATGATAGCATTTATTTTTCCTGCAACTATTTTTTTTAACGTTTATGAAAATAACTGCAACCAGTTTTGTTGAACAATAGAAATTCAAAATAAAATAGTAAATTATAAGTAATATTTCTTGTGTATATTTGACATTTATTCTACGTTGACTATTGTTGTTCGGTCTTTTCAGTTTATCTATTTTATCTATGTTTATGAACTTTCCGAATTTCAATTATTTGACTTAAAAGCAATAAAATTCGTAAATTTTAAAAGCATGTTTCATAAATATTTCCCCTTAACTTAAATATATTTTGGGCAATAAAAAATATTATGAATGCGAAAAACGCACATTTTTCATACATTGCACTTTATTCTAATTTTGTATTGATACAATGACACCGATTTTATTACTTATTTAAAATCTCGTAAGTGTGGATTTGCTTTTTTGGTAGAATACTGAATTTAAAAATGTATATGCTTATGATGTAAAAAATGTAACCTAGTCCCTTTCAAACGAGGGATCTACACTTAAATATTTTCCCAAATGATTGAAAAGTTAAAACCTGGATGAATTAAAAATGTATTATAGATTAAGCATAAGAGAGCTATTCCGCGGTCACAGACTAACATTTTAAGCATTTTATTGGGTTTAATTTCTGAGAAGTGAAACTCAATTTAAATAATTTTTAATTAGTGTATTAATTGTAAGTTATTGATTACATATCAAAACACAATTTTCTTATAGGATAAAAAAAAAAATTCTGCATAAAAACCTCCTAAAATAAAATGTTCTTTATTCTTATAATTCCATACTTTATTCGATTTCCTTAAAACTAGTTTTTTTATGAGCATTCAACACGTGTAAGAATTAATTTAATTAAAAGGATAATCACTTTTTTATAATTCACACGTAATAAAAGTAATTAAAATATTAGTTTGCGATCGTGAATTGACACAGGAATGGAATGCATTATTTAATTATCTATATCGAGAACTAATTGAATTTTCTATGTTGAAAAGTAATAATTCTTTAATATTAAGGTATTATTTAGAAGTAGATGTACAGGGTGGTCATAAAAACACTTTGCTGATGTATGGACCTCTAGCTTCCGTTCTGTTTTTACAGATCGAAATGAGATTTCAGATATAGTTATTCAGAGGCATGAGCTTGGGATTCTGTGAATGGCAACAAAATGGCGCTCACGGTTACGATTATAGTTGCAGAAATTCGAAATTTTCGAATGGCAATACCTACTTTTTCCTGCCGCAAAATACTCAGCACATGCGAAAACCATTAAGAGCGTTGGAATGGTACGTACATCACAAAAAACGGATGCGTTATGAACGGCGGAAATGTGCATGTGACAGAGGCCAAAGTTCACATGGATGCCATAACAGGCAATTTATCGATTTTGCCTCTCTCATGTGCAAATTTCCCCCGTGTGCCCCGATCGTGTTTTGTTGGCCTTTCGCTGAGCTGTTTTTTTTTGTGTGCGTGCATAACGCGTTCGCTTTTTGTGATACACGTACCGTTCCAAAGTTCTTTAGTATTTTTGCATGCACTGAGCATTTTGCGACAGGAAAAAGTAAGTGTTGCCATTTGAAAATTTCGAGTTTCTGTAACCATAACCGTAACTGTGAGTGCCATTTTGTTGCCATTCACAGAATCTCGAGCTCATACTTCTGAATAACTATACCTGAAATCTCATCTCGTTCTGGTGAACAGAACGGTCGCTAGAGGCATATCGGCAAAGTTTTTTTTATGACCACCTTGTATGTTTATAAAAATGTAATGTATGAGGGGGCACTTTATACTGTGTTTGAGTCCTTTAAGTTTACGTTCATTTAAGGAAACTTATTCTGCAGATATAATTTTTCTTTGTTTCCAAAAAGTTTTTTATCGACTAACTTTTTGCTTTTCTGAACTAAATGAATTCAAATAATTTGTTTTGTAAAATTTTATTGAATGAATTTTAGAAAATTAATCTTTGTTGTTTAACTATGTACAGAAATTACAACGCATACTGAAAAAGAAATGCAGTAAAGAATTAATAGAAAAGCTTATCTTTTTTTTTTAAATAATTGTGCTGGTTTTTAAGTTCGCCCATTATTTTATAAGCTCCCCTTAGTTAAATCTTTTTACTTGAAAAAACTATTTCGTTCCTTGAATATGCGATGTTTCGGAAATTTATGCTTTCGAGCAACAGGTCTTGTTATTCCTATTACCTCTATTCCATACTGTAGTGGGAAAAATCTAAGTACCCTGTGAAAATGTACAAGTTTTTGTATGAAAAAGATAAGAGCGCCAGAAGTTTTCGAAGAGAACGTATACAAAAAATGCAGACATTAAAAGCAGACTTGGCATTTCTATTCTTCGAATATTTTATTTTTTTTCAGTTTCGCCTGTTTGACTCTTATTTTATTTTTCGCACATAGCAACCATTTTATGTTTTTTTTTTATTTGAAATGCCTCAGTATTTTAATAAAATATATATTGGAATTTTAATGCAGCCCTCTAAAAATAAAATTGTTCGTTGACATTTAGAATCAATCCCTATTCTGATTTTCTGAAAATTCTCTATTTGGTTTTTTAGTTTTCGTCTTATTTGACTTTTAGTGTTCCTGATATTTATTTTTGTAGTATAGAAAAAATATTTTATGTGGGTCCGCGCGCCGCCTCTCATTTAAGATTGTTTAGAAGAATTATTTTTTGGAAGTTTATCAGAGTTAGATGTTGTATTCTATTGCTGAGATGTATAATGAAACTTGATTTAGAAAGCCTAACTAGGCACTGTACAGCTCGTGTAGATGGTCAATCTGGTGATAAATCGTATCCTGTACATTCCTCATAAAGTATAGAATGAAACTTTTTTTACATTTAATTTTAATTCATTAAAATAAATCAGTGCACATAGTATACAGTATACATAGTTTATACAATTATATACTTTATACAATTATATAGTTTATTAGTATACATAGTTTAATTTATCAAAATAAATTAGCATACATAATTAGTATAAAAAATAGTCTACAAAATAAATAAATTAGTGCACAGTTATTAGTATCTTTAAATTAGTATATCTTGTATCAACAAATAATGAAGGGAATCGTTTAAAGCCGAGAACTGCCTCTTTAAAACAGTAATACATTTATGCATTGTAATTATATTATACATTTGTGTATTGTATGACGGGAGGAGAAGAGATAATTTCCGGACCGAGTCGACGCATCCTCTACCACAGAGCACCCAATACATAGAGTTCCTAAAAGCCCTCTACATAGAGTCCCTTCTCATAGAGAAACAAAATATTCTCTACATAAAGTCCTCTCTCCAAAAACCAAAATAAAAAAATGGTCTCTGATTTTTAAACAAATAACACAATGTGCAATTGTAAATAAACTATTTGTCAGAAGCAGAGATCTTAGCCTTTAGCTTTAGATAGTATATCATGTATCAATTTTGATTTTGTATAAAAAGAAAAAATGTCTCACAAAAAACACTGCCCATAAATAATATATAAGATAATGAATAAGATTTAAATACAAATATATATTTCTACCATTGAGTTATTCCATTTGGAATAGTTTAAATTGTATAGGCCTAAGTTCTATTTAAATTGTTAATATGGTTAAATAAGTGATATTATTTACCTTGTTAATAATATAAATGTGATATGAGGGCCTGAGAAGCAAAGGGGTTCAAGTGGCTTTTCTTCACTTTTGAGAAAATACACTTTAAAGTTTCTTATTTATATTAAATTCTATGAAAACTAGTGATATCTTCATCCCAGAAGTTAGTATTTGAACAACAAATAATTTTCATACAAATTTGATATAAATAAGAAACTTTAAAGTGTATTTTCTCAAAAGTTAAGAAAAGTCACTTAGATCCCTTTGCTTTTCAGTCCCTCATATAGAAAACAAAATAACACTTATAAAAAGTCATATTAATTAAGTAGTTGATTTTAATAACGTTAAGTTTAAAAATAAGTAAAAATAAAATTACTTAAAGGACAATATTTTACCTGGACACCTTACAAATGAGCAGTCTGCTTGCAAAATCAACTTAATGTATACAGAAATGCAAAACTGAGTTAGGAGCATCATGTAATTGGGCTTGTTAATTCATTAATGAAATGCTATTATTTATTTCCTGGATTTCTTCTCTTCTAAAATATTATTTAAATCTTAAACATACAAAGGAGAAACTAGGTCAGAAGGTAATCTATTATTTTTAATCAATCCTAACATCTCTGTTGGAAAAATATTAAAATTTGTGTGATGAAGTGTTTAAATAAATATCAATCACGTATAACACAATTTTGCAATGGATGATAATTATTTGAAAACAAAATCAAACACTTATTTTCTCATGATATTTTCATCCTTACCTGCCATTGCCAAACAACTGAAGGAATACAAACATTTTGGTTTGAGTAATGAAGCTTGCGTAGGTAAATGTTTACATTACTATAAAATAAAACAATAAAACCATAATTTCAGCACCACGTCACGAAGAATAGTTTCCTCTAACTTTTCATAAAATACGGGAAATATTTTATTAGCAGTAAATGTTGACAGAACTTTATTAACAATTGATTCCATTGTGGTTTTTTTATGAATAATTTCTGATTTTGAATAGGAATACTGGTTTCCTTTCAATTTGGCATTTTTATTCTTTGCATTAACTTTTTTGTACTATATGTTTTGTTGAAATTATACTTTATTGAATATTAGTAATACGATTCAATATTATCTTTCTTAAAGAAATTGTCCTACCTTATAGCATTATTCACCAAATTTATTTTCATTCCAATGGACACTTAAAACAAGTGTTTCAATGTTTAACCAAAATATGATTCTCAGACAACTGTAACTATAAAATGGAGACAACTTTTAACATCAATTTCGTTTGTGTGGTACCCAGAAAAATATGCAGTGTATAAAAATGCTACAGCCTTCTCATTTCTGATTTGTCAAATTCTAAGAAATTCCTGTTATGTACGGAAGTATCGTAAGTCCGCAATTTCTGTACACGTTCAGTATTCGGAAATGTGTTGTCATGTACGTAAGTGGCACTATTTCGGCATACACTTATGCACAGTACGCAAAAAATATCCGAACTCTGGCTGTATGCTGTATCTTAATTGATGAACTAAAAAAAGAAAAGTAACTTAATAAAAGTTGTTAATAAATATATATATATATAGTTTTTTTTTTTATATTGCCTCGTATTTAGATTTAGCATTCAAACAAAAGTCAAAATACCAAGTTTCATAATTTTTCAGCAAGTGGTTAGTAATTTAAATGATGACAAGGAAAAGCCCAATTAATGTTTAAAAGAAATATTGATTTTTAAGCCATAAATAGTTAAAATATTTATATATTTTAGTAATTTTTTGCCTCAAAAGATAGTTTGTAAACAGGTCAATCATAAATTTCATTCGTCTTTTGAATTAAACAGTTTTTAATTCATAAAACAATTTCTTAGAGTTTGAATAGGAATATATATATATATATATATATATATATATATATATATATATATATATATATATATATATATATATATATACTTTTATGAGCCGTATACAATATTACCTTCGAAATTAATAAAAGTGTAAAGGAAAAACATTTTTTCACTGTATATTTTTTTAGTATTTATTTTATCTTTACTAAGTGTTGGAAACGGGTAGAAAACTAAATTTTTTTAATATTTGTTACTAGTAAATGCAGATAATCACCGACGAATAAGAAAATGTGCTATACATTTTGCATCACGGGAGTTTTGGAAGGTGTGCATCAAATTCGTTCCTTAGTAAGTTCTATCCAGTGATCGAAGCCAAACTCCTGGATCAGAGGCTAAGCACACATTTGAAAAAATTCTGGTTCGATTTCCGTCGTCAGCGCTTTGTAAACTTTCCTTTTAAAAATTAGTAGACTCAACAGGGATTGTGTGATCAATTGCTCGTTTCTGACTTGGAAGTACTCAATTCGAGGCTTTTCCTGTTCGATACTCAAAAAAAGTTATAAAGTTTCCTTTAAAATATCCTTCTCTAAAAGATTTTACTTTTAAATTTAAACTAAATCAATAGTCTAGATGTTACGACATTTTAGCCCTGTATAACCTTCGTTTAGATCTTTTTTGCGGCAAGAAAAAGAAAGATGCAATTTATTTGTGTTCGAAACCATAATGAATTTAAAGCAATTCAGTCTTATGTGGCACTAGGAAACTTAAGGATATTTCAGAAAGACACAAAAACACACATCTTATATAATTATTACATAGATTTTAACCAAAAGAAAAAGAAGAAGAAAGAAAAAGAAATTTATTAAATTAAAAAAATTGATTAAAAAAGAATGTCAAAAATATAATGATTCAATAGGTTTTTATTCTTATGCAACCTTCTATTAAATTGAAAAGATATATACGCATTCTCTATAAACAACTTTTATTGATTCCATAACATTTGAAAAATAATTATTCATCCTGTCTTCTCTAGATTAGTGAAACGTATAAGAAATAAAAGCGTGATCTAATTAACATAAAGTCTTTTATCAATGTCAGATAATAACATAAAGTTGCAATTTTGTATTTGTATATTTTATTATCAACGATAATATACGCTATACTTCTTTATTTATTATTTTTAATTGGACTGTTTGCGAAGTTGGCACACCTTCAACTTTGTTAAAAAATTATATCACCTTTAAATTAATATCTGATTGAGTTACTTTTTTCATTTTGTATTCGCCTCTTGTTAAACATGACGCAATAAATCCAAGTAAGTAGTTTTCTGAGTATTCCGGGTTCGTATTAAAATTTTAAATGTTAAATTTACTCAGTAAACAATTTTTAATATGAAACTTATTGAAAATTGCAAACAAATTACTTTGGTGAAAATAACAATAATCTACGACATTTATAAACCGAAGACATAGCCAACGATCGTTTTTTTTTTTGTACTATACAGCTATATTAATACGTATGCAAGTATCATTGTTGCAATTTTACATACTTGCCAGTGTCATTCGATTATTTTAATGCATCCGTCCTCCCTTAGCACTTAGCTCTGGAGCAGCGCCGAAGAGATTGCATTGAATCATGCTTTTGAATTTGCTTATTTTACACCATGAAATGGTTTAATGTTCAAAGAAGAATTTTTGCACAATCGTCTAAACACAAATTATCTTAACTTGCAACATTGTATAACAATAATGCCAAGTTGTAATGGTATACAGAAAGTTATAAATTTTAAATTTGTGTCGTATAGTTCCGCGTTATCTCCAAAAAGTAATTTTCTTGTCCTCCTATTGATTTTTTTTGTGTTCAATGCAAATAAATTTTTTACGATCCTTTTCGACAGGATTGTACCTGTTGTCAAATTCAATACCAATTCTTTGCAATAAAGGAAGGAAGTGCATCAAAAATGCAAATTTCAATCAATGAAGACGTCTACTTTTGCACCAATAGGACACACAGTTGCTTTTTCATATAAAGAAACCCGAATTGTGATATCTTGCTCCCCTACTTTGTTATTGAGATTTAAGGAATAATTTGTGGACACTGGCTCAAGTATATTGACGTAGTTCTAATCTAATTCGCAGATTTCGCCCGTATGTGGAGCTTCGTTTAACCTTTCAAACACCACCGGAGCATTAATAATATGTGTTTTCAGTGAATTTTAGAGAACGTCTTTAATGCAGATTGTCTTGAAAGCAACGGTGAATAAAAATTCCAGGAGTGATCCTCATTCCTATTCAAAGGATGCTGATATATTTGAGACTAAACAATCTTCGCAAAGCTTAAACGTATTTTTGTTTTATAAGAGTTCTATTCAAACTTGAATTGATTTGACTCGTCTGGAGTTAATTTCGTCTCATTAAAGATTTTAAATGTTTGAATTTAACTTCAGATCTTGAACTTCTTAACAGATCTTGGATTTCGACTGGGGAAGAATTTGTTAGAAAATCCTATGTGTTAATGACAAACACGTATCACTGATATAATGTGGACTTATGTATTGCCTTATTGAAATTTAATGGTTTTGAACTTTTAAGTGGTTTTTTTTTTTTTTTTGTGTTATCTGTGTTTGTGCAATACAATAATTATATATTGATTGCTAAGATTAACTAATTATATATTATTTAATATAAGATTAACTAATTATATATTGATTTATATAAGGTTAAACTATTTTTATATCTACCGCGATTTGTAAAAGATACTATTTCCTGTTTTCTTAATTTTAAAGAAGAGCTTATCAAAGTTAAAGAACTGTTATTTCTTTTATTTTTTATTACTATTCTTTAATAATGAATATATATGTTATAAGTTCTTGTATGGTTATAAAAGAACAAGAAGCATTAAATTGGTTGTGGCCTGAATGTCTTCTCGTTGGTGTGGTTGGGCTGAAAAGAGAGGTGCTCGTTCAGGTTTCAACCTCGTTAGCTGACCGTATTTAAAATTACGTGCCGTTTATTGGCTGTGTTAAGCATGTAATTCTGTCAGAAATATATAGAATATCAGTTTCGAGCAAACTTAATGTCACAATCGAAAAAAATTGTATAATGTTCTTTACATTTGATGTACAGATATATTAAATGTCATACATCTTATCAAACTATAGTTTCTGCTTTAAAAGACTAATTTGTTATTATAATAGAAGTCTGTAATAATATAACTAAAAAAAACAAAGTTTTTAATTTAAATCCTTTATATGCATTGCCAATTTTTATATTCGTTAACACAGCGCCGATTCTGTAAACAGCTTGTGCTTGGTGTTTGCATCTATTTTTAAATATTTTCAAAAACATTTCTATCAGAAAAATGTGCGGCAAACTAAGTTTCAAAATTTATTTATTAAAAATGAACTTAAATTTATGCTCTCACATCCAAATATCATTTATTTATTCTGATTAAAACAATTTTATTATTTATTTATTAAAAACATTTAGCGATAGGAAAGAGTTTCTTCAATGGTCGGTTAAATGCTATTTTAACGTGATTGGATGACGGCAGGTTGGTTTATTAATATTCCGTAAAAGCGACCTTTTACAGACAGTCACTACCCCAAAATTTGGTAGAATGCATTGTCATCGACATCGAATCTATTTGCCAAGTTTCAGCCCGATTGGATGAAGGCTAGGGGGTTAATTAGGCCTCCGCAGATTCCACCGCCATCGACACACAAAATCGAAGCTTATATAAAAGATTTAAAAATTAATGTTTTTACTGCTTATTTTCCAACAAATAATGTAAGAGGATAAGAACTCTACGAGAAGTTTACAAAAGAAATTCTTTTCGAATATGCTAGGATATAGCTTAGAATTCTACAAGAACTTTGTAAAATAAATTTACTTTACATGTTGAGTTTGTCCTTACTTTAACGAATAGTTATATGATAATTTTTTTTTTGCGGTGTTAACCATCAAGTATCTCATGTATAATTTCAATTAATGCAATGTATTGCATAGTTACATAACAGTACTTGTGTTGTATGTAGCTGAAAAAGCATGCATTGATTTAACCTTTAACTGCTGTTGTTGGTAGGTGTAAGAATTTTGGCGTAAAGGCAACACGTTGGCTATGCGTCGCCAAACAAATTGGTAAACATCAGTTTAAAATTTAAAAAACATTATTGAGGAAAAATTTGTATAAAAGTCAAAGATGAAATATTTTAATGGGGGTGGAAGCGTTCCACGAAAAATAACTCGCTGTCTTTCAGATCGCATATAGCATTTAAAAGTTAAGGCAAAACTATTGTTTATGGGATTTAAGAAATTTCAAACTGTCCAGTCGAGTTTGTGTAGTGTTTTGTCTGGTAATCATATAGCCATGCTAATGATTTATGAAGGGAAAAAAAATATGAGAAAAAATTATTTTTAAAAACCAGTTTGTTTTATAAATGTAATATGTCATTCAAAGGATAAATTTAAAATTTCAATAATATACCATAATTTAGAATAATTTTCTTTCGGGTTTTGTTTTACCTGGGGCCATATTAAAGCCTTCTTACATAACATCGTCATTTAAAAATTAATTTATTATTGTTTTGATATACATAAGCTATTATTTGTTAATCTGTTTTCATTGCATAAGTGCTTATGCAACTCATTTCCCCCTGTAATTGCTATGATTAGGAAAATATCTCTCAAAATATTTTATTTTGACAGATGAGTCGGTTAAGGCTCTAAATTAAATAATATAGAGTTTTTAATTCCATAATTCCATATGTAGTTAATGTAATGTAGTGCTTGACAGAAGTTAATGACTTATATACTTTTTTGTTGTTACTTAGCAAATTGTTACTTTGTAATTGAGATAAATGTATCAAGATCCAAAATGCATTAAAAATAAATGTTCTATTTTTGTTCTATATTTCGTATTTATTTAAAATTTACGTTTACATATTTGTATCATATTCCATTTTTCCAGGACTTTTTAAGTGTGAATGAATATTAACTCTAATCTCTTTAATTTTTTGTCGTCGCTTTTTTTTAAAGGCACATGAAGATGTTTCAAAATCTAAAAAAAAAAAAAAAAATTATAGTTTCTTTTTTGATTTTTATTATTTTCATTATTTTTATATTTGAAACCACTGTTTTACATTCTTTTTCTCATTCAATTTTTTTTGGATGCCTAAAGTTTGAAGCTTTTCTTCAATATATATTACAACCGAAGAATCAGATTTTTGAAAATTTTCATCAAACATTTATGTTTTAATCTGTTATTCAACAGCATCACTGTTAATCAAATAATTGTACACATCTTGTAACTGACCTACAACTTAGGAATTCTATTGTACATATTTTAGTCATTGCATATTAATATAATGTATACTTTTTTCAAACTTTTTATTAATATTCATCTGTTATATAATTACCATCTCGAAAAATAGCCTAAGTATGTGCAGGGTTTCCGCGCATATGGAAAGTCAGGTAATGTCATTGAAAGTCATGAATTTTGACATAGGGTACATTTTGTCATGGAAAGCCATGATTTTGAACAAAAAAATGACTATAAGTCATGGAAATACAGTGAATTTCATGGATTTCTAAACATCTTAAGTAAAATCACGTAACTGTGACGTCATAAACGCCATGATCGCTGTTCAGCTTATCGAAAATTCATCTATGTTTTTATTTACGTTTTGACGGAAACAACGGTCACAGTTAAAAACCGCGCCTACGAAAACATTTCTGAATTCCTTATTTGTGACATCACAAGAGTAAGGTCTCATAAGTGAAAAAAAATTTCATAATATGGGAACTGAAATGAACAGTTTTGATAAATTTTTGAAAGCTACATTTAAAAAAAAAAAAAAATATCCGTCTTTCGTCTGTTTTGCCTTGTTGATATCAAAACATTTGATTTTTGATGATATAATTCATTAGTATTGACTTATTCTTTCTTCAAATATTTCTTTATTATTTTTAATACTGAAATATCAAAGAATGGAAAATTATTTTTCCCTTTTCGTCTGATTTGGAAGTTACTGAAGCAAAAATTTTTTACTTAATATAAAATAAAACTTTATAAAAATCATTTTATGGTACACTGATTTATTTACTATGTTCGTGATATCAAAATTCATATAGGTTATTATTATTTTTTTTTTTTTTATTTGACTTCTCGAACCATGGAAAATTATTTGCTTCAATCTTGGAAAGTCATGAGAAGTCATGGATTTGTGACATTTTATTTTGGCAGAAAACCTGTGTGTGCAAGTGGTAAATATAATGTAGGTGGCAAATAAGATAGATAAGATACGTACAAGCGGTTGATCTCATTTTTTCTCATTGCAAAAAATTCAATTTAGTCAGAGAAAACGCCATAAATTTTAATATACAATATTAGAATCGCAAAAGTCACATTTCGGATTTTTTTTTAAAGTGAAGTTTTTGCTTTTTTTCCTATGGTCACATATACTAATGCTTTGTAAGCGGTAGTTACTGTAAACATTTTTACATCGTTGCCGATACGGAGCGGATGTCATTTTGTTCCGATGTACACATAGTTGGACATATTTTTAGTCATGATTTTAACATTTTACGGCCGACATATATTTTTTTTCTGCAAAAAAACTCTTGGTTAATAAAAGTAACATTATAATTAATATTTTATTTCAAAGTTTTCAGGCATTAGATTTAAAGTAACAATACCTTTATTAAGAAGATTATTGGCGTTTCGATCTTTATGCGATTTGGACATTCCTGTGTAACAAATAATAAAAGTGCATTTACAAGAAAGAAATTGCACAAAAAGATACAAAATCACTTGGAAACATTAAACAATTTATTTTAAAAGACGCATAAATCAGTTTAATGTACTTACTTCATATATTTCGAATTCAAATGCAGCGTTGTTTCGATCGTTACTTTTGGATATAACAAAACGTGGAATATTTCTTTCTAGAACAGTCCTTCCATCTCATAAAATTATATAACCAGTTCAGCCACCTATTTTCCTAAATTGAAAGTACTCAGCTCTTTCCTTGATTCATTCATTATTTTTCTTTTAAAATTCCTGGAAACAAGTTATAAATCTTTTTTCTTGGTAACACTGAATCAGTTAATAATTTAGATGTCCAAAATGAGCAAGTTTTAAGTAAAAAAATAATCTTTTAAAATATTTAGATATCTTATGGAAATAAAATACACCAATTCTTGTTTAAACAAAATTAAAAACCAAGTGAGAAAAATAATTTAAATTATTGTAGTTAAATTTAATTTCTTTTTTTTTGCTGTCAGAGCTAAAAATTATGAAGTGTGTCAAGTCACCACTTTTGAAAACTACCCATATACAATATTAGAATCGTAAATTTCGAAAAAGGCACATTTCAGATTTTTTTTTTTTTCAAAGTGGACTTTCTGATTTTTCCCCCCTATGGTCACATATAGACTAATGTTTTGTAAGTGCTTAGAATTTGTATATAATTTTCACACCAAAAGATTTCGGCAAAGGCATCTTGTAGTGCCGTCAGGAGCATTATCACATCGTAGAATATTTTTAGTATTTTTTTATTTGTATTAGTTTAGGTTTCTTTTATATTTGCAGCAATTCTACAAAATATAAAAGAAACCTATAATAAAATAATAATGTTCTTTTCAATTAATAAGGACATCTTATTATTAAAACGATGTAAATCCTTGAATTTCAAGAAATATCCATAAACTGTAAAAAAAAAAAAAAAAAAAAAAAAAAATCTAAAAAAAAAATCTCAAACACAGTTTCCTTCAAGGAAACCACATAGTATATTATGCTCACAATGCAGGTAATAATGTCCTCTTAAATAAAAACTTTTTTAAAAAATTAATTTTTTGGGCTTCCAGAAAAATTCAAAAATTCTTGTTCATCCCAACTTTCTAATCAGTGGAAATAATTGTTATTTATTACTTTCAATTTACCTTAAATGTAGTATAGGAAATTATTGTATTCAGTAAAAAAATTATTTTGCATTTCTACATGGTCAAGGACGAAGGAGTTAAAAAAAGTAATGTAGAAAAAATGTATCTGTATGTGGCCAGCATAGCTCCCGACCAGATTGATCTACGATGTTCAACTTCTGTACACAGGTTAGTGGGGACCATGTGACATGCCATTAAAGTTTTCGTCAAAATGGCGCATGTGCATAAGTGTTAGCTGTCATTGGAAAATCCCACGTCTGTCCTTCATTTGTTTCACTTACCCGAAAAGAATAATGCAATAGTTATCGCCAACCATAATGCCAATTTGGTGATGTTTTTTTGCCAATATAGTTATAGGCAAAAATATCGCCAAACAGGATATATTTTTCAAATAAAGAAAGTATGAAAACAAAAATGGTAAATTTCACCGATCCATGTCAAATTTAAATGCAGTGAACAATATTTTAATTTACTTGGAAAGCTATGCGATGTTCCACGCCCTTATTTGTTTTTATGTTATAATTTGTGTATTAAACAATGGGTCTTTATCAAAAATTTTAAATTAATTTTGTATTGGCAATTGAAAAGCATTTGTTTGAATTGTAGGAGAGTTATAAATTAACAATCAAATCTATTTCTGGTTCTTCATCCCTTGGAGGCTATTGCGTGGAGTGAGGCTGAATACTTGTTAAGATTGTTTTGCCAAAGTGAAGGCTTAATTAAATTGAATCTTTAATAGTGAATTGTATGAGGTTTACCAGAGGTGTAGATTTTCATACACACTTATTTCGAAATAAATTACTAAAGTTATTCTATTTGCATGTTCACTTCTGAGTAGAAGGGACATTTGGAATAAGCATAATTCCAGTGTTTACTGTTGGGATTCTCCATAACTCAACAAACGTCAAAGCCCTAATTATGCTCGCATTTATTCTAAGTAGGCTTATGCGAGATTATTTACTTATATAAAATAGTTTAGTATTATAAAGCGGAAGTGTTGATTTCCCCTTTGACCACTATTTACTTTAATTATCCCTTAGAAGTGTGTCAGCGGATTCTTTTAGTTTAAGACGGATTACTTAAGGCGTCAGAATAACCTGTAAATTTAAATCCGCCTTGAAGTTGGATCTCTTGAAATAAACCGAACCCCTTATGGTGTGACGCTGATGCTTAAATGAGGAATCAAATATACATAACAATATTTTGAAATGTTAGTACGCTTCGTAAGCAGGGTTGGAAAAAACTCAAATAAACCTTTTTTTTTGTTGATGTTTAAACCAATTTTTTTTTTGGTTTAAACCGTTTTTTTTTTTTTTTTTTTTTTTAATTGTATATATATTTATAAATAAAATTTGATATTAACTAGAATAATTAATGTTCAAATAACTATTAACATTCCTTCTGAAAATAATTTCATCTAAATAAATAAAAATTGTTGCTATTTACGTCGACATTCAAATCATAATTTTAATATTTTATTGAGAGGTACTATTTTTTAAATTCAATACATGCAGTATAATACAATGGTAATTGTTTTCTACATAATACATGGAATATTGCTCTTAGATTCATCAGTAATGGCGATAAATTATTCAAATTGATATTTTTAAGATTTAGAAATAAGTTGTTAAAACACAAAACCTTTATATTAGAATCATTTAAAATGTATACTCTAATTTAAGTTTAATTAATAATTTTGAATAATTATAAAACTTTAATATATCTATTACATTAATTTAAAAACTTATTCTTCAATAGTCTTTATTTGCATAATTTATTTAAAAATAGATTAGAACTTAATCTATCTATAGTATTTGTATAATTTTTTATTTACAAAAACATCACTCAATCGTGTTATAGTACCAAGAATGTAGATATTTCATTTAGTGAATTATTTTCTTAAAAATATAAAGAAAACTAAATTCTTATTTCCTTATTTCATTTAAAACAAATTTTGGATTTAACATTTTGAATAAAAAAACATATTCTGCTGCTTTTTCTAATACCTGTCTATTAGGCAACAATTGTACAACTCCAAAAAGAAAGAAAATATTCTCTCAAGATTAGCTGCATTTGTTTTTGCAATAAAAATTATTTAAACTTCATTCAATACATCAGAATTAAACTTTTTTGTATACTTTTCTTGCATTTGACATCATTCTACAACTGTTACATTTTTTATTAATTCCTTTTGAAAAAGATAGCTTTGGAATGGAAAACTTTTGGTTAAAAGTAGAAGTTATTTACAACATCAAGTAATTTGAAAAATCTAATTGTAAATAAATAAATAAAAATACCATTTTAAATTATTCTTTAAAAAAAACAATTTTTTTTTTGAGTAAAAAACCATTTGGTTTAAATCAATTGGTTTTAACCATGCCAACTCTGTTTGTAAGGTTATGGCTATTGAGGAAGGTGTAAGCTAAATAAATTAAAGACATGTTAATTTTATTTCATACTGAGCCACTTTGTTAAAAATTAGTGTTTATTATTTAAAAAAAATTCAGGTTTTGTTTTTGCTTACTACTTCTTTAATTTTAATGCGTAAGCAAGCATAATTTATAAGATTTAATGGTGCATTGAAGTTTTGTCAATAAAATTATATTTAAGGTCAAGAGCGAGTATGTATTTAAAAATGCATAAGTGAAAATTACACTACATCTTTTTAAACTAGTATCCAAGAGTCATATAAGTCAGCGTTTCCCAAGCCGGGTCGTCAACCTGATGGCTGTGGAGTTAGTGCTCTGGCCTCGCGTGCTTAAGGTACTGGATTCGAATCCTATGTTAAACGTGGATGTTTGTTGCGGTTCGGAGTCCACGTTAAGCTGTAGGTCCCGGCCTGTTTAGCCGTCATTGTGCATAAATATAGGTCGTTGAGCTTACAAGCCGGGTCGAATCTTATTTTGGGTTCCAAGCCAACTTTGACATGAGAAAAATTATATAATTTTTTTTATTGCAAAAAATAAATAAAAATAAATTGTAAAAGTGAAGGTCAAAAAGTAAAATAGTTTATTTCTACTAGGGATAAATTGCATGTCTTTTTTTTATCAGACATTTATTATTGTTAACATCTACATTTATAATTTATTGTAAAGAGGTACTTTTCTTTTCTGAAATATCTCAAATTTTGACATGACGTCGCATTTGCCAAAATTATGTAAATTTCGAGTAAAAAAGTAAATTCATAAAAGTCATTACAAAATATGATTTACTTATATTATTGTTTGTGAGATAGTCATGTTCTAATATTCAATTTAAATATTAATATCCTTGAAAACTTTCAGTTTCTGAAGTTTGAGTTCTAATTTCCTAAAGGGATTTCATGTTGAGATCACAACAGAGAGCAAAATTGAATGGTGTTGAAATTTAAAGAAAACAAACGTGTGCCAATTTTTTTTTTTTTGTGATGTATATAGTTTTACATTTTAGTAGCATTTTTTATTTAGTAGTTTTGTATTTTGTAGAGAATGATTGATGAATTATAAAGTTGTGAAGGATTGACTCTGAAAAAGTTTTTATTTATTTTAAAGTTTGAGAACCTGTTATTTAAGTTACTCTGACTGACATGGCTGACATTATGAGTGTTCAAATTTTTTCTCTTTGGGAATATAGCAAAGAGTGCTATTTTATTTGATAGAGTGCATAAGGAACTAAAAACAGGTGTTTTTAAATAATTGGTGCACTCTACGTACGTCTATTAAATTTCAAGCAGTTAATAAGCTGAACATCGAATTGTTTAAGTTCAGAAAACAACATGGATTGCAGGTTGAGGTATTTTGTTTTGTTTTTGTTTAGAGCTTGCAGTTTTTGTCCGTAAACAATTATAATTTCTGATTTTTGGTGTTATTGTAAATCACATTAAGAATAATAGGTAGCACATGTGCATATGTACTTGCGGCAGTGATATAAAATAAGAGGTATTGTTGTGAACATTTTACTTCTTATCCGTAAATAAACATGATTGAAATCTTACAAGACCGTGTCAACCTTTTTAGGTAGTCAAACTAACTTAAGAAAAAAATCACTGCATTCTTTTTCATTCAGCTCTAATATGCAGTCTGAATTTAATTGCTGTAATTTTGAAATATAAATTTGTTTTGTTCACTACGTTTACACTTCATGTGTATGTAATCCTAGTGCTTAAAACAGTGGAATTGTTATTAACTTTGTAAATTGTCTGTTGAGTTTTTTTTTATTTTTTTATTTTGTGACTTTGGAAGATTCATTTAAGTTCATCAACTGTCAAAACAAATAAACTTTTTAGTTGTATAATTTATTTCTAAACAATTAATTCTAATTGTCTTTCCCGTTTACTATTTTATTTTCATTTTAGCATGTTTTATGAGCTTCAACGAGATGAATTAAAAACAGTTTAATAAAAGTTATAAAATAAACTTTTACACCTAAGAGTAGAAATCTAGTTATTGTAGCCATGAAAGATATTAAGTACACAAATACTTCAACATTATACGCCTTTTAGAATAATTTACTTATTTAGCTCTATCATTTCGAGATAGATTTGTTTAAAAGCGCGGATGTCCTTTTCAGAGACACTGCGTATCACATCCTGTTATCCTATTGCCTGTCATCCCATATTGCGTCGTATTTTCTCTTATTGAAACGTCCAATACTTCTCACATCCTATTACAATACGATGACTGTTTCTATCAAGCGTATGCTATTTTTATTTGTAGAAATTTTCTATAAATGTTTTTTTTTATTAAAAATCGAATTGAAAATTTTCGATTAGCAGTTTGATTTGGTACCAAGGTCGTGTCGTTTAGAAAGGTGATCCCAAAATTTGATCGCTCAACTTCTTTTTTTTTTTTTTTTTGGAGAAGGGGGGTGGGGAGGGTGATAGGTAAACGATGTAAATAATAAAAATATTCAAATGATGCTAAATTATAAGAATCTGATGGTGAAAAAATTGGCATAATTTTTAAAAAGTTAATATAGAAATTTTTATGTGGTCCTCTAGCTAGAATTCTTAAATTACAAAATTGTTTCTGTTTTAATCCTAGAATTTATTTTGCTTTGGGTACAATATGTTAACCATTAAGTTTGGGCGCAATATGTTAACCATTGAGTTTGTGTGCAATATGTTGGGGGGGACCATTGAGTTCGGGTGCAATTCAAATAGTCATCGGGTTGAAGCGAGAAAATCACGTATACCTGTCAGATTAAATATGTGCCCGACAAAAGGTTAAAATAACGTTCCATGACCGATAGTTAAAATATTAAAGAAAATGTGAGTTTTTGTAAACGTAATTTCTCATGTTTAACTAAATTTTTGTGGTATAAATAATAGTTTTAATACGTTTTTAGTTTATTATATTTTTGTTAATTATTTAGACTGAAGTTTGATGCATTTTTAAACTATTGACATACTAGAATGTTAATTTTTTAGAGTTTTTATTTAATTTTTTTGTAGGGGATCCATATAAAGATTTGAATATGTTATTTTTTTATTATTTGTTTATGACACCATATTTTACTTTAAGTACATTTATTTATTACATAAAATTGCCATACTTACCTAACCTAAAAATCACCAAAAATAATTTTTTTTCGAACCAAGTGCATAGAGACTAAGAGGCGACTGCAAGTTTAGATACCCCATCGAACATCATTCAGAATTTTTGATTGAATATGGAGAATAGTTAGTAGATTACTAATCCACTGGTCTGCCGTGGCAAAAATGGCCGAAACTATTAAAAAATCGACTTTGAATGAGTTGAACTAAATCCGATTGCTAAATATGTCATAACTTGCCAAAAATTGAAATTTTTTTTCGTCTGGTAACTTACAGCACTTATATTTCAATGAGGAAGGGCGCAGACGATTTTTGATCTCTGGCTGGGAAAACTGGCTCATTTTTAAAGTCAAATTGGCGACAAAGTTACGTCATAAGTGACGTAATATTTATTCCCAACTTGGCTCACTTTTAATAGATGCAAGTAGACCATCGCCAGATATCTGAATCGTCTGCAACCTTCTTAATTGAAAATTAAAGAGCGATGGGCTATCACATAAAAAAGAATGCTCATTATTTGACAAGTTATGGAATATTTGGCGATAGACTTTAATTCGACTCGTTCAAGGTCGATTTTTGTCTAGTTTCGGCCATTTTCGCCGCGGCAGACCTGTGGATTTGTAATCTACTTCCTTTTCTCCACATTCAATAAAAAAATTAAGAATGATGTTCGATGAGGTATCTAAACTTGCAGTCGCCTCTCGGTCTAATACCTCCTTCATCCATTTTCGCAATGGATGAAGGTGGTATGTACTTGTTTCGAAAAAATTTCAAAGCTGACAGTTCCCATAGTTTGTCCTTACCCGTATACGAAATTTGAACATCGTAGATCTTTCGGAAAATATGCTGACCACAGACTCACATACATTTTTTCTAGACCACTTTTTATTTGACTCGGGACATTACAAGACAAATTGTTGAAATGGGGGGGGGGGGGATTGATTTTTTTTACCGAAAGCAATACTTTCATTACCATACATTAACATATGGATAATTGAAAGTAAAAATGTATTAAATATTTTTTCATCTCACTTTATTGACTACTCGGAGCCCAGTACTTTTCACTAATGTGAAATTAATCCCAACCTTTTAAGCAAGCTATTTTTTTTATCAACGAATTGAAATGTTTTTAAAGATAAACCTCTTTTCCTGACCTATTCTAGGATATTTTCAATTTATCTGAAATCTTAAATCCACAGCAATAGTCTGACAAATGGAAGCCTTTTAGAAGCGAATTAGTAAGTTGTGTTTGTAATCGTAACTGTTTTCTACGACGCAATTTGAAATAACAAAACCTTGTTGTAATTCGAAAAAAGAAAAATCTTTTCGGCTGCTAAGACTTACACCTGTCATTACCTAAAAAGCTAAGATAAATAGCGGCGAGAGGATTTTGAAAAGAGTGGATTTGCTCTACATTTCACTGTGAGTTGTTTGTTTTTCAATTTTCGAAATTCAATTTTGAAATAACATTAGGTATTGTGAATTGTAAAGAATTGTTTTTATAAATAGAGGCGCATTTTGGGCGCTTGGTGGCATTGAAATTGAAATTGTTATGATAAAGCTGCTTTCGACGTATTCTTCATAGATTAGAGAGCTATTTACTTTTGTAAGGCTTATAATGACTTCCTCTTTTATTGAGACCTTATTTATGTATTCCGCTTAAAAATGCTTAAGCGGATGTTTTAGTTGTATTCATTATAAATTTAATAAAATTTATTCAGTTTGTAAATTTAGATATTGTTTTATAAGGAAGGTTCCTGCTTTTTGAGCAAATAAAACACTGATAAAATCGAATATTCCTTGTTCTTATATTGTAATAAACTACGCAAAAATGACAAATAACATATAAAATCTTTTTATGCGCAAAAGGTTACTTTCAAGTGTGAAAAGTTGTAATGCGTATTTCTCTACAAATGTTCACTTAATTTTGGTTTCCAAATTTCATTTTATTTCCCATTGAAAGAAATTGAGCTAAAATCGAAAAGGTGAGTAAAAATAAATTATTCGCGACGTTAATTTAACACATTCCTGGTAACTGTTGATGCCCAAAGAATTTAAATTCGCTTGCAAATTTTGTTTTATTTCCCACTGAAAGAAATTGGGCCAAAATCGAAAAGGCGAGTAAAAATAAATCTATTCGCGACGTAATTTTAACACTTTCCTGATAACAGTTGATGCCCAACGAATTTAAAAAGATTTATTTGTAAGAAAAATTAAGGTTAATGTGTAACCCTATCTTTAGTCCAATCATCCTGCTATTTTTAAGATGCCGTTGCCAAAGCAATTAAGAACGCAAAATGTATGAATCACACTAAATAAGTGCCAAATGAGAATATGTTTACAAGAGCATTGAAGCTCAAACGATTCATTCCTTCGTCTTTCCAAAAACAATTGTTTCATGATTTATTTATTTTTTGTAACTTTTCTTCGCAGTTTTAGTATGACTCATCCAATGATATTTAGGGTTTTTGTCCTTTTTTTCGAAGATGTTATTTACAAAAAATTTGAAACTTTCAAAACCAAAAACAATTTGTATGGTAGTTAATTATTTTAGTTTTAAACTGTTTTAACTGTTTTGTTCTACTTTTTTTTCTTTCACAGTTCTGGACGGTTTTGCGAGTTTAAATGATCTAACATCTTATGTCCTCTTTTCCATAGTAAAAACAAAGTTTGAGAACCTTTTATTATGAAATGAAAGAAGTGAAACAATTAATACGGTATTTAATCTTTTAAGTATTTAGTTCTAGGCTGTCTGTTTTCTTGTACTTTTCCTGGACAGGTTTGAGCGATATTGCGAATTCAGATTATTCGATATGCATGTCCTCTTTCCCACTAAATTCACTAATCTAACTTTTAGAGCTTTTTATTATGTAATGAAGCAAGTTTAAACTAGCACCACTATTTAATCTTTTAAACATTTAGTTAAAGACTGTTTTTGTTTTGTTGTACTTTTCCTGGACGGTTTTGAGAGCTCCATGTCCCTTTCCCCAACAAAACAAAACTCGTTGATTTATTTTTATTATGGAACGAAAGAAGTGAAAATAATCAGTACAGTATTTAACAGATGTTTCTTAATCGCTCTTGGAAATTAAAAACCCTGTTCTCGTTTACGTCAAAACGTTTTATTTTTTAAAAAGAAAGAAAAAAGAAGAAAGAAAAAAAAAGATACCTTTTGATTATGACCGCCTTAAATTATATTGCCTACATTTACTTTTAGCAATGACTTTTAAATTCTTTATATTAAATTTGATTTTGTCTGTCTGTTGTTTGTGACGGGAAAATCTTCAGAGATCTAATTAATCCACTTTCCGTCATCCAATCGATCTGACTGGCAGAAGGTGCCCCCGCATGCAGTACCTGTGGTGTTGTTTTTACTGTACTTCATATTTTATCAGAATGTCCAGTTTTTAACTCCATCCGAATGCATCTTTTTAATTCAAATCATCCATCTCTCCCATCACTTTAAATCCACCTCATGCGAGTCTTTTTAGCTTTTTAACAAAAATCTAATTTTATCACCTTATTTAAGGTTTTTAGTGTTTACATTAAATGTTCCTCTAGCAATGTGCTAGTCTTGTGTATTAAAACTGGAGTTTTGTACTCCCTTGTGTTTGAATTTAATTAATCTTTTAAAAATGGTTACTCCGATGGCGCAGTTTGGCCCTTGTGTTGCCCTTGCACCAAATAAATTCGAAACCCAACCAACCATTGACGATGATAATGCATTCTATCAAGTTTTCGGGGCTGTCACTAAAAGGCGTATTTACACATGTTTGTATTACCGCACGTCTAATAAAAATACCATATTCAATCATGTTTAATTTGGTAATATTTAATGACTAAAACCTTCCTTTGTTTAAGTGGACGACATGTAATAAAGTCAATGGCACAAATTCGATGGTTTTCTGCGTTATGGCCAAACACTATAAAAACTCGATTTGAGCTTAGAATCGCTTAAATAATTTTCAATTGCATATTAAGTTGGCAATGCATATGAATGATTTATAGAAAAAACTTCGTTTTTGCGGGTTAATTTTTTTATATTTGACTTAGAATTATACTTTAGACTTTCGCCGCTGATTTGACTTTCATGCATTTTTCTTTTTTCTACCGTATGTTCGTTCGTGGAATAAAGGTTAACTTCAATCTCAAGAGTTTAAACGCTTAACTATATTATTTTAGTCTTTACCTTAAATAAACATTTATTGCAATTGTTGCATTTAGAATTTATTTATTAATCTTATCTAACTTTTTTTGCGTCAGGTATCTTCTGTAATTTCGACTGTTTTATTAAAAAGTATATTATGTCATTGAAAGTTTACCACTATGTGGCAATTTTATGTTTAGCAATCCCTGTGATGACTTGGTTTCAAGATTCACCTTAGTATAATAACGAACATTTTTAATTTTAACAAATAATCAAATTTTTACATAAAATTGTTTTACATTTCGACTGTCGTTTTTCCTTTCATCGTTCCTTCGCTTTCTCGTTTTTTTGTTGTTCATTCATTTTATTACAGAAATCAACCAATAAATTTTAATTCTGCCGCATTTTACTTTTTAAATGCAACTCCTGGTGCTTTTCTTCTTCAATAAAGGTTTAAGTAGAGTTTTATCTCCTCGCTGTAAATACTTTCTGAAAACTATGGAAACTTTAGAATATCTGTGCACTTACAAACGAAATCGTATTTTTTAAAACGGTGAAAGTTCCTGAAATTTTCGAAAAAATTAACTATCAGTTGAAATATGGAATATTCCTTTTCTTACGAAAACGAATTTTAATAATAGATTGTACTTAAGAGTGAGTGATTATTTTTTACAATATCGATACAACTTGGAAGAAATTTAACCTAATACTTAAAATTTTCATTGTGTTCTATTGTAATGAATATTTAGCTGAACTTTCCAATTTTTCTATTATGAGAATGTGAAATGTTTGTTTTTGAATGAGATAAATTTAACTTCGATTGCTTTTTGAGTGTGTTGTTATTTTTAGCTATTTAAGAAGTATCTTTTAACATTTATTTGAAGATTGTTGTTAGACTTCTTTAGTTCATAAAAGAAATACTTATTTAAACCTTTTTAAATAACCTTTCATAAAAACATACAAAATAATACATACAAATCTTGACAGATTATTTCATGCAAAAATAATCTGTCAAGATGAGTAATTTTTTAAAATTTCTTTTTTGAATATTGCAGACCTTTGTATTTTAGAGTTCTTGCATACTTTACAAAGGTTTTCTTACATTCATTACATTATCCATATTTTGCCAAATTTATTTAGATATTCAATTGTTTCACTTGTTTATATGGAATGCGATATTTTTTACCGTACATACGTTGAAATTAGATGTGATTAAAAATATTTAAATTTTAGTAGCTTGTGCATTCTATTCGTGATTAAGAATTGTAGAATTTCTATTTCATAACTAAACAATATTTTTCTCTTTACTTTTTTGAAAAGTTAATTTTTTAAATGGAAACTATCATTTGCGACTAGCTTAAATTATACTATTTTTTTTGGTAAACTTTTTTATAATTGATTTGTGCGCTTCCTGATAATCTATTAAAATGGTAAATGCTATGATAATAAGCTGGACACTAAATAATTATCCCCTCCCTAAATAACTACCCCCTTACCGTCGTATTCTCTATTTCACCACCCTAACAACAAAACATCGAAATGAAATTGCGTTCCCGATAAGCTGGATTTGTCAAGATACCTATAGAAAAGAGCCCGGCTCAAATTCGTTCAGTAGAACTTGAAATTATGACCACACCTCCTTTCAAAGCCCCTATCTATGATTTTACCATCTTAACTACAAGACATCAGAATGAAATTGTGTTCCCGATAATCTGTATTTGTCAAGATATCCATAGAAAAAAAACCAAGTTTAAGTAGTTTCTGTATATTTTAAGTTATTATCATACTCTTTGGGTGGGGGAGGGGGATGTTTTTCGATATTTTAAGTAACTAGAAATCTCGTTGATTACGAGTGCAAAATTTTATCAAGATCAGACTAAAACTGTAGCGTCCTATAAAAAACATACTATACATAAGGACACTCGTCTTCAGATTAATAGATATATGGCAGTTGTGATAAATGACTTCAAGTGAATACTTGGAGATGTTCATATAAGAGATTTACAAATATTTTGACTGTCCCGTTTTTATTTGAAGTCAATTATGACAACAGTATATTCATAATCTATTTAAAAGATGTTAAAAAGAAAATTGTAAGAGCATTTAATAAAAGTTTTTATATAAAAAAAATTATATGCATATCTAATTTATTCTTAAAAGCACTTGAAGCTACTCGGAAACTTTGGTCCTCTTTTGCTGTATATTTTATTTTTTAATAAAGAGAGAATATATTTTTTTGTTGTTTTTCTTACAAAATGCGGCTCATTTTTCCAGGAATTCGAGAAAATTGTTTGTTGTACTTTTCCCGGTATAAAGCTTGTTTACAGCTTTTCGCAGTAAAGATAAGTGCTGTTCGTAGTATTTGAAGGAAACTTAATCTTTTGTTTTTGATATTGAATTCCTTCTAAGTGCAGAAGTTATTCTTATGCTAGTGTTGGTATGGATTTTTTTTAAATTAGTCTTTAACGTAATTCGTTTTATTTTAAATAGTTCTGTCAAAAGTTCAACTACGAATACAAAATAAAAAGAAGAAAGACAAAACAAATTATAAAAGAAAAGCTAATGAATAAAAGTCAGACACATGATTATCAAATGATTAAAGAAAGATAGCTAGACTAATAATTTTATGCTTTATTTCTGTTTCTGTAAGTTTATTCTGCAAAATATATGTATTGTTTAGCATCAAAAAAGAAAAACAAAATTCGTCATTTTAAACTCTTCAAAACTTTATTTTGCCAGTGTTCTTGTTTTGGGTTGCTGTTATGATACTTTAATTTAATCCACGACTGGTTATTGTAATTGCTATAAAGCATTCCAGCGTGTGACATTCAGACTCCATTTTCAATATATTTGTTATTATTTTGGATATTAATGAATTGGGAAGTTTAATTTTGTGTCTTGAGATACAATCAAAATGATTGGAATTTATTTATGTTGCATAAATGTGAAGATATAAAACTTTTTCTTTTGTGTTACGTGTGTGACTATTTTTCAAAAGTTTTTTCCGCCTTTCTCAAGTTATTTGAATATTTTTGCGATTTATTGAAGTATTTATGCAAATAAAAATTATTAGCATCAAGTTACAGTTTTAAAAAATTGGTATTATTGGTTAGCTACCATTAGGTTAAAATTAAATATTTATTACTTTGACGTGTGTGACATTTAATCTTAATGACTACAAATCAAAAAATCTTAGACTACCCTCCCCCCCCCCTCCCTTAACTTTAATTCAGCCCTGTAATTAAATAGTTTTCTAGTTTTCAAGAAGGAAAAAAGGAAGGAAAAGGGAATAAGAAAATAAGTTGGGGGGAGAGGGGGGTGTATAAAGCATTACACAATTTCAAATGTGAGAGGTGTCTATTCGACTCTGCCTTGCAATGCGAAATGGTCGAATATTTGTACTGAAATTGTTTCTTAAAATTATGGGTTAGTTACTGAAATTTTTTTTATCATGCATTGATTTTTAAACTCGGATTAAGGACTACTCCAAATATTATCTATTAGTGGTGAATCAGCAGGCTGGTTATTTTCTTTTTAAACGATTGTTTCATACAAAATATTCACTAATGTAGCTACGCTATCCTTACCATTGAGGGTGTTGTATAAACTATTTTTCTCTGTGACTGCAGCTGTGTGAAAGACTGTGATCAGAAAACGGATTATGAATGCTGTGAATACTTTTTGTTTTTGTTTTAATATATTCTTGTATAAAAGTATAGTTCTGAAATAACTTAGGATACACAAGTTTTATAATGTTTTTTACAAAAGGAAGAATTCTCAAAACAGTTTTTTTTTTTGCATGATTCTTTGATATTTTTCACGATTTCCACCTGGAATACTATAGGTTGACGCAAAGAATATTTCTCAAAATAGATTTACTCTTATTTTCTGCTAATATATATATTTTTATTTTAATAACTTTTTTAAGGGGGACAGGCTCATAAAATTTTTCCTTTATTAATGTTCATTAAAATTTAAATTCTTCTCTTAAATCGATGCCTCATTTGTAATTATATCTTATTTTGAAGTATTTTTAATAATTTTCTGAAGTAAACAAAATGTGGGTATTTAATGAGGTTTTTTTGAACTTCAAAGCCCAATTATTCAAAATACCTTTTTTTCATGTTTGGGGCCTCATAGCTTAAAATCTATTTGAAATAAATGCTTGAAATTTTTATACATTGTTCTCTAATGTATTTAAGAACATTAACACGAAGAATAAATTATAGGTATAATACTTTTTTTTTAAATAAAAAATAATTAGTCTAAAATTTTTACAATTTTTTTAAATATATTTTTAGAAAGTCAGAATTATTTTAATTTAATAATAATAATAATATTGTGTTAAAGTATTCAAAAGTATCCAAATAATAAAGTGTGAAAGTTTCCTAATGATTGAAGAATCGGTTATTAAATGAGATGCCCCCAAAGTTGTTGAATTTAACATGGGCTCCTATGCAGCTGCCGGACCCCCTTAATATAAATTATAGTCCTGTCACACACAGCACGGTCACCCACGACTCAAAGAAAAAATTGTAATATTTTCATGCTTGTTTGACAAGTTAAATAAGCTTATAATAAAAAAAAATCAACATTATAAGGTTTATTATTAAGTAATTAGATAAAAGATTTGATATTTTTGTGTCGTGTGTGACGTTAGAATACAGAACCGGGTATTCTAATAATAAAAAAAGTTAACATTTATATAGATCCTAATAAATGTCATATATTTTTGGTCAGAATAGATGTACTTGAAATAATTTATGTTAATATATTTTTACTCGTTATATTTATTACACTCGAAAAAAATACAAATTCGTCTCATTAGGATTTGGCTCGATAAATAAATTTCAGAGAGTGCATTTAGTTAATTCCTTTTTTCGTTCTCTTTAATTTTTTTTTACATAAAATATTATAACAATTTAAAAATATACACTTTTAATACATAATTTTTTTTTCAATTTTATCTTGAAATTTAATATCTTTGACCATGGTACCACTTTGCTTAGATTTTTTGCTATTTGTTATTTTGTGACAATTTTTATTTTAGAAAAGCAAAAATATTAATTTTATGGACCTTTAACCATTATTATTGTATTAACTTTCAGTAATTAATGTATTTAACGTATTAACTTTTTCGCCCCTCTTTGTGAAATAATTTGTAACATTTTTTTTTTAAATCATGTTTGTCTTTTAAAGTATTGATAAATAAAACTATTAAATTTTGCTATTATAATTTTAAAATTTCGCTAATGAGATGTTTCACCGCCCATCGACCCGATATTTTATTATGTACGCCTATGTTATTACGACTCATTTTTTCCCTAATTAGCATGGTATTCGTTTAATGAAATTTGTTTTACATTTTTCGATGTCAACTTTCGCTTTCATGTAACTTTAAAAATTATATTGACATATTGTTTCTTTAATTGATTTTCTAGTGTGACAATTAAATTTTGGGTGAAAAATTTCCTACCCGATCTATACTCACCAATCATGCATTAGTTTTTTAATAAAATTTTAAGAAATTTTCCGAATATGCCTCATACTTCAACTAACTGTACGACTAGGTTAGTTTCAGAAACATCCAATCGCTTTTATATAATGTAATATATCTCCCTTTTTTTTTTTTTCCGACTAATCTTTTCCCTTTTCTATCCAAAATCAACAAACCTTCTTTTCATCAACTCTCCAAAGCCGACTGAATTCACACCCTTTCCCCTTAAAATCCAACATTTTGTACAAATAGTTAAGCGCGAGTTAAAGCACGCGTATATTTTAATACCGTTTGTTCTATGAATCGCATTTTGGACACTATTGTCGTCGATTAAATCAGTGGTGCATAATTAGAAGAGAAAATAATAATAAAAAAATAAAAAATAAAAGTACTGCATTATATTTTTTATGCATAAAATGAATTATAATAATAATAATAATAAAAAAAACTTGTGAAAATATTTTTCTTTTGTACTTAGAAGTGACAAAAAAAAAAAAAAAAAAAAAAAACCCTTTTTTAAATGTCCTTTAAGTTAAGACTAAAACATAAAATTGTATTGTATTCATAAAAATGTAATTCATAAAATGGTATTGTTTTTAGTTTGCATAGTTCGGGCTGTCTGTTTCTGCCGCTATGAAGTGCTTATCACACCCAAATACGCCTCGTAATTTTGAACTACTATAAGATAACGAGGTCGAAACCTTATCGCTTATAAATCTCTCTCCAACCCCATCAAACCAACGAGAGGACATTAAGGCCATGAACTATATAATGTGCACCAGCTCCCATTATCGTACACTTTAGTATTAGGCGAGGCAGGACCGAATCCAAGATCTACCGCTCATGAGCTCGATGCCTTTACTCACCAGGTCACTGGTGCCCAATTGTATTGTATTAGATTTGGGGGTGCAAATGTAACCCAGCTATAAGGAATGAAGGTTTGGATGCCTGTATGTTACCAATTTGTATTTACTTAGGAATAAAGTTATCCGATGCAAATGATTTAAGTGTGCTGTAATCTAGAAAGGGGAAATTAATCGAATATTTATAAGTTTCATTTTTTGAAGTAACACCAGCACTGATTCGCTGAATTTAATCGAATTTATTTTGTTGTTTCCAAACCCTAAACCTATCACCTGATGGCTGTGGGGTTAGCGCTCTGGCCTTGCTTGGCAAAGGTGCCGTGTTCGAATCCATGGATGCTCGTTGTGGTTCGGGTTCCATGTTAAGCTGTGTGTCACTTCTTGATTAGCCATCGTTGTGTAAAAAAAATAGGTCGTGAAGCGTACAAAACCAAATAAATCCTAACCCAAACCAAAAAGATTCCTATAAGTTTAAAGAATTTGACTTCAATTTTTATTACATAAAATTATATTTTGTGGAGTATTTAATTATATGGTGAATTTAATTTTTTTTTTTTTTTTAAAAACTCAAAAATAATAAAGAATTCAGAATTATATTAAAAAAACTGATTATTTCGCATGCCAAGTGCTATTAATTTTTCTTAAACATATTTATTTCGAAGAAATTAATTGAAACATATTTAATTTTACAAAGTATAGACAGTTCTCGGGCTAATGTATAAGTTAAAAGTAGCATAAATAAAGCATCTTGTGTTACCATCTTATTTCAGAATGAAATAATTTTTAAATCAGTTTATAAGGTGCGGAACATTTAACATTTGAATACATTTTTGTATCGAAGCTATTTGGTACACACTTTTGTGTTGATATTGACTGCTTGAAAACATTTTCTTAAAGTGTAATAATTTTCGTAATTTATTGTTGAACATTTCACTATATGACAAACTTAGTTGACAATTTGCTCCGTATGTAAACACGTTCAATAAACGATCTAATATTGGCTATCTTTTGTT
Organism: Linyphia triangularis; assembly: GCA_963978545.1. Taxonomy (NCBI): domain Eukaryota; kingdom Metazoa; phylum Arthropoda; class Arachnida; order Araneae; family Linyphiidae; genus Linyphia; species Linyphia triangularis. The sequence goes on along the minus strand of OZ021733.1, from coordinate 37,597,062 downwards.
ATCTTCTCTAAGTCAAATACGGGTGACCCTAGAAGTCGGCGATATATAGCGATATATAACGACGATATTTTTATCGATATTTCTAAAAAAATATCGATATTAAAAATATCGATAAAAGTCACCGATGTATCGATATTTTCAAACATTTTTAGTTTTTTATGATGATCGTTTTGTAGTTCCATGTGTTTTTTCGATTTTATTTATTCCCTTTTCAAAAACTTCAAAACTAAAGCTTGAACTTGGCTGAGCAACAGTTAAAACGGCACCAATATTCAATATTTTCCATACACTTAAAAGGTATTGAAAATTATCTAATTTTTTCTAAAATCACTGCACCAATTAAGCGAATGTATAACTTTTTTTTTTTGTAATAGATCCATTTCAGTTGAAAAAGTAGTCACCTTACAAAAAAGCAATCATGAAAAGCAAAATAGTTCTCTTATTTGGATGTAATTGTTTAGAAGCCAGTTTGGTTTAATGCCCCGAAGCCCACTAAATCTCGATTATTTGAGGACAAAGGCCATTGTGTTTATCCAATGCGGTTATACCGAACACATTTTTATTTGCTATTACCTCATTGCCCATCCTCAAAAGTTTGAAAATTTCACAGAAATTAATGAGTTTTAGTCTATAATCCCAGACTGGAATCTTTTCTTCTCTAAATAAACAGAGGGGATAATTAGTCGCCTTGGGCAATACAATCGATTGTCAAGAAATAGATGGTGTCTTGGAAGTGCCCAATGAAGTGAAATTAATCTTAACTATGATCAGCTAGAAAGTGTATAGGTGATTTTTCCGTTGAAAAAAAATTTAGTCCTTTGTAGTCCTGATTGTAATGTTGAAATATTCATTATTTTCAAACAATTTCCTTCCTACAGGCTGTAATAATAGTGTTCAATGGGATTGAAAATCAAAGTAAAGAAATGAAAAATAATAACCATTCAAACACGTTTCGAAATTAATTACTCAAATTTAAAAAAATAAACAAAAATACATAAACAGATTTATAGGGTTTTTGTAAGGAACCTAATTGGTAGACTAGTCTTTCAAATTAGCTTGAATATTTATGAAAGGTATTTTGTTATGTAAATCGTATTTTGTTATGTAAATCGTATTTTGTTATGTAAATCGTATTTTAGTGAGAGAGAAAGAAATGTGCGTTTGCTTAATTAACCGAAACATAACATGGTGAAATAATAAGATGTCAATAAAATTGTTTAAGTGAAATTTGTGATGCAGCTAATGTTATCTAACACCAGTCACTGAGAGAAAACAACATCGATATTTCTAAAGAGTCAAACAATCCGACTTTTGCGTTTTTTGTTTTCTTTTTTGAAAATGATGTCTTGCAAGTTGGTTTTCTATCAAACCATAACGTCGTAATTCTCTAAAAAAATCCAAACCATTTAGCGAGAGTCGCATCAAAGTATTATTTAGAGAGTCTAATGGGTGTAGTGTGCAACAAAGCTTCATTCAGAGAGTTCAATGGATGCATTAAAAAAATTCAAATCATTTAGTGAGAGTCGCAACAAAACATTATTTAGAGCAGCGTTCGCCACAAACTTTTAGAGACGGGCCTCATGACTTATGTTAGAACTTTCCGCGGGCCGTAGATTTATACCGAACACGCCAATAAATATAATGTTCAATGTTAGAAATGTGGTAATTACTAAAGAATCAACAATATAAAACAATTTTGAAAACTGAAACAATTATTTAACTTTTTCATATTAATAAAATAATAATTGATATTTAATTCTTGTTTCAAATAATTAAAAAAATAATTTTCTTTACATTGTAAATCGAAGTCATAAAAGAAGTTAATCTTTTGTTACAATATTACAATGTGACTTGACATAAAATCATAATCAATAAAGATATTTAAACCATACCTCTTAAATCTTCCATTTTTGTCGATGTTAATTGCGAGACGACAACGGCGGGTCCGCTTTTCACTATCTACTTAGCGTTTAAAACTAGTCTTCGACGCCATTATTGCACTGGAATCATTGAGATCGCGACACTTATTTCACGTTAAAACAAAAGGGGCTGTATGCATTAAAACACCCAACTCCTGCCCATCACATTCAGAAACGCAAAATTCGAATTGTGCCTTTCACCAATCGAGGGGATAAGGTATCATAAATACAAAACTAAGCAATGCGTCATTGGTAATAATTCAAACTATTGCTTTTTTTTTTCTTTTTTTTTCTCGTTGGCAGTCTCAGAAAAAAAAAGGATTTTTCAGACCTACTGACGCGGGCCACTTAATGAAAAACGTGGTTTTTGGTAACGAACACAAAACTATTGTAGACAAATTAAAATTATTTCGGCAAAATTTGATTTTTGCTCTTCTGTACTGCAGGCGGGCCGGAGAAAAAGTTGTCGCGGGCCGGATCTGGCCCGCGGGCCGCCTAGTGGCTGACGCTGATTTAGAGAGTCTAATGGGTGTTAGGACATGTTAAAATTTTGAATTTATAAGATTTTGAAAATGAATCTTTATAAATTCAAAACTTTAACAATAAATCCTTATAAATTTAAAATTTTAACAATAAATCTTTATAAATTCAAAATTTCAACAATAAATCTTTATAAATTCAAAATTTTAACAATAAATCTTTATAAATTTACATTCTTTAGTACTAAAACATTTTAATACATTCTTTCCTTTATTTTTCTGCTAGTTTGTTGCATTGGAAATTTTCTTACGCAAGAACTTACTGCGCCCGAAGATTGTTAGATCAGGATTTGGGCTTCTGAGAGTAGCCCTAGTGTCAAGGAAGGACTTCCTTCCAGGAGGTCTTTCGAGTGGAACCTATGTCACGAATGGGAGAAAACCTTTTTTTGCCATTGATCGTTTTGGATATTAATGTTTAATTTTAAAAGATGATTTCATCATTTCCTCAAAGTCTTAGTTTAAGAACGTTGAAGTAGTTGTATACGAGTAGTTATTCCCTCAAAAATTCTATTATAACAACTAAACATTTTTATATAAGAAGAAAACGCTGTTTTTATTTTTTTATTTAAGTAGTAACGAAATCCATTGTAATTTACGAAAGATTGAACAATAAAATTACTATAGATAATATTCGAAACGCACAAAAAGAAATTATGTAAACCAACATACGTTTCTTGATAATTTGAAATTTTTTTACAATTTATTTTTTATTTAAATCTCTGATTTCCGTTTGGAGAATATGATTTTAAGTTTGATTTTACTTGGCTTTATAAATGGTTAAGCACAGTTTGTTGATCTATAGCCGAATGTGTCATTAGGGTAGTTAAAAAAAATAAAATAATAATAATAATAATTCTGCTAAAGACCAAGACACCCCTTAATTTTTTTACATTTACCCATAGTATTACTCTCCTAAAATTTCAGCTTCCTACTCCTACAAAGAGGTGGCGCTCAATGACCATTAATTTTTACACTTTTTTGTAATTTCGCATAATTTTCGAGTTTTATCCCTATAAGAGCACATGTCTACATTTAAAAAAAAAAAAGTTTTTTATGGTTGTTTAATACATGCAATTTAGTTTAGCAACAGTTCTTTTATATACTGTATCTGGAAACATCAACGTTATAAAAGCACCGTTAACAAAATATCCAATTGTGAAGCACTTCATTTGCTAGTTCCAGTAGTCGCAGTTTGGGACATGATCCACAAGCGCTTCCTCTTCCAAGAGGGGCCAAAAATCATGAAAAAAAAGCCAAAAAAGAATATGCTGAGTTAGCAATGGGTAAATTCAAACCTGACTGTCCTACAGTCCTTCATTGGGATGACAATCTCCTGCCAAAATCTTTTGAATTATAAAAGACTGATCGTTTACCTGTTATGTTTCGGGAGATGGAATCGAATATCTTATTCGTGTCCCAAAGTCGAGTGGTGGTAGGACAGCAAAAAATATTTCGAAAACCGTTTTTCATGCTAGTAAGGCAATGGGAATTAAGAATAAAAATCAGACTTTAAGTTTTGATACTACGAGTGTAACTACTGGTTGCGCATAAGAGGTGTGCATTAATATGGAGAAAAAAAATTGGACGTGAACTATTGTGGCTAGCCTGCTGGGACCATATCATGGAATTAATATTGGCAAAGTTATTTAAGTTGTACTATGAACCTTCATGTTTCACAGAGGTTTCCTTCTTCAACAAACTTAAAACTGTTTGAAAAGAATTGTACAAATAAACTTTCAAGGTTTAGAACTGAAAAAAGATGTTAAAAAGTTTAAAGTTTCAACTGTAGCCTTTCTTTCATCTATGGGTAAATCTATGATAATTAAAGATGATTATAAAGAAGTAATTGAGTTGACAGTAATCGTTTTGGGCAATATACCAGAGAAAATCAATTGGACAGCAGTTTCATTAATTCATTACGCACGGTGGATGGCTAAACTCCTATATATTTTAAAATCTTTGTTCAGAGATCGGTAAGAGATTTTCCGTATAATTAATAGAGATGAGAAATATAATTCCAGTGATTTGGACAGTTTGGTGCTCTTTTGTATTGTAAAACATGGATAGAAGCCCCACTTGCTTCTAAAGGTTCTGGAGGTGACCTGAACTTGTGGAAAAACATTAAAGAGTATAAGATAATCGATTATAAAATTAGAATTGCAGCTAGAAAGTTTTGAAAAATCTCATATGGTATCTTTCAAATTAATTGTTTGGCTTGGCCATATTTACACACATAATTACAGCAAAAGAAAATTTAAAAAGTATTGCAGATGTGAATAACTCAAAAGATTCCAGAAATATAAGAGGGCACGAGCTATTAAAAACGTTGAAAGATGTCAGCCTTGGCGATTTTATGACAAAAAGAACTCTTGATATTTTATCTTGTTTGAATATTAGCGATTCTTTGTATCCATTTCACCTAAAGAATTAGAGAATAATATCCCTTTCACAAGTGGGAACAAAGTTAAAGAACTTAAAGTAGTAAGCGATACTGCTGAAAGAGGTGTACAGCTAATACAAGAATTTAATAATTTATTTACACATGATAAGGATGATAAACAGTTTCTTCTATAAGTTTTTGAAGCAAACTGAAAGACAATATCTAGAGAGACAACCAAATGACCTATGCTTTGTCTTTCAGAAAAGGAAATATATATTTATAAAGCTATATCTATATATTTAGTAGTCAAGGCGTAAATTTGTCACAGTCACAACTCCTAAACTGCTCAACCGATTCTTACGATCAAGGTATTCTTTGAAGGAAGGTCCTTTAATTTCAATTAATTGTTCTTACTAGGAGATTGAATGTCGTTTGTAAATGTATTTTCCGATCGACCATTTTCAGCACACTGAAAAATGTCGCCAAGTGGTTCTTTAATGTTCGGTTAAATGATGAAATAAAACGCACTATAACACCACACTACTTAGTAATATAGTATTTAAAGTTACTAATCACTTATTTGGAATTCTTTTCATGATTTTATATTCCTTAATTTATAGGGGCGATTTTATCAGAATTTCATATTTTTAATGAATAGTACATGGGATCGACGAGCATTAGTGAGCAGGGGACGGAGCCTTCTAGTATTTAATTATTTCATTCACTTTTACTTTGATAAAATTGCTTTCAATTAACTTATTGGCAAATCCACTACAAATACCCCAAAACACACAAAATACGTAATTTTACTGCTCATTGAACGCCATCTTTTAATTGGAGTAAGATTCTGAAATTTTGCTAGAACATTTGTATGGGTAGATGTAAAAAAATTAGGGGATGTCCTGATCTCTAGCTAAAAAAAAAATTTTTTTTTGCCATATATTTTTGAACCACCCTAATGTGTCATGTTCGTTCTTAAACCCGAATAAAAAAAAATTAAACCGTTTTGGTTTATTTTTAAACTAATAGCACCCATTTAAATTTATGACATATTAAATAATGAAATGAGTTTAAATAATCTTCTAAACAAAGAAACTAATGAAATAAACAAAGAAAATTATGTTTCTTGAATATATATATTTTTTTCATTTATTTCCCGGAATTCTTTAAGTAATTGAGGGGAGGGTATTTTGTTAATAAATTAACAATGTTTGTTGATTGTTTACTATTCAACATTATGAAAACTATTTTTCTAAAGTAAAAATATTAGCTATCGGAGAAATTTCGGATCACAATTAAAATGTCTTAAAATTAAACACAAAAATGGCACTGGATTCAGATACCAAACTGAATCTTACTTTAAGACACGAGTATTTGTAGTAGATGCTAAAATTCCAGAGACATTGTCAACAAAAGCCTTGTATAATCAAAGTGGATATCACACTGATGGTAAAGATTTGAAACCTGACTGTTTGACTTCTTTACCACTGTGATTAAAGATACCCAACCCATCCAGACATTTCAGCTATCTGAAAATACCCTCAATATCCAACATTACAAATGCCTTAAAAATTAAGACTACATTTGGCGTTTGAATCCTGTGCTACTTTTGTATCTTATTTTAAGATACTTCTATGTGCAGTGTATTATGCAATAGTCGGATAATATGGATAACCGAGGTTTCTCCTCTGTTACGTTCTTCTATCAAATGGGAACATCAGAAATTATTTCTAGATACTGGTATAATGCTCTACAGTCAGTTTCGTTCATTTGCGTACATCACTGTTTGCTGTATAGTAAAATTTGTTTTCGTTTAATGAAATTTCTGCAGATAAGTTTTGAAAAATCACTATTATTAGAAGTTTTCCTTATATTTTGAAACTAAGAGTAATGTACAGTCAGATAATGACAGTTTGTTTTTTTATCCAATGCTCATATTTGTACTAGTAATTCTTTTTGTTTAGCAGGGTTCGTACTGTCCTTAGAAACTCTTAATTTAAGGCTTCTAAAGGCTTTTTAGAAACTATTTATTTTTGTCTAAAAGAACCTTAAATTTTTTTTCTGATGGTCCTTTGAAAGTAAGGTCAAGGCTCCATTTTTTTCAAAAGTTTATATTGCTTCGAGTTTTTCGATAAAAATTGCAGCTGTTTTGGTTTTGGACTGTGGATATAAATACAATTAAGTCCCAAAGTTTTAACGTGTTTTTTATATTTTATTTTAGTTTTGGAGCAATGTTCAAGGTGGATGTGGGAGACTTTGCACCAGTCTCAATATCTCAATATAAATAATTTTGATTTTAAATTTAAAAAAAAAAACTCCTTGCGGCACATGCTCGCTCAAAAAGTATGGAAAAAGCACTGAAATGAAATAAAAGAACAAACTCTAAATTTTTCATTAGGTATTACATTAGGTAATTTTATTTTTTTTTGCTGCTTTTTTACGTTTAGGAACGTGCTGAGTTTAAAAAAGTGGTCTAGAAAAAATTTATATGCGTCTCTCTAGTCAGCATAACTCCCGAATGGATTTACCTACGATGTTCAACTTTTGTATATGGATTAGTGGTGTCTGGCCATGGGACCTGTCATTAAAATTTTCATCCAAGTTACGCATAAGGTAGTTTGCCGTTGAACAATTTACGTTTTCCCATCACTTGCCAAAAAACAGTTCTAATGATTTTGCTCAAAATCGCTGTGGTGCACATCGCTAAGTGCACTGGGCTAGAAGATTGTAACATAGCGAGTATTGGGAATGATCCTTATAGAATGAGAGGCGACTGCTATTTTTGGACCCCATCGAACATCATTCTGAATTTTTTATAGAAACTAGAGAAAAGTAAGTAGATTACGAATCCACTGGTCTGCCGTGGCAAAAATGGCCGAAACTGGTTAAAATTCGACTATTAATAAGTTGAACTAAATGCAATTGCCAAATGCGCCATAACTTGCCAAATAATGAGCATTTTTTTTATTTGGTAACCCTCACTCTTTACTTTTCAATTAAGAAGGTTGCAAACGATTCAGATATCTGGCGACGGTCTACTTGCATCTATTAAAAGGGAGCCAAGTTGGCAAAGAATATTACGTCACTTATGACGTAACTGATGTCGCTAATTTGGCTTACTTTTAAAAGATATAAGTTTTCCGAGCCAAAGATCAGAAATCGTTTGCGCTTTTTCTCATTGAAAATCAAAATGAGGTGGGTTGTCAGACGAATAAGTTTGTTCTCTTCTTGGCAAGTTATGACATATTTGGCAATCGGATTTTAGTTCAACTCATTCCAAGTCGATTATTGATCAGTTTCGGTCATTTTTGCCACGGCAGACCAATGGATTCCTAATCTACTCACTTCTCTCTAATTTCTATAAAAAATTCAGAATGATGTTCGACGGGGTCCAAAAATTGCAGTCGCCTCTCGGACTATTACTAGGACTTCCTCTTAAACACCAATCAAGTGTTAATCAAATCACGTCGAGTGTTCCGTAATTTGGACGCATTTGTACATTTTTAACATGTAACCTTTGAGTAGTTGGTTAGTTCATGAACAACTTAATCACTATTCTAAATGAGCTATGACGACCTCAATCAGGAATTTTTTCATGCGTGGAAAACTTTCTTTCATTATTTTCTCAAAATTATAAAATTTATACAGTTTTAAAAAAAGTATACTAGTAGTTTTTTCCTCGCTGAAAAATCCTTATTCGTATTATAAAAACCTAAAGGTATAATCTCTACTTCCATTTATTTTTTAAACAACCACAAAACCCCTACCAATTTACGTTTCAAGACTGGACAAATGGACAAAAAAAAAAGCTTCTTAACAAAAATACTTAAGTGTGCTAAAATATGTTTGTGTAACAAAAGTTTATTATTTTTTATTTTTTTATTTTTTTTTGACTTTAGACATTAACGATTAATTGGAATATTTTACACATATATCAGTTTGTTTCTTTGAATCTAAGCTATTTTGAGAATTAAATAACTTTTTTGACACTATTCGTAGTTTATTACTTGTTCTCTGTATTCCCACCTTGGTAGTGCCAGTATTAGTTAAAGTACACTATATTTTAGATTTCATTACAAGACATAAATAAAACTACAAAAGTGTATGAAATCTCAAACTTTTAAAACTTCCTAGTAAAATACAATTCAACCCCTTATTTGATATTTCCGGAATATTTCACATTATCCTTCAAATGCAACTTTTTTCTGAAATCATTTTATAGTAAAATTCTAAAAATTATATTTAACAGAAGAAAAAAAAAAAAACTCATCACAAATAGTTAACTTATATTGGTTGGTTGGTATAATTTTCTGGCGCAAGAGCTCAGTAAGGCCATACTGCGCCGAAACATCGTATATCAGACCTTAACTAATAATATTCCATTTAAAAAAATTCTAAAATACATTTACTACATGGAATAGTTTACGTTAAAAACAGTTGAGAAATATAAACAGACAAAGCATTAAATACAATTGTAAAAACAAATTTGTAATAAAAATATAATTGAAGTTTGTATTCATTTTGGTTTTGGAGTTTAGATTATTTCAATGTTGAGTTACACTTATCAATGTAGCGATTCCCGAAATTCTTTTACCTTTTACTGTTTCGGATGGACAGACAATTGGATGATTTAATAAGTGTTCCTATTTTGACCTTCAGGGTAAGGAACACTCTGAAAATGCACATAAATTAATTCACTGACTCTGTGTACCACTGACCTACGTTTATTAAAAAAATGTTTGTGTGAATTCTTGTGAACGTAAGCGCGGAATGAGATTCTAGATTCCGTAGCAACACTTTACTTAACTACACATAGAAACGACCTCGATTTCGATGTGGTTCAATGATTTCACTCATCTCTGGATTCCTGAAAATGAATGGAGAGAAAAAAATCTACTTATAGAGATCATAGGAGAAAAATTGTGTATGCTTGAATTCAACTGAGTTTGTCAATTCAGCAAATTGATTTTAGGGTATCTTGCAAACCGACTTTTGTGTCAAGTTTAGTCTTTACCATTCACTTAACAGATTGTTTTGTTTCCTTTTCAACTGCCGATATTTAGTTCATGTTACGAATGAAATGATTCTCACGTAAGCCGCGACTAAATTTTCAGATGTTTAACTGTCCAGTGTTTTTACTTCAGAGATCAATGCTTTTGCGGCTGTTCTCTTGTTTGGGGTTAGTTTTAAGCTATTTTAAATTGGTCCGAAGTTACTGTAGTTTAAGTCAGGTTCTTTTCATTGCCAGGACATTCACTGACAGTGATAAATTAGGATGCTAGAAATCAGGTGATTATGGTTTGAGCCGCGACGTTAAAGTTTATATGTTTACTGTTCTTGGTGTTTTTAACCAATCAATCAAGTGCGTCTACGCCTGTTTTGTTAGAGAGTTAACCGAACTTATTTTAAATCGAAGGCTTCAACTACCGTAGTCTTACAGATGCTTATTTGAGGTGAAAAACCAATAAAGTTTTTGTTCTAGAAAATACTTCAAAATAAGTGGACAAGATAATAATCTCTTTGACGTACTCTGATCGAAACGGAGATCCTTATAATATTTTGTCATGTTTAGTATTCCATATCCTAAAGTGATTTAAAAATAAAACTTTTAAAATCACTTTCATGCTATTCGAAACATTTGAACTTGCATAACTCAAGTACTAGTTAGACGATTTAAATAAAAATTTGACTTTTGTCTGATACAAAAGAAAGTCTTTCAATAAGTTTAATTTGCGAAAATTTATGTTAATTGGCATAAAGAGTATCAAAAATTTAAAAATTGTGTTTTGTCAATTATATTTTGTTGGATATCAAACTGCCACTATATTTTAAAAAATTTAAAAAATATATATACGCTGGAATTTCCTCAAAAAAGAAGCCCAATATATGTGTGTGGAGTTAGCGTCCTGGTCTCGCATGTCAAAGGTACCGACTTCGAATCCTGTGTTAGGTACTGGTGTTTTTTGTGGTTCAGAATCCACTTAAGCTGTAGGTCCCGATGTTATTAGCCGTTATATAACATATATCTTCCTCTATTTTGAGAACATTTTGCAAATATAAATCTGGAATATCCATATCCATGATTAGTTTCCAAAAATTAACTCTGATGACCTAATTATATTTTGTTGAGAGAGAACGTCAGTTTATCCCTGCTTCATCAACCTAATGCATTTTATATTCGTCCATATGATTAATGCAACTATTTTATGTAACTATTTTTACTATAACAAAATTTAAGTAAAGTAAAGATTTATTGTAACGAAAGTTTAAAATACTAATAAAATACTAAAAATCATTAATTGGTTTTAAATCTGAAGTTATTTAAAGAAATTGTATAAAATGTTGTGTTTACGGTAAACCTCGTAACTAAAAAAAATATAGAGAGATATATGTTGATTTTTTTTCTTCTTGCAATATGTTTTTTGATTTTTTTTTTCTCTAAGCAATGGACTACAATATAAGCCATATTCAGTAGCAATGAATTTATGACCAATTATATGCGTTAAAATGCTTTTTAGGCATTCTCAATCAGCCATTTCCAGTTATAAATGCTTGTAATTTCAATAAAATTGATTTAAATGCCATTGTTTTGGTTCATTGCTTAATAATACTCCTATAAATATGCATGGGAAATATCATTGAAATATTTAAATAACTTTATGACGTATCAGGATTGTCGTATTATTATTTTTTTTTCCAAAACACATTTTTCAGTAAATCGATTCAAGCAAAAAAAACCTGTTAAATTCTATTGAAGTGAATTCTTTTAAACAGCTGTGAATTCGTTTCTAATTAACATAGTTTCAAAAGTGTTACCAATTTATAAAGTTAAGTTTTGGAGCGTAATTATAGGAACATAAAAATAAAATGTGTATTTTGAGCAAAATTCCCATTTTCAACATAATCGGATACCTTATGAGACTTATGAGAATATAGGACACTAAATTCGCATAATTTTCCTAATTTTTTTTTCATTGTTTTAATAAATAATCTTGATTTATCTGAGTTGAAAGATATCATAAGTTAAACTCAATCTTTTTTAGTTGTTAGTATAGATATCTAAATTGAATATTAAGTTTTGGATTTGAATCAAAGATAAAAACAGTCAAAATTTTACACAAATTTAAATTTTCTAAATAAAATGTGTTATTTTAATATAAAATTGTTAATACAGATGTCATAATTAAAATCCTCCACCCAAATTTTTTTTAGAAAAATCACTTTAAAATTTGAGATATAAATTTTTGTGCCCTATACCCCTTTAATTGAATTTAATTGAAACGAATGTAATATTAAAGCCTTCGTGAATGGATAGTAAATAACACAATTGCATAAAATATAATTTTTAAATTAACTGTCATCCTTTCCGAAGTTAATATTCTGATAAAAGAACTGGTCAAACGACTAAGTATTCACACGCCGAGTGTTTGGATGCAGAACAATCGAAGAATGTCTACCTATTTGTAGCTCCTTTTCTTTTGAAGTATTTAAATGAAGAGAAATTTAAGTTTTTTTGAGATTGGCCAACCTTGAACTTTTGGTATTGGATCTACCAAGGTAGCACATATTTTTTTTTTATTTCGGCATTAAATAGTTTTAGATGAAGATGTTTCTAGTATAGAAAAAGCAATTTAAGCATTAGAACCTAATTTTTCTGATAAATTAATTGCACTCCAAGCATATATAACCATTCAGATTCTTAGTCGAAAAATATTTATTGTTATTTAAAAAGTAATTTCATTAGTTTTTCTCTGCGGATTAAATATTGATCCATAACTGATCAATTCCCATAGACACTACTTTAATCTAAAAATAGTTTACAAACTTTAATACAACATTTACATTTTCTTTTAACTACCGAAGTTTTGACTCAAAAACAAAATTTTCTAATCCCACGTGGTTAATTAAAGATGTCTATCAAGAAGATTATCTCTAGAATCCGGAATAAATAAAATGGGGAAAAATTCCGAGAAATCCCTTTTCCTAGATCGTCTCTCATTGGTCCCTGCCTAAGGCCTCTTTGATAGGTCCAGAAACAATTGTCCGGGAGTTTTCCAAAAAATATAAAAACAGATCATCTCCACATGCGAACGGCGCTAGTGTCGTCATTTCTCAAGCTCCTGTTTTCCCGGACGGTGCTTTCAACAGTCCGATAGAATATCTTGTCGACTAACGGTATCTCTGATACCCCGCTCCCGGATTCCTCATGTTGCCCATGCCGCATCCGAAGGATCCTAAGGTCGTCTTTAACCGTTGGGGTCTTCTCGTATTGCATTGGTCATGGAAGATTTACTTCTTTCAGGGTCGATTTGCGGTTCGGTTTGACCTCTTCTATTTTGAATTTTTCCTGTGATTTTTTTTTTAATTGTAGGTGATTGTTGTGTCTTCGCATTGTTCGTGACTAAAAAAAGAAAAAAAAAAGACAGGGAGTCTCAGTTTTTCTGAAATTTACTACTAGATCTTTTTGAAAAATTGTGACTTTCTGCATTTGGTGTATTGTGGCTTGTTATATTTATTACTTGTATTTCGTGTACTTTCTGCTTTCTTATTTCTTGAATGTTGCTTAAATGTCTTTAATAACAAGGTTGCGTTTCAGCGCATTCGCCAATTCTGTCTAACCTATTTAAAAAAAAAAAAAAAAAGCCACAGATATCTTATTTGGTACAAGCTCTTGAACTTTAACTTCAAAAGCTAGTATGTCAAAACACCATATGCGTGAAAGTCCACAGTTAAAAATTTAAACGAAATCGACGATTTCCTATACACTTGTCCAGTAGTGTGTTTGGAGGTTGTGTTGGCGTTTGGAAACTTAGTATACTTAATGGACAATGAGATAACACGACTGTCAAAAGTTGCACATGTGTGTGCTTTTTGGTTGAGCTTTTTTTGAGCTGAAAGGTCAGGGTCCAAATTTATCTCCCAATGATTAAATCCGTCTTGGCATTGCCGATGATTTTAACTCCTGGGAATGCTTAAACTTTTACATTTCCAGCTGACAGAGCTTAAATTAGTCGGTGGTCTACGCATTTGAAGTTGTTCCGGTCTCTATATGGACCATCCACCGCATCCGCTCCCTGCATTTCAAGATACCAGTTTTATTGACGATACCGTCTTGACTGTTCCACCACCTCCATCTCTTTTCGAATTTACGAATAGTACTGAGGATTGTATTTTGCATCCTACCAGACATAGACTACACCCCCAAGACCCCAAACAAAAAACTTTTTTGACTCTAAAGAATATAATTTTAATGTGTTGCGCTGGCTTGGTTGTGGGCTTTATTGTCTTTTCGCCCTTACTTCATTACTTTTTATGACTCGTCTTAAAGGCAATGGAGCACCGGCATAGAAGAGATCAGAGTCCACACCCGTCTAGGTAAGCGATTCATATTTGTCTATTAATTATTGCTGTGTGCAATCGGGTAAATAATGTATTTTGTTGAATTTAAGAGAGGAAGTCAATTAAGGTCTTATGCCAATTTTTAGGTGGGTAATACAAATTAGCATAGTAGGCATTTCATATAAAAGAAACCCAACGCAACCACTTATGTGTGATTCAATATAGTTCCTAAAAATTACCTATTTAATCTAACTGTTTGGAGAGTTTCTCAATTTATTCTATTTCATGTATCAGTGCCTAGACCCTTTTGTACTACAACTCTTAAGTATTTCTTACATACATACATTGATATTAATACTTTTATGACAAAATGTAATTAATATTACTTTATAATATTTAAATACTTAAAAACTTCTATGAAGTTGTCCATTGTAATATTGATAATATGTGTTTGTAGGATAAAAGTTATTCAATGATTTACAAAAAATAGTTTCTAAAGAAACAGAAAAGTTAGAAAAACAATACTTTGGTATGTAAAAAACCCCTACTTTGTTAGCTGTTTGCATTATTCAACAAACAAGTTTATTTTAATGTCCGTTTATTCGACCATGTTTAACTAAAATATTATACTATTACAGGTGATTCTAGATCCAATTGTTATAAAATAATTTTCGAACTCCAATCCTTCTCAAAAAATATTCCAAGTAACCTAAACCTTTTTCTTGCGGTTTGTACATAAATAAATAAAAATACACAACTTTCAAAGTAAGATAAATAAATATACACAGCTTTCAAAACTTTGACAGTCAGATTTTCTCCACTTAAAAATGTTGATGGAAAAACAGGAATTTTTTTGTGTCGCCAAATTAAAATTCTAATGAATAAAATAGCGAACTATAATTTCCATTTCAAACTAATTTATTTTAATCCAACCACTAGAAATTTCGATCCATTAAAAAAAAAAGTTAAGAATTTTGCCTCCAAATTCCTATTTTAAAATATCCCGTAACAACAACTCACTTTATAACGATGATATAAAAATACTTTTTACCAGTTTTGCTACTTTTCTTTTAAATTTAATTCGATTCGCAAATTGGGTAAAATAAACCTACTCTACCCTTCTTTATTAGAAATCATTATTTCTATTTCCTTTATTTTCATGTTTATCATTTTTGTGGCACACAAATTAAAGATCGAGGATCCGATTTGACGGAAAGTTCTATTTTTTTTCTACGTATATTTTACTATTTTTTTTTTTTTTTGTTGAACTTTGTTAAGACAAGGGTTATAGGTTGACGGATAATATATTAAAAAAAACGCGTCGCTTCCAAAGGTTTGTTACCGTACTGTTCCTTAAAAGTAAAATAAAAGTTCTTTTAGAAGCAAAAGATTTTCTTTCAGAGGCACAATATATTTCTTTTTGGTTCTTCAGAAAAGTTTTAGAAATTTTATTTCGCACAGAATTGAATAGATTGTGCTCTTTTTTAGCAGATGAAATATATTTCATTTAAATAATTGTAAGAAAATTTTAAGCTTTACGTTATGTATAAATGCAATTTTTTTAATGTCATTTTAAGGTGTATTTCAACTGTTATTTGAGTAATTCAATTGTAAAAAACTCTATGTTTATCTCACGGGATTGTACAAGAAGGAGAAGAATATTTTTTCTTTAATCGGATTCTTAATCATGACTTCTGAGATTTTATAACTGAAGCGAAAAATAAATTTTCTATCGAAATCTTTTGATACTCAGCTTGTCAGCAAGAAAATAAGATTCTGGACAATTTTTTTTTTATAAGCCTGTCCTAACTATTTGAGGTTAAGCGGGCTTTGCAATTAGCTTACTAATTTTAAGTGTACTGAGTATATTCCAATTGTTATTTCAAGTGGTTTTACGTTTTCGAATTATTTTTTAAGTGTGTTTGTGAAATCAATTTACATCTTCAAAATGTTGATCTTGATATAATTTGCTCATTCTGTAAATGTAAGTGTTAATAAGTATTGTTCTCAGATTAATATACTAATTAAAATTAGATACCATTTTAACTATCTTGGTAAAATTTATTGTCTTGATAAATTTTGATGTCTTGATAAACTATTATTATAATTTTTAAATGTTATTTTTGTGATGAACTAAATTTCTCTTAATCACACAAAACAATAAAAGCAAAGAATATAATTTCCCAAAATAGATTTATATGTATTAAAGTTTTCTCCATCAGAGCTTACAAGTCGACATCTAGAGCAGTTTATGCAAAATAAAATAAACGATCTCCCCTTCAAAAAGGACTAGCTACATTAATTTTAAACCGCACCCCGTCCCAGAGTCATGTTAGTATATCATTTGCATATGCGTTTGCTGCTCTAGGCAACTAAGTCTGTCTGACAGCTCTCTAATCTTTGAAGAGATTACTTACCTTTTTTGTGACAGGAAATTACTTAAAAGTGCTGTTGGAAATGTTGAATTTTCACTGTTTGATATATTTTTCGAACTTTCCATATTTAAGAAGACGTGAGGTAGCTTTAATTTTTAGCATCACTGGAAATTAATTCAATGTTTTATCATCAGGACTGATTTCATAAAACTGATGATATACGAAATGGATCGAGATAAAACAGAAAGTGTTTAATTGTAATGTTTATGGAGTTAAAAGGGGATTTTTAGAGAATATGTTTGTATAATTTGTTTTGAACTTTAAAAGAAAAGCCCATTTGGTTGGAAACAAAGTTCAAATTAATTGTATTATATTCCTTGTGTTTTAACTTCGAAAGAGATAAACGTCCTGACTGAAGATTTTGAATCCTATATTTCCTGGGAAAATACTGAATTCCAGCCAATCTTGGATAAAACTCTATATAGCTTATTAAATTCCATACATCTTTTAAGAGCTCAGTGCATCCGCGAAGTTTCGGATGTGCCCGGAAAAATAGAGATATGAACTTTCTAAGGAAACTTTCGATAGAAACTTGAATGAAACATAGTCAGATTTAATTTCTTGGATTTAGTAACCTATATTCTATATTATACATAAAGAACTTTTCTACAAAAATCATTCATGAGGAATTTGGAAAATAAATCGTACATTAATACAACTTATTAAATTACATATTTTAATATAATAGTAAAGTATGTTTCTTATATGAATATTATAGTATCGTGTATGAATAAATTTATAAAAATTTTACTGATATGGACGCATATGCGACTGATATTCGGAATATTTGAACTAATATTTGAAATATAGATTTGTTTGTATTTGAATATTCGATTTATATTCGGACTTTTGATACTTGAATTTTTTATATTTTGGACATTGAAGGCTTGTGCGACTAATATTCCGAATATTAAAGTCATGTGCAATGATTGATTCTTGAGTTTTATTTATATAGAGCGTATATAAAAATATGTTATTCTATTTGCGCTCCATCGTTCTTGAAAGGTCTTTCATACTGGATCCTTCGAAAACCTTAAATTTATCAAATAATTTTATCTCTAGTTTTCCTTGTTTCATTCTAGTTAACGAATCCTTTTAGAAATAGCCTATGCTCACTGTTCATTTGGATTCAAAATATTGAACCTTTTTGCAAATTATTTTTGGACTGTTAAAAGAATTTTTTGCTATATTCAAGACTGCAGTCTTATGTAACGTATTTTCGGAATATCGAAGTTGCATGCAATGATTGGCGATTGAGTTTGAGTTATATGAAAGGTATATGTTGTACATTATTTTTCTCACGCTTCATTGTGTTTGAAATGTCTTTTTGAGATGTGTCCTCTAAAAATCTTACTTATCTCATATTAATCAAGTCAGCTAATCTGTAGTTAAGTTTCTCTCGTTTCGCTGTAGCTTATAAATTCACTCAGAAATAATCTAGACTATGTTCATTGCCATGCAAATCAAGAGCACCTCGACAGTTTTCTAGCCTAAGGCACATTCCACACTAGGTGCGTTTTCAATTATCAGTGTCATCTCCCTTCGGCATCACCTCACCCGAGCATTTCCGCTTTTTGGCAATCTTCCTCAAAACTCCTTAGTATGCAAAACGCTAGTTGCGTTTAAATATTTCACCTATATCTTCTAAACTAAGCGTATTTTTATATTTCTGCACATGAGTATCTATTTTTGGCTTGACCGAAAAATACTGTTATGGTCAACCCTTCTCAAGGGCGCAATTATATCCGATAGAGAAATAATTTGGGTAATTAAGGGAGAAGATAAACTCTTGTGCCAGAACAGTTAAAGAATCACAATTTTGATTGCAAATGTTAATCAGATGGAACAAATTGACAGCAAAGGAAATAATGTAGTTTTAATTGCTTATTTTCCTGTTTTTATTCGTCGTTGTTGAACTTTAACAGCTTTTGGTGTGGAGTTAAGCGTTTGTTTTTGTCTCAATTAGTTGATGGACGTCGACTTGTGCGTCGTAATTAATGCATTTGCTTAGCGTTATTGCTTGGGTTAACATTGTTTTGCAAAGTAGATTACGACTTGGGGACAATTGCGTGCTTTTTGCGCTGTCTTCATTTTGACATTTCTCTTTTTCAAGTTTTTAATTAATTAATGTTGATATGCTCGTTTTTTATTTTTGGTAAAAAGTAGAAGATTTGATTTAAGTGAAACAAAATAATTGAAAGTAATATTATTTTTTTATCGTTGACATAAGCTCTTAATTTTTTTAAAGCTTTTTTTTTGTCTAATTTATTTTCTTTTGTTGAATTTTTTTTTCATTATAATCATTGACAGCTTTTTGTTTATTTCCATTGCGATACATGTATATTTTTCTTTTCTCGTTCTTTTTGATAAAAAAATATTGTAATAGTTTTACGAATAGATTATGTATTTAGAGATATGATGCCCACATTATCACTAAACTGATTTTTATACAACAACCTATCATTCTTATTTTAGTATTTTAGAAGGTCGGAAGTGGTTCAATTTCAATTCACGATCTTTATACAACAAAATGTAAGATGCCTATCTTAATATCTTCCATTAGTAACTTCAGAGTTTTCTGGATAGTTTTTCTTTGTCAGTGTGGCTCATGTTCGTTGAATTCTGCCATTTCTGTATCGTGCCCTTTCAATTTTAGAAAGCAGTAATAAGAAAAATTAGTCTAGCTCCTATGGAGAAAAGAGTGCGATGAAGTTTTACCGAAGACAATTTTCCATTGTAAAATCCTTTTAAAGTTTGAAATTGCCTTTTTGAGTGTACTATGCTTTTATTAATATCAGTTTTTATTTGAATTAGTTTTTTCCCCTTTGGGAGAGGTAGTTCAAATTAAATTAGGAAATAAATTTATCCTCGGAAACTCTAAAGGTATGAGAACTGTAAGGAACTTTAAGTAGTCGGTATAAATATACTTATATTTTTTCAGACGTCATCAATAGATTAACGCTCTTAAAACTGTTTTGTTGAATTTCATTCTGAAGGTAGTTTAATCATTTATAGTTTGCAAAAACATCTTTTTTTACTTTCATACTGTTTTTACTTTTGCTTTGTTTATTAGTTGGTCTATGGTCATTACTTAGTTTGATAAGTTTATTTCACTTACTTCCAGTAAAAAAATACTACCTACGCTTTAAAAAGACTCGTAATCTGAAGTACAGGGCATTAGCTTAGATGTAAAAAGTCCCGGGATCGTATCTCGACTGTAGTCGCCGCTGTTTAAGATCTACTTTATAAAATTAGTAGATTACACGGCGATTGTGACAAAAGCGTCTTGTGCTGATTGTCGAGCTGTCTGATGAGACTTTACATATTTTCTCATATTCGGGATGCAAATGCTTCCTTTGAAAGACCTCCCAGAACTCAAACTCTCTGTTATTCTACAATTTCCACGATGTTTCCGCGCAGCGTAGTTCTTGTACTACATACTGCTTAAACCAACCAGATTACGTTTTTAAGATGTTTTTATATAAAAAAAAATCCTTAAAAAATCAACTATTGTTTGCAATGTAGGTGGGTGGTCAAGTTTTAAAATTTGTCAAACATTTTAATGTATAATTCTAATTTTGATTGTCTTGTATACTTTTCATAAAAACGATATATAACCGCTGTGTCATTTATTATCAACTTCAGTTTTATCATTAGCGATTTTTTTTTAGTTTTCAATACTTTAAATCACTCGATTTGTAACAATTTGTTTTTCTGTAACTAAATATAACCGTCCACTTTTTAATAAAATTTTCTCAGCATGACTTAATGGCATCATTCTAGTATTAAATCATTTATGTTACTTCGTACCCCTTGTTTTCACAAAAAATTATAAAAATATAAATTTTCTGTTTTTCACGTGTTTATAATCTTTGAAACCTTTTCCTTATTCTGACAAGTTTTTAATTTGATCTAAAAGCTGCAATGCAGAAAAATTATATTTTTATGAAGAATTTATCATAGCTGCAATAGCTTCTTTGATGTTTCGAACGCATTTTTCTCAGTTCGTGTTTTTTGGAATTCCCATCTTACTCAAACTTCAGCAAATATGAATAAAATGATTTTTTTTTGTGTGTCATTCTTAAGATCTATTTGACAAAAATATAACTTTTTTTACAAATTTAAATGTTAAAAAATCCTTTTTTTTACGCTTTTTTTTTTACCTCTAGGTAGAGTAATTATCGTTTTTCTCAAAAACTATTTTACTTATTCAAAATCCAATGCCTAAAAAGTTTAAAGTATATTGCTAGAAACATTTAGAAAAAAAAAAAAAAAAGATGAAGAAAAAAGAAAGAAAAAAAAAAATCAGGAAATTTTTTTGAAAAAGGTAAAAGAAGATGAAATCATGAATTTTTTTAAAAATAAAATTTAGTTATTGCCCTGTAATACTTCAAAATATGTAGAAATTATAATTTTAAAGACTTAAATAAAAAAAAAAGTTTTAAGGTACCAAGTCCCCTCAAAAATTAAAAAAAAACCAGCTTCGAATGCCTAGTTTTATATTTACTCAAACAATGTTTAGCCGATACTTTCAAAAAGGTATGCGTGCATCGGTTTTCAAGCAGCAAAAAATTTAAATGTGGTTTAGACAATCTCCTATTTTTAGTTTTGTTCATGTTCCCCTTCAAAACTATTTTGTCGAATCTGATCTTCCCTTACGCTTTCATTTTGATTAAACATTTCCAACTCTCGTTCTTCTGGTGATATTCCAAGCTGCAAAGCAATTGTCCTGAAAGTGCCGAATGGCATTAGCGGCAATTTTATGGGAACAGCTGAATACGAGGGTAGCTGAAGAAGATTATTACTCATAAGTAGTGATTGTAACGTGACGTTTACCTTTTTTAATGTGCTTGCGCTTTTGAGAGATTGCTATCCTTTGCTTGTTCACAGATCATTTTTTGTCTGCGTATTCATCTGATTAACATTATGTGACGATTAGGGGATTGAAATCAAAACAAGTCGTTTAAGGGGATTTGGTAGTACTTGTTTTCACAAAAAGTAATAAAAATAAAAAAATTCTATTTTTTGCGCTTTCATAATCTTTGAAACTTTCTCCTTATTCTGGCAAGTTTTTAAGCTGATCCCATAACTGCATTGCAGAAAAACTATATTTTTGTGGAGAATTTAGCTTTGTTGCAATAGCTCCTTTGATGTTTAGACCGCATTTTTCTCAGTTCGTGATTTTTAAAATTCCCACCTTACTCAAATGCTTAAACTTCAGCAAATATGAATAAAATGACTTGAAATTTTTTGTATGTCATTCTTAATATCCATTTGTTAAAAATAGTCATGGATTTTTTAATAAAATAAAAACTTTTTTTTTTTACAAATTTCAATGTTGAAAAATACACGTTTTTTACGGGTTTTTTTAACATATAGGTACAGTAGTTATCCTTTTACTCGAAAACTATTTTACTTGTTCTACATCTGATGCCTAAAAAGTTAAAGTATATTACTAGGAATATTTTTAAAAAAGAACCAAGAAAAAAATATCAAAAAATGAAAACGAAAATAGAATTTAAATTTTGATGATTTTTAAAAAAAAAATTAAAAATGTAGAGCACCATGTTAACTTTTTTTATTAAAATTTAGTTTTAACTTAGTAATACTTTCAAATATGTAAAAATTATAATTTTAAATGCTTAAATAAAAAAGTTTAAAGGGTAACCAGTCCCCTTACAATAGAAAAATATTCGTGGCTTAATGGTTTGTTATTTTGTTCCATGTATTATGTTGTCGACATGTGTATTATAAGTATAGTATCAGTTCAACTTGTTTCAATTGACGTGGAACTTGATATTTTGTATTTGCTTTTTATTATACAAGGCATTGAGGGCCAGAACGGAACGTCCTACAATGCTTTTTTTTCTAGTTGAACACTGTTTTTACCCCGTTTTACTAAAACCATTCATGTCAAATGTGGTTTACATTATAACCAACTTAGTTGACCAGTAGATAAATAACATTTGGAATGTGAATGGTTTCAACAAAACGGGATAGAAACAATTTTTTACTAGAAAAATAGGCATTGTAGGATGGTCCGTTCTGGCACTCAACGTCTCATATATTATGGAAAGAAGTCTCGAAAACTTTGGGGAAAAACTAGGGTGTGAAACATCGCACAACTTTCAATCACACTATAATATTGGTCATGGTGTTATTTACCGTTTTCATATTTTCACTCATTTAAATAAAAATAGCCACTTTAGCGATGTGTTTGGCAATAATTTTTACATGAAAAAAAAAAAAAATGATAAAAAATATGTATAAAAAAAAATCTCCGAAATGGTGAAATTGGCGATGTTTTTCGATATACATTATATTGTCCTTTCTTGTGCGTGAAATAGAAAGAAAAAAAAATCAATCGTTGATGTGAGCTGTTCAAGGGCAGAGAGCTCTGTGTTAAAAGCACTCGTTTTTCAACTTTGTACCAAAACACAAAGAAAAAAGAAGAAGAAAAAAAAAAGGGGGGGGGGGGGAAGGGGGGAGAGGAAGGGTAAAAAATACATATTTTTTTTGACAGAATGCTATACTTTCACTACCCTATGCATACATATGGATAATTGAAAGTAATTCTGTATTAGAATGTGTTATAGGTTTTTAAGTAATTAATAACCAAAATCAGATAAATTCAAAATTATTTCGTAAGTCTTGTTTGAATTCGAACGGTTATGGATCCGACTCTTTAAGCTTATATGCTTCTATACTGTGCTTTATTACTTAGGGCTTATCTGCTTTGATTTAATGCAAAATTTCTTATGTTTTTACAATATTTTTAGTAGAATGTTAGTACTTTTTGTAGCTTAAATGAGCCCTTGGAATAAATCTCAAAAGCCTATTACCAATTTAAAGAAAAAGAAAAACTCCAAAAAATTATAATTTTAAAGTTAAGGTTCAGTTTTGTGAATTTAAAATGAAAAATATCATGTTTTTATATTTTTTACGGAATTTTAAAAACAGAATAACCCTTATCATAGACAAAAAGTACTCACCCTTGACGATTGTATCCACGCAGTTGATGTCGACTGAATTAAAAAAATAAATTTTTGTAGAGGAACACGTCTTTTTTGGACTAGATTTGCCTTGGTCCTGTATAATTTAATGCACTCTTTGCTTAATTTTTATAAATTTTTTAAAGAAAATTTGTTTTAGAAAGAAAAATTTTTATAAATTTTTTGCTTAAATTTTATAAGTGGGATTGATGAATGTATCACTAGAGGTTTTCAACACCAATTACGATTATTATAATCGTGGTGAAAATCGTCCGCGTTTACGCGGATTTCCGCTTCTTTTCTTAAAAGTTCCATTTTTTCTATAATTTTATTACTTATAGTGGACTTTATAGAGCTTTATCAGACTTAACTTGCTTAAAACCACCATCAAAAAAATGTCTGGATGCACCACTGTTCTGTACACACATTAGTACTCAAATGTATTCTTATTCAGCTATTTTTGTTCTCAAAATAACGCTGCGTATATATTTTTTCATTTTTTCATCTCGACTGTTTTTACCCCTTTATAATTCCAACGATAGCACTGCAAACGATATCTAAAATACAGCAAGTTTCTTTATAGTCGGAAACGGGTTCCGGACAAATTCCCGAAAGCCGAAATCCCGACAAGCCAAAATCCTGAATGAGTTGAAATCTCGAACGACCTCAATCCCGAATAGGACAAAATCCCGACAAGCCATAATCCCAAAAGGGATGAAATCCCGACCAGATATAATCCCGAAAAACGTAAAATCCCTACCAAACAAAATCCTTAGATGAACTATTTGTTAAAAAATTAGCTATTGATTAATTATCAAGTGAAAATGTTCCAATTCTTATAAGCTTTTCATTGTGTTTTTCTGAATAGTTTTATTTTATATTGTATAGTTTTCAAAAAAATGTTTCAAGAAAAATCCATAATTTTAGTTATACATTAATTACAGTGTAATAATTAAAACAGAACATCCATTATATCATGACTTTGAAGAAATTAATTCATATTCAATCATATTTAAAAAACTTAAATTAAAACAATGTGTATAAGAATTGATTACAAAATTATGTACATTCATGTACAAAAAATATTAATTTTAAAATGTATGAAAAAATTGTAAAACAATCACATGCACTGCACTCCAATAGTGGTTTCCAAACTTTTAAATGATGTTATTGAACCTATTCAGTATCAGCTTAAGACAAAAATTAAAGAGACAGATAACGACTCAAAATTAAAATTAAATTTTGAAATGCAATAAAGTAATAAATGAGGATCCCCTTAGAGAGATGGTAGTTTTTGATGTAAAATTATACTTTTTCTATCTTTTTAACTTACAAAATGGCAATATTTATTACAATAAAAGAATAATTTTTCTGTTAATCAAAATAAGCTGAATTTAGAGCAATAAAATTTTACATTAAAAAAAACCCCAATTTTTATCTGAAATTTGAATTTCCAATTGGTCATTCAATAGTTCACTGGATTTGTAAGAGACGGCTCTCTTGAATGGAAACGCGTAATTTTATTAGCTTGGCACGTGTTTTCATATTATAAAATGCCTCATTTTAATAAGAACATTGCTCAATGGTTTCAAAATTTTGAAAAAGTATTCAACTGAAAAAATGTCTGCAATATCTTTTGAAATAGCTTTCTATAATAATTTTGACATAAACATTCAAAATTACTGAACCTGAATGTATGATCGAAAGTATTTTATCGCATTGAGTTAAACAAGTGTTTATTGACTATTTTTCTCAACAACAAAAAAAAAAAAGGCATCCCTTACGTAAATACTGTTAGTTTTCACTTACAGTTAATATCATTAAGTAAGAAACTATAATTAACAAGAAACGTATGGTGTTGCAGAACATCTACCAATCATCTACGCTCTAGGGCAGCGGTTCCCAACCTTTTTAGTTCTGCGGACCATCTATTTTGTAAAAAAAGCTTAGAGGCCCACTAGATAAAAAAAAAATATGTACGTGTTAGTCAGTAATTAATAAAAGATACTGTACAAGAGGGATTTAATTTTTTTTTTTTATATGTAAAGAAAGGAACTTTATTGTAATCACTTAGCTGTCACAACTGTAAGAAAACTAAGAAACAAGTGATAAAAGCTTAAAAAAATCAATGGAATTTTTTACATTGTTTGTCTCTCACGAAGAAGTCAATATCAGGATTACAACTAGATAGTTTTAGCCATGCTGTTGAATTCACTCATTATTCACTAGTTACACCATCGAAGAATACAGCTGAGTTATTCGATTGTTGCTAGCAATCGAGTGCTCGATTATTACCATCTCTAACCCTGAAGCTCTTATAATATTTATTTTGCCATAGTGTTGCGTGGATGGGTTCGAAAGACTTGAAGCCAAAGCAGATAAAAACTTGCAGAAATTTATTCCGATATAACTCTTCGCAGATTCTTTTACAACTCCAGAACTTTCCGTTCTAATAGACTCAATGCAGCTCTTTACACAACAATGGAGCACAAACAGCAGTTAAAAACTAGATACACAACTGCTAAAATCAACGCAAAAGACAATGCAATACAGTTCACTTTCTGAACTCTCGTTGAGAGACAACTAACTCAGTAACTCAACTAACTCGATCACCCCCTCTCTTGGTCTTATATGGGGAGGCGAATCTTCTAGAGATAGAAATTTGGAGATTTTTCCAGATCACAGTCAAAATGCCCTATACAGGTACATGGGGACCGAAAATGTCGCCAAATGGTCACCAAGTTTGGCGACATTTGGCAATTTCTCGCCAAATTTGGCGACCAAAATTAGTCGCCAAAACCGTTGCCAACTTGGCGAGATTGCCATTAATCATAATGTTAAATGGCCTTCTCCTTGTAAAACTCGTTTTTAAGCATTAAGAGACGCATTGCAGGAAAGCGAAGTAAAGAACTCTTGCACTGCCTTATGCGAAGTGTACATACATTTTCCTTTTTGCATAATTAATACTACGAAATATTCACAAATATACAGAAATTCGTAACATTTTGGGAACCGCTGCTCTAGAGTAATAGTCAGCAGCCCATTATCTTCCCTCCAGGGGCCACCGCTTCAATGGGGTGGGTACTATCGATGTGGGTGGGATGTTTTCTTTCTTTCTTTTCCTTTTTCCCTAACACTGGCAATCGTTTGCACGTTTGGAAAGGGAGAATTGTTTAAAGATGATAATAAAGATAGATGCTTTTCTTGAGTATAAGAACAATGCATCAGATTAGATGGGAAATCCAGATAAGAGTATTAAATAACCCGAATATGTTGTGTATTGTACTTTAGCTAATTACTTAAAGAGTAAACACGAGTTGAAATTTACGAAAGTTCGAATTAAAGTTTGTATGGAATCTTCACTTCATCTGTTTTGAAATAATTAATTTTAAAATTCATCAGAGTTACCTATTTAATTATTCTCGATACCTCCACATTTTTTTCAATATCATTATAAGTTTGAAATTCAAGAGGACACTGAGCAATTACGCCAATTTCTTTTCAATAGCTATCGCGTCAACTTTTTTTTTTTGATGAAATACCAATCTTTGGGTGAATGAAAAGACAAATTTTAGATGGGTGGTCTTTTACTTTGGAAAAAAAATTATGAAATTAAAATAAAATTCCCGTACATGGTAGTGAATAAATATTATATTGAGACAAAATTATAATACCAAAACTATAAAGCAAAGCGTTTATCTTAGTTTCCCTTTTCAGAGAATTGGACTTGTTACGGAGGACTTTACTGTTTATTGGACTGGACTCTGGACATCATTATTTAACTGAGTTAGTTCTTTCCATTACAGTGAAAGGTCTTGTGAAGCGAGAATGAATTTCTGTCAACAACAATATTTTAATGTGAATTAAACTAAAGTAACAAAAAAAAGTAAAAGCTGTTTTATTTTTCGTTTCGTAGCTAAATCGACTTATAGAAAAGTTAATTTAAAAGCAATTATAGAACTTTTTTGTAGTTAGAATAGATAAAAAAAAGAAAAAAGAAGAGAAATTATACCAAGCGCAAAAAAGGACACTTTTGTACTTATTTTGAAGATAATCATTAAGTAAAGCATTAAACACTATTTTAGCAAAAAAATAATTAGCTTCATTAATTTTAATTGGCATTTGGGTCATTCCATGTCAAATCACTACGGCTCCCAACCCGACCCATTCAGAATTTAATGAAATTTTGCTCACTTGTTAGGTTTGTAGAGAAAAGAAAAAATAGCCAATATTAGGTTTGAATATCGTTTGGTTTTTGAAATACAGAGCTTCAAAAATGGACCAAAAGGTCAAAATTTCGCATTTCTTGCTATAAAGATTTGCACATAACTTTCTCCCTAATTATCAAAGAACATTGCTTTTGGTGCCAAAAAAAAACCTGAATATTTGGCCATTTTTATGATGTATCACTAGCACCAATTAAAAAAAATATATAATAATTTTAAGGCAAAACAGTTTGACCTTTGATCTACGATATCTCTAAAAGAAGTATTTTTATTTTTTTCAAAAAATATATTTTCTTTGTACATTAATTCTCTACAAAAATCTGTTGGTTTAATTTTGGGGCCGCAATGGAATGGTAAGTTATAAATTTAAATGCAAACCCTTATTCTTAACTTCGCACGGTAATCACCTTTGGGTGCGAAGTAAAGATTCCCATATTCGCGTTGCGTATTGTTAAAGAATGTTCAAGAAACTAAATGCAAATTTTTTAGTTTTTTTTTAAAATTAAATATTGAAAATTTAATTCTTGGATCTTTTGTTAACTATGTGAGAGAGTTGCATTATTTTATAGTTGGGATTTCCAAGTTTGCTGATATTCGACCAAATAAGTACCGTTACAGGTGCATGTGAGACTCTTACCTTTTTGTGTTGTACTCATAAAAATGTGAAATTAATGCTGATAGGCATATATATTGCAAAATAATAAACTCCACCAAACATTGGCATTAGCACAGTTCAATGCAATTCCACCGAGCAGTTCTGCTAGCGCACCTACCAGTGCGCCCTCTTTTGCTCTTGCAATTGCATGTTATCAATTCAGTGCAAACCTTTGAGGCAATGTAAAGTGCTTCATACAGGTACCCATGATATACTGTCAACTTTCTAGGCCCAGCCTTCTAGATTAGGAGCATGCTGTTGACTGTGTTCGCTGGTACACCATACTCCTGCCTGATATGCAACTCGCTTTGAGTGTTGGAGTATTAGTGCATCCTTCGTTGGTGAAGTTTCTCCATTGACTTATTCTTCTGACAAAACAGCTCCTTCCTGGCTTCATTTACATTTTCTAAGTTCTAGTAGTTTAAAATTTTGGTTATCAATATCAAGTTCTGTATGAGGGTGGAGTGCCGTGTATGTAAAGACATATGTCACTTGAAGATAACAATTTCATGCCTCCCACGCAGATTTCTTGCTTCGTCCAAAAAATGACGATGTGGTATCCACATCCTGTGAAACTGTGAAATACTGGGAGGGCTTGGGATTTTTCTATACCCAGCTTATCGTAAATAGCATTAATGTTAATGTAAGTAAACGTTTAGCCGGTACAAAAAGTAGCACAAATCTTTAGATCTGCACTCAAGGTCATCAGGTAATTTAACTTGTTATTGAATTTAAAAAAAAAAAAAAAAAAAAAAGATCCATACCGAAAAGGCCCATTTCTTACAGACACTAACCGGCTCGGAGATTGCACCCTATGTTCTTATGACCAGTGTGCCCCTGTGGTACAGATATTACTGATACATATATTAATCATATAAAGGACTTACATTAAAAACTTTGCTTTTATGGGTAATTTTTGCTTAATTTTTTTATCAAGAAATATTCACCTTCGCCCCTCTCCCCTGATAGGGACGGCCCTGCATATATTAGTGAATAAATATAGTCTGATACATTTAAAGATTGTTTAGTTGTATTACCTGACCCCAAATAGGTATATTTAGACACTAAGTTTGGGATCCTAAGTGACTTAGAAGCCGAGATATTGGTATTATACTGATATTTCAAAATGATCCTTATAAAATCCAAGATGGCCGACGGAGAAGTTGGTTCCTATCAGATATTAAAAGCTAAGTACTTAATTAGCACCTGGAAAAAATGTGGTGCTTTTATCCAGCGTATCCACATTAAGGCAAAATTCGACCTTAAGCGAACCCACTATAAAGAGTGCTTTGAAGAACAATCACGCCATAACTATGTTTTTTAAATTAGATGCCATAACTATGTTTTTTAAATTAGGGAAACTTTTCCAAGTAAACCAATATTATTTTAAACAGAATATTTTAGTGGCTTAAAAATAGGCAGCAAATTGAAATATATATAAAGATTGGAAGTAAATTACATTTTGATAGCAAATGTAATATAAATATGTAAAATTTAGGTTTATATTTCTTCAAAATTAAAGGAAGAAAATTTATACAATATAGAAATAAAATCGAAGGTAAACTGAAAAATACAATGAAATGATAATACGACATCAACATGTTTCACTTCATAATGAATCAAAATCTATTTTTTATGAATAGCAATCGACCTCATTACTTTTTAAAGTTTATATAAAAGAAATATTGTTTTGAAATATATGTTACGCATTTTTCGGTGTGATGGGATTTTTCCCGTTGGTAGGGATTTCTTTTTGTCGGAAACACAATTCTAGAATTGTAGAATTTTGTTTCATTTTTTAAATTGTTCTTTTACCGTAACACGCCTATTTAGTATAGATAAAAAACATATAATTCTTTTTTAACTTATGATTTATTTAATGGTTTTTGAGCTGTAGAATGCTGTCGTATGCTATCTTTATACAGATAAAAAAAATAAAAAAAATCGCCTATAATGCATATCATGGTATCTTCCAAACCTATCGACGTATAGAACTCCGCATTTTTCACGAATATTCCTTCTAGATGTTCACTAAGACAGGATTTAAGGACACACAAATTTCTTGGGGTTCTAAAAAGGATCTTTAAAATATTTTTCCTTTAACGTTTAAACTAAAAGCTGAAATATCGGCACGCATTTTCTTTTTCTTTTAAGTATAAAAATGATGTTCGGTATTCCTG
Source organism: Linyphia triangularis (assembly GCA_963978545.1). Lineage (NCBI taxonomy): Eukaryota > Metazoa > Arthropoda > Arachnida > Araneae > Linyphiidae > Linyphia > Linyphia triangularis. The sequence goes on along the minus strand of OZ021733.1, from coordinate 37,566,397 downwards.
TTTAAGACCTAAAATGGAAGGTAAGTAGAAGTGTGTGAACCTTGTTCCATATTACTTTAAACTATATATTACTACCTGGGTCAAAAACTGCTCGGTAAAAACAGAATTACTACCACTGAATATATTCAAAATGTTGTTTTCAACATAGTAAAAATCATTAAATCTTTAGCATTATTTATTTGCAATATTTAAAATATATACGCAATTTTTATGGACTCATTCAAAAGCTATTTGTGATTTGAAACTTTAAGATTGAATCTGACCATGTTCAAGCATTCAGAGGGTTTTCTGTAAACTTTCACTGTGTTTGCAAATTTATGAGATTTTTTTTAAACTGTCGTTAACATATGTGCCTAGCAAACATAAAGAACATTATTTTGAACACATTAATTTCTATATTTACACTGGTAGCGTATTTTTTGCCAGTTCGTGTTCCACCCTTAAACAGCAATCTTTGGTTTGGGCAACGATGGGTTAGGCAGCGTCAGCCACTAGGTGGCCCGCGGGCCGGATCCGGCCCGCGACAGCTTTTTCTCCGGCCCGCCGGCAGTACAGAAGAGTAAAAATAAAATTTTGCGGAAATATTTTTAATTTGTTTACAACAGTATGTGTTTACTACCAAAAACCACGTTTTCCATTAAGTGGCCCGTTTCAGTTAGTCTGAAAAAATCCTTTTTTTTTTCTGAGACTGCCAGAAAAAATAAAAAAAGCAATAGTTTGAATTATTACCAATGACGCATTCCTTTGCATTGCTTAGTTTTGTACTTATGATACCCCACTCCCTCGATTCGTGAATGGCACATTTCAATTTCTTCTTTTCTGAATGTAATGGGTAGGAGTTGGGTGTTTTAATTCATACCTCTTTTGTTTTGACATGAAAAGAAGTATCGTGATCTCTATGACTCCAGTGCCAAAAATGGCATCGAAGACTAGTTTTAAACGCAAAGTAGATATTGAAAAGCCGACCGGCCATAATCGTCTCCCAATTAACATTGACTAAAATGGAAGATTTAGGAGGAATGGTTTAAATATCTTTATGGACTATGAGTTTATGTAGTCACATTGTAATATTGTTACTAAAGATAAACTTCTTTTATGACTTTGATTTACGATGTAAAGAAAATTATTTTTTTAATTACTTGAAACAAGAATCAAATGTTATTTTATTAATATAAAAAAGTTAAATTATTGTTTCAGTTTTCAAAATTGTTTTATGTTGTTGAATCTTTAGTAATTATCACATTTCTAAAACTGAACATTTGTAGTAAAGCAATATATTTATTGGCGTATTCGGTATAAATCTGCGGCCCGCGGAAAGTTCCAACATAAGTCATACGGCCCGTCTCTAATAGTTTGTGGCGAACGCTGGGTTAGAGTGTAGAATACCTGATGGGTCCGCTATAGGTATTTGGGACAACCTCTATAGGAACCGAATAGCTCACATGAGATACTAGTACGGAGCACCCCGTGTTTTGCCGGGGCTGAGACGGTCTCCATGGAACCCGGACTTGTTCGTACGGGATGCCCGCATAATGACTATTTTACCGGTGTTCTATGAAAGCTACACCCTTCCGATAGAAAACTTGTTGACATAAAATGAAATAAATTAAAACTGTAATTAATGAATGTGAGCAAGTGAATGTTATTTAAAATAAACTTTTGACTTCATTAAACTTAGTCATCATTTATTCATGGCTTAACCCCATAAGAAGTTAAATAATTTGTTCACATAAAGTGACGTATCTCTATTATTATTAGGGTTTGAATGAAGATAAATGAGTGTTACATAAAATCAATTTGGAAAGTATTTTATTCATTTAAACTTATCATTTATTTATGGCTTATCTACCTAGCAATTTGAATAATGTGTTCAGTCAAAGTGACTTGACTCATTAATTATTGTTTAAGGCTTTTTTGATAGAATTGCGCATGAACGTTACATAAAATAAACTTGGAAAGTATTTTTATTATTTGAATATTACTCACTATTCATTTAAATTTTATCTTTTGTTCACACACAATCACTATATCCAACTCTGGTATTTGTAAGGGTATGCTGTGGTAATATAGATATTATTTCATCAAATTTTTTTAATTTTTTTAGTTTTTACCCTTTAAAATCAGGGGTCTATCCAGGTTTGTTTTTTTACAGGGTCCTATTTTTGTGAAAAAATATTAATTTTGTGAAAATTTTCCAATTTTTTATATTTTCAGCACATGGTTTGGCGTCCATGACGTCACATCCTTAAAACCAATATGTGGGCAAGCGAGCCACTTTCTCCTTTTGGCATAAAATAACTTTGTAATTTTTTGTAATTGGTACGTTTCCAAACTGGAAATATTATGAAGGTTCCGTTTTTTCGACTTGGAATTTTGCGAAAGGTCAGTTTGTTGGTCATGGAATTTTGTGAATGGTCCTTTTGTTGATTATGGAATTTTGCGAAGAGTCCTTTATATGATTATAAGATTTTGTGAAGGGTCCTTAAAAGAACCCAAATTTCCTTCTGTATAGACCCCTGAAAATAGTTTAACTAGTGTGCACTAAAAATTAGTTCTGTTCTTGAAAAAGGCACATTACTACAATTTCCAAAAACATGTTTCACTTTCCTGGTAAGATGGAAAAACTGAGTGGTACGTCTTTTTCCGTTGTACTCCCATGATAATATATGGAAATATACATTAATTATTGGGATTATTAGTAATTTACAATAATTCCAAACTCATTTTTAGATACTAAATATTAACTTTTACGTTTATCAGTGAGTTTATCCCTAAAATGCCGAGTTTTTAATACCCTGCATTTCTCGGGATGGTCTTTGTATGATAATAAGTCCGTAAGTTCCGAAACATTTCATGAATCGGTTATAATATATATTGTATCGAAAGTTTTTGTTAGAAAAGTTGCGAGTTCTATATGATATCTCACGTAATACTTAAACTAAAAAATTTAATCTTGAATACAAAAGTTTACTCCAATTACCGGTAACAGCGGATTGATTGATGTATTATGAAAACTTTTCTATTTTATAATTGTATTTCAGTGAAATAAGATCCAGTGAGATTCCTATGGTATCATGGATAACTAAGGAGCTCTTTATGTAATTATGCTACACATCCCACAAACTCATCTTTCAGTATAAAGGCATAGTATTTGATTCTGTATTTACAATTAAATCTTAGAAGTTTGGGACAAAAAGCTATTGTTCTTTTACGGTTTCCAGACGTCAGTTTATTAATGCCATAACAAATTACGTGAACTCAATATTCGGTACTAGGTTGCTTTCATGAATTATAGCTGTTCAGGTATTGGTTGGTCTTTCATTGTCTTATTAAGTGCCTAGTCTTGTTTGAAGCCCTAAAAAAAGATTTTGTCCTTGTTTGAAGCTCTAAAAGTGAAGCTTTTAAAAATTGATTGATCTTAATTAAAAATTTTAAACAATCTATGATTTTATTTTAGAGATATAATATTTTATCCTATATTAACAATTAAGTAATAGAAGATTTAGCTAAAAAAGTTAATTCCATGTTCGTTACTAGATTGGTTTTGTGAAATATGTGGATGTTTAAATATAGGTTTGTCTTCCAATGTTTTTTTATTGCAGCAATGTGGTTTATAATGTTAAATAATGTCTTTCTGGTCAAATTATTCGAGTTAGATTAATTTGGCTTTTAACGAATGTGCTCTTGTTTTAATGCAACTATATTCTATAAATGTGTGTATATGCAATATATATCTGAATTTTAAATAGGCTCGTGTTTTTTTTTTTTCGTTCCAAATTTTTAGTTTGTGTAAGATGGTTTTAACGCTTTTAGAATGTGTATGTTAGGAAATTTAGATTGTGTTAGAAAAAAAGGCTTTCTCAGAGGGTTTCAGAATTGATTTATTTCATTCAATCAAATTTAATTATATTAGTAAATTGAGTTAATTCTTATATTTATTGATTAGCAAGCACATATTTTTTTTTATTTGCATGTTATTTAAATTTTACTTCTGTTTTATACCCAACTAAAATTTTCTTTCAACAACTATTTTTCAACGTCATTTTTTGTCAACATCTTTCCCTCTTATTCAGATATTTTATTTCAAAAAGAAGATTATTATAACTACGGGTGTGGAACATCGCACAACTTTCAATTACACTGTACTACTGCCGTAGATTTGTGTCATTTACCGTTTTTATGTTTTCAACATTCATTTAGAAAAAAAGGGCCAGTTTGGCAATATTTTTATATGCGTCTTTTTAATTATAAAAAGAAAAAAACTCCGCCAAAGTGGTGATTTTGCGATACATTTTTCAATAATTTTTATCCTTTATCCTTTCTTATAAGTGAAAGTACGGAGAGGGGAAAAAGCGATCATCAATAAACTATACTGAAGGAAAGAGAACTCTGTGTTGAAGGCATTCGTTTTTCAACTTTTTACGCCATTAAAGCATTTTTACTGGAATTTCGGAGATGGGATAGAACACCTTAATGATGGGATATATGGGCACCTTAAGAGGCATTACCACAATGATTTTGATCAAAATCGTTTGAGCCGTTTTTTAACAATCTTTAAAATACATGATTTTTTTCAATGGCAGCTACCTTATGAGCATGGGTGATTTTGACGAAAACCTTAATGGTAGGTCTCAGGGTCACTACTTACCCGCACACCAAATTTGAACATCCTAAGTTAATTTGTTCGGAAGTTATGCTGACCTCTTACACGCAAACACAGACTTTTTTTCTGGACAATTTTTTTTTAAATCGGAATATTCCAAAACGTGGGGGGGAAAAATCGGATTTTTTTTTTTTTTTTGCCCGAATGCTATACTTTTATTACCCTATTTATACATATGGGTAATTGAAAATAAAAAGAGTATTTTTGTAATGTATTATTTTTGTTTAACTTGCAGCGCAATCATCTACTAGGTTAAAAATGCTAAATTGGCAAGTAAACATAAATAGGAATTCTACTTTCTTTTTGTAGCCACATTCAGTAAAAAAAAAATAAAGCTTCTTTATTTTATCCCCCTTGTTTTAAATATTCGACTCCTACTTAGACGTCTCATTATAAATGCCTCAATATCGCCAGTCGTTGCTAATAATTCGGTCACTGGATTTGAAGCTCCCCGCTATTTATTTTAAGCAAGTGAAGTTTCTCAAACTTGTCTTTATTTTTGTGGTATTATTTACTTTTCTTAAAATGTCAGACTGATCGTTTCTCGTCGGTTAATTATTCCGGGCCCTTAACTCCTGTCTAGTTTCATCAAGGGAATATAATTTTTATTTTGTTTGTTTAATTCTCAAATATTGACTTTTTTCTTCGCCGACTTGTTAAGTTCGCTTGCTTTACAAAGCTTATGGTATATTATTTTGGTAGAGGGATTAACAAACTTAAGATTGCATCGCACTTTTTTTTTAAAAGTTTATTGAGATGTTTTGCTAAATAAAAGGTCTCCCATGCGCTATATGTTTAGAAAAATAAACTTTACTATCGTTGATTGGTTGTTCGTCATAAGAAAATTGAAGAAACAAAATTTTAATTTGATAAACGTAGCAAAATAAAAAAAATTGACGTTTTTTTAGTTATTCATATATTGTTCAAATCATCCAACTGGCTGTAATGTTATTCATTTTTTAATATTTCTGGATAATTGGTTCATGAGTAACTGAACACGACTGACGTTGAAGTTGTTTTATAAGTATGTTTTTTTCTTGCCAGGGCTAAATACTAAAATTCATAAGAAAAGCATTTCCCCCTAATGCAAATATTTAATTATAAATTTAATTGATTTCATTTTAATTGGTGCATGTGTGACTGAAAATGACAAACGTTGAAGTTATTTTGTAATTTGGTTTGTTTTCTAGTCAGAGTTAAACACTAAAATACAAAAACATTTTCAAACTAATGCAAGTATTTAATTATGAATTTAATTGATTTTAATCAAAACATGAAATTGCTTCAATTTTGTTTAATAGTTTTAAATTTCCTCAATTTAACTAAAAGTTCAACATCAAATGCACTTTTCCTCTTCTTTCCACTTAACAAAAACTATCTCATAAATCACCAGTAGGCCATGATCCATAGTTGTTTGAGAAATATTTTTGAACTTTCCACGGTTGATCATTGTTTTTCTGAATAAGAGTTTTTAACTTGATGCATGGGGTAACTATGTCAGTAAAACAGAAAACATATCCATCAATTGCATAAAAATTAAAAACGTATGACGTTGATACAAATTTAAAATGTTTGCCAATAAATTACTTAACATCCATACTTATAGAAATTACATTCGATACTTTATTATTTTTGTTCGGAATTCCCAAAGGAATAAAATATAACACGCTAAAAAAATAATTCCGGAAGAGCCATTACTAATTTTAAGGACCTTATAATTTTACTTTTCAGTTAAATAGACGTATGTTGATAACACAACTTCAAAATATTTGGTAATGAATTACTTAACATCCATACTTATTGAAATTACATCCGATACTTTATCATTTTTATTTTGTAACCTCAAAATGAATAAAATATAACACGTTTAATTATCACGTCTTTTTACTTTCAATTACTTACATGTTAACATAAGGCAATGAAAGTATTGTTTTCGATCAAAAAACATTTTTTTTTTTAAACATTTTTCCACGTTTTAGAACATTCTGACTTCAAAAAAGTGGTCTAAAAAATGTGTGCCTTTGTGTGCCTATGCCTGTGTGTACGTGATCAGCATGGCTCCCGAACGAATTGACATACGATGTTCAAATTTGGTGTGCGGGGTTTAGTGGTGTTCATGAGACCTGTCATTAATGTTTTCGTCAATATTGCACCTTTGCAAAACATGAACATGAAAAATCATGTTTTCAGCAATTGCTAGAAAACAGCCCTAATGATTTTGATCAAAATCGTTATGGTAATGCCACTTAAGGTGTTCTAAACATCCCCACCTCCGAAATTCCCGTAAAAATGCTATAAAGGTGTAAAAAGTTGACAAACGAATGTCTTTAACACAGAGTTCTCTTCCCTTGAGCATCTCTCATCAGCAACCGTTTTTCTCCTCTCCTTCACTTACTAGAAAGAATAATGTAAGAATTATCGAAAAATATATCGCCAAATTTGCCATTTTGGCGGTGTGTGTGGATGTTTTTTGCCCGAGTATGAATTATAGCTAAAAATATCGCCAAACTGGCAATTTTTTTTCAAATGAGTGAACATATTAAAATGCTAATAACACTTTTCCTCGTCAAATTTAAATGTAGTGACGAGTATTATTTTGTAATTGAAAGTTGTGCAATGTTCCACACCCATAGTTTAGTAAAGAATAAAATTAAAATTAAAAAAAAATAAAAAATTCTGGAAAAGATATTACTAATTTTAAGAAACTTCATTTTAAGAACCCTATAAGTTTACTTTTCAGTTTGATTGGTACATATACTGTACAAACAAAAATAGTCTTTTCGATTTCATTCAAGAGTCGGGATATGTTCCAACTTGGTACGAATCACTCGGTTGAGCATCCTTTCTTCCTTGGTCTTCCGATTTATCAATTTTTAATCCAACTTTTAAATCTTATGGATTCGAATTCTATGCAACTCGAAGCATTGGACCCAGTATAGTAATGCGTAACGCCTTGTAAAAAGCCTTTTGAGAATATAAGCGTCATTCACACGTTATGTACAATTCCCCAGTTATATTATCATACAATTTGAAAAGGTTTTGTGCAAGGTTTTTCTTTTACAAGCCAGACGCTCTTCTGTGAAAGCGGACTCCTGTAGACGAGTATTGTGCGCATAGATGTATTTGTCATGGAATCAGAACCTGTAAAGCTGGTTTTTTTTTCACTCCAAGTACCCACGTAAAAAATTCGATTTCTACAAAAGAAATATTCGAATCATTTTGTATCGGCAATTCACACGATTATTTTTCTTTTTCATTTCGAATATGGGTTGGAGTTTTATCCCCTCCCCCCCCCCCCCTCCTCCTCTCCCCTCTCCTAAAATAACTTCCGATTCCATCCGTAGCTATTATAGTAATTTTTCTTATATCATCGGCAAAATATTTACATACTCGGAAAAAATATTAACCTATCACTTGTGAGATTATTTTCCCCGTATTTATCATTCTTATTCAAATCTTCTAAACATGCGTAAACAACTCAAACGGGTATTGAAATATAGTGTTTGTGAACATTTTTCGAACCTCAGAAAATAGAAATTAAGTTTTAAAATGTTGGTGAAACTTTTTCAAACATAAGAAAATATAAATCGAGTTTTGAGATAGTCAACTATAGATATGATGCTTTATGATGATAATTTTAAATCATGTTAAATCAGTTTGAAAACTTGAACCTTTTTCAGGTAACACGGAAAGAAGTTCCTGGGGGGGGGGGGGGAGCGAAATGAAAGAAACAAAAGTAGATGCATCACAGTAAACGCTTCACTTAGCTTCAACCAATATAGTTATTTAATGTGAACAGTTAACCTTAAGAGATATTAAATTGTATCTTGTGTATAAATATTTATGAGCAATTGCTTAAATGCTCATCACGTACAAATATTTTTTTTATCTACGTTTTTATTGCCCGAAACATGATTAGCGTCACACGAGTTAAGGGAGGGGATATAAAATGAGCTATTGGAACATGAGTCAAGCATCAATACAGATATAAAAAATGAATTTTATGCTCTACATTATTTTTAATTATTTTACCGTTTGATTTTTGATGAAGTACTTGAAAAGCCTTCCTTTTTTATGTATAATTGCTTCATTGTATTTGAAGCTTCTGAAAAGTGTGCTCAGTCTTGTTTCAAGTTTTTGAAAAATGCTTTTTCTTGTGTGTTTGAAGCTTTTAAATAGTGCTTGGTCTAGTTTAAAGCTTTTGAAAAGTGCTTGATTTTTAAAGGCATTTGAAAAAGTACTTGGTGTTGTTGAAGCTTTTCATTTATTTATTTTTAATCTTTTATGAAACGTACTTGACGCTCTAGAAAGTTGTTTGGTCTTTTTTTTTTAAAGTGTTTTTGATGTTGAGTGAACTTTTTGAAAAGTGCCTAATTTTTAAAAAAAAGTTTTTCAAAATTCCTTGTTTGTGGGATATTTTCGATAAGTGTTAAATTTTGCGTGAAACTCATAAAAAAGTTCTTGATTTCTTCTAGAGTTAGTGAGTTATAATTTGTTATTTTTGCTGAATAATTATTATTATGGTCCATTGACAAATTCTATTAGATACTCATTACATGCATTCTATATCGGCACGCAATCTCTTTTTCTCTTAAGAATAAAAAAGATTTTCGTTATTCCTGTTTAAGGACTAAAATGGGAGGTAAGTGGAAGTGTGTGAACCTTGTTCCATATTACCTTAAACTGTATTTTACAACCTGGGTCAAAAACTGCTGAAACTCATAAAAAGTATTTGATTTCTTCTAGGGTTAATTGCGTGAAACTCATAAAAAGTTCTTGATTTCTTCTAGGGCTAGGGAATTAATATGTGTTATTTTCGTTGATTAATTATTATTATGGTCCATTGACAGATTCTATTAGATACTCATTATATACATTCTATATCGGCACGCAATCTCTTTTTCTTTTAAGAATAAAAAAGATTTTCATTATTCCTGTTTAAAGGCTAAAATGGGAGGTAAGTGGAAGTGTGTGAGCCTTGTTCCATAATACCTTAAACTGTATTTTACAACCTAGATCAAAAACTGCTGAAACTCATAAAAAGTACTTGATTTCTTCTAGGGTTAGTGAATTAATATGTGTTATTTTCTTTGATTGATTGATTATTCTTATGGTTCATTGACATATTCCATTAGATAGTCATTATATATATTCTAAATCTGATAATAAATATCGCGGAACTTGACTAATTTATTTTTGTTGATTAGAATGATTTTTGATAACCTGTTGATTTTGAGTAAAACCTGTTCTTTTGTGGCATCAGCTTGTGTGGCCTTCCACAAAATTTGTTTCTGGAGCCCTTTTACCGAGACCCATCCTCCATTATTTTATAATATATTCCTATACATAAGCTATATAATGATGGAAATGAAACCATCTTTTCGTTGCCCATTATTTTATTTATTTTACTACAAACTTATCTCACGTTCTTGGGTCTTTTATAAACTGCTTCTGAGTAAAACCTGTGCTTTTATGGCATCGGCTTGTGTGGCCTTCCACAAAATTTGTTTCTGGAGCCCATTTACTGAGACTCCATCCCCCGACTTGCCCTATGTCTATTATTTCATTTGACATATAACTTAACTTTTTCAAGTTCATGGGTATTTGATTTTTAACTTCCTCGGGAAACACTTTTGTGTGTAAATCGAAGGCCTTAGGGTAAAATTGTGTCTTGAGCTTGTACTCTGATCCATATCCTACGATTTGTCCTTTGCATAGTATTTCATTTGGCACCACACAAATTTACTTGAAATGCACATGACTTAGATTGATGATGATTTCATTTTGGTTTGGTTTGTACTCTCAAAGACCTATTTTTTTTGCACTATTACGTTTAAGCAGGTCAGAACCTACAGCTTAACGTGGATTACGAACCATAACGAAGATCCATTTTCAACGCAGGATTCGAACCCGGCACCTTTGTCATGCGAGGCCTCAATGTCTATTATTTCCCTTGTCACAAAACTAACTTACACCAAGTTCATAAACTTACTTCTGCGTCGATGAAGATTTTTGAACAATTATTTCTGAAACTAATATTTTAAGGTTTTTTGTTTAATTATTTGTTAATACGATTCTAAGTAAGTTTGGATAATTTTGTCTGAAAAATGATATAATTTTTAGCAACATGCACCAGCGTTGTATATGCGTTATATGTAGAAACATTATATTTTGTACATTATATGTATTATTGCCATATTAAATTCGAGGGATTTGTATATTTTTTAGCACTTCGTGGTTATTTTTTTTCTCTTAAACCATCTAAATACAGAGTGGCCACAGAACCGGGAAAACTTAGAAATCAGGGAACTGTCAAGGAGCTTTCTGATTCTGGAAAAAATCAGGGAAATGTCAGGAAACTTTTTTAAAATTTCATAAAAATCAGGGAAATTTTGTATTGGGTAAGGCACGGTCATCCATATTTTGGCGCTATTTACATGGAGATTTGTAGTGGTAAGCCATTAGAAGTTTAATGTTACGGAATAATTTAAACTTTTCATTACCAGCAAAACTATTTTTTAAAAAATTGCATACTATCCCTTTAGCATACGTGTTCTATTAGATCACTGTTTCTAGACATCTGGAAAACCTAAGAAAATTGAGGAAATTTAAAAAAAAGTTTGCCCTAAAATCAGGGAATGTTTTTGAAATCTGTCAGGGAAATCAGGGAACTTTTTTTCCTGAATTTTGTAGCCACCCTGAAATACCACTTAGCAACCAAAATTTTGATAACACTTCATTTCTTTCGGGACTATTTGCGGAATTAAAACCATCAAGTCGTACAATTTCTAATTAAGAACATAACGCGAGAAAAAAAAATGACCCACCTTCAGTTTATAGAGTATAAGGAAGTTTTCCTATCCTGGATTACTGGCCTAATTGATGCTCCATTAAATTCTAAACCTGGACTTCTTTGGTTTTTTAATGAATCATTTCGACTTTCTTGACATAGTTCATGCGTCTTGTGTAAATATATATCCATTTCAAAGAACAGGGAAGTTTGGCTATCCAGGAAAACGCAAACATTCCATTAAACTTTCCCCTAATTGACGCATCATTAAATCCTAAACAGACTTGATGTCACTCTTTTAAATAGATTATTTTGTCTTCTTGGACATGGTTCTTGCATCTTTGAAAACAACATTCGACCCGACCGTTAGATCACAGAACTGAATTATAAAAACAGCTTAATTGGATCATCATGAAAGAAACCTTCTCAATTGTTAAGTGACTCATTGATCCAGAGCCTTGCATCCAAACGGAATAATCACTGGAATCACATACTAATTCAGAGGTGTACCTCATACTTAGATTTCTAACGGAACTTTCTCTGAAGTGGTTTGAACTTTTTTAATGTCTACAAGTCTGCCAAGCGACTATTTCAATATGTCTGCCTATGACCACGACTTCTTCGCAAGAAAGCTATTTCAAGCCTGCCTCTTTTAGATATCCCTTACATTTCTATGGTCTAGCCATTCATTTCTTAGAATTCCGTTGTTGCATCAATTTCTATGCATTCCTTATTTATTTCTAAGGATTCGTAGTTGAACGCAACGAGTCATCCCTGATTCGCATAACTGAATGTCATCAATTGTTTGGTTAACCTTCAATGCCCAATAAAATCTTTGCTTGGATAACTATGGTTTCCTCGGGTGGACAATAGATTTTGTTATGACTGAAAAATTAATTCGAATTGGCCTATACATGATTTAATAAATCGTTTTAAATTCTAATGGAGCAAATTAATAAGTGTAGTGATATAGGCTCGTTTTCGCCAGATGACCGTGAAACTGTTGTCTCCTAGAGATGACATAAGGATTTGGAGGGCTTAGAATATATTTGTTATTACTTTGCGGGGCTCGTCTGAAATTCGGAGGTAATGTTAAAATGTGGATTTAGGAAGTAATGTTTAAATTTAGAAGTTGCTATGTTTGAAATGTTTTATATTTATGTGTTATATTTTGTAACTTGTTTGTTTTAAATCATACTAAGAATATCTTAACGAATATCTTGTTTGACCAACGACTCTCTACCTACCTTGAAGAATACTTAAAACGTTTAGGTAGTTAAACGCATTTTTTTGTTGGAAAAACTTACCTTATGCTTGAACAGTTTTTTTACAAAATACTCAAAAATATAAGTTTTTGAAAATTAAATTTTAGTGAATTTAATAACCTTATTGACGTACAATATCGATTGTAGTCAGGGCATTGTTTAGATATTGTGAATTCTGGAAAATGTGAATCAAATTGGACCCATAAAAATCAGTTTCTTCGAACATATGTTGTAGCTTGCATATAAGTTTTGTTTCGCAAATATATGCTACTATTTTGCATTTAAGTTACAGAAAAACACCTAATGGTATCAAAGTATATCAAATAGAAAAACCAAATACTACATTTTCTATTGTGTTAAGTATTTGCACATACAAAAATCTTTTACATACTTCTACACTAATAATTTCTAGTATTTAATCGTTATTATTGAAGTTTAAAATAGTCATAATATAAATTGAAATAAAAAGATTAATAACAAAAAAGTGGCGCTCTGAGAAACCCGTACGAAAATACTTTGATTATAATATATATCCGTCCAAATTCTTCCAAGATTTTTCTAAATTTTACGAATTCAAGTGAAACTGCAATGACTTAATGTCTACAATTCTGAACCCCAAGCAACTTAAAAAAGAATATTGAAACTTTTAGGTATTTTCCAATTCGCTTACGACGAGATTTGCTAAAGGTTGCAGCATTTATCTGATCTGGTTAAATATTAAATCATTTTACGAAATTATTACTCGAATGCAGTCAATCGCGATAAATTACATATTCTTTCATTGCCATTTAAGTTTTTTTTTTTTTTTTTTTAAACCTGTCAGTGCATTAAATCAAACGAAAATAAATGAGGACATAGGAGTATATTCTTTTAAATATTTATCATCCATTCAGATTTTCTGACTTAACCCTTAACGCTAACCCAAAAGTCTTGCTATTAGTCTCATTTATCTTGCTCTTACTAGATATGTCACTTAGCCAAGGTTAGAAGAATCGAGAGAAAGTTTTCTCGTAAGTTTCTTTTAATCGTTTTACCCATTAACGTTTAAATTATTTTCATTGGAAATATTTATCGGGCATATTACTTCTTCGATTAAAAATTGAGTTTATAGAAGTAGAAATTGAGAGAAAAAAAAAGTTATCGAGTTCATTTCTTGAAAAAATTTCTTATAATCCTCTTAGAAATTAAGCTTATAAAATATTTAAGTAATTAGTAAAATTGATTATTTATACGAAATATTTTTAAAAATTATTTCAAACTTATAACAACAAATTAAATCAACTTAATACGGTTAAGTGCTGCAACTTAAAAGTACAATTTTTTATGAGAGCAAAAATATTTTTTTTTTTTAGATAATTTTAATTGTAGTCAACAAACCGTTGGTTTAACGAAACAATATTGTTTGAAAAATTCATCTCTAGTGTATCTCTGCATTCTTAATATTACACTTTTTTTTTTTGCTCTCCTTTGAAAATTTCATGTTTTTAATTGTACAAACTTTCCACGTAACTTGATATTTTTGGGGTTTTATTTGCAATATGCCAGTCAGAACATATTACGATTAAAACTGGGGGGGGGGGGGGAGAAGGGGAAAAAAACAGTTCTCTGAGTTACATAACAAATATCCAGCTTTACTTAAACATGAAATATTTAGCAGGCTGAATAGCATCTGTTCTCAAATTAAGACAGAGAATACGATTTTCAGTAACTTACAAAAAAAATGTAATGTTTAGCTTATATGCAAATAAACGTATAGCCAATAAAAAACTTGGTATGTTGACATACAAACGTATAAGAAATAAAATGTAGCTTATATACAAATAAGCATGTGGCCAATGAAAGAAATATCTTGCAGACAAATACACTTATGTCCAATGAAAGAAATATCTTATGAAATACATTGCGAACTAAATGTATAACCAATGAAATGAATAACTTATGAAACGTATAACCAATTAAACGTTTGTCAAGGAAACGAAGAGCCTGTAAAACGTGTAAACATTAAAAGAAATTGTGTATGAAACGTATATCCAAAAAAAAAAAAAAAAAAAAAAAATCTATAAAACGTATAGCAAGTGAAATAATGAAAAAATAGCCACTTTTTTTATTTCTTTGAAGTGACCGTCTTGTGACGTTTTCTCCCAGGGAAAGAGGCCTACTTATGAGACACACCTTTCTCTCTGTTAACCTTATCACTTGGCAAGTGTTCGTGTTATCTCGCCATTGAGACTTTTCTTATTCAAAGGGCTTAATTTTAGATCCTCGTACAACCAGATTTAAAGTCGATTTCTTTTCAGAATGATTATTTCGGCTCTCAGGGATGTTTAATCGAGAGCCAAATTGCCTTTACCCTTTTATATATACTGTACTGTAGTTAAAAAAAAAAAAACGAGTCAATGTTTTGTTAGTAATTACTGATTTGTTTTTCTTTCGTTATATTGTCTGCTTTGTGATTATATACCAGCCACATTTAAGATATTGCGGTTTCGAAATGAAATGTGGCGTTTTGTTAATCAGACAGCTATTTAGAGATTGGTTATCAGAGAAACTAGGTTTATATGCCTTGTTTCCGAGGACCCATTGATATTTCCGTGAATTTTACTCGAATTAAGACTAAGGTACAATTAGGAACTAATGGGTTGCGGGCAATTGTTTTCTTCCATCTTATTGCACGATTAGGCACCAGGTATATCTAATATTTTATGAAAGAAAATCGTTGTTCTATAAAATTACTATAACTATCTGAACTCTTTCAGCCCCGGAGCTATTTAAGTGCAGGTTAGTTTATTAACGATTATTTCACAATAAAATAACATAACAGTGATAATAACTGGCATGTTACTTTTTTTTGTCTGTATAGTTTTAGAGACATATTTTTAATTTAAAACTAATATCGATGAAAAAATTCAGTATAAGGTTAAAAACTTTGGTAACGCCATTTGGCATCCCTGGTCCCAAAAGGGTTTAAAAATATGATTTTTACTTTTTATTTAGCACAAGTAGTTGTATGTATTGTTGTTGTTTAGTAGTTATTTAAAAAAAAAAAACGAAATTATATTCGTCATTGGTCACAATATAAGGTGCAATTATTCTTTTTAAAGATACTTGTAAAAACTGTAGTATTTTTTATTTACTTTTCACGTACAGATTTGAGTGGAATTTATTTTTAAAATGTGATTTCAATATTTACAACTCTGATCCAAAGAATGTAAGTTATATAATGATATGAACTTAACATCAGAAAATGGATGATAAAGTTTTTTCAATGCTAATAAAATGCTTTTACGGTATTTAAATTTGCTATTCAATAACTCACTTTTTTACTTTCAATTTCCCATATGTTTACATATGGTAATGAAAGTATAGCATTTGGTCATTTATTTATTTCGCATTTCTCCGCGTTTTGGAACATCCTGATTTCAAAGCCGACCAAACGGTATAGTGGTTAGCGTGCTAGCTTCTAGACCGCGAGGTTGCGGGTTCGAGTCCCGTGTTAGGCATGGGTGTTTGTAAATGTATATTGGCTTGTCTAATGACGAATGTTTCGGCGCATTATAGCCCTCGTGTTGCTGACGGCGCCAGATAATCTGAATACAACCAACCTGATTTCAAAAAAGTGGTCTAGAAAACATGGGTGTCTGTGTGTACGTGGTCAGCATGACTCCTGAACGAATTTACCAACGATGTTCAAATTTGATGTGCAGGTTAGTGGTGGCCATGGGACCTAACATTATGGTTTTCGTCAAAATCGTGCTTACGCATTCGGTTAAAACATGAAAAAGAATCATGTTTTGCAGCAATTGCTAAAAAACGGCTCTAACGGTTTTGATTGAAAGCTCTGTGCTAGTACCTCGTAGTGTTCTAAACGTCCCCACCTACAAAATTCCCGTAGAAATGCGATAAAAGCGTAAAAAGTTGAAAAACGAGTGCCTTTAACACAGAGTTCTCTGTCATTGAACTACGCCTATCAACGATTTTTTTTTTTTTTGGTCCGTGTAAAAAATATCGCCAAACGGTGAATAACACCATATTAAATTTGAATGCAATGCCCAGTATTATAGTGTAATTAAAAGTTGTATTATTTTCCACACCCCTAGTTTTTTCTTAAATTGAATTATTGTTGTGCATCGTATCTTTCTTGCATATCCCCTATTTTGGTTAGGAAACCACTTGAAAAGTTTTGTGACTTAAAATCACCTTAAATATAGTTTACTAATAACTTAACCCGGAACTTGCATTTTTAATTTTGCTCCCCATATTTAAAGATTACTTCAGTTTCATATTATTGAAGTTCGACACACTTCACGTATAATCCTGATTTTTTTTTTTTTTTTATGAAATGTTGAACCTGCTCTACGTTTCCGTTTGCAAAAATTCTGAAAGTCGACATGTATAGTACCGTGTATGTATCGACCGTGTGCAAGAACATGTTAAAAATGATTGAGAAAAATTGGAATGTCTTTCCGCGTTCTTTGTTTCTATCGAAATTAATCTGAAAAGGTTTTCAACCCTTTAACTCGAGCGTGGCCGGTTCTTAACCTTGATTCTTTTCAGGGTACCCTTTCTCGGAAGTGCTACTAAGCAATGCATATTGTAGAGCCTCGATTATCCGACCTAATTTGGACAGAAGGTAGGTCGGAGGATCGAAAATTCTGGATAATGGAAAATTATCAAATATAGTATAAAGTTATTAATGTTTTCATTTATTAAATACAAGACTTTTAAGGTTTTAAAATTGTTTGAAATTAGAGTTTTTGTTGCTGTATTCTTGACATCCGTTGTTTTGCAACTCTAGCTCAAAATCTTTTTAAAAACAGTAATTTAGTATGGTCTGATTCTTGTTCTAACCAAGTCAATCCTTTTGAAAACATTCAAAAGCCTCACCACTCATTCGGTTGGTTGTTTTCAGATTATCTGGCGCCGTCAACAACACAAGGGCTATAATGCGCCGAAACTTTCGTCATTTGACAAGTCAACATACATTTACAAATACCCATGCCTTACACGGGACTCGAAACCGCAACCTCGCGGTCTAGAAGCTAGTATGCTAACCACTATACCGTTTGGTCGGCCACCACTCATTAGGAACATTCCTAAGAGTGAAAAAGTTAGAGTAAGGGACAAGATTTCGGTTTTAAAAGGGGCAAATGATTTATTATTCATTTGGGTAACTTTTTTGATGTTAACTAAAGGATGGTCAGTCAACAGAAAGTCCCGGTTAAAAAATGGACGGTCAATCGAGGTTCAATATTTAACAAATAAAATTTTATGATAAATTTCTATTATTTTATTTGAACCTTTTTCAAAAGTTAGTATTTTGAGTTTTAAAATGGTGGACTTGTTCCTATGAGTGTAGTAGTTCGTCCAAGGTTTAATGGAAGAAATAAACTCAAAGCACGAAAAGATTTTCAAGGCTAAGTAGCTTTGAAGGTGGATAAACATGCTCTTTTGTTATGGGTAGGCAAGCCTTTTCTGAACCGCGTGCCAAAATCTGAAGTAATAGCTCTCATTTTCTTGCTAGCGTGCCAAATCGAAGCACTTAGAAAGCCATTTGTATTTTCTTAGATTTTCGTTTTAAGTATGCGTATCTAAACGTACGCACAACATCCGAGTTTGTCTCAGCAACTATTGAATCAATTTTGATAGGGTTCAGCAAATTTAGTACATGGTTTTACTTGCAAGTTTTCAGACTGTAAGTTTTTTTTTACGTTATAGCCAAATTAATTATTTGAATTTTAGACATTCCATTTCACTTAAAAAAAAAATGTTTTTAATTATGGTTTATGAGGTATCAAACGAACACTATGGATGGGAAGATTTAAAAACTATAGTAAGGTAAGTTTACAATTAAGAAGGTAAGTAGCAGCCGGGATTTTGTTATAGCATTCTTTTGGCCCAGTATAGTCCTACTGCAATGAAAAATCCAATACAAACAATTAAAGAAAATAAGAACAAGTATAAATTACGAAGATGAGTATACCAATTAAAAAGGTAAGCGTACCAATCTTTTGGAGCAGTGTAGTCCTACTGCCATGAAAAATCCTATACAAACAATTAAAAAAAGTAAGAACAAGTACAAATTACGAAGAGGAGTGTTCCAATTAAGAAGGTATAGTTGTGCTGATTAGTTGCATGCTAGGCTTAATGAATGTTTAGTTTTGTGTGTTATTTTTAATACTATAATTGGAATTCTACGAACAATTTAAATATATATTCAAGTACGTTAAAAAATAATTTCGAATGGATTATTAGAAGTTTTACCTCACATTTATATTAGAGTGGAGAGAGATTAAACTTTAAAGTCTTTATACCTTCAGCGCCACTCCAGAGAAAATGTACCTCTTTATTAGTTCATCCAACTGACTGATGTATTCAAGGATATGTGGCGATCAACAGTTAAAAACGTAGACACCCTTGGTCAAGATGGTTACCTTGTGGAAATGTTTGAATTAAAAATAAGTCGTTGTAAAAAGGGGAATAACCTCAAACGTCTTTTTTTCCCAAATTAATTTAGAGAAAAATTTAAAATAACAGAAGTGTAGAAAGGTCGTGCCTAGTTTTTTTTGTAGATCACCGAAATCTATATATGTTTGAAGTCACCTGAGTTATCGATGGCCATACACTTCACCTAAAGTCATTAAGTCAAATCTATCAAATAGCATTTTTTTTCTTCTTCAAAGAATTCATCCTTTAAAGTCAGACCTGCCTGATTGGCCATGTCTTGAAGCAGTGGCTGTTCGATTGGTCACCGAACTTAACTGGCAAAGACCTTTTACGTTATTGGGGCTGATGTGACATTTCGCAATTTTGTTTGGTGCTGCATCATTTGTAATTACCTGTTACAAGCATACAAGGTTTATTTTGCGAACAAAAACCTCCAAAAAGTAGTTTTTAATTTATTTTTGGTATAGCAAGGGCAATAAATACTACGTAGCAATACGTACTTGTCGCCTAATTAAGGTGTTCTGCTTAACCCCTACTGTCTTCTTATCATACTTGTTGATATTGGGCCATTCTATGGTAACTTGTTTTCGTTAGTTTTATTGTGATTATTGTAGGTTTCAAATAAAATAATCTTTTCTAGGGTAGTACAGCTTAAATGCATAAACATTTCCTTCTTAAGCTTATACAAAGATATTTCGTTAAACGTGTTAAATATTCCAATGACTTTTACTAGTATGAAATTAAATGCAGTTATCGGTCGTTGCTCATCGTATTATTAGTTAACTAACTATTATTATCGCCTATTCGTGAATGAAGTCCCTTGTCGATTACAGAGAAGTGGAATGCATTTTAATCGATATTTGTGAAATGCGAATTATTGAGAAATGCGACACTAAAGCTATTTTCTATATTAATCTAAGGCATAATTATATTGTTAATAATCCACTGTTGTTTGTTTTTGATATAATTATTATTATCTCACTTTTTATAATAAAACTTGTTTGTTTTTTATATAATAATTATTATCTCACTTTTTTTAATAAAACTTTTTTTTTTTACAAAATGTTTTCTTTTTTGCATCCATGTGTATGAAAAAGAGTGTTTTTGTTCCCGATGACGTAACAGTTTTGTAGCAGATAGCTAAACCAATTTTAAACCATTCTTTGTAAGATGCTTTATTCTGTTCTACAGTGTACATGGACCTTTTTAAATTTGTCTGATTCTTCTTAGAGCTAATTTATAGATTACGCATATTTGTTTTTTCTCCTCCCAAGACACAGATTATTATAAATGATTTTTTTTCATATTAAGTGAATTTTGCGATAGTATTAAAACAGGAACAGCTTGTTATTTCTCTTTACGGGGTGGTCTACACTTTTTATGTACTTTTCAGCACAAATCTTTATTATTTCTTCTCGCACGATTTTGGTTATGAGACGGAAATTGCAAAATTTCTAAGTAAGAAGTATCCAAAGAAACTTCCAAACCACACATTTAGGACATGTTAATATTGAGTTAATTTTTATTCCGGTAATTCTTCTAAATTCGATTAGTCTTGCTTAGAAAATGAATGTTTGTATGCAAAATTCTACAATAAGTTCCAAAACGGTGAAAAAGGTGTGTAAGAAAATTTCTCAAGATGAAATTTTCTTCTCTCTTCCCATATATTTTTCATGTAAATAGAAAATATAGGTTCAAACTATAAGAGCCCCTAAATAGAAAACGGCCATTCCAAAATCTTGGTAATAGAGATATAAAGAATTTTTAGTTTAGTTCGGAAAAGACAATAACAGTCTACAATCTCGAATTAAAATATATATATATATATCACTGAAACAATATAACTTGAAAATGAAAGACAGAGGGGATAAAGGTGTAATGTGATATTGTTGTTAAAACTGATATTCTGACGCCCTCTAGTAGCATCTGAAGGGAGCTATTAGTCTGCAGCTTTATTTTGGTAACAAAGGCTTAAAATCAAAAGAAGATGGCACAAATTTTGCAATATTGGAGACGAAGGTGCTTTTCCAGATAGACTTTTTTTTTTTAATCATACCAATATCTTTAGAATGCTCTTTCATTCTCTGTACCTTTTAAATATTATTGTATTTACTTTCAAAAGTACACAGTTTAAAAAAGAGCAGACGACAGTAAATATTACATTGGGCCTTTGGGGAATACAATCACATCCTGTAGTGTGTTGTTATGCTGCGCAATATGCCTTAATTCTAACGATAAACGTCAGCTTTGTAATCGAGT
Organism: Linyphia triangularis; assembly: GCA_963978545.1. NCBI lineage: Eukaryota > Metazoa > Arthropoda > Arachnida > Araneae > Linyphiidae > Linyphia > Linyphia triangularis. Next base: position 37,544,976 of record OZ021733.1, on the reverse strand, counting down.
TAAATTAATAGGATATTTTATTTTTTGTCGTTGTGCTCCTTTTATTTCTTTTCACAAATGATTGCGCATTTCTTAAGCTCTTAAAATTCTCTGAACCACGCTTTGTCACTGGTTAAATTTTTTTAGTAGCTCTATTTATAGCTCCGCCTTATTAGCTTATCAGTAAACTAAGTCTTATCCTCTTTTAAAAATGATGCAATGATTGAAGCAATAACGTACGTTATCAAACATCTGAAAGATCTTTTAGTTTATTGCACTTTGTCAAAATCGGCATTTATTTTGATAAGTATACCTACAACGCAGTTAACTCCAAAGACTACAGTTATAAAAATAAAGATAATTTACTATATGTTCATTTAATTTTTTGAAATTAAGAATTTTTGCTCTTAAAATAGTTAGGTTAATTATATTGCACATGTGTATGTATTTTTATATTTGTCTATGGTACAATTATTTTACTTGTTGACAAAGAAATTCTTGTAAGTGTAATTTTAGTCTTCTGCACAATGAAATAATAAAAACGGAAGGCTTTTAAAATTACTTTACCGTCGTTTTTTTTTTTTTTTTTTTTTTTTTTTTTTTTTTCATTCGAAACATTAATGGTTGAATTATGTGATAACTGGTTTACGGTATAATTTGGTCCTCAAATGTTGTATAAATGTATAAAATTTACATAAAGATTATTAAAAATTAAGTGTTCCATTTTTTAAAAAATGTTTAATTCTGAGTATTGATGCGTCTTTATATAACTATTTTTTCATATTGATAATTTTTCATTTTTTTATATAAAGTATTAATTTTTAGCACACACCAAAGCTACACTTTTAAACTAAATAATTTATATCTTAATGTTTTTACTAGAAAAATTCGTTACGAAATTTAATGAACAAGTTTCCTTCTTCAATAGATAGCAGTTTTTTGGTATTGTTTGCACCGTCTTGTTTTAAAATCATTGATTAATTTTCTAGTTCACCTACCCAATTTTTCTCCGTAAATATTTATTTGTTCCTATACATTTACCTTGTATGTAATGTTTTCTATTAACCATCGTAAGATCATCCAAAGAAATTGAATTCGTCTGCCATTGAAAAAAAAAAAAAAACTCTGAAGAATTCCTTGTTATTTTTTAAGCGGAACGCTTTGCTTTTTTGTCTTTGAGATAGATTCTAGTTTATAGTAGATTCCTAACTGATCGAAAACTCACGGAAAATAAATTATGAATCTATTTTTGTTCTCCCACGTATAGTCCTAGATGAAAATGGTTTTGCTACTTTTAGTTTTGTACTGATTTTACGTAACAGAAGCTGAAACACCTGGCTATTCTTCTGAAGTTCCTGGCTCTGTTCCATGTGGTAACCTTCGTCGTTTTTGCACATTGTGATTTTTCCTCAGAAGAATATTATAACCAAAAAGATGTTTTGTGATAAAAAAAAAAAAAAATTAGAGGAATTTTAACAAAAGAAATTAAATTTATCTAAAAAGATAGCATCATAGCTTTAATTGACGTTAAAGCATCAAAATAAAATGTTAATTAGCTTTAAAATCAATATGGATAAATGGTAGAGGTTAAATGATTGTAGGAACTCGCTCGCTGAATGTTAAATACCTTTGTCCTTACTCTTTTTTCCCTAAATTGCACTGTCTTTTTATTTATACAATAGCGTGTCGACGATTTATAGTTTTTTCCAAACTAAGATGTTCAGATAAACTAAATGATTTGCCTACAAACTGAATGTTATGAAAAATGTATTTTGACTTTTTTGCTAAAATATTTACAAACACCCACTCACACTTTATTTTTAAAATCATCATTAATTGTTTTTATTTGGTACACCACTTAACATTTTTGAAGGTTATATTTTTTTAATGTTGAGAGATACTTTTTTCAAAACTAAAAACATCGAACTGAAAATGTATTCGTGTTTTACAAAAATAATAATAATAAAAAATCGTATTTTAGAAAGAAAGAAAAAAAAAACGTGTTTATACTCATAACTTTTAAATTAATTCAAAATTTCATTCAAATCGTTCAATTACGTATCCAAAATATGCAACTCCTTTGTTTCCTTCTCCTTTGTTTATTTGTATAAAAAGAAGTACCTTTGCCTGTACATTTACTTTAAATTTTTAGGTATTACCTATAAAAATCATTTATAATTACGTTGCGAACATTGTCTTTTAATGTGGCTTCTAACTATCCCATCGAATGTTTTTACCTATTTGATATATATCTTTGCTATAAATATTCTGAAATTCAATTATTGCTAAAAAAAATCCTAAGAAGCACATGTAATTTGAATAGTTATGTGACATAGTATTATTGTAGATTGTTCTGAAATATGAGAAATTGACTATGGAGTTCAAATTAAAAAAAAAAAAAATATTTTATCATTTATTTGTTTTTAGGTTTAGAATTTAATTCCCTCTCTATTAATTTTATTCAAATCGGCCAAACAGAATCTAAGATTTTTAAGTTTTTGCACAGACACGTCTGAAAATGTCTGATAAAAATGTCTATCTACTTTTTTTTTTATAAAAGTCTTTAAGCTTAAATTAGAATTTTAACATGCAGTATTTATACCATTTGTTACGCAAGCAGAAAATTATCTGTATATTTATTGAGCTTGAATTTCAAGTAATTTATATCCAAAATCTTTTTCAAATTATTTTTACGAATTATTGAATAATTAAAAAAATTCAAATTATTCTTTAAAAAAATTCAACTGTTAAAAAATGCATGTATATTCTTCAAATATGTTATGTAGGGTACCAAATTATTATACTGCAAATGTCTTTGAAAAAGTTTAACCTACAGTATTTATACCATCTATTACGAAAGCCAGAAAATTATTTGTATATTTATTTAGCTTGAATTGCAGATAATTGTGTACTTAAAATGCGAGAAATTATTAAATAGAAAGCATCGCGTTTCAATATGGCTCTTATACGTTCCCTGAAGCATCATAACTTTTGAAATTTATCTTTTGTTTAAAATATTCTAGAAACGAAAGTATTTTGTATTATGTGTATCGTTCTTCTTCGTGGCTTTTGGCTATGACGATTAAGTATTAACTACTGGCTTTCAGATTTCTATCTAAATCTTTATAGAGATTTATGTAGAAATTAATGATCTCGACTCGAGTGTATTTCTTAAATCCAAGATAAGAAATAAGCTTTGGCCTTGAGAAAATGTGTTTTGTTCACTTAATCGGCTTTCTATATATTTTTCAAGGTTATATTTCAACACTTGCGTCAGAGATCAGTTTTTTGTTAAACTTATTCGAAAACATTAAATAATTTAAAGTTAGTTTTACTAAATCGCTGGATCAGTAAGTCCTGAAACTACTTTGCTTTATTCTTACTTTAAAAAAGAAAAGAAAAAAAAAACATTTCTTCCTTTTTTTTTCTATTAAGGAAATCTGAGAAAGAATTTCACTCTTTGTTCAAATGCATGGGAAGTTGTATTATATGGTTGAGATGTTCGTTTAATATCATCGCGAGATTCTGTTAGAGAATCGATTTTATGATTGCACTTACTAAGATCTTATCTAATGTTAAGTAAGGTCTGTCCGAAGTGATCAGATTTTTTTTAAAACAGAAAGTTTAAGGAGCTTTAAAGTTTATTTATGAAACAATTTTTTTTAGATTTATTTATTTTACGGTTTTAATAGTTAACACTTTTTGGGACCTTAAAGATTTTATTTAATATTTGTAGCCCCAGTTTGTTAGAATCTTCTCGAACATAGTTTGCTGAACTGTTTATACAGCTTTGTTTTTTAAGTTAATCTTGTTCAGTAGATTTTCAAATTCTAATTCTGACTGCAAACTCTAAGGATAGGAAAGTCACTTTAATACATTAAAGACTACTTCAAATGCTTTTTTTTTTTATAATTTGAAGGGTAGAATAATTTTAGTAGATTTGTCCTAATTATTTTTATGATTTTTATTTTTAACTGTCAAGCTTTCTTTCCAAATACATATAGTGTATTTTTGAAAGACATCATAAAACACACTTTAGATTATTATGGAGTGTTATTAATAAATATTTTATTGTTTTTATTTAAATTATATCTAAAAAGAAGCCCTTAGTAATATAATGTCATCCTGAAAGATCCCTATTTGCTTACAAAATTTTTATTTTTAACTGTCAAGCTTTCTTTCCAAATACATATAGTGTATTTTTGAAAGACATCATAAAACACACTTTAGATTATTATGGAGTGTTATTAATAAATATTTTATTGTTTTTATTTAAATTATATCTAAAAAGAAGCCCTTAGTAATATAATGTCATCCTGAAAGGTCCCTATTTGCTTACAAAAAGGTAATAATAAATTTTTAAAAAAAATAACTAAACAAATTTTTTTCTCTCATTCTGGTCATTGATGCAAAAAAAAAATGTATATTGTTGAACAATCAGTTTTAAACTTCTAACTTTTTTGTTAAATTTAATCTTTAAGGTTGAACCAACCAATTACCAAAAAATTCACACTCGTGTAAGTTTGTTATTATAGTATCAGTGGGACTGAAAACCGTTCCCCGCTATATATTTGTGTTTCTGTGTGGAACTACTCCCGCCATCTATCGACGAAACCAACAAATAAATTTTCATGTAAAATTTTCTTCCCAACAGGCGTTGATGTGCCACACGAAATGTGTTCTGATAAATTTTATTGAAATATTTACCGGTTTTCAGTTTTATATTAGGGGATTTTAAAGTAATCATAATGTGTGTACGTGGCTTTTACTGGGCTTCAAACTTTCAAGTTATTTTTTTACTAAAAATACTTGTTCTGATTCTTATGCAAAATTGCACATTCATGCTTATTCGAGTCGTTTTATATTGGATTATTTTGTTTGCCGTTTGGTTTTCTTCCGTGATTTTACTTCAATCATTGAATTTTAGTTAGTGTTGTTTTATTTTTAGCTCTATTCAAAAGAAATCTTTCCTTACTTTCTCACTCGGACAAATAGGAAGTAATCGATAAGTAGTTTCCGATTCTCTTGACAGTTGTACCATTCGTGCTTTCGTGTAGTACTCGTATTTTCCCGCGTAATTTGGCACGTGGTGTTCTCTCTTTGTCAAACTCGTTATGTTATTGCATAAAAGAAGTACTCCTTCCATATCTCTTCCTATAATTTCTTCCGAAAACTCAAAATTACTTCTTTTATTCTTTCAGTTGTTTTAAGGAATAACTGGAGTCTTAAAATGAATTCTACAACTTACTCTTAAGTTATTATTTTTATGCTGTAGAATTCGAGGCACAAAAAGTTCTTCGAATGCAATTTTATCAACTTCATTTTGTAACTGAGTCATGTAGTTTCCCTTCTTCTGTTACCATGGATACTCGAAATGAATTCGGAGATTCATAAAGTATTTTTGCCGTCAGCCTAACTACAAATGGCAATTGGTTGGATTAAAAAAAAAAATCGGTCGTGTGCAATGCCGGATAAAGCCAGGCTTTTAAAAGCAGCAGTTACTTTATATTTTATTTCCATAAAAATTGTTAAAAAATTAACCCTTTAGGATTTAATAATAAGTTGTGGTAATTATTAGTTGTATATATGTTTTTTTGTTTTTTTCCTTCTTTTAATCTTTAACTGCTAAAATGTTATTTTCAGGCCTCAAATAATTAACTTAAAGAGTATAGAATAAAATTTAAAAATATAACGTTGAAAAACAAAGGCGCCCGTATATATATTTCTAGAGGGGAGCCAATTGGATTGCCAATCCTAATATCGTTTTCAGTATCATTCATTTGGAAGAAAACATCTATAATTCAATTTTGTTATTGTTAAAATACATCTTTTTATGGGATACCGTGTCATAATTTTAGTTCCAAGAGTTTTTCATATTATAAGTCGTAGAGAGTTTTTCATGCTATAAGTCGTCTTCCTAGGGCCTTATTTAGAAATTTATGCGCCCTGTTTAAATGTGAATAAAGTTGGGATGCCACAAAATTAAATGTTTCCTTTGAACATACCGTACGGGATATGGAAACCGTCCCTACAAGACACAACATGTTTTTTTTTATACATCTCTAAAAATATAATATAATCAAAGGCGTTGCCAAAAATTCGGAAGGAGATATGAAATTATAACTCTGCAAATCATAAAATTAAATTTTTTTTTAATAATGGCAAATGTATTTAATTGTAAGTACTTGGTTAAAATTCCAAGTTCGGTACGGATTCTGCGCCAAGAAATGTTTACATAAAAACTTGCCAAATTATGGCAACCATAGACAGTTCACATGTCATTAAAAAAATTGTGAGGCTACCATTTTTAGCGAAAATCGCCTTGGCGTAGAAACCGTACCGGACTTGGAATTTTAACAAAGTACTTTTCCTACGTTTTGAAATTTAAGATAAATTTACCATTTTAAATTTAAAAAAATCCTTTGGTTCTTGCTTTCTGATAGCAAACTGAAATATTTCAGGAGGGGATATATCCCCATATCCCTCCCCTTGGATACGCGCCTGATTCTAATGGCAGTGATTAAAGAGGGGGTGGGGGACAGTTCTACCCACATTTTTTTTTAAATGTTTGGGGATTTTGACGTCGATCTCGTCAATATATTGAGCGCAAACCCTCCCTCTCCTCTTCACAGTTTTAACTCCTTTAAACACCCACTCATAAGCTCTTGTTTATAGATTTTATCTTGTTACCTCCACACATCTCAAGATATAAGGTACACTCTCAATCTCAAATGATTTAAGGTAATTGAAACTGGAAAATAATCGTAATATTGCAGTTTAAAATAATCAAAACATAGAGTAAAACAAAGAAATTTTAAATTAATAGTAAAGATTGGACATCGAAATAAAGTGGTACTACTGTAAAAAAATTATGTTCTGTTTCTTTCAAACAAACCATTCATCGTTACTCATTTCAAACTCAAGTAAAAATTATTTTTTGCTAGAATTTTAATAATTAATTTTTGGCATACAATAACATGTTACAAATTGTTACATGTTTCTAAAACCATTGCATCGGTTTTCGAAGTATTTGTGTATCTTATATTTTAGGAGTATCGCGGGTATTTTAGGAAATCGAATTCCGCAGGTTTCTTTCTTTCTTATCTTAGATATTTCATAATTTAAGCAACAAAAAAAAGTTCGTGAAATCGTTGCAATGGTTTTGGTTATAACTGTGTATTTCGCAATTTCTTAGACGTTTCAGATTTAAAAATTTAGCAATGTGTTGATTGATTGTATTGGAAATTTTCTGACGCAAGATCTACAGGATGTCTAAAATGCGTCGATATCATTTTAAAAACTGTTTAATCATTCTTGTTTTTCATTATAACTTAACAAATAACTAAATAAATGATTAAGATGAGTTTTCAACTCAGTGAAAGGATATTCATGGAGGAAAATGACGATTTTAAAATCTAGTTTTCTGGTTAAGGTCACTTTAAATTTTCTCAATCAGTAATGTACCAGAGGAAGGGGATGAAAAGGAACATTTGCACCCCAATTTATTTTCTATTTCTTTAGTATATATATAAAGTTTTATTTTATTTTCATAACACTACTTAACAATTTATCATTCTGAGTGCTCTTAGACTTTTAAATTGGCTAACCTGTAATGAAAATATTTGGCAAATGCATATTTCTACACTTGCCTAGTGTAGTTTTTTTTTTCAAGAAACAAATTTCGAATGTTTACTGTTGTATAAAATAGGAAATATAATGAAGATATATACCGCATTAATGATTTAATTGAAACTATGCTTTTAAACAATCTGATTTATTTGAAAAATTGTAACATGTAATTTATTTTCATTTATTAATAACTAAAACTCTTGCATTCGTAGTGTGATCAATATAGCGAAGAGACACAGTTCTTGAAATTATTTTCTGTGCACCTCTGCTTTTCATAATACCAATTGCACATTCTTTTAAGATCTTTATGTTACAACACACTTTAGACAGGCTACTTAAACTTTTTTTTGTCCCTATCAAAAAGCATTTAAGTTTAAAATATTCAAAGTAGATAAACGCAGGGGCGTACTGGGGCATTAAATCGGCCTGGTGATTTTAGATATGATGCCACCCCAAATTTTCAATTTAACCATTAATTAAACTTTAATAATTATTGCTAATAATAAAATAATACATTAATTAATTAAATAATTATTTTTAATATTTAAATAGTTTTAATATATTTTATTGCTCAAATATTTATATTTAACGATTAATTGCAATAACTAAAATGTTTTATTAATAAATTTTTATAATTTAATTTTTTTGATAATTACCTTAAATAAATTAATATTTCTCCATCAACTATTTATACCTCCCTTGAATGAACTTGGTTTCTATAAACCATTGAGAATTTGTTGCAAAACCTAAAACAAAGAAATCTAAATTGCAAAATAATGTTCAGGTGTATAATTAGTATATTTATAAAAAAAATACAAACCGAAATTATAATATATATTTAACCTTAAAAGTTATGAAATGAGTAAAAAGTCGTTATATGCTAATGTATAAATCGTAGTGCATGTATTTTCCAAATATAACATAATGTATAAAATTAAAGTAATGTATGAAATATTAAAATTAAGTGGATCCTTTCCTCAGTCTGGGGTGCCTACAAGGGGGTTTCGTTACGCAAACTGCGTCATCAAAATTTTAGGAGGGGAGAGGTTGACAAGAAAAAGGAAAATTCTAGGATTTATCTTAAAAAACAAGATAAATGAAACAAGACAAACCTCCATGACAATAATATTTTGTAGATAAAGGGAGATAGGGGGGGGGGGGGATAATCGTATTATTATTATGTAATAGTATCTTTAAAAATCGGGAGGGGGGTGGCAATTTAGTATGTAACGGTTTCTTTAAAGATTTTTTTTTAGAATAAGGGGGGGAGGGGTTCTACCGTTTATTGTTTTGTTGTGCAATAGCATCATTAAGGTAAGTGGGGGTACTTTTAATATATAGCAGTGTCTTTGAAGACTGGGGGGGGGGGGGTCTAGCAATTAGTATGTAATAGTATCAGTGTAGTCATTAAGGGTGGGGGTTCTATATTTTATCAGGTAGCAATATATTTAAGATCTGAACCTTAAATCATGGCACCCTCTGCACTCTCAGAGTCGATTATCGTATTTAAAAGGATGGGATGGGGGGTTAATGCAAAGGCTAATCGATTGATACCTCTCTAAATATCACAATTTAGTAAGAGGCACAACAGCCTTCCTGGTGCTTTGCTTTCTCTCTAACTCTACCCATACACTAGGGTGGTTCAAAAAAAAAAATTTTTTCAGCTACAGACCAAGACACCTCTTAATTTTTTTACATTTACCCATAGTATTATTCTCCTAAAATTTTAGCTTCCTGCTCCCATAAGAAAGTGGCGCTCAGTGACTATCCTTTTTTACACTTTTTTGTGATTTCGCATAATTTTCGAGTTTTATGCTGATAAGAACTCATATCTACTTAAAAAAAAAAATTATGGTTTTTTAATAGATGCAATATAGTTTGGCAACAGTTATCTACTGTATCTGGCAACATACATATCAAAAAACACCGTCTGATTGTGATCGTGAAGGACTTCGTTTGATTGCTCCATTAGTCGCAACTTTGGGGCATGTTCCTCGAACGTTACCTCTTTAAAGAGGGGTAAAAATCAAGAAAGAATAAAAGCTGGAAAAGAATACGCTGACTCAAGCAATGGGTAAACTCAAATCTGACTGTCCTATATCCCTTCATTGGAACGTCAAACTTCTGCCAAAATCTTTTGGATTAAGAAAGATTGATAGTTTGCCCGTATATGTTTCGGGAGATGGTATCGAAAAACTTCTTAGTGCCTCAAAATTGAGTGGTGGAAGGACAGCGAAATATATTTCAAAAACTGTTTTTATGCTAGGCTAGGCAATGGCAAGTTGAGAATTCAATTTGGACCAAGTTTTGATACTACGAGTATAACTACTGGTTGTTTATAAGAGGCATGCATTAATTTTGTGAAAAAATAGGACATGAACTATTGTAGTTATCCTGCCGGCACCATGTCATAGAACTACTATTGGCTAAGTTATTTAAGTTGTGCTATAGACCATCATGTTCCCCAGAAGTTTCCCTCTTTAACAGACTTAAAACTGTTTTTACAAAGAATTGCACAAATAAATTTCCAGGATTTCGAACTGAAAGAAGACGCTAAAGAGTTTAAAGTTTCAAATGTAGCCTTACTTTCAAATGTGTATAAATCTATAATGATCATAGATGATTATAAAAAAAAAGTAAGCTATCTGACATTAATCGTTTTAACCAATCCACTAGAGAAAATCCTTTAGAGAGCAGCAGGTACTATTTATCACCCACCGTGGATGGCTAAACTCCTATACATTTTTAAATCCTTCTATTCAGTGATCAGCAAGAGGTTTTCCATATAACTAAGAGAGAAGAAATGCAGCTACAGCGATTTGTACAGTTAAATGCTTTTTTGTTCAGTAAGACAGTATCGTCTAACTAAAGGGCCGCGTAGCCCAGTCGGGAGAGTATCGTTCTCGCAACTGGAAGGTTGCGAGCCCTGAGGTTGCGAGTTCGGGCCTGGGACCGACTAAAGACCGCCGTGTTCGCTAATGGTGACTGGAGCACGTTAAATCAGTCGTGGTTGCAAAGTCCTCCAAGTTCCCATACAAATCAATACCTCTGGGGGTGGCAAAGCCAAGTCTTCTGGTGGAATCTTCTGCTTGGTATTGCCTCTAAATTAAGAAGTTCCACATACGGTCGGTAGTGCTGCCATCTACCGGATACCTACCGAAAGAGGTAGAAATGAACTCTTCGGCTGCTATAGGTAGACTTGTTCACTCCCTCTTGCGAGTGTGCGCTTACATCCTGTGCAGTACTGCCCACTACCGATCTGTACGGGATATGGGGTTGGTACAAAATGCTTAAGCAGAGGTGCCTTAGTCCCCATAGTCCTTGATAAGAAGAAGAAGATCGTCTAACTAAGTTGTAGTATGTGTAGGTAAAATTGTGTTAAGTTTTAACATTTGAGAAATTTTATTTTAAGCCCCGCTTGCTTCTTCAGCTTCTGGTGGTGACCTGAACTGGAATTGGAGCTGGAAAAGTTTTGTAAAAGCTTATATGGTATCTTTCAAAGGAATTGGTTGGTTATGCCATATTTTCACACAGAATCACAGAAAAGAAAAAAAAAAGTTTTTTTTTTAATAAGAATAACTCAAAAGATTCCAGAAATATAAATGGGTGCGAGCTATTAAAAATGTTGAAAGATAATGCCAGTCTTGGAGAATTTGTGATAAAAAGAACTCTTGATATTTAATTTTTACTTACAAAAAGAACTCTTGATATAATTTTTCATTATTACGTTATCGAACATGTCTCTATTATGACAGGGGGCTTCGATAATCAGAATGGCAACATCTACAAGATTTATGTTGTTTACAATTTCCATACCTAATCCATATTTTTTAGATGTTATTAACTGTTCATTCGATTGATTTCAATTAAATATTGTTCTTGGAGATTGAGTGTCGCTTGAAAATGTTCATGAAGTACACATTTGCACATTTACAATCTTTACACATTTACATTAGAAAGCTGCACATTTAGAAACTTTGAATAGAGCTGAAACTTAGACATTATTTATACTCGCTAGTCCACTCTTTATTGAGTGAGAATTTTATGATTTGAAATGATATTATGGTATTTACATAATTTCCGATCGACCATTTTCGGCTTACAAAAAATGTAGCCAAGTGGTACTGGTTAAATACTTGGTTAAATGATGAAATAAAAAACACTTCTGATCTACATAGCACCACACTAATAAGTAATTTCGTATTTAGGTGTACTAATCGCTTATTTTGAATTTTTTTTTCTGGATTTTATACCGCCTAATTTATAGGGACAATTATACCAGAATTTCAAAAGTTTAATGGAGTAGCACGTAAGATTAACGTGCGTTTGGGAGCAGGGGCGGAGCCCTTTAGTGTTTAATTACTTCATAAACTTTTAATAACTTATGTAAAAAAAAAATTATGGTATAAATAAAAACTTTCTTTAATAAAATTGCTTTCATTTATACTTATTAGAAAATCCACTACAAATACCCAAAAAACTCACAAAATGCGAAATTTTATTGTTCATTGAGCGCCGTTTTTTAATTGGAGTAGGATTCTGAAATTTTTCTAGAACATTTGTATGGGTAGATGTAAAAAAATGAAGGGGTGTTCTGGTCACAAAGTTAGAATTTTTTTTCCCATATATTTTTGAACCACCCTACCCTACACCCTTCTAAAGTGGTCAAAGTCATACAAATTAAATAATTAGAAAAGTGTCAAATCGGGACTGTGCGTCCTTGGAAGGGGAGAAGAATCCGATAATTAGTTTTCTTTTTAGTAAGGTCGACTCCTAATAGGTAATCCTAATTACATGATTCCATGAACGTCTGGAAGCCGAAGGGGAGGGGGGAGAGGATGAATGCGAAATTTTAAATCTCTGCCAACTATTTTTGAATCTTGACGCAATCAAAATTCTAGTCGTAACCAGGGGTGTAGCTGCATCCTTCATTAGAATTGAACCGATACGAGTTTGGGGCTAATTATGAGTCATCCAAAGTTTAAACCAACTTTTTTCTCTTTTGCTTATAATTTTTACAGCACCAATTGAAAGGATCTTGATTGTGAACCTCTCGCCTTAGTAAGAAATGAATGATGAGTATAAAAATTTCGTTTTTTTGAACAATCTAAAAAAGACAAACAAGCTATTGATTCCGATAAAAAAAAATTGGCTGGTGCTGGGACTGGTAAGATGTTAGGGTAAGAACTTTAATTTTTTTAATGACTCTCTTAAGTTGCTTGGAGATCACCAAATTTTACGTTTATATAGGCTTCCGGTTCCCAGATATTAAAAAGCCAAACTAAAACACTTGAACTTGACAAAATATGTTCCAAGCAGCATTGCTTTTTCAACTCAGTAAAAATAATAAGTTCGGGTGCCCACCGAAGACAAGTAAAGGAAGTACGCATGCATCCCCCCCCCCAACCCTCTCGCACCTCATCTATTAAAAAAAATTAAAAACTGAAAAAAAGCGGCAAAATTCACTGGATATAAGAAACTTTATACCTATCATATATAATGGATTGTAAATTAGTCATTGTGTCAACAGAAAATATATTTTAGAAAATGAAAGGTTTCAATAAAAACTCTTGCTACCTTGTTTGTGCGTGCTACCCCTCTGGTATATAATACTTTCTCTTTTAAGAAAGGGGTATAAGACTATGGGTGTTTTTTTTTTTCTCAAATTTAGTTTGTTTTTTTAAATGTTGATTGGATTTTCGATTGAATTATTAATTAACAGTTATTTATTAATTTTATATCCTGATAAATAGTTTAAAATCCATATAAAGAGGCACGTGGAACTTTTTTTGTAGAGCATTTTACCCAAGATTGTCTAAGTTATATGCATTTTATTAAGAAAATATATATTGTTAAAATGGTTTAGGATTTAGGATATACACACAGTTGTAGAATTTCATGGTTATATGCTTAGAAAAATATGTATATTTTTCCTATTTCAAATGCGGAAATGGTCCCTACAAACTTTATAAAATTATATTCAATCAAAAGTAGAGTGAATAAATTGTCATTATCATATCTTAAGCGAAAACTTTGTTTTATACATAAAAGTCCGAAATTTTTGATTTTCATTTTTTTTTAAAAAGATTAATAGATTAATGAACGTTACTTTAAAATATATTTGACGGAAAATAAAATAGGGGGTATAAAAAGAACGAAAAAGCACTAATCCACATTTTTATTTCTTTTTGTTATAAATTTTAATACAATACATTGTTTTAAATCTTTTTCTGACAATATATGTTACACTTTATGTTTTCTAAATTTATTGAAATTTTGCCCTGCAAGCAAGACAGTTCAATACATGCTAGATGTTGTTTTGATTTGTAAGCCTTTGTTCCAGAAATTAGGATAGTGATTTTTTCGACTTTCAAAATCCTGCCGAAAGAATTCTAGATAAACAACATAATAATAGAGTCCTCGTCTCACCATTAGTTTCCATTCGATAACTAACATATTATAATGATTATATCTTTTAGTATCAAAAATTTAGAAATATTAAAATCCGACAAAATAAAAATGGGGAAGGGGTGATTTTCAAAATTAGGGGGGTGCGTCATGGACCTGGGGGGGGGGGGGATCGGCACCCCTGCTTTAGTGAATATCCTTTTGAAATTTTTCAGTTGGGATTTGAATAAATTGGACTTTTTGAAAAACCTTCTATTTACATTAAAAAAAAAAAATGTTAAAAAAAAACTCAAAAAACTTCTGTTCCGAACCGGCCCATTTTTTACAGACACTGATCGGCCCGATAGCCACTACGCCCCTGTAAACGAGTACTATGTCGTTTCATAATTGTAGCAATCAGGTATTGCTCCATAAAGTATAGAGCACACTACAAAATTAATTTTGGTGTCAAAATCACTAACATTTCAAATAATAACTAGGGGTATGGAACATCGCACAACTTTCAATTACACGATTTGTGTCGTTTGTATATTTTCATCCCTCATTTAGAATAAGCGATATTTTTTGCGATGACATGATTTTTTCAATGGCAGCTACTTTATGCGCATGCACAATTTTGATGAAAACCCTAATGGTAGATCCCATGGCCGCCACTAACCCTCATACCAAATGTGAACATCGTAGGTCAATTTGTACGGGAGTTATGCTGACCACTGACACACATACACACACAGACATTTTTTCTAGATAATTTTTTTGAAATCGGGATGTTCCAAAACGTGGAGAAATGCAAAAAAAAAACGAATTTTTTTATTTTTATTTTGACTGAATGCTATACTTTCATTAACCTATGTATATATACATATGTGGGTAATTGAAAGTAAAAAAGTAGCCTCCATTATTAACAACATAGTGGTTTGATGCAGTGCCAAGTAATATTTCATATACTTACAAAAAAAAGTATAATTTATAGTAACTAATAATATAAATTTGCATTACAGGTACAGCAACTCCCCAAAATTGAAACCCTGTCTTGTAAGTCGAATGGGGGACCAAATTGAGTCTTCTTCTTCACCATCTAGTAGTGGTAGTTCAAGAGACTCTCCTCCTTTAACTACTGGACCTCTGCATAAGGCTTGTGCTGCAATACCTGGAATCAAAAACAAGTACGAACATTCATTGCCTACTTTTTGAAAATCGTATAAAAATGGTTTATCATGCACTTTATGGATTTTTGTTTTGAGTTATAGATATAGATGAATGTTTATTTCTTTAAAAGGAAGAAGTTAATGATCATTGTTGTGAGATGCAAGGCCGTACCCAAGATTTTATATTGGGGATTGGGGTTTTCTGTTGTGAATGAAAAAATTGAGATGACGGTCTGGGGACCGGGACTCTGACGTAATTTTAAAATTATAGAACAATTTCTCAACATTCTACGTAACTTGCTACTTTTATACATACATTAGAACCTCCCTCTCCTCTTGCATGGACCCATCACCCTTTTGTTTCTTTCAATATATATGCTATAGCTATATTATGATTAATTGAAATATTATTCATAATAACCTGGTTATTATGCATAATTACCATTTACTATGTATAATATCCAAATTAGTCATATTAGCAGGATTGTTCTCGTAACAGTTCTTCGTACGGGTTAATGAATAAGGATCAAACACTATAAATATAAATTAAATTTTTTATTTTAATTTTTTACAAGACTCAAGAAACAACACCAAGGGGTTATTATTTTATGCAGGTGCGCAATAGGGGAGGCACTGGCGGCCCATTGTTGAAAATGTTACTGCAGCTGGAAACATGTGACTTCCCACACGCACTTTTTCACAATCCTGTACAATCACTCTTGAACTATTTTTTTTAAATTATCATTTAAAAAATCATATTTTTCTGCACTTAAACATCATTACTAATTATGTACTTTTAAATTTAAAAAATTTCACTTTTATTCAAAAATTAATTATCATTTAACTTGTTATAATTAGCATATTTTTTAACAGTGATTACTCGAGTTTTATGGAGCCATAAAAAGAAATTACGGTTGGAAATTGTTCGTAATATCACTCTTAATGTTATGAACCACCATCTAGTTTCTAGAATATATAGTTTTTTTAATAGAATTTTTTTATCATTGGAAATAGCAAAAAAACACAATTTTTCTATAAACTTTTGCATTTAAAAATCTAGCAAATTTCATTTTCTCTTCCAATCAATTTGACTGAAGTTCAAAACATCTATTAGTTATTGCAGATATGAATTCTCAAATAATTTTTCAAAAAGATTATATCAAACTTCAGTTATCACTGTTTAAATGGAGTTTCACGTGCCAAAAACATGATTTTTTAGATAATTAGTTTAAACTATTCAAATTTATTTTCAGAACAAAATAGTATTTGAAACTAATAAAATAACTCTCTAGCCTTCAGGTGATACCATTATCTTGCAAAAATTCCATCAAGAGATTATGTTTAAAGCAGAAATTCTCAAGGGCAGCCAAAGTCAGAAAATTGCTGATCCAGCTGTCTTGCTACACTTTACATGGAGAGAAGGCTCCATTGGTTACCATGGCTATGCATGGCAATTTCGCAGCCAAAACGCGTTTCAAGAACTCATGGCTGCTGTTCAGAGGATGATCACCTTGATTGGAAACAGTGTTTTTTCTCCCCTGGTGAATTGAGTGTTGAGGCAAGAAGTTTGCTTTTTATCGGATTTTCTTACACTTACCGCAGAAATTGGATATTCATTTTAGAAAAGTGCAAAATATATTATTTTAGTTTTCAACTGATAAATTTAGATGCAGCCCGACTTCACTGCCTGTAGCGTACGATCCGCCATTGAGGGGAGGGTTTTTAGACGTCAGAACCCCCCCCCCCCCCCCAATATCCGAATGTTTTGTTATGAACAAATAAGAAACACTTAGCAATCATAAATTATTTCAAAAGAATACTACCATAATTTACCATATTCCAGAGTCATTTTTTCTACAGTATTGCATTAAAGTAGCTAAGAGGTCCAAGAATTTGAAATAATTAACAAATTTGTGAACATTATAACATCAAAAAAATCATGCTGTTGTATTTTAAGACACATAAATCTATAGCTCAGCTTTCTATTGGCATTTGTCTGCTTACTTAACAATATAACTCCTTCTCTAATTGAATAAGAAACAAGAAAAATTATGTGTTAATTTATAATCAAGATGACATGAGTAAAATATTGTGTTGTAAAAACTCAAAAACGGGACAGAAACCATTTTAAATATTTTGACAAATGTAGGTGACAGATTAAGAAGCTGCAAAAATATTGACAGACATGTCACAAATATGGGAGGAGAAAGTACTGCATAGAATTTCGTTTACAAGTTCTTTTATATAGAAGTAAACTTAGTGCTTCATTAAAAACCCCTCCCATAGAAATCTTCTGGTTGCGCCCCTGATATTACATTTCAATTTTGTAAATGTTTTTTCAAATTTACTTATTGCATTTGTTTTTAAGTATTATACAACAAATAGAGTCCCGATTATCCGAGTTAATGGGGACCAAGACCAACTCGGATAAGCGAAAAACTCGGTTAAACTCGCCCCGTCCTAATGAAGGACATTCGGCGCCCACCCTGAAGGGGTGGCAAGTACACTGGAAAATCCTGAAGACGGCAGTACGTTACAACAGCATTGCTCGCCCCGCTTGAGAGTAGCGTAATGTCACCCGAGAGTGACAGCCAGCCCCAAGGAGGGGATCCCAGCAATACGCCCCGCGCTGCCCCCCCCCCCCCCAGCAGTGACAGCCACTACAAAGTGACCCTCAGATAGGGGCAAGATTTGATTTTAATTTCCGCAGGAGTAAGCAGAGCTCCCAACTTTGCTAGGGAGACTGACCACCGCTCCCCCATCTCCTGTGAGGCTCAGGCGCCCCGGATTCGCCACGCCCGTACTCACCGAAGCGAGCCCCTGGGGCTAAAAACTCGGTTAAAGCGAAAATTAAAAATAAAATAAATCGTATCAGTTTAAATGTATATTTTGACAAGTACAAATGTTATATGATAGGTAAACCACATGCAATTAATAATATATAGTAATGCTTAAAGAGTTCTCTTACTTAAAAAAGTCCTTAATTGTTTTATATTTTTATTGCGTTTTTCCGCAGCAATGTTTCGCCATTTTTTTAACGATAATAGGATCGCTGGCGTCACCTCTTTCTGTTGTTCGATGTATTGAATAGCACTTTCAATCGATTTTAGTCCATCTGTATGGAATATTTTCGTATCTTGCTTTTCATTGTCACTGTCATCATCATCGCTACTTTCATTTTCCTTATTGACGATCATTTCATCTGTTATCTCTTGCTGTTCATCAGCATTCACCCAGTCCCGTACGTTATCTTCGTTGTTTGGATCTGACAATGGAAGTTGCGTCACTAAATTCAAAAGCTCATCCATATCTTCATTAGACTCTTGGTGTTCCGTATTCTGTGCGATAACTTTTCTCCACGACTTCATTAGGGTTTCTGACTTAACTTCATCCCATGCCTCAGCAATCCAGTAAACAACATCTTTCAGATTGATACTTTTAAGTGTTCCGGAGAAACTTTTATTTTCCTCGATTCCTTCAATAAGAGCTGCTAGTAATTTTTTTCTGTAGTTTCTCTTCATGTTTTCCAAAACACTTTGATCTAGAGGTTGAATTAGCGATGTGACATTAGGAGGCAAAAAAAGGGCTTTAATGTTGCCACTTTTTAATACATCGTCATCTGAATGACAGGGAACATTATCAAGCTATAATATTGCTTTCCTTGGAAGATTTTTATTTCTTAAGAATGTCTCTACATTAGGAACGCATTCATCAAGAAACCACTTTTTGAACAAATCACTGTCCATCCAAGCACTTTTCTGGTTCTTGTAATACACTGGTAGGCTTTGAATATGAACATTCTTAAAGGCTATAGGTTTTTTCCACTTGCCAATCAGCATTGTCTTCAGTCTCAAGTTTCCAGATGCATTAGAACATGCTAATATTGTTACTCTTTCTTTACTTTTTTTGTACCTGAGCTGACCTTTCATCCTTTGCCGCAAGAGTTTTTGAAGGCAACATTCTGAAGTTCAATCTGTTTTGTCACAGTTGAAAAGTTGATCCATTGTGAGTTTTTCTTTTGTAATGAGTTGTGCGAAACTTTCTTTAAATTTTATCTCTTCATCACAATCAGCCGATAGTTTCTCTCCTGATATGTTCAACTGCCTAATTCCATATCTCTTTTTCCAGCGATCCAACCATCCGCTACTAGCAGTGAAGTCTTGGTCCTGATAAAACTTTTTATGGAAGTCCAAAGCTTTTGCTTGTAGCATAGGCCCTGATACTGGACTTCCCTTTTCTTTCAATTGTGTGAACCACAGGAATAATGATTCGAATGTTTTTTCAAATTCACATCTTTTCATTGTTTTTCGTGAATTATTAGAATTGGCCTTTTCTGCACACCATTTTTCTAATTCGTTTCTCTTTCTTTTCCAGTCGTCGACAGTGACAGCTCCGACACCAAGGTCTTCTGCTATTTTCTTTATAGACTCGCCATTTTCTATTGTTCGAAATGCTTCTAATTTTGTTTCTATAGAAACCACAACTCACTTTCTCTTGCTACTCATTTTGAATCTGCTGTAGCCTGTAGAATAAACTGAAACTGAAAGCAATGCAAGTGCAAGAACCAGGATTTTTCCCAGACACCACTGCATCATGTGACCAGCCGAAACCATTCTCCAATACCAGGGAGGGGGCAAGGGAACGTAGATAGTGACAAAAATTCTGCGAATTCTCTTCTGTTGCCTGTTTCTCTTTTTGAACCTTGAGCAACGCGATAGGAGGAGCAGTGTCGTACAATGAAAAGGAATGTAAACATTTTGTTTTCTTGAGTGTTTGAGAGATCAAGTACCGATTTTTTTCGGTACTCGTTTTGACAAAGGAAAATATCAAGGGTAAAAAAAATTAAAGAAATATTATCTGGCTCGGTTAAAGCGGAAACTTGGATAACCGCGGCTTGGATAATTGGGGTTTTACTGTAGTATGAATTTATATTGATTTGCATTATATGTTTTGCACTGAATATTGTTCAAGTATAAGTACTAGGTCAGTAAGAACACGACATTACGAATTATTTTATGTAACAAAATAATTCTTCCCATATATCAAATAAACTCAATGATAGCCAAATTAAATATCATAAATAAATCCAATAATTCACATTTACCAACTTTTCGGGTCTCAAGATATCCGTAACGTAAAGCAAGGAATGTACTAATCGCAGACTAACATACAAAACATTCATCTCCGCCAATTTCTTTCTGGTGTATGCGTAATGATAGCAAAATGGAAGCGTGTTTCCATGGATACTAGATTAGACGGACCACTTACTTGTAACTTGATCCCTTCTGGCATATCTATTTAAATGTGAAAAATTGATGGGGAGGATTCCTGGTCCCTGACCTCCTGTTTGGGTATGACCTTGGTGAGATGACATTAAAAGCTAAGTATGTAATGATTTAGTAACGCTAGTTTAATCCCCATTTTTATAACTCAACATCCCTTTTTTCCAGAATTGACATTTAGTTATTTGATATGGTATTGTAAAATTTGTAATAGTCTCTCCCATACATATAAGGTTTTATTTTGAAAACATAGAAAAATTATTTTAAAACTGTTTTTGGCTATAGCATGTGCAAAACCCACTTGTTGCTGCGTATGCCCTTTTTACGTCTAAGCTATTCAAATTTAGCAATCCACAAAGAAATGCCTCACATCTAGGGTTTTAAAAATTTTATCTTATTTCCTGATATTTCTCAAAAGTGTAGTTAAAAAGCCTGTTTTTACATTTTTATTCTAATATTATAAAAATCATGCTATGAAAATCTGCTCAAGTCTCCAGTTCTCATAATTCAGTAGCAAACATCTATATCTAAATTTCCTTTGAATATCTTACCTTTGAAATGGTAATTACACAGAAAATTCATTTCCCTCCTTATTTTAGTAAAAAAAAAAATCCCTAGGTCTGTTATATAGTGCCTAGTCCTGTAATATTGAAATTAGCAATTCTGTAAGTATTCATATCTAACCACTGTCAAGTCAACCTGCGTTCTCAGCACATGCTAGTATAATTTTAAATTTCTTTATAATTAGTATTTTACCTATAAAAGATGACTTTAAAATAGTTAAAAAAATACTTTTTTTTCACTACATCTTATTTATTTATATCAATTAAAGTACAGACAACTCGCGATAACTCAAAGTCTCGTAAGTCGAATATTCGTTTGTCTCGTTCATTATTTAATGCTCAAAACAAACCACAAAATGCTAATAAAAAAAGAACGATTTTTATTTTTTTATCTTTACATCATGTTTTACAATTTAACTTGTTACTCGTGAGAAACCCATTTGCAGTGAATCATACAGAAAGTTAACGAGCTTTTGCCTTTATATTCCATTCCAGTTTTTAAGTGTGAATCAATGGTGTTGGTTTACTTTGGCTTTGAATAATGTTAAAACGCAAGTTGAATACGCTTAGTTTAAATCAAAAGGTTAAATTGATGAATCAAAACTGAGCAAAATTTTCGATGTTAAAAAGAAAGTCACTGCTTTAAAGTACGGAATTCCTCCGAATACTCTTTCAACAATTTTGAAAAACAAAGATGATTTTGAGAAGATATGCACCTAAACTCGATCCATCGTGTAAATGCGTGAAGGTATGTGCCTTTCCTGGTGTCAAAGCTCCTCTTTTAAAATAGTTTGAGACCTATCAAAACCATAATTCCAAAATCCTTCTTAGTGTGGTGATGTTAAAAGAAAAGGCGAAAGACTTTGCCCGTTTACCAAAAGTTGAAGGATTTATAGTAAGTGCAGAATGGCTAGAAAAGTTTAAAGCAAGACACAATATTGTCTTTCGTACTCCACATGAGCAAGTAAAAGATGTCCCTGATGAAATGTGCCTTGAATAGAAAATAACTTCAGAACGACTTCCGATAACTCGAACATTGGATAATTCGAATAATTTGGCCAATCCCTTGAACTTCGAGTTATCGCAAGTTGACTGTATCATTGAATTTTTCAGATTTTTCAAAAATTATTTTAATTTTTGTTTTAAATGGCAAAATTTTTGACTAATCGTCTGTGATGTGTTCATGATTATAAAAAAATTTTAATTCGACAAAAAATAAAGATAGGCAGAAATAATTCGTAAAAAGAACAATGAAAATAATAATAAAATTAATATTAATGAAAATATACATATTGTGCTGCATTCTTGGTTTAGGCTATGTTGTGAGATGATAAGTCTTGTGACACTCAGGATGCAGAGAAACCTGACATTCCTCACATCTTGTAGACTGACCTTCTACAACATTTTTTGGGTCGACCAAACTGTTCGTCTAACTTATATAACCAGTGATTTTTCTGTCATATCTTTATTACTCTTATGCATGACTAAAGACCTGCATTGACCAATGGGTGGGATTTCAAATCTTCTTAATATTTCTTGAGAACACTCACGAGTAAATTGCAGTGGTGAGATATCGTTTCCCAGTAATCAGTATTAGTTCCACCTGTTTACCACAACTTCACCGATTCTCAAAAAAATTTAAGGTACCACCGTTTCTTTGATTGAATCTTAATTTGGTACTGTGCAACTAATTTATTGAATAAATCAATCCCACCCATATACTTATTATATATTTGCTGTGGTTGAAGCATAGGAACTTGAATTTACTTTTTTTCAGTAACACTCCATATGTCAGCAAATACACTCAGAGAAGATTTTATTTTGTTGCTCACCTCTGATACAAGAGTGTTGTAATTCCATTCTTTGCTGAGAATATCTTCTCTACAAGCATATTCAAAAGTTTCCCTTGGTGTTGTGTTTAGATTTATCTTTGGTGTAAGGGAAGCTTTTTTTCAAATGGTTGTCTCTAATCATCTCAGTTCCAGTGAGTCTTTTTTTTTTACAACTCGTTCAGCAGTGACATGGATGTGAACAAGTTATCCATCATGATATGGTTGTATTCATGAGTATGCACTTTATTTATGAGGCCAAGTACTACATCAGGACATTGACCTAAACCAGTTTGGAGCAACTTTGTTGAGGAGGCTTAGTGTGAAACAAAAAATCATTTGGGGAAGCAAGAATCCATACCTTGAAATTGCTTTAAACTGTGATGTCCATAATAAAGCAAAATAGTTTCAACTTTCAAATACTCAGATAGATCACACACTTTAAAAGTTTCATTCACCAAATCAAAGAAAGAAAGAACTTTAAAAAAACTTTCATTATTCATTTCCATGGTATTCTCTAAATGCAGTGAACTCATTATGTCCTCAAAAACATCTCTTCCCATTGATTTAGAAGTTAAACGATATGGACATCAAGCGAAATTGACCAATATAAATTCTGATCTGGCAATTCGTTATAGCTGGATACAAATAAGATTCTAATAAAAACATGAATGTTTTCTTTTGTTAGATAATCAGAGCGTAGATTTTTTTAGAGGCATAAAGTAATGACTTAGTCAAAATGTGGCCAATCAGTTCATCGGTGAAGAAACGTTGTCAACTCTGTAATGGGGATTTTACACTTTTGCGACACAAATCAATGGCAGTTAGTTTTGTACGTAGTTGTAAATTGAGGAATTTTACTTTCAACTGATTTCTCATTTTCGTTCTAGCTTCGCTCTTTTTTTTAGAGAAGGGGTGGCGGGGTAGGTCTTCTACTTTCAGATTTTGCCCCTTTTGGTCTCTTTCGGGAAACAGAAGTACTTGGCTACAACGGATCATCTGCATTGCTCTTTTCATGATCGAATTGATGACTTATTTCACATGTGGTGGAGAGTATACTCCACGGTGAGTGTTCAAGATCCCCTTGTACCTCGTCATCAATTCTGTTGAAATCTTTGTCACTCTTAGTATAAACACCTTTAATAGGGAACTGGATAACCACACTATTATATTTGGCAGTTTCGTAGTCACTATCTGACTCAGAATCACTTTCGAGAGCAAAGAACACATCTAAAGCTTCATTTAGCTTGAGACTGGAAAGATGAAGGGGGATGTTTTTTTTCTAAATATTTAAATATTTACTTAAAATTTACTTTTAAATCGTAATTAAGTTTTAACCATATTAAAGCTATCAAATTAAATAATTAAATCGCTGTAAGAACTTTTAAAATAATAAGTATCAACTGTACTGAACTTGCCAATCGTCTACTTAATGTTTATAAAATAAGTTTCATTGTATATTTTTATTAGTATGTTAATATAAACCATGGATTCACATTATTATAGTAAAGCACAAATTATATATAGAAAAAAACAATAAAAGTAATTTTTTGTACCTCTTTCATGGTAATGACCAATATATCATTCACACTCTAAAAAAATTCTAGCTTTCAACCATGTTTTCACCAAGAAAACTATCTGTCCAATACACAATTATTGCAGCACTTTGATTGGTTGACTCTTAAAAAGAATAAGAATACTTTCTTTGCTGTCATCTATTGGCAAAGAAAAAAAAATTTAATGGAGAGTGACTAACTTTCTTACCAACTGGTGTTAATGGGTTGATATTAGTTTTGTAAAATTATAAAATTATAGTCTATCATTTTCCATCAAATGATAAGTCGTATTAATAGTTTGTATTCTTTTAGACATCGTTCTCATCAACTTCAACAGTTTGGCCCAGCTCGTAACCATGCTTTAGAGCACTGCTGTAGTGGATTTGGAAATGGAGATCCCAACAATCAACCAACTCTCCCTAATATATCTGCAGCCAATCATGGCGTAGTTGCTCCTCCTGCAAGTGATGAACGCATAACTCTTGTTGTGGAAAATACGAGAATTGTTGTAGATCCTGCATTATTTGCTTCACACCCTGATACCATGCTCGGAAGGTAGGAAATTATGAAGTTATAAAAAGTTTTATATTAATATAGGATATGCCCTAGATTGTTTTCCTTAATATCACTTTGAATTCATCTAACAAAGCCAAAAAAATATATACAATTGATTTTTTTTAAATAATTCTTTTTGCCTGAATATTACTTTTAATTAAATATCTTTGTTTTATATGAAGAATGTTTGGATCGTCCTTGGAAAACAACTTCACAAGACCAAATGATAGGGGAGAATACGAGGTTGCAGATGGGATATCAGCTATTGTTTTTAGAGCAATCATGGTAATGTATTTATATATATATATTTACTTTATTACTAATGAAACAAATATTTTTAAATTTAAAAAACAAAATTCATCAGTTTGTAAAAACTATATAAGAAATTAAAGTTTTTATATTTTACTTTAAAAATGCTATACTATAACTACTATATATGTAAGATAGTTTTGCATATTAAAAGAGTCCATTTAAAGTTTGCTAGGATTTCATTATTTACTTTGTTTTCTTTTTATTACTTTACAATTATAACTAAAAAAAACTTTATAGAATTAATTAAAAAACTAAATAAAATTTTTAACATTCTATCTTACAGTATCAAAATTAGAAGTAAAAAATTACTTAGGTTTGATATTTCAGATTTCTCATTGCACTGGGAGCTACTTTATGTAGAGCCACAGGCATACCCATAGACTCTTTATTAAAATAGACTGTTGACAAAATCTGTTGAGAATAGTTGAAACTAGTGAGGTTTGGATTTGAGATGGATTTGACCAAGTGTACGTTGATGCTCCCCCTGCAAGTATTAATTAGATTTGATTGTTCAGCTCTAAAGTTATGAATCTTTTGTTTGAGAAGAAAATAACATAGCTCCTGTAAAAGAGTGCTTTGAGTTTGGTGTCAAATAAAAACAAAAATCTAAAATTAGTTTTATGAGAGAGAATGCCACTCTCCCTTTTAAAAAGTGGATGGAACATGTTGTTCCCCTTCTACCACACCCCTGTCTTGTACCCAATTTCTATATCCTGGTTGTTAGAGCATCATCCATATAGGAGGTAAACCATGAACTAGAGTTCTTAATAATTTGAGGGGCTAAATCTAGATTTTATGCGAATTCGGGCATCAGTTGGATTACCCTATGTTTCATGCTGGTTCCAGTGCTAAACAACCCATGTTATTCGGTAAACAAATGTATTTTGTTCATCAGTTCCAACTCTTTTGAGTTCAGTTACCATTGGGGATTTAATTGCCTTGAACAAACTTGTAATTGATAATCCCCTAAAATTTTTACCTGATGCAGCACTTGTGTTAAAATGCTCTTGTTTAGCACCAGGTTAAGGTAGCTTTCTTTGGTTCAATCTCAGATATTTTTTGTTTGTTTTAGAGTATTATTTTTAAGGGAGAGGAAGAGATAATCGATAAAACCGAACAATATGGGGATTTATAAACATCCATTGTAATTTATTCTACCATTTTATTTTTCATTTATAGGAATATTATAAGGCTGGTGTTGTTCATTGTCCACCTAGTGTAACTGTACCAGAACTCAGAGATGCATGTGATTATCTGCTGATTCCATTTGATGCCAATACTGTTAGATGTCATAATTTAAGTATGTAAAAGTATATATACCTCTTGTTGTCTATCATTTTGTTATTTTAAACTTTTGTTGTGGGATTATGTTGGCATAAATATTTTCTATTGTATGAGGAACAGAGGTAAGTTTGAAAAAATGTTTCATATATTTAACCTTATAAATATCTCCTTGAATAATTTTTGTGAGCTGTTGAAAACTTATTCTAAATAATGATTAGTTTAGTATTTTCAGGATTTAATTTCTTGAATCTTGTCGATTTTTTTTAATCTCATTTAAATTGTTTTATGTATTGCGTTTTATTAATCCCATTTTTAAAGTTTTCAATAAATAAGTTTTTATACTATAGATTTTTCATGTAAAATTTTATATTAAAAATTAAAAATTCTTGAATTTATTCCAATTTGTATTTTATATTTTTTATTATTTGAGCTTCTAATTTACCATGAAAAACAAACTGGTATTGCTGAAATATACTTTCCAAATAATCTGTTGAAAATGTGTGCTTAGAACAAATTTTTTAAATGTTGACTATTTAAAAATTTTAATGTAGGAGGATTCCTACATGAACTTTCAAATGAAGGGGCCAGGCAGCAGTTTGAAAAATTCTTGGAAGAGTTAATACTACCTGTAATGGTGGCATCTGCTCAGGTAAAGATAACTTATATACTTATTAGCATTCAGTCAATGCTTATGTAAACCTTTTCAATTCCTAAACTCTTTATGTGATCCAAAGTATTATTATGGTTTGAATTTACGGTTTTGTTCTATTCATATTTTTCCTAATTTTAACATTCATCTATATATACAAATCACTTCACTTTAGTTAGTACTTTTCTAAGTAATTTCATATTACTCCGAGTTAAATTAAAAAAAATCTCTTTTTTGTGAATTTTTTAACCTTAAGGAATACATTATGTAGCAAAAGGGAGTGAAAGATTAATTTTATTATTGACTGAGTTTTAAAGGGTGTGAGCATGTCGTGGTTTTTAAGAATGAGCTGCTAGAAGGAATAAGGGAGAGAGAAGGGAGGTGGGCAAATCTAATTACTGTTAAACAATTTTATTTTGGGTTATATAAGTTATTCTTGTGCTCTAGAAGTTGCTGCTGTCACAAAAGTGGAAAATATTAATTTAAAAAAAATAATATGTTACATTTAGGCCTCAATATCCCATGTTAATTACAAAGATATTGACATTGGTGACAGTTTGATTCGGCCATTTACCTTTCCAGGGTTGGTGAAATGAGTACCAAGATTGCTAGCAAAGTTAATTGAGGGAGGGGATTCTCATTCTAGATGGCAGTCATTTACACTTCAGACTTAACGTCATAGAATTGTAGGTCATTCTCTTTTTTCCCAATTTCAGAATAAACTGTTAATACTACAGGAGAAATATTTTATAGTCTGACCAATAATGTATAGTCATTCATAAATCAAATTCCTTAATGTAGTTTAGTTAACAAGATACAAATAGTAAATCGAAGACAATATAAATTTTTCCTGTAGATTACATGGTTTTTGAGAGCTAAGTCTTTCACTCATATGGAATTGATTAAGACTATTGTAGTTTTCAATACAATCATTTGATTGAAATGAAAAAAATATATTATTTTTCAAGTGCATCATTCACAGAGTTTCATATTTGTGGTCCATAACTATTCCATAAAATATTCCAACTTTGGCTATTATATTTTTTGGAGAATTTTTCTTCTTTATCTTTAAATTTCTATTATCTTTAGAGAGGGGATCGAGAATGTCACATTGTAGTGCTTTTGGATGATGATATAGTTGACTGGGATATGGATTATCCTCCTCAGATGGGTGAAGAGTATTCTCAAAGTAAGAGCATATTTAACTCAATGTATACTGCTAACTAGATACTGATATTTAACCTAATTGGTATTAGAATTAATTTATTTGATTTTTTATTCCATAGTAAAAAATTTAATCATATAATAAATTATCTTAATGTGTATTAAGTACTTAGATAATTAATAAAATTAGCAATATTTTAATATTCACAGTTTTTTTACTAATTATGATTTGTTTTCAGTTATTTATAGTACAGCTACATACAGATTTTTCAAATACATTGAGAACCGAGATGTTGCTAAGCAGGTTCTGAAAGAAAGGGGTCTAAAAAAGATTAGATTAGGAATTGAGGGTAAGTGTCTTTCCTATTAACAACTTCTTTCTAATATTTCTTTGCTTGTGTAGTTGTTTGTTAATTTTACAATCTTCAACTTCCAAGTTTTAAGCAAATTCTGTAAAATATTTCATAGTATGTCGACATTCCACTTATGTCCCTCGAACCTCCCTCATATTAAAAAGGCCTTCCTCCCCATGAGCATACAAATTCTCCAGATACAATTATGCTAGAAAACCCTCCATACTAACTCTAACAATTGAATGATTCTTTTTCTCTTATTTCTAGAAAAAAATCACTTAAAATTTAAGGAACTGTTGCTAGAATCGGTTTTTGAATTTAATTGAATGTTAGTTGGATTTGAAAAGAGCTAATATACACAATAATTTCTACAAACCAGATAGTACTTTGAGATGTTCCTCCCTGGAATATACTTCCTAGGTAGCTTCTTGGGATGTTCCTCTTTGGGATGCACTTCCCAAAAAATTTGATACAATTCCCTACAATCTCCTTTTTGCTTTCTCCTCAGGAATTACCCCTCAATGTCATTTGGAGTCCTGGGGATGAATAGGGATTTCCTGGTAGGGTGTATGCTATATGGGAAAGGTAGCTCAAGTTAGTAACAAGATGAAAAATATTAGTATTATAACATAAAAATATTTTTCTAATTGAATGTCTAAATTATGTTCTATTAATATATCAATTAAGGCATGAAGGCAAATGAGGTTCCTGTGTGATTTTGTGGCAAGCATCAGGATAAAGTGAAAATTATATTCAAATTTGTTCTTCAACAATTTATACATGCTATAATGGTTCAATTGACTTTTATACACTTGTAATGAAACTGTAGTAGCACATATATGTAAGGATTTTATAGTGCTTTTTTTTTTGTCTGTTTCAAAATTAACAAGCTGTTCTCACATATGTTTTTCTCATTATATTCCCATCGTGTAAAAATGTGTTTATAATTGTTGCTTTTCGCATCCATAAGTCTAAACATATTGTCTAAACTACACAATCTATTCAAACAAAATAAGTTCCTCAATTATCACCAAATAAAGCAACTGTTTTACACTATCTTTTTTCACATGATGATTTCACTTTTGAGTAATCTCCACAAATCCTAAATTGTATATTTTCATGCCACTTGATCCTTAACTTCCAAATTGAAAATGTGTAAAATACTTCTTCACCAGTTAAGAAATCTTGCAATCTTCTTCAGTCTGGACTAAATTCCTTTTTACAAGACTGCTACACCACTTTTATTAGTGTATATATTTTCACTGAGTAGTTTTAATTTACAAATATTTGCATATTTATATTAAAAAACTACACTCACTTCCAAAAGTTAAGCACAGAGAGAATTTCCTTAAGCTAATCTGAATTAAATTGATATTTGCTGCAAAGGTAAGAGGAAGTAGACAAATATGTTAGGTAACAGACAATCACAGTTTTGCGTCGAAAAATATGCAAAACAGACAGTTGTATAAGAAGTCGGCATTATTAAGGATTACAGGAGTTGCGTGTAAGTGCTGATGAAAGGTGTTTAAAACATTCGTACGATTGTTTTCAATGTGTTTCTATGGCTTCCAGAAGACGAATGAAAAATTCTGAGGGCTGTTGGGCGCATTGAAGCAGGACAGTATCACAGATGTTGCTCTTTACTTCGGCGTTCATCATTCATCATATCACGATTATAGAAACAATTCCAAACCAGCCAAACAGTTGTCCGAAGACCTATAGCCGGTCGTCCAAGTGTTACGACCCCTTGCGGAAGATCGATATATTGCTGCTGTAGCCAAGCAGAATCGAAGATCGCTCTCCACATGTGTGACATGTATGGTTGCAGCAGCCATTGGTAAGATGATATCTGCAACTGCTGTTAGTCGAAGGCTACACATGAATGGTCTGTATGCCCGGGTACCACAAGTTTGTGTTCCTTTACCTGTCCAATCCAAAGAGGCACGATTAAAGTGGTATCACAAGTATGTGAATTGGCTTGGGACAACGTTATGTTCACAGATGAGTCCAGATTTGCCCTACAACCCGATGATAAGCATGTAAGGGTCTGGAAGGAACAAGGCACATGCAATTGGCCTCAGAACATAGCCGAACATCACACATTCCGCGGTGGAAGCATCATAGTCTGGGAAGGGATTTCATTGGGATATCCCACCGACGTGCACATCCTCAGGCGAGGTTCTGTGACGGGTGTACGGTATTGAGAAAAAGTCTTAGACCCATTGTGAATCTGCACTCTGCAGCAGTTCGTCTTTCTTTCATTTTAATGGACTATAATGTGCTTCCCCATAGAGCTGCCATTATTGATGACTTTCTGGAGAGTGAGGGGAATACGCATATGGAGTGGCTGGTTTACTCGCCAGACCTTAATTCAATTGAAATGCCCTCGGCCATGCTGTATGTAGATGTTTCCCACCTCCAGCCACTCTCAGAGATTTAGAAACTGCCCTTCCGGAGGAATGGCGATTACTGGACTCTGCGGTGGTTGATCACCTTGTAACTAGCATGATCACACTTTGTATGTAAGTGAGTGGTGCTCACAAAACTTATTAATGTCGGTTTTTGTTGTTTGTTTTGAATTTAAACATCATTTTGTGAATGACACAAATCTAACGCCACCTTATAATTTATGAAAATTCAATATTTTTTTTATCTCTGTTTTAATTTGTTGTTTTGTTTCATAAATAAACATAGAGCTACTTACTTGCAGCATTTCGTGTCCATCAAAGCAGTTTTTTTTTTTTTTTTTTTTTTTTTTTTGCCGCTCCGTGCTTAACTTTTGGAAGTGAGTGTACCCGATTAAATTGTAATCTATCTGCAAGAATATTGGTCTTAATTTCAAAAGCTTTCTGATCTGGTATGCATGGCTTTTTAAACAGGGTTGGAAAATATGCATTTTTAAGGTGTTTCTGAAAGATCAAAATGTGTAAAATTTTGTGACATGGGCACCTTATTTGTAAAGTTGTTCACGTTTTTAGATTTGGTGGATCTTTAATAATGTACATTTTTCAGTTTCCTGATTTTCATAATTTATACTTGGAAAAGCTTAATAAATTATTATAAAAATTGTTTATTTTAATCTATACATTTTAGGCTATCCTACGTATAAAGAAAAGGTGAAATGCCGTCCCGGGGGAAGATCTGAAGTGATTTACAATTATGTCCAAAGGCCTTTCCTGCGCATGTCTTGGGAAAAGGAAGAAGCAAAAAGTCGACATGTTGACTTTCAGTGCGTGAAAAGTAAATCCATAACGAATTTAGCAGCAGCCACAGCTGATGGGGCTCATGAGGCTGTTGTTCCTGCAAATGTTCCTTCGGGAACTGTTGAAGGTGCTGTTGGTGGACCATTGGAGGAGGAAGTTGTTGTTCCACCCAACCCTTCTCCAAGAGAGCTGTATCCTGAACGATTACCCCCTGAAGATCTTGCTTAATGAAAGACAAAAAGATTATTTTATATGAATTATATAAATGTAAATTCAAAGGAGTAGAATATTCAGTGGTGCAAAAACAGGTTGCTAAATGTCCACTTGGTGTACTGTTTGCCATGCAGATGATGCATTAACAATTTCCAATTCAAATAAGAAAGCTGTTTTTTAAAGAATTCATTTGAAGAAATATAATGTTACACACAAGTATCATGAATTAAACTGAAAAAACAACAACTTGAAGATGATTTAAAGTTGGTGTTTCGATTTGAAATAATTGTATTAGATTCTGTCTTTGAGAAATTGTACCTTTCTGAAGAACCCAGATATGTTTCAGAAAAACATGAGTTGTACTGATGAAGTGACTGTTTAAAAAAAAACAAAAAACATAATGTGTAAAATATTGTGATTCATATATTGAACTACTTTAATTTGAAACTGAATTAGATTATCTTTCATGACACAAAATTTTTATTTTTTAGTCAATAACTAATCACCAAATAATTCATGATAAGTATTATTTCACTTTTAAATATTTTTTAAGTGCTTCATCTTTTTTATTTGTTGGAATTGTAACTGTATGATTTGTAACAATGTTTTGTGTTTCTGCAAATTTAATTTCCACTAAAATAAATGTGTTCCAAATACACTGAAACTATTTTGTAATTATTAAAAAAATTACAAATAATTTAAACTATCAGTATGGCAGACTTGGATCGTTGTCATAATGAAAATTATGTGGTACAATTCAACTTGGAATTCAAAATATTGGAAACTGACAGAAAACATCATGTTACACTATAATTGGTTGTGAAGTGTGATTAGTATCTTTGTCTTAGACAAAGAATTCTGCAATAACTAGAATGAAAGTGAATAATATGAATACTGAAATAAAGCCCTGTATACATTATTGTGTTTACTTTGTTTCTTCAAAATGCCATTTCAATTATTTGATTTGAAATGTCTAGAAAATCTGGATAAAGGACCTACTGTGTGAATTATGTTCAATATGTTTCGACAGCGAACATATAAGTGAGTGTTGTTGTATCCAACATGTATGGACAATTGACGTACAAGTGAGAATTGTTGTATCCAACATGTATCAACAGTAGACATACCAGTGAGAATTGTTATACCCAATATGTATATACTATTGACCATTAAGTGTCAAAGGTGATTCATGAGTTATTGTTTCTTATCTGAGTATTCCTGCAACATTCTCTTATTTGATTTTACTCTCTATTTTAAGAAACTTATCTTTTTTATAATAATATTTGAGTTCTCATTCTATTACATAATGAATTATCTAATCATTAGCCCAAAAATACTTTAATGAATTAACTGATTGAATTCCAGTTTTAAATACTTTGCTTTTTAAATTATATGATTTTGACTTAATTTAAAATACTAAAAGTCATTGAGCTTTAAATAATTTATTCTGCATAGTATATTTTTTCATAAATAAAGAATTCTGCATTAAATGAAATGAATTCTGAAATACCATATGAATTGCTAAATGTAATAAGAAGTCATGTCCAATGGAAAACCTATTGACATTTAGCGATTCATACTTTATTGTGATTGCTTGGAAAGTTTCACTGCAAGAGTGTCTGAAGAAAGGTGTACCAAATGTATTTATTATGTTTTAATGTATTATAACATGTTTGGACTGTAAACATACCAGTGAGAGTTATATCCAACATGTATTGATAATTGATCTGCAGTTGATAATTGCTATGAATAATCTATATCGACAGTGGACTGTTAAAGGTTGAAGTTTATTCATAAATTAAATTTTCTGGCTCCTGGGCATTTCTGTATCACTGTGTGGTATAGTTTTATCCTCCGTTTTTAGAAACTCTCAGTCTTTTTTAAATTCAGATAGGACTTTTCCTTTTATTGTTAAAAAATAAATATCTTTTCATGCATTTTAATAGTAACTTTACATCAATATTCAAATTCTAACATATTCATTCTAAGTTAAGAAAATGGTTATTACAGCAAATATGCAAATTTTAATAATTTATTCATATTTTTTCACTTCTAATTTATATTTATTACATCTGTATTTCCCAAATTTTATTTTAGTATTGAAATGTTCAGCTGTTTCATTTTTAATTCCATAAATATTATTTAATCAAATATCTATAAAATGAATTAAAATTTATTGTTAAATTTTAATGATACCTACCTATGTTTTAATTCATATTTTAAAAATATATATGTGTTTTGAATTTACATTTAGAATAATATTTTCTTAAGAAGTTTTGCTCTAAAAAGTTTGCATTAAAAAAATTAATAATTTATGAACCATTAAGAATAGAGCCATGACTCTTTTATAGAAATGCTCAGAAGAATTTTTTTCCTTTTATCACATTGAAAACAAATATTTATCAACAGCTGGTGCTATAGGTAATTGTAAGCAACTGACTAAAATTTAAGTAGGGTTATGGATGCTATTCAATAACACTTTGCCCTAAAGTACTATCTGTTAAAAAGAAACTATTTTTTAGTTTTCTAACTTTTTGCGGAGCATGTTTTTGAAACAATATGTCCTCTTTTAAATTGTTCATGACTTAAAAATTTTTTAAATTCTGTGTTTTTTTCGTCATCCTGCATTCAAAGAAACTTTTAACTAAAATAAATTACATACTTAACATTTGAAAGTACATTGCCCTTATGCCAGTTTTTTGTGCCTCTTGTATCCTTTCTAGTGAACTTAAGAATGATATTAAAAATATTGTGATGCCATACTATTTATACAGGAATGCAATAACAGTTTTCTAAAAATATTTCCTTTATTTTGTTTTCTATTGTCACAATTTACTATTTTAGAGTGTTACATGATTGCAAATTCTTTGATCTAGGGCATTGAAGTAAAGACATGTTTTTAAACAGCCATATAATTGACTTTTACGTGATATTTCTGAATTATCTTAAATATGTTCTACACAACTTTTACTCGTTTTTCCTTCCAAATTGTCCTATGTATTTTTTATTTTATTTCAGTTTGAACCTCACAAAAGACTTCTGTATAAATATCTAATCTAATTATGTAATATTTACTTATTTATCTAATTATATTTTCCCAAAATTTATCTGAGAATTGGTTAAAATCTTTAGTTCCTATAACTTATGTGCTTTTTAATATCTCAATTCCAAGCAGACTACGATATGTCAATTGAGTATATGTACTATATAGTGCCAAACTAAGCTACTACTTCATGCAGCTGCATTTTGTTTAAGATTACTTAATTTTTTAATATATTTATAGTGATAAATACTGTGCATTTATTTTCATCCAGTATTTATCATTTTTCATAATATTTCTAAATTTCATTACATTATGCATTATTTATGAAATTTGTTTAAATTTCCAACCCTAAAATTTAAAATGAAAATAATTTTTAAATATTTGATACAACTCAAACTTAAAAATCCTCTAAACCGATTTCTTTTAATAACGAAATTTCAAGAACCATGTTTTAAGAGTTGGTTTAAACTAGTTACTAGTATTAAATGAAACCAGATATTATAATAATTATCTTATTAATTGACAAATTTGATCGCACCCAAGTGGCTAAAGAGCCTCAAGCAGCTTGCGAACCACGGTTTGCAGGCCACAACTCTAAACTAACCTTGTCTATTTAAAATTTTCTATGTTTATAATATTTTGAGATATTGATGCCTTTTATTCAATATTTTCTGTTATAAAAATATTTAGATAGCATGCACAAAAACAATTTATGAATTACTTTAACTAGTTTTTTTTTTTTTTTTGCAGTATGGCCCTTGCACAACAAAATTTAAAACCAAATAACCTTAAATCATTTTTCGTTTAAAAAACTGTATTACATTGTTTTAATGTCATTACAATTGATTAATTAGTTTCTATAATTAATTATCTGATGTGGTAATGTCATTGTAAACATGCAAATTTGATTTATGAGAAGCAATGTGAAATTTCTATGTTGCACAGTATTTTTCCCTTTTCATATTAGTTACAACCATGCAATAGATTTTTCAAAAGAAATATACAAGAGCCACAGATAAGTGAACTTTAATATGTGTTCTATGGGCTATTAATGCTACATTTTGATTTAAAAAATTCAAATGAGATAAAAATTGAACTACTTAGTATTTGGGTAGTTTTGGCAATGAGCTTTTTTTGTACTATGAACAAATTTTCAAAACAGTTTATGCTGAAAACATGAACCAGTAGTTGGAAGTTATTTTCTTGTAGTGACCATGCTACGAAAACTAACAAAGTTTAAACTTTTTTAATTAAAAAGTAATCCACTGATATACTTTACAATTATATCCAACAATTCCTATTTTAAACTATTTAAATCCACTTAACATTTTCTTTTAACATTAGGTGTTAAAATACTTTGATTTTTTTTATAATAATGGTGCTAAATTTCCCAAATGGGAATATAATGTTTACTCCTTATAAGAAATAATTAAACTTGTATAATAATATCATTAAAATTCCATTGAAATTGTATTTTACTTTTAAATATATGATAATATACAATTCTACTTAAATTTCCACTGATATACGGACCACAGAAAGCATTGTTTTGACACATTTTTGTATTTGATCATGAACATTTTGTAGACATTAGTCTTTCCTTCTCTGGGTTGAAAGGGCTATTGTCTACTTCCTTCAAAATAGGCTATGGAAAAGTGGTAGGAAAACTCGTTAAGTTTCGTCAAGATTAAAAATTAACAAGAATGGACTAATGAACATAATTCAATATGCTACAGATAACAGCATAAACTTAAAAGTGCCCCTGTTCTCTTCACTTTTATATTTTGTTTCATTTGCATTTTATCACTTTCTTTTGAAATGTCTATTTTAAACTTGTTTTTATTTCTCATTGATTTTACTACGATTTTTTAAGTTATCTCCATAAACAAAATTCTTCAATTCAAATTAAACAAATATTTAATTTACCTTCTATATGTATATATATATATGTAGAAGGTAAATTAAATATTTGTTCATATCTCAATGTATGTTTTAATTTAAAATTTATTTTCAATGTTTAAAATATTGATGCATACAAAATTTGTGATGAAATTAAACAGGAGCTTTTAAGTGTCAAAAATAGACTAGTGACAAAATTTTAAGTAATTAAAATTACAAACTGAAATATTATAGCAGGTTTAAAAAAAGAAATGTTAGTGTTTTCTAAACTGTGCATTCCTTTTAGGCACATTTAAATTATTCTGTGGCAATGTAGTAAATGTTAACATTTATGTTATGTGATGTATAATTTATTTACTGTGTTAAAATTTATCATTTATACATATCTGATCTTGTTTTTAAAGTGACTTGTGAGTATTTTGTAAATGTCATTCATATATGGAAAAATAAAGATAATTCATGTATCTTAAAAAGGATTTTCTTTGTCAATACATTTTATTTAATTAAATTCTAGTGAAAGTATCAGTTTGCAATTGGAATAAATCTGAGCCAATAATTTCATTTCACAGCACTTCAAAAGTAATATAGTAAAAGAATACCTTTGTGTGTAATAAAAGAAAACATTTAGTAACGAAAAATAGTTCGCTTTATGATATTCCCGAGATTTACTTAACCTACCCAATTATATAGTAGTATTCTATTGATAACACATTCAAATTAGTGCATAGCAAGGAAGCAGTATTAAATTTTTTTTTTTTTCTTTAAGGAATTACAAACTAATATTTAAATATGAATCCTTTATAGCGAAATTTTTTTTTCATAAAGTGCCCACGCAATAATTACACCAAGTTATGCTCGTTGATTGTTGCGACCCTCTTTTTTATTATTTGTTAAGACGAGGTAATCTCGAATAATTTATAAAACAATTATAATGAATTTTGAATGCAAATATAGTGTATTTTTTAAATCTTAAATATGTTACAAACAACCAAGTCATGTCCATAGACTAGTTGTTAATGTGTAGTTGATAAATGGCTCAATATGTGCTTGCAAATATACATTTTAATCTGTTGGAAAAGTACTTTCTTTACTTGGTAGGTCAACAACCTATTTTTATGCACAATAACGGCTAATCAGGCCGGGACCTACAGCTTAACGTGGATTCCGAACCACAATGAACATCCATGCCTAATCTGGGATTTGAACCCGGCACCTTTGGCATGAGAGACCAGAGTGCTAACCCCACAGCCATCAGATGGGCTTCTTTATTTGGAGAAAATACTTTTAAATGATCTCGATTAATACCGACATTGCATTAATGAAAATAAGCTAAATAAAAGTAATTCCAACTTTAATTTTATTTAATTTCAGTGTTAAAATGTATGTTTTTAGGAGAGTAATCATCTTAAATTTGTATGGATATATATATTTTCGATTGAATTTTTAATGAAGATAAGTGCTGCTGCCAGTCATTTGCCCTTGAGTTGATACAAATAGATTTTAGTAGTTAATAACTATGCATCTATTTTGCAATTGGTTTCAACATATTTTCTTTAAAATATTAATGGTAATTTGACCAAAATATAGAATGGTTTAATTATTGAAGAAAAACAGATTCCCAATGATCAAGCATTTTATTTTTATTTATGATATATCAGCACCAATATAGCTACATTTATATTTTATTTTACAAAACATTTTTACAGAAGCATACCAAAGACAAAATGTCATAGTAATAGCTATATTTAAAAAGAAAATCTCTATGCTTTATATATAATTTCATTATATTTTTACTCCATAAAAAAGAAAAAAATATTTTTATGTTATAAAATAACTCATTTCTTATTTTATAAAATTTATTTTCCATTTTTACATTTTATAAAATAATTTTTTTTTTAGTATTTTAATTGTTTTTATAAGACTCACTGAGATTCGTCACACTTTCGTCTCATGAATCAACTTCTCATATGGAAACTTCTATAATAAATTAGTGAAACCACATGAAATATAATTATCTGAATTTACAACCAATAAATAAATATCTACATCTCTAGCGCCTAAAGAATGTCAGGAAAGTCATTTTTTATGAATTCCAATGTATAAAACAAGTTAATTAGTTCATATATATAAGACTCTTTTGGCTAAATTATTTTAAATAAATTTTTTGAACAAGTGCAATACATATGCTTAAGAATCAGCAGTTATCAATGTTTCAAAGTGTAAGTCACCATAATTCAACAGAACATTAATTATCAACATCTCATAATGTACTGAACAGGAACTTGGGAATCGAATGTAATAATGTAGATAGATGTTTTCCATATGAAATGAATATCCATAATCTTAATGAAGAATGATTTCATGAATTTAAAACATAGGTATTTCTCTTCATAATATATAGTATGTATATATATTCTATATCAGTTATATATAATATTAAGTCACAGAAACAGACATAGTGGCAATTTCATTAACATTTAAATATATTGCCAAAAATAAACCTTTCGATGAAGCCTGTCAAAAATATAATTTCTCTCAAGATTCATTGAAGTGTTGATGAAAGTAGATATAATTTGAAGTAATGCATGACAACTTTCAATTTAGTGGTCACATTTCAATCTTTAAGAACTCATTTATAAAAATGTCATGCACAACACACACAATATACTCTATATTAATTATAAACACATATTCCCCCTGCATTTTAAATACAAAAGGTACATTGCATTCAATGAATCCACATGTCAACACTTCTTTTGAATCATGAGTCTACTCATAAAAATCCTTCATCATGAGAATCTTCATTGCATTCTCTCATAATTAAAAAAGCTACATTAAGGAAAACATTGCACATAAATGACGACCTAGTATTATCGACCCAGTAAATAACGTCCACCTTTACCATTTATTTAAGCTAACATATAAAAATTAGTGCATATAGACTAGTTGCTCAGTAAATATGGGCCATTTTAAGCCATGGCCATTTCACAAACATAAGTACTTTTTTAACACAAGTGAAATTGGTCTTAAAGAATGTATTTATATGGTATATACAATGCAAAAAAAGATCAAAATTCAAAAAAATACAGTTTGAATCTTGAAAAGAGTTAGAAAACAACTCAAACAAGGTATTTGTAACAAAACTTATTAATTTTCAATTCCAGTGGTAACAGAAAAGGGTCTCTACTGACTCTACTGATGTAAATCTTTGCAATCTTTCATAAAAGATAAACAATGGAGTTCAATGTAAAAGGGATACCCTGATTTTTTCCAGGCACTTTTTGTTTCAATGACATTTTAAGTTTATTTATGATACCTAAATGCAAAGTAAAAGCTAAAAGTGCCCAATATATATATATACCAGCACCTATTAAACATTCACAAACACAAGAGTGATTTAATTTACATTCGATTTTGGACTAGTTAAATTTGGAAATGAAGGAAAATTTGAGAATGAAATTCCAGTAAAATACTCTGAAATGGAGATAAAAATTAATTTACAAGAAAAACCTCATGACTTCCCCAATTTCTTAAATAATTATTGAAAGTATTTGAAGCACTCATTTTAATTCAGTATACCTGCATTAAAAGTAAAAATGCCAGTCTTTATTAATGTCCTAAAAAGGGTTTTTCTAGCTGAATGAGTTTGGCACTCCACATTAAATCACTCTTAATATCACCAAAAGAAAAAAAAATTAAATTATGAAATCTTCATTATAACATAACAAAAGTATCTCTTCATTCTAATGATTATGAAACTAAGTAAAACTTATACAAATATTTTAAGAACAAAAATTATATTTTAAGAACAAACTTGATAAACTAACTTTCTTTCATTTAAATTGAAATGTTTTCTGTTAATTAAGTTTGTTTTAAAATATTTTCTGAAGGCAAGATGAAACTTGAAGTTTAAGGTATCGATGTGCAAAACGTTTTTTTTTCCCCCACAATATTATTAAACATTCTATCATAATGGAAATTGTCAACAATCTTAATTATATTCAGTATACAATAAAAGTTAATTTATCTTCATTTATTTTAACTTTATATAAAGTAATTTGTATCAATCATTAGAAATTTCTCACATTTATACATTTTTGTGCATAAAATGCCAATATGTTTTAATGTAAATGTTTGTGCTTTTATCATATTAGTCGTGGATTTCCTCAAACTATTTTATCGATAATCATCCAAAGTACATGCTTTTATTACTGTCCAAGTCCAAATTAATTGTAGCAGAAGCGATAAATAAGATATATATATTTGAAGATATGGAATTTTTATTTAATAATAAAATATGCTAGTGAAAGTTTGATATTTATAATCATGATGCAAAATAAAGGTATAACTGTATGAGAGCACTGGTTGAGAAATTGGACGTTTTATTAAAATATTAACCAAAATAACTTTTAAATGTTCTGTAGACATGACCTTTTAGCTTCCATAAACACTGAAAAACAAGTTTTTCATAAAAACCAATAATAAATTTAAACAAAATATACTATTTGACAAACAAAGTAACAATGTGAAGAGGAGGACATAACAAAGAAAAACATAATTGACGATTTTGGCTGCAAGTAATAATTAGCAGAGTTCAAATTCTGAAGCTTGTCCACAGAAATGCATAAGGTAACCATGACACAATGTTTTCATCCAACATGTTGATTTAGATGAAGAAACCGATGAAAGAAAATAGCAGTCTCTGGATACAGTGGATAATATATTAGACAAAAGCACAAGAAGTACAGCAATCCACTTATTCTTAACATAGAGAACATTTCATGCTTCAGAACACTCCAATTTTCTGTAATAAAAGTAGTAACATTTTAAGTTTACGCTACCAAAATGTTAATATATCCATTTTATTCATTAATAGTACAAATGTTACTTATCACATAGTTTTTACAAAATAATGTTTTATGGTGGAACTCAATTGTGTTTTGAGCAATAGTTTTAAAGTATATTCATAAGGCCATCACATGTATAACTAATTTTAAATATTAGTAATCTACACTTAACTAAGTGTTTTAATATTAAAAACTCAAAGTGAAAATAGCTTCTTTCTTTCTCGTGTAAATTTTCTGTCATTAAATTTG
This sequence comes from Linyphia triangularis, assembly GCA_963978545.1. NCBI lineage: Eukaryota > Metazoa > Arthropoda > Arachnida > Araneae > Linyphiidae > Linyphia > Linyphia triangularis. Next base: position 37,502,811 of record OZ021733.1, on the reverse strand, counting down.
GTAGTTGAAATATCTTTTTTTTTTTACAATCGTATGCAGCACAGATAAATTTTTTATAATGAATTGTCTAATAAATACAAGATTTTGAATGAAAAGTTGCACAACAAATTCATTTATAAATTTGTATTACATCAAACAAAGTAAATTATATTTTGCAAATATTTATAAATTTTTATGTTTACTATACAATACTTGAAGACAAATTGAAAACATATAAAGAGTTTAATGAACATTAAACTTAGAAATGAAGTAAATTTACAATAAACAAATGAGGATTCATTTTTGTCGGTATCACAAATACATATGAAAATGTAATTTTCATTCTTTTACTGTGGAATCATATTTATGAAAGTGGAATTTTCATAAATATGAAATATATATATTTATAAATATGAAATATATATATTTATAAATATGAAATATATATATTTATAAATATGAAATATATATTTATGAAAATGTAATTTTCATAAATATGATTCTGCAAACGAAATTTAGTTAACTGGTTCAAGAATTAAAAATATTATATGTACATAGTATTAAATGCTAAATAAAATTAAATTACTATAACTTACTGGAATGTAAAAGAACTCTCAACTAGGCAATGTTGCTACCTTCCTTTGGCTGAAAGTTAAAAGAAATATGTTCAACGTTCAAAAATTGAAACTGTTTAGAAAATTCATTTAAAATTTGTGTAGATAAATATTCCATACTCACCATCTCTGCTTTCAAATGTGTCAGTAGACATTTCAGATCTACTGGAACCACTTTGTCGCAGAAACTAAAATATAAAAAATCTAAATTTTAGTAAAATTATTCATGCACTAGCAGTAGTAAAGATATGCACAAAAAGAGTTGTCAACAGGTATGATATATTTTATGACGAAAAACTAATTTTAATAAACTTACAGGTGAATTAGGAAATGTCTGCGTACCAGCATTACGACTCCTCTTGCTGTCATAATCATTCAAAATGGATTGTAGATGTTTTAATTGTGACATAAGAGATCTAAAAAAACAAATACGACCAACAATTCATCAGAGGAATCAGTACATTTTCTTTCTGTGAAAGAAGTAACTAACATATTCTTTAAAATGTGCCTATTATTTGCATAGTAGTTTATAATATAGTTTTTATAGAAAGTATAACATTCAATATGAAAAAAATATGGAATTACAAATTTGCATTTTTAACACAGATAATATTTTATTACATTTTAAGAGAAAAAAAAATTGTATAGTTTCTAAGCAAAGGAAAATAAAACGATGGTTAATAATCTTACTTGTTGTTTCCTTCCAGGTAATCCAATTTCTTCTTATAGTCAGTGTTTTCACTAGAAAGAACTTCAACCCTACAAAACATTTGAATAATCAGTGACAATGTTATGAAATAAAAAAAAATTCTAAATGCAAGGACGAAATCAGTATTTATACCTAGGTGCAAATTCACTCTAAAATGAATAAAACAATCAAATCAATGATGCTTCACCTTATTTTAAAACTAAATGGCATCTTCATTTCTAATGATTAATTTTTTTTGAAAAACAGGTGCTACTCATGCTATTTAGTGAGGCAGTGAAACCTCAAAGTACAAAATATAAATGCTAATATTGTCTTTAAATCACCTAGAATTTGTGATTCAATGTCGATGGTACTTTAGGAAAGCACAAAGTCTATTGTAATGTCATTTGTATTGCAAGTATAATGCCGATTGTAATGTAAAAGTAGTTATTGAAATTCAATGGTACCATGAATTTCAATCTGACTTTATATTAATCCAGTCATGTAAAGTACTTACTTTTTTTCCAAAGCATCCATATATTCTTTCTTCTTTCGCCTGCTTTCCTGAGCAGATATCTAAAAATAAAGCAAAATGTTTAATTTTCAAATATTTTCTTACAAATGGATTATTAAATATAAAATGCTGAGAACGGGAATAAATTGAGGAATTTTCATTTTCACATTGCCCCTACAATTGGGAAATAAATTTCTTGTATATGCCTTCTATTTTAACTATCTTCATAGAATTTTTAAACATAATATATACAATACGATTGATGATAATTTTCAAAAGGAAAACAAAGTTATTAAAAAAAATTATAACTTATAACAGATTAAAATTATTTTCTTATTTAATAAATAAGGGAATGATTTTTCAACTGATCCTCAGAGTATTGAAAAGGCTCTTTCGAGCAAGATTGACTATTTTAATACATCTTATTCAACTAACAGTCCTAGAATTTTGCAGAAACGTTTATACTTTGAATATTTAAAATGAAACTTCAATTCCTTTTCAAGCAATTCTACTCATTCTAATTGTATTAATCCACAGATTGTATTTCCAAAAAATGAATACAGGCATAGTTATAAGATGGCATTTATATAGCATTTAATAAATAAAAAAAACTCATTTGTGTTAGTTAAATAAAACAAAATGTACCTTATTTTTTATTTTCCTCCTTATTTTCTTTAGAGAACGTTCTTCCGCCTTTGTGAGGGGCAATTTTTGTGGAATGTGATAGCCTTCAGCTAATAAAGTCCTTTTTTCTTCATCTGTCAATTGTAAGACTCCTGTTGCTCCTTTCTACAAGGAAGAAAACAAATTTTAATTTGTTCAGAATGCTGATTTTGAAAATTACCTTTTTATGTGTGATTAATGACCAATGAGTTTGGTTCAGGGTGAAACCGTTAACCAAATAAGAAAATTTATTTTGAAATAATTATTTGAAATAATATTTTGTCCATCATAAATCTGAAAGATATATTTAATTTTAAAAAGCATAAGTAATTACTCTGTAATTGTTGGTATATATTGCCTCAATTTTATCTTTAATAATTGCATTATCAAAAAAGGTCTAATAATTCTTTAATTACTGATTGTTGATGAGATATTTAAAATAAAAACTTTCCCAGTGCAGGGCACAAAAATATTCCCTAACTGTCTGACTGCAGATCAGAGATGTTTGAAATTAAACCATTAGCAGTTATAGGCAAGAAAAGGAATTCCTCCCTACTTACTGAATACTTGTGATAGGTAGTTGATATCAAACCATTAGCAGTCACAGGGTAAGAAAAAAAGTAATCCTCCCTACTTACTAAATGCTTATCAAAGGTGGTTGATATCCTGGGGCTTATTTGCCATAAGGCTCACAAGGCCTGAGCTTCGGACCCACGAATTTTGGGGGTTTCAAAACACCTTAAAAATACTAAATTATTATGAAATGATCAATATTTCATTCAGTGCACTTGATCAATGCCATAAAACATAATATATTTTAATAACTAATTAATTATACAAAATATTAACGACATTAATTTAATCAAAATGATAATCAAAATTATCATTAATATTTAAATAACACCAACAATCTTCAATGGGGGTACCATCTACTATTTTGTGCCTATAGTAATCAGTTTTCTAAATTGATCTCTGTCAAAGCATTAGCACTCATAGGGCAAGAAAAGGTAATCCTCCCTGCTTACTGAATGCTTATCAAAGGTAGATGTTATCAAACCATTCGAAGTATAGGGCAGGGAAGTACTTTCGACTTACTGGCTGACTGCTGATCAGAGGTGTTTGGCTGTTCGAATGTTTGGAGGATGATACAGGCAGCACTATCTTGGCATGAGACTTGCGTCCGAATCCGTGTCCGGTCGGAGTGGATGAAGATGAGAGAAGAGGTGGAGAAGAAGAAGGATGCTGAGAGGAAGATCCACCGTGGACTGGAGAGAGGCTACCCTCGGAATCACTGCCATTACACGAGGGCGGCGTCGGAGGAAGAGGGAATCCACTGGCTGAAAAACAGATTCAAAAACTAAGAAAAACTGTCTCAAAAAGTTACTATTGATCAATGAGTTACTCTTTCAAAATATGGAGGTAGTGTAAATTCCTTAATCCTACCATTCAAAAGTTGGTTAATTGTTCGGTGGGTTTGTTTGTACGCTCAACGACCTATTTTTATGCACAATGGTGGCGGCTAATCAGGCCGGGACCTACAGACACTGTAGATTCCGAACCACAACTATGCCTAACCAAACATCCATGCCTAACCCGGCACCTTTGGCATGCTAGGCCAGAGTGCTAACCACACAGCCATCATTCATTTAAAAGACCATTTAACAATGATTTGTTGGCTAAACAATATTCTTGTTCACTATAACCGCCAAACAGACCAGGTTGGTTGTATTAACATTTAAACATAGATTATAAACCACAACAGTCATCCAAGCCTATCTAGATTGGTTGTTTGGTGGGTTAAGTAGCACAATATACTTCTCATGTCACACTACACCGAAACATCATTAAAATTTGTAGTATAGAGAGTGAATTAAAGCAGAAGGGGCATGTTTACTTAGATTCCTACAAGAAAAAACTTCTGCATTTGCGTCTTGAATGCGGGAATACCCGGAACTTCACAATCGAGATACGAAAACCCATATTACAACTGTGGTGCATGAAGTAATTTTTTAAAGCAGAGTGTCAAATCATGTTACAACATCTGGTCTATGGAGAGAAGTTCAAATTTTGAGGAGTAAAGGTATACTTTTTCATGTAGTCCTTACTCGTATTTACGTTTTGAATACAAGAAAGCACTTGTATTCAAAACAGGACAATTCAATAGCCATCGAGTCTACCGATATTCGAAAGCCGCAGGGTGAAAAATGAATTCCAGACTACTTGATATCTAGGACAGATATCGTACTGATGAGACATAAAATAAAAACTTTGAATTAGTATTAATGCATTAATTACAAAATGCAATTTGTGATTCTTTAAAATTTGTTGTGACAAATTTCTCTTCACTTCAATAATAACACAGGTACAAAATTAAGCTGACACTGTTTAGAACAGTTTGGAGAAGAGTTTTAATTTGCGCAAATGATGCTTCAAGGGCAATTATTTGACAAATTCAAATGAATTTTTTTTTGTCTAAAACTTCACTCACTTCACAACTTTCCTGATAAGGTTAATCGAGCAAAGTATACATTCCATATACGAATCCTTAAAGTGCTATATTTCTATTTGATGGCTAAAATTTGCACTAATGTTCATTTCTATTTCAGATATAATTTTACCATAGTCTAAATAGCGTGATTACCAAACTTTTTGAAGGTATGTTGATTAGAACGGGTTCTAAATAAATTTAAACAAGCGCACTTTACATAAAGCTTTCCTTATTATTGCTGCGCCTAAATTTCCTAAGGGTTCACTTTTCTGAGAGGAATCACTTTTAACTAACCACAATTAATTTTATTACAATTCAGGGTGATTCTAAAATGTTTATAACTTTGTATCATGATCAACATATTCAGAAAGTACAGTGGTAATTTAAAGCTAAAGCGTTTCTCAATAGTGCCATACCTCGCTTTGAGCTGGAAATGAAAATTTTAAAATTGTGTTTAATGAAAATACTAGGTATAGAATTCTCACAGCCCCACTCAAGATTTGAAACTTATTATCAGACTTTGAAGCCATAAAAATGTTTAGAATCTCTTGTTCCCATTAAATTATTGTTTAAGTTGGAGATGTTGATAGCAGTATTTGCATTGTGCATCATATCGCTTATTCGGTGGAACATAACAATGACACAAATCATGGGCATACTGGCCATAGGGATGTTTATTGCAATTACCGGGCCGGTCAGTGTAAAAAAAGGACCACGCAGTCCGGTACCGAAGTTATATAGAAAGAAAAATTGAGGGGGGGGAAAAAAAGGGGGGGAAATTGAGTAATTGTCATCCTAAATGTTTTTTCAAAATCCCAATGCATTCAAATTCAATGTTGTATTTAGAATAATAGATGCACTTAGATTTATATATTATCATATTACGAATTTTTACTTAACTTATAACTTCTAACGGCAAATATATATTATCATTTCGGATGTCATTTTCTAGTAAACATATTGGTTATATTACTGGATTTTCTTAATTCTGGAATTTAGATTTATTCTTTTTTAGTTTTTGCAATAAACTATCAAGGGTTTATGGAAACCAAGTTCACTCAAAGAGGATATAAATAGTAGAGATAACGAATATTTTCTTTAATAGGACTGATTATTAAAACAATTCAATTAATAAAAATTTATAAATAACACTAATTATTGAATTTAATTATAACTATAAATATTTAAATAAAATACATTAATCATTAAAAATATTTAGTTATTAATATTAATTATTTAATTATTGGAATTATTTTATTATTAACTATAATTATTAAAGTTTGACTAATAATTATATATAAAACTTGGGGCGGCATAACTTTAAAATCACAGGGCCGATATTATGTCCTTTGATATAAATGCATAAGCTTGGTGAAATTAAGATCAACACGTTGTGTCATCAGTGTAAGGAAGCAGGGGACAGGGGGTCACATCACCATATTATTGTAGTTCGCGTTCAGTATGCTAGAAAGTCGTTACTGAAATGGCGCGATATTGCAACCTCTCTTGAGAGTAACGTTTCTGCAGGTTGTACCTTGTTAGATGAATGTGGTCTAAGATAGTACATTGACATAAGTGCTACCCGTGAAGCCTCAGGAATCTTTCTTCAGAACAACGTTTTTACAGGTTGCACCATGTTAGATGAAAGAACACCTGTGGTTTTCTTAAGGTAGCACTTCGACATGCTACTCGTGAAGGCTTATAAAGATCTTCGGGGTGCAGCTTGCAGTGAAACAACGACGGACTTGAGAGAATAGTAGTTTTCCAATAAGTTAAACAATCTCCCGAACCACATCGTAAATTGTACTGGAGTCAATAGTTTTAAAAGACAGCTGGATCTATAACTGAAGGAGATTGTTCAGAAAAGTTGAATTGGACCAATCTAAAAGGGCCTTGGGCTTGCTGTTGGTCTTCATTTTTGTATTTGTTTTTGCCAGTATACACTTTTGGTTGGTTGATTGTTTTCAGATTATCTGGCGCCGTCAGCGACACGTGGGCTATAATGCGCCGAAACATTCGTCATTAGACAAGCCAACATACATTTACAAACACCCATGCCTAACACTGGATTCGAACCCGCAGCCTCGCTGTCTAGAAGCTAGCACGCTAACCACTATACCGTTTGGTCTGCAGTATACACTTTTGAAACTAACAATTATGCACTTGCTTTTGAAGGAGTAATTATTGAGTTAATAGAATGGAAATCAAATCATGATTGTATGCTGTTTACGATACTGTTTACAATCATAAGCGTCACTAGGAAGGCTCAAGGGGGTGCACTTGCACTCTTTAGCATTTGAGTTGGTTTGTACGCTCAACTACTTATTTTTTATGCACAGTAACGGCTAATCAGGCCGGGATATACAGCTTAGAAATTCCGAACCACAACGAACATCCATGCCTAGTCCGGGATTCGAACCCGGCACCTTTGGCATGAGAAACAAGAGCTCTAACCCCACAGCCATCAGGTGGGCCTATCTAGCATTTGAGAGTAAAAAATAAAGTGAAGGGGCAAAATGAAATTCAGAAGAAATAAAAAGTAAATTACAGGTTTTTAATCATTCATATGGACAGAAAATTATTGCATATCTATTAATACTTCAATAAAAAACCTCATTTAAAAAAATCTATGTTGGATCAAAATGCACGTGGAAATGTTTTGCGGCCATATTTACACTTTTAAAGTAATTTGAAAAACTAGTTTGTTACGTGTATCTATTACAAGGATTTAATCCTGATTTTTGTGTCTCCTGTAAAATTGCAACAGTTGCATTTATGTTATTGTTTTACCGGAAAAGCAATATTGTGAATTCGAGTTAAAACTTTAATTTTAAAAGGAAGTTCTAGTAAGAATCATTCCCTATATTCGCAGTATTACAATCTTCTAGCTCAGTGCGTTTAGAAACTACTTCGTATAAAACCATGAAATTTGGTGAGTGGGTATGAAAAAGATCATTTAATGAAATGATATAAATTGTTTTCATTTAATGTCTATCTATTATAAATGAAAATAGTAAAAGACAAAACCAGGTGGAGCCACTGCATATGCATAGACGTAAAGATTTCAAATATAAAATAAAGTATAGTAGACGCTGTTTTCGATGTTTTAATTTAAATCATTTTATTAAGGTATACATATACAATTGAGATGATTTTCTTTAATTTTTAGATAATAATTTCAAACTTTTTGGCAGTATATCAGAATTAAAAATGTTGCATTTATATATATAAACTTTTTTTTTTCCGTCAATTTTTTAATCAGCTAATTCCAATTAAAGTGACTAATTAGGACATTATTAGAACATACATGAATAAACTTGTAATTAACTTAGAAATATGATTTTTACTGCAAATAAAATATATTATATTGACTCATGTTTCTATGGAGGATTTTGAATTTGGCTGCAATATTTATTTAATTATAAATTTTTAAATAAAAAGTTTACAAAAATACATAGTTTTTAACAAGAAATTAAGATTAAAATATTAAACAAAAATGTGTTTATAACAATATATGTTAGATTCTTCATAGAAAACACGTTCACTACTTGTGTCTTCAGAGCAAAATTTGAATTTTGTAAATCGGACAATTTATTATGAAGTTATAACCGTTGGCGTAAAGTCATACAAAATGTCATTCTTCAGAAAACGCGTTTAAAGTTTACTACACTAATGAACGTGATACAAAACAGGTTCACAAAACCCACTGTAATTTAAAAAGTAAATTGAGTCTCAGAAAGAAAATGGTATTATTTTAAAGGTAATGAATTCGGAAATATTTTAAAACAAAAAAACAAAAATGCAGACTTGAGTCAAATTTTGAAATTTCTAATGTATATATATACACCTTAAGTGGTCTTTTTTGTACCTACCCACCAAATGTCAAGGTTTTCTACAAAGTAGTTTCTAAATGCACTGGGCTAGAAGATTGTAACATAGCGAGTATAGGGATTGATCCTTACTAGGTCTTCCTCTCAAGTTTAAAGAAATATATGTATATTACTGTTCCTCAGAGCCAAATAACCCTACAGATTTTGTCTTGCAAGTTCGTTTTTCATCGAATCATAACAACGTAACTCACTAAAATTTTCTAAAGCGTTTAGTGAGAATTGTAACAGTGCATTATATAGGAGTTCAAAAGGAGTAGAATTCAGTTTTTCACTCTCCAGTAAAGTTGCCCAAATATGACTTAGGCCTTTTTCACGCGAGGCGGTTTAGTTGATTCAACTTAGTTGCTTGGTAAACTCTCAAACTAGTTGATTGCCGTGTGAACACTTCAAATAAAAAACTAATGAAAAATTAGCAGCATCAAATAAAAAACCAATGATAAAGAAAATATTTCGTAGAAGTGATCAAATAAAAACATTTCTGTTCGTTTTTTTAATAACAATTAGGCTTATAAATATATAATTTGTTTACTTAAAAAAAGTAAAATTTTTGTTTTAATTTTGGAGTTTTTTTTATCATTATTAACATTGGTAACAAAATAACAAAATAACTTCTAAACTTAAATAGTACCGACTACTTTATGGAGTAGACATCTGTATTTATTTATTTATTTATTTATTTATATCGATATTTACTTAATGTATATAGTTTGATAGTAACATATCGCTGGACTACTAACACATATTTCTTAGCTAAACTTTCCACATTGAAATTTGCAATGGCAAAGCTTTGCATAGTGAACTGGGTTGATTCAACTAAGCGACTGGTGTGAAAGGACGAATATCAATGTCATTTGTGTTTAATTAACTAGTTAGGAGGAGAACGTTAGCGGCACTTGTGCCTGCAAACAAACCACCTGGGCGGACGAGTTGACTGCTTGTGAAAGGATTCAGGCGATTTCTTGTCATTTCTCATATGGCTACACACCTTATCAACCGCCTGATGAACCAGTTGAATCAACTAGTTGCCTCGTGTGAAAGAGGCCTTAGGCTCGTTTGGTTCTAAGATACAGATTTTATAGAACAGACAGATTTTATAGAATCATTTGCACTAGGCCCATGAACATCTAAATAAGGTCTTGAATCTATCTAGTGAATCTTACTGGATAGCGATGGCTCCACTTTGATGTTGAGTTTTGGAAACAGAACATGCTCTCTGGACGATGATGGTCGAGCGGCCAAGACAATGGTTGGTTGCTTGAGAAGCGACTGGGGATGCAGAGGCGAGGCAGAATTCAGTGGCGGTGAAGGGGCGTTCAATAGAGAAGAAATGGTGGAAAGGCGGGGAGAACTGGGTGGGGGAGAGGGAGGCTCTTGCTTGATGAGGACATCCTCCGAGAAATCGGGCTGGCCGGTAGCTGATGTCATGGACACGGCTGGGAAACACTCTGCTTCCATGTCTGGAATATTAATTGGTTCGTTAGTATGAATATTATTGAAGCAGTCAATGTAATATATAAACAAACACGAAATTAAGGGGATATGGTATCCCTTGTTTTCACAAAAATAATAAAAATATAAATTTTCCATTTTTTGAGTGTTTATAATTTTTGAAACTTTCTCCTTATTCTGGCTAGTTTTTTAGCTGATCTGATAACTGAAATTGCAGAAAAACTATATTGTTACGGAGAATTCAGCATTGCTGCAATACCTCCTTTGATGTTTCGAACGCATTTTTCTCAGTTAGTGATTTTTGAAATTCCCACCTTACTCAAAATAATAAAATTTCAGCAAATATGAATGAAATGACTTGAAATTTTTTGCTTGTCATTCTCAATATCTATTTGACAAAAATAGGCAAGGATTTTTGGATAAAATAAAAACTTTTTTTTTTTTTACAAATTTTAATGTTGAAAAATACCCGTCTTTTTACATATAGGTACAGTAATTATAGTTCTTCGTGAAAACTATTTTACTTATTCTAAATCCGATGACCTAAAAAGTTTAGAGTATAATACTAAAAGCATTTTTTTTAAAACTTCAGAAAAAAATATTGAAAAATAAAAAAGATAGAATTTGAAATTTGATGATTTTTTTTAAAAAAATTAAAATTTAGAAAACTTAGAGAATTTTTTATGAGAGTAAATGATGAGAATGAGAATTAATATGAGAATTTTTTTAATAAAATGTAGTTTTTACTTGGTAATACTTGTAGGTAGATAACTAGTAGGTAAATTGGTACAATCAATAGCTTGTAATGGAATAATGCACTCAGGTTAGAAGGGAATTGTATTGTAAGGCGCTAACAAAATTATCAACAACAAAAAAAAAAATTCTCTGATAATTCTATGATTAAAAACCTCCCTAAGAAAATGTTGAGTGTTTTTTTGTACAGTAAGCAAAAAAAAAAAAAAAAAAAAAAAAAAAATACGAACGATGGCTATATCTTGTATTCTAATTGATAAAATAACAAAAGTCAAGTACCGTTGTAAATTGTGGAAGGTCTTTATTAATTGTATATAAATTTTTTTATCATGAAGGGTCAACTACATATTAAAACTGAACCAAACTTTAAAAAGTTCAATGACAACCCCATAATATTATAACACGTTTAGATTTAGAATCCAAAAAATCGTCTAAATACCAAATTTCATAATTTTGAAATGAGTGGTTAGTAATTTAAATGTCAAAAAAATGAGAAATTAATGTTAAAAAGAAAATTTGCTTTTTTGGCCATAAATTCTTGTCTAGTTAATATATTCTAGCAATTTTTATTTCAAATGATAGTTTAAGGCCAAACATAAAGAACATGCAACTTTTGTTTTATTAATTATTAAAAAACTGTTTAATACAAGTTTTAAATTTTTTTAAATAGAAACATTTTTTTTTGCTTTTACCAGAATTTTGTTCATTTCATTTTGACTTTTGGTTCTCAGTAGTTTAGCAAAAATATTAAAAAAAAAGCTTACTTTAAGGGACCGCGAAATAGATTACGTCTTGAAGCATGCAAAGCATTCGATTCTTCACCGATTCTTCATTCGATAAAGAATTTTGCCCTCAAGATCGTCCTAAAAATTTTTGCTCATAAGTGACGTGTTTCTCAACAAAATGAACTGAAACTTGAAATCTAGGGGTAAACGAGGTATTCTAAATCGAATAAAAACATAAAAAATAGGGGGTCGTATTGAAATTTTTAAAAATAGAGTTAAATTTACTTAGTATACAGTTCTCTAATAAGAAGAAATTTGCATTAGACATATAGAAAATCGTAAATAAAACATTTTGGTGCAAACCGCAAGATTCCACGATAATTAGAACAGAAGATATAGCCATCGTTCGGATTTTTTTTTTTTTTTTGTGCATACTGTGCCTCTCAGTATCCAGTGCTTCAAAAAGATCCACAAAAGAGGCATAATGAGCTGTAGAAACTTCTAAAATACCGAGAGCAATCCGCATTTTAACCCTTTCAACCCGAATTTCGCATGATTAAAATTTTACTACGAAAAGTCATTCAATTTAATATTGACATACTAAATGAAGAATACTATGATTTTAAAGTTTTTCACTTTTTCCGTTTTCTGGAAATCTCCTGAGACAATATATCCCAAGTTGACATAGTCGATTGGGACTATGTGTCGCAATCGACTAGGATATTATAATAATAACCATATATTTTTCATAAACACACATAACATATAGCCTTGTAGGAATTTGATCACTGCTGGTATATAGTCCCATTAGGACGTACGATATACGATTTGGGCATATACGATTGATAAAATATATTCTAAATAAGAATTTATTGAAAATTTCTAAAAAGACCAAATTATTACTTAATAAGAACTATTTTACGCTAAGTGTGGCCTAAATATAGTTACACTTATTGTAAAATTAAACGAATAAATAGATCAATTGAAACTAGAGTAGTGTGTGCTCAAAAACATAAGTCCGTTAATAGCAATCTGAGCGTGTTTTCAAGTTTCTTTAATCATATTGTTATTCCTTAAGTACTAAAAACATTAAACAAACAAAAAAATGTAAAAGTGGTATTTATTTCTACAGTAGGGAACGAAGTCCATCTCTAGGCCATTTAGGCCTATTAATGCCGAAACGGTTAAAGAGAAGCGCTTTCAGGGTTGTTTATCAATGGTAATAATGACTATAATTGGTTTGTTAAGGGGAACCCAGAAACCGCGAATCAAGCAGTTCTATAATACCATTGTAAATGTCTCAATTGCAGTCGTGGCTACTCATTTTTTAAATGAAGCTGCAGAGCACTGACATGCTGAGAATGCATCCTAGCGTCTTAAGAGGTAACATCGCTAAAATATCTGTTAGGAGAAGTGATGTTAATAAGATTTTTCCTAATTCACAAGTTGAGTTTTTAATTGTTTAAAAAGAAAACGAAGTAATGTTAAAATTTCTTTTAACTAGTAAAAAAAAATATATAATTCTCTTTTAAAAAATATTCTTAGATTACTTATCTATATATTGGTAATATCGATCTAAAGTTTAAGAAAACGTGGTGTCTAGAGAAACAATAAATTTACACTTGTGACATTCTAATTTTTTCCCCCATTTATAAAGGTATATTTACTCCATTAAGTATCCATATCACTGAATTTAATATTTCTTACAAATTGGTAAAGATTCCGAACCAAGTATAATCTTTACATTATAAGATAAAACTGAAATGTCGCGTACATCTCAGGAGATAAATTATTTTGTCATAGGTCGAGTTTGGAAAAAGTGTTCTTTGATAATTATAACATCACTTATAACAGTTTTCGTAACATGAAAGGGGCCTTTTATTTTATTCATTGTTATAAAAGATACTAAAGCACCAAAGTCTCAGAGAGTGAGATGGAATAAATAAGTAAACAACGTTCTTAACTCTACATTTTCCCACTAGATGTCAGCACCACAATTTCCTTAGAATGACGACCTAAAGTTTTCCAAAGTGCTTGAAATTGAGCTTTTCATTTGATTTGATAATTTTAAGCTGCTGTTTTTTTTAAATAGGAGGAATTCAAAGATAAATACAAAATAATCTTTAAATAACTATAAACACTCAATATATAAAGTGTACTTTAAAAATATTCTTAACAGAGGCCACGCCACTGATCTAAGCAAGTATTGAGCAACTGAGCTTTCGATACGGTTCAATTGAAACAGTGGTAGGTTATTCTATGCATTCCAATAGTGTTAAAATCAGCGAACCGTCCATAAGAATTCATTTTATTTTATACTGTAATCGCATCCTCACTCGACTTTCCACTGAGAAGTAGCGATGCAGTCTTGCAAAATCCTTTTTTTTTTTACTTCCTTCTATTTTGCTGTTTTTAATTCCCAAAACAAAATAAATATACCTTTGCTCAAGCATAGTGTAGCGAAGCGTGAAATTCTATCTCGCGAATCTCATTTCTCATAAAAGAAAACACTGAAGTTGTAAGAATACCGGAAAGTTCATATATTTTAAAGACGTGTGGCTTTCTGCCAGGTTAGGTTATTGGTTCGTATTTTTTTTGTTTATAAACACGAATATATTTTGACAATTCAGTTATATCAATAAAATGATCAATATTCGAAACTTAGAATTATTTATGGTCTACAACTTCATTAGCAACTTTCTCGATAAATTTTAGTAAAATTAACATCTACATAAGCATTTTAAGCGCCATATTTCTACCTGGTGGCAAAAGCTTGATGTGATGTTCGTTTCTTCTTCATATATGATTTTACCGTAGCCTAATGGTATGATTATCAAATTTTATGTAGTTATGTTAATCAGAATAAGAAATTGAAAATTTGATCCGATGTTTTTGGTCCTTCAGATGCTATTTTTGCATGATCTATTAGTATGTAGATCAATTTTTAACAAAATATGTTCATTAGTACAAGTTCTAGATGGCTGCGGCTATGTACTGTCAATTTATCATGATAATAGCTTCATCAGATAGTCTAGATGGTGGCAGTCGCTATAGAAACAAGACTCGTCGATTTAATAGGGCTGATGCATGTAAGAAATTAGTTACAATACGGCATTCGTCTTTTTGACGAGAAATTGCATATTTGAACAAATCTATTTTGATAATCTATGAAAAATCGTCAATTTATCAATTAGGTTGTTCAGCAAGCCGATGTAGATGTCTTTCTCTTGGATTAACCTTTACAAAATAAAACTAGTCTTATTTTCATGGCAACATACAAGGTTAGACAACTTGGCGCGAACTATTCTTTTGATCGATAGATAATGTTTCATATGTAATAAAAAGGGCAAAACAAACAAGTTTAGTTTAATTAGGATCTCTTTATAAACTATCAAAGCAATATTAATCTTTTCGGGGCCGAAAGCGTATTATCCAAAAAATTTCATTTATTTAACTCAACTTACATTTTTGAAATTCAAATATTTTTTTTTAACTTTGTGGTTGGTTTGTACTCTCAACAACCTATTTTTACGCGCAATGACGGCTAATCAGGCCGGAACCGACAAGTTAACGTGGATTCCGAACCACAAAGAACATCCTTTCTTAACCCGGGATTCAAACGCGGCACCTTTGGCATGCGAAGCAATACTTTGTGAAAAACAAGTATAAATTCTTACCACTGAATACTTTGACTGTTCTTTAGTAAAATAATCACTAACCTGCACCGAAATAGGTTCAGAACTGAAAGGTTTATTGATTTTTTAAGTTAAAAGCCATAAAAAAAAAGTACTATATAACTTCAATATAGTAGGAGTAGTTTATTTGAGTTAAAATTTAATATATATATATATATATATATGATATAAAATTTATACTTTAGTACAATAATGAACAGTAAATTTGACAGACGATTCAAAATTTGACCACATATGTTTCAAAACAATATTTGCCCCAGTGTTTATTAAAACTAGTTATGCGGATAAACTTTAAATTGAACGTTTCAAAAAACTAGACCTTTTAATAAGGTTTGTTATATACAATTAAATTAAAAGTTGCGCTTGGTACAAGTTTTCAGAATTTTTCAATGTCATTTCAATTTAATACGGAATGGGATAAAAGGAAGAAAAGTTAAATTTCAAACACAGTGGAAATTGAAGTAGGAAAAGAAAAAGCGGAAAAGAAACAACGGAATGTTTTCAATCTGTGATTTCTAATAAATTTAAAAATGCAAAAGCGTTTCCCTATTTCTTAAACAAACTGAAAAGGAGGTTATTGAACCGTTTCAGTTTCCTGGTTTAATTTTCAATCAAAAAAAGATACCCATTCTCAACAAAAGACAATTGTCGTTTAGTTGTTAATTAAATTGCAACCCAGTTTCACATCTTTTGAGATTCCGCGAGCATGTGACTGGGGTACTATGCCGCTCAGTTTTAATCTCAATTTAAATATACCCAACATTACGAGAAATTTAGAAGATCTAGCTGAGCACATGGGTAAAATTGGGTTAAAATACGGGTTTGCTTGCATGCTCTATTTTAAATGACATTTTATAAACATGTTGAGTTAACATAAATAAAGGTGTTTGGAATGCAGTACTGGTTATGTTGTTTGCTAATTTTTTAGGTTCAATTACCCGGTATATAATATAGGGAAATAAAAAATTTGCATTTTGCCAATTTTTTTTAATTTTTTGTATTTTTACAAAATGGTCGTCCAAATGGTCTTTTAGTCGTCCCAAGTCCGAAAAAGTGGTGTAGAAAAGATGATTGGAATGGATTGATCTTTATGATGTTCAACTTTTGTAAATTGATTAGTGATGGCCTTTGAACCCGTCTTTGAGCTTTTCGTCAAAATAGCGCTTACGAATAGGGTAGACTTCATTAAAAAATTATGTTTTTCAGCAATTGCCAAAAACGGAACTAACAATTTTCATCAAAATCATTGTGATAATTCATTTTGAGATGTTCTAAACACTCCCAACTCCTAAATTTTTGTAAAACCTCGATAAAGGCGTAAAAAGTTGAAAAATGAACGTCATTAATACAGAATTCTACCCTCTGGAGCATTGCCCATCAACGACTGTACCTCCTCTGTTTCTCTACCCGAAAGTAATTATGTAAGAATCACTAAAGTAGAATTTTTTTAGATCAATGAAAATATAAAAACATTAAAGTACCCTAATCATTGTCCAATTTAAATGCAGTGAGCTGAATTATAGTGTAATTGAAAGTTATGCGATGTTCCATACCACTCGTTAAAATCCCATTATATATATATATATATATATATATATATATATATATATATATATATATATATATATATATATATAATCTTAAGTATTGGATAAATGCTAACAAAAAATGTATTTCCTATTTACTTATTTTTCCTGTCTTAAGTATTTAAACCATTGTTCAGGCTGTGCGGTATGTGTAGTCCAATTTATCTTTTGTTGATTAGTTTCGAGAATGTCACGCGCAAGAGTTAAACGAGGGCAATACTACGCCGATACATCTTTAGGTTATCTGTGAGAAGAAAGAAATGCCTTGCGGTAGGCATTTAAAGGAGAAACTGGAAATTCACTCATCTGAATCTCGAATGGGAGAAAACCTGTACAACTGCATCACTAGGCCCGACAACAGATAC
Organism: Linyphia triangularis; assembly: GCA_963978545.1. Classification (NCBI taxonomy): domain Eukaryota; kingdom Metazoa; phylum Arthropoda; class Arachnida; order Araneae; family Linyphiidae; genus Linyphia; species Linyphia triangularis. The sequence goes on along the minus strand of OZ021733.1, from coordinate 37,485,402 downwards.
GAAGCTATATATCTCGATCCTCTCGTGTCTATTTACTTTAAAATGAAAGACTGAAGAGAACTGGTGAAGTTTGTTCGTGAGTCCTATTGCAAGGTAGGGGCGCATTGACTGCTGGCCCTGAGAGAGGTTATCGTTTGTTGGGTATACGGATTATATTACTTTTTAGTACAGTTTGTTATGAAGTGTTGGAACTTTTATAGAAAAAGATTTTTTTTTAAAGTTTTTAAAGAATTTTTTTTTGCGTGGATCTCTGATCCTTTATTATAAACTTTACTAATTAATTGCTTCAAAATTTACCAATTTAATTGCTTCAAACTTACCTAATTTAATTGCTTTAAACTTACCTAATTTAATCACGTCAAACTTTACTAATTTCATCACTTTACTAATTTAATCACGTCAAACTTTACTAATTTAATCACATAAATTTTTTCTAATTTAATTTCTTCAAGTTTTACATTAAAATACTACATTATTTTGTTTGATTAATTGCCTTATTTTATATCTTTTTAATGTAATTTACTGCCTACTTCTCACCCTTACAGATAAAAGATGTTTCAACCTTGTTTTTTTTTAAAAAACTACAGTCATGTTCATTGCTTTAAACTTGACATATTACCAGTAAAACGGTCTATTATTCTGTAAATATTCATTTTGTTTATTTTATGATAAAAAAATTACGTCACTTAGACGAAAAATACTATTATGAAAACTTCGCTGGAATCTTTTTTTTACGTCTTTCCTAAAATTATGAATATCCATTTATCAAAACATTCATATTAGAGAATATCAGAATTGTAAAATATACTTTTAGCTTTTACCTATGAGGTTCAATAAATATCCGCAAAACAACCTATGCCAAATCTAAGGGATCCCAATATTACCCATTGGTTGGTAACAAAATTTGCCAATCGGCGTTCCAGTTTTTTTCTTTGCTAATAAAGAGCGATTGTGGTTCTACTTAGTATATTATTTAAAATCATAAAAATAATTTTCCAAAAAATCTGAAAAATGCAGAATATACTTTAAATGATCTAAATAAACAAAGTAAAAGTCTTGACGAAGTTCGATATTTCAGCCAGCGAAGAGGGCAGGAAACTGGTAGGTATACATAACTATCCAAGGTGAATTATGAGCGAGTAGAACACATTAGAGGAGGGCAAACATTTATTCGCAAACACCCTCCGTCTTTTAACCTGCTCAACATTTTATTTGCAAACAACCGGAGTCCTGAACAGGATCGATATTTTGAACCGTCTTGTTTGCAACCACTCGAAGAGAAGAAGCGAATGGCAATGCGAAGAAACAATGCTACACAAAGTTGTAACTCGGGAAAAAGTAAAGGTAGACGAGTTACGGTTCACTTGGTTTATGAAGCGTACTAATTGCCAGATAGAGGGGTGAGATAAGTTTCTTGTAGATTATAAAAAGACACTTCTCCCAAAGCAGATATAGGAGTGCTATTTCCATTTTTCGGAAAAGCCGGTTTACTCTCACTACAGACATATCGGTGGTATTGAACTCAGTAAGGTAAAGTACCCAGACTTAATTAGCGATACCCGAGTTTTACTTTGGTGTAATTAATTAGATCGTTAATTCGGATTTTTCGTTTTGGAAAATAAATTCGGAATTTTTTCGAAGAAGTAAATATTGACGACTTTCTAGAATTGCTAAATTAACTCATCAACAACGGTTGGTAAGAAAATTGGTCAATCAACATTTTAGTTTTTTTCTTTGCTAATAAATTACAATTGTGGTTCCACTTAATGTTTCTTAAAAATAATGAGAATAATTTTTCTAAAAATCTGAAAAATTCAAAATATACTTTAAATGTTCGAAATAAACAAGGTGAAAGTTAAAAACAATGATTTTTTATCCATTTCAAAGTAGTCTATAATGGGTTAACTTAAAGGTTTATACTCAAAGCCTCTTAGATCTTGTACCCATTATACGATGTTATTTAAACGATTTTAAATATATTAGACAAAAGAAACTTGCTGCATACGTGTATTGTTACAGTACATACATTTAAAAAAAATTACTTTTAACGTACCCGTAAAAAATATTTTACAGTTACACTATAATAAGAATTATTTAATTACTTATTTAACTGAATTTACCATTCAATAATAGGTAGCAGGATTAAAAGTGAAATATTTTATTAATTTCATCAGATGCATACGACAAATTCAAAATTCGAGTGGACGTAAGTAAAACTTTTGTTATTTATCATAGGCACTTTTAGAAATACCTTACTTTCATCTTAAAATCACTGTTCTATTTATATATCCAAAACTGGACAGTGCACCTAGTTTTCTACATGCTACACCTGACAAATAAAATTTATGTAATCATTTAACACAAGCACAACTATAGCTTTTCTGAAGGAAAAAAAAAGAAAAGAAAAAAGTTATTTCAAAACTGAACTGTTGAACCAATTACTTCAAACCCATAACGTTTATCACTACTAAGATATACTACGAATGTGAAACCCACTATATATGAGCCTATAAATTAAAAATAAAGCAATCGAATTTATAAGGCCCCCTCACACTAGTACTACTCAAATTTGGCATAAACTATACCAATCAATTTGCAAGCAAAGCCACCCCCACAAAAAAGCAACTGGTTTAGGTATTCAACACAAAACAACAAAAGCGACTGCCTTATAATTAAAACGGGAAAAACAGTGCACAATCCGACGCAATAACAGTTTCATTTCCGTCTCATCCATTCGCACGGTAGCGGATCGCATTGTAGATAAAAAAAAATAAGGTACAGCCACAGGCGTTCTGCTTGAAACCCATTCTACGCATTGAACCATTCAACGAAGCCAGATCTACAAACTTTTTCCCATTCAATGCCTGTGTGCGCGTACGCACTAAGCCGTCAGGCAGCATTCTTGCAGGAGCGTTTAACTCCAGGGGTTAGGCATCGGCCTTATCCACAAAGAGGGCCCATCTTATAGTGTCTTTTTCCCACATACAGGCCGGCCTAATGGAATGACCCGAAAAATGACTTGGTCTGTCAAAGCTGGTTTTGATTCTGTTGTTGCTTTGGATTTTTTTTTTCTTCCAACGTGCTGAGATGGTTTGTTATGGAGTAGAAATGAAATAAACATCTCGTTTGATGGTTGGGGTTTTGAGAAAAGCGTTAACCCCACGCCCCACAAAAAAGAAGTGTGAGGAGAAAATAACCGAGTTTAATAAGCAAGAGGAATAAATAAATATTTGAAAGCGCTTTTTGCTTTGTTTTTTATTTTTGGGTTGGGGTAGAGTTGTCATGGAATGAAATAAACAGCTCTTTTGGTGGTCAGTTTATTCAGGTTGCGTCAATCCACAAACGTTAAGTTTGTGAAGGGGAAATAATTGGGTTTATTCATAAGTACACTAAACAAATAAAATATTGTGGCAGTCGCGTAGGGATTTGATTGTGTATAAAAGTGAGAGACTTTTCCTAAATATTATTGGGAGAGGTTAATTGCTAAGAAAAACGTATGCTTTCTCAATTTCAAGCGTCCTTAAATGAAACGGTGGTAACCCTGCGTCAGATGGTTCATGATGCTATTATAAGTTTGAGAATGTAACCTAAAATAAATTTCTCTTTTGAAACTTTGCCGACCGAACGGTATAGTGGTTAGCGTGCTAGCTTCTAGACCGCGAGGTTGCGGGTTCGAGTCCCGTGTCAGGCATGGGTGTTTGTAAATGTATGTTGGCTTGTCTAATGACGAATGTTTCGGCGCATTATAGCCCTCGTGTTGCTGACGGCGCCAGATAATCTGAAAACAACCCAACCCAATCTTTTAAAACTTTTAGATTAAAGAATAAGTTTGTGTAGGTTTAAATGAAACATAATTGGTTATGATCTTATGTGTGTAGATATTAGCCATAAAATTTGAGGAAATCTTTGGTTAAATTGCTTGAAGATTTTGGAACAGAATGTTCATGGTTGGTTACGTTTCTAATTATCAATGGCGAGGTTGTACAATTGCGAGGCATACTTTTTTTTAACAGTAACCACGAAAATCTTTAAAAATTAACATTACAATTGTTACATCAACGGAAAGAACTAAAATAGAGCTCGATGACGGTTATATCAATTGCAAATAAATTTTACACAGCGTCAATTACTGGTGGTTTAAAACGTTGTTCATTACAAATAAATAGAAATTCAATTTTATATTTACTTATTAAATCTTCAGTATCCTTAAATGAACATGCCTGTTTTATTATTTAAATTCCTTAATTGCCAAAGATAAATAGATTTTAAAAGGGCAGTAAAATAATGAATTCATGCCAAGACCACATAAGCGAAGCATTCAAAATGAGTTAAATGTCGAAATAATACACGCTCTAGATTTATTAGCGGTGATAAGACTATTTATTACCAAAAACAATATATCCTGTAATTTCCAAAAAAAATTATAGCTATTTCAAATGGATTTTCAAAGTAAAAATAATGAAGATTTCTGAACATGGATTGAGTCTCCTCATAACTACTTTTATTTCAATTGAATTTAACTACTATTCCGTTTAAAGACTGCTAAGCGTGCAACATGAAGTAAATGTCAACATAATGCGCAATGTAGATTTACTAGCGATGGTCTGTCTACCCACTTGTTCCACTCTTTTTCGATCGTAGTTTTTTTATCTTAGTTTTCCCTTGCGACAAAGGTCGTTCCCATCTTGTTGAAGGGTTGCCAATGACAATGAGCAAGGCAGCCATTTTTGGGCCATGACGAATATTCCACCCGATGGCAACGCAAAGCGAGACAACCCCGCAAAAACGAGATATCGTCATGCTTCGGTATTGAAATCGGATCAAGAAACCGAAGTGCTAATTTACTCACCTAATGCTGCAAAATGTTTTGTATCAATAAACAGAAGATTAAAAGGTCTGGAAAAAAAAACCGAATAAGTTTTGCATTTCTTATAATACCTTGAATAGGTTTTGCATTCTCTTATAATACCTTGCGACTAAGTTTTTAAAAAAAGTGCTTTATTTATATTTGTGAGCGTGCACTTTTAACTATTTAAAGAATGAATGCATTTTCATGGTGATTGCATGACATGTAATCCATAGCGAATCCTTAACGAAACAACCCCGCAAAAATGAGATTTCGTCATGCTTCACTATCGTAATCGGATCAAGAAACTGAGTGCTAATTTACACACCGAATGTTGCAAAGGAGGTCGTAACAAATAATTAGAAATTTAGTTGAAATATGTTTGAAAGCAAGACTAGTTTTGCATCCTCTTTCTACAGTCAGAAAAAGTATAAAATGTTTGTCTCATTTTGTTTGACTGCTTTTCATTATAGTTTGTATCATAAGGATGACATGGTATCCATGGATTTGTACTTCCTTTCACGTCGACGACTCCAACAATTCGGAAGTTATTGGATAATAACTATTTTAGCGTTGTATTTGGAGGGTTGAGATTTGGAAGGTATTTGAATTTGGATGGGGAAAGTGATGTTATAGGTTAGGACAACAGTGCATTTTTAACTTAGTGATTGACGACTATGGTGATGATCTCGATTTCCCGTTATAAGTTAAAATGGCTTTTGCAAATTATGGTAGGATAACAAGCAAGACACGCAACAAAACGACAAGAATCCAGAAAAGTGTGAAAAAAATCAGTTTCTGTCTTTATAATTGACAATCTGGGTTGTTGTGCGAAACAAATTTTTATCGGTACTCAAGCTTCCTGATCGTGGCGGTAACCTCAACAAATTTAGTAGCTGGGATTAGATCAGGTGGGCCATTACTTTTGGAAATGCAATTCTAAATTTTGTTTAAGGGTTACATTAAACGTTGTTACTGTAATTGAAATTAATTAACGTGTCAAACAAATTTAACAAGCTAAAATAATTCAATCACATATGCGGATTTAGTTGATACATGGATTTATATTTTTTTGATAATGCGATAGCTTTAAGAAAGAATGAAACATTTTATGTAATTTTCATACTAAGTTACATTTTTTTTAAAAATATTTTATTTCCAATGATGAATATTTTATTTCTGAATTCAATGTTTATCTTCGAACTATTTCTTCTGTACCTTATGCGAATTATCTTCTCGACTTCATATTGACGAGATCTATAACGCATTAAAACATTAAATATTTAGTTTTTTGAACGTTGACTTCACGATCGAAAACTGAGTGATTGAAATTCACTTAAAATAGGCTGGAGTACGTGATAAAAATCAAACCCAAATATTTAGCGATTTTATCAATTTAGATAAAGATAATCTCTAGAAGAAATCGCTCCGGAATCATCACACTTTTATCTAAGTACCGTTAATTCTTCCACTTGATCAACCAGCAAATTACTCCAGCAGAAAACAAAATCTAGTAAAATCATCAATTTCTAATCGACATTTCTAATATTCATAAGCTTTTCTATTTTAAGCACCAAAACGGGCGATACAAGGCCAAAACTGTTGGCGTTTTGTTTTTACGGACAAGTGACGCAGTAATTGCGTCACGCCATATAACGAAAAGATCATATTTCCTCCCCAAAATGCCTTCAAGCCTGGCCTTCCTTCCAAATGAATGCTTCACAGACTAAGTCTTTTTGGGACGATTTTTTTAAGCTGAAAAAGACTTATAAAACTAAGTGAAATCACATCAGGAAACGATTTCATTTGATGTCCCCCATTACTATTCATATAAATAAACATTTAAAAATCATACTGTAACTATTGGTGAATATACTATACAGTATTTTACTTTTTAATTTATTTTTTAGTTTTGGTTTCTAGAATATTTGAGGGGGAAACTATCACGTGCGAGTTATTCCCAATTTAGAGTATTTTCTAGGTATGTTACCTTAAGGTAAATTGAAAGTTAAATATACAGCTTTCTCAGACAAAAGCGCCTTTTATTGTCTACTTACGAATGCCCGAATATATATCGGCTTAATTTCTGTACAAGAAAATTAGACTAGTAGCGTTCTTTTATACTAATTTTTTTTTTTTTTTTTTTTTTTTTTTTTAAATTATGATGTCAAGTTTTGAGATACAGTTTAAGTGTTTCTCAACGAAAAAAAAATCGCAAAATCAGACGAATCTACACGTGATTTTTTTAATCAACTCTTTAGTAGCATTTGATATCAATTCTTGAATTGGGAGGGAGCAATTAAAATGTAAAAATATTAATTTTAAAAATGTTCTTGTTTCTTTAGGCAATTTTACTCAAGCAGAAAAAATGTGCCTCCCAATTTATATTTAACTACTTGCTCTCACGTTATTCAACTTTCATTGTTAGACAGGCGTTTGGAGAAATTTTGTGTTTAGGTAACACGAAAAATTCAGGGGGTCAGACAATTTATTGGTTGGTTGTTTTCAGATTATCTGGCGCCGTCAGCAACACGAGGTCTTTAATGCGCCGAAACATTCGTCATTAGACAAGCCAACATATATTTATAAACACCCACGCCTAATACGGGACTCGAACCCGCAACCTCGCAGTCTAGAAGCTAGCACGCTAACCACTATACCGTTTGGTCGGCGACAATTTATTGGACACCTTTAAGTCTTGATGGACATTTTACCTTACATACAAGACGTTATTGGTCTCGGTCTTAATTGTAATTCAAGTTTGATCAACCATTTTGGTTACCAATTTAAATGTTGGCCATTAGATAAACCAAATTTGGCACGAATAGTTTGAACAAAACGGGGTAGAAATGGCTTTCACTTAGAAAAATAAACATTGTAAGATGGTCAGTTCTGGCGCTCAACGCGACGTTGGCAACGCCTTAAATCAGAGTTTTGATACAGATTATTTGAAGCGTTGAGTTCCAGAAAGGACCATTTTTCAATTTGATTTTTCCACTTTCTACCTCGTTTTTTCAAAGCAGTTTATGTCAGAACGGTTTATTGCAATTGTGATGAATTTGGCATTAGCTAAACCCCATTTGGTCCATTCTGGCATGAAAGGTTTTGAGGAAACATGGTTGAAACATCAAAAAAACAAATTATTGGAGGGTCTGTTCTGGCACTCAACGCCACCTCATTTAAAATTGCTTAATTCCCACCAACTTTATATGTTATGCCCTAACGAGAGGATGACAACAATGCGAAGAGTTTTAACGCTTTTATACGCTTCAAGGGACAAATTTGTTTACGAATCTAATTCCACACGAGACTTGGTTACGCAAACTAGAATTACCACTGAAATTTGCATTTTGGATTAGTTAATCAAATAATATAGATTGGTACACGGCAGAGACAAGTTTGTAAGTGTCCAAGTTGAATTTAATCCTCAGCCAGGGGTTTGCAGCAAACATGGGCGCCGCCAGGGAGGGGGAAGGGGGGGGGGGGGCAGATCCATCGCCATAGCTTATGAAAAATAAAAGTGGAGAAAAGCATAAAATTTTAAGTAAAAAGATTCCGCGTGAAATAGGTTTAAAATTATTCATATTATGAATAAGATTACTATTTTGTACAAGAAACTTTTGGTTTCAAGATTGTAAAGTGCAAATCAATGAATAAGTTTCTATCTTCTTACCTATCAGCTAAAAAGTGGTATACCAATATTTATGAAATGATATAGTCCGATTGGGAGTTGTGATTACAGCATTTGGCATTAACCTTTACAGAACTCTACCATCGTTGGCTTAGTATTCTCTTGTTGGAGAAGAAGCTTGGTATTAAGGTTAGTAGTCAACTAAATCTTCAAATTATTCAACTCCAATAAGAGGATACTGTGTCTAAAATGGTAGCCTTAGTTTTGAGTCAAATGCAGCAATCTCAAGATTCAAGTCGCAATTTGACTAAGTGAAAATCAGTCAATGTTGATACCAGGAAAAGCGGAGTTAAGGTTTCTCCTGTTTATTTTTCGTTGATGTTCACGGTCTGGCATATAATTACCTCAAAAATGTGAGCTTTACAATAAAATAAAAAATAAATAAAGAACGCTTATAAGTTAAGAACTCTCAATTTAAAAAGATATTTCTTACCTGCAAAGTCACTTGTAAGCTTTCCTGTATTAACGTTTGGTATCTAATGTAAATATCGCAACTTTTTTAATTAACTCAATATAAACATTAGTTAATTACTTTCTTATAAATGTCTATAATTGCTTGAATATAATCTATTTTTAATTACTTCCACATAAACAGAGAAACATGATTTGTTCCAAAGGTAGTTTTGCAATTAAGAGCTCAGTAAATTAAACATTCCAAAGGGTTTCAAAACTTAATGCACAAGCACTAAAATAGTTGTTTGTAATTCTTAGTAAAATCTATCTTTGCTAAACTTATATAAATCCATCTTATATAAATCCAACTACTCCTCCGTGGACTTTTCGCTTCTCAGTGCAACATGCATAGTCTAATTGCTTAAAGAATTTTTCAAAATTTAATTGTCTCGACATTTGTTTAAAATTTTAAATAAACAATTTCATTTGACTATGTTCACAGCTTTCATTTCTGCAAGTTTTCAACTTTCGTAACTGAGTGTTTCACAACTTTTCAGTTAAATTTCAGTTTTTTTTTTTTACATATTCGTGTTGAAAATCACAGCATTCATTCGAACTAATATAAACATTCATTCGTCCATGACTGTGCATGGAGATGTCATTAAGCAAAGCGAAGGTATCATGAACCGAATCATCATTCGATAAAAAATAGCCTACATAGCCATTGGAATGAATAGAGAAATATTGTCTAGGTTTGTCAAAACTTCCCGAATTGGGAGAAAAGATATCAAAGTAGCAGAAATTAGACCTTTTGGGGAATATCAACTTTGCGATTGGACGAAAGAATTGGAGCATCACATGAGTATATCGCATTGTGGCTAAATCGATATGTTAAAGAAAGCAAGGATTCAAAAACATCCTGTACGAAAAAAAAATGAAATATCGAGGGACAAAGCAATCTAAAAAAAGTAGCATGTTGAAAAGTGGAATAAATCTTTATATTTGTTTAGGTAAAATGTTTCAATTTCACTCTAGAATACCTTTAGGTGTAACAAAAGCGCGAGTCCTTATTAAGAAAATGCCATTTTTAAATTTATATATTTATATTATGCAAAACCTAATTAAAAGAAAAACTTTAATAAAAAGTACCTAAAAATTGATGTTTATAAAATAACTAAATTTATGAATAAATTAATGCATAGTTTTTCTATCTCAATTTAGTAAGTAACAATAAAACACTTGTATAAAAAAATACAGTATGTCCATAAAAGAATGTCAGTTATAAATTTTAATAGTATTTAATTGGTGTAGTTTATATACACAAATGTTTAATTATGAATTTAATATTGTAAGGAAAACTAGGTAGTTTATATTCAATTTGATTTATGATTTGTTGTTAAGAGTCTAAATTAATCTGTTATAATATACCATTGACTGGGACATTCTTTTATGGACACCCTGTAATACAAAACACTGCTATTAAACCAATGGCGCATATTAAAAAGAAAATAGAATTTAACAATGATCATGAAATTATATTTTTCAACTCAAATATACCTTTATTGAATCGAAGCAGGTAACAGTATGGGTACATAAACTACACAATCTGTAGGGAAAGTTCTTGACAAATTCAACATGGCTTGGGGCGATTCGTCGCATCCGTATGCAAATATCACAAGGCGGTAAAAACCACGTTTCGTCGTGAATATAATGCAACGGTTCCATCAAATCAACACACAATACTCTCGGAAACAATATGATTTAATTTGTGGGAAATCCAGCTCTTATTTCAAGAATTCTTATGGAAAGCTTACATCATTTCAACTTGGGCATTTCATCTAATAAATATGTATTATTCTATAGACCTTACTTTTATATGGGGTGGTACCAATTTTTCCACAAATTTTAGTACCTTTCAAACGGGACTTCTTGTACTTTCCATATTTGTGCAGAACAATTTGAGTATGATGATAACAATTTTAACATTGTTTTATATACTCAGAAACTTGGTTGCAATTTTCAAAGCAGCTTCATATTGAAAAATAGTTCATTGCTATATGGAATTTACAAATCTACAAATGTTTTGTATATAATCGCACTTTTAAAATTCTAATCAATATTCCGAACTATAGTCTACTGGAATATAGGATCTAGATGATCATAGACATCTATAAAATACACACACTTCTTCACTTAAATGGTTGCTGTTAACTTCTTTGCTTTCTTAATAGACAACTTCTGAACGGTAATGGATGAAATCGGGAGTAGTGGAGTTTACGATTAGGAGTTTCTTTGATTTTCAAATAAGGATTTTGAAAAAAAAAGTTTGTAGAAGAATAGATAGTTGCGGTGACTGATTGGAGAATGCTTTTTGTGACTTGCTATGTATATAACCTAGGTTTGATACTACAAGATATTTTTGCTAAAAGATCTGTTTGAGTGCAGGCAAATTTACCAAACTGCTTTTCACTTTTCTGCTGTACTGAAGTAATTGGAGACTTTAAAGTATCTTTTCTGACTAGAAATGGAACTGTGGCAAAATTGCTTTATATTTTTTAATTTGCTGGAAACTGCAAAAATTAAAAAGTATGGACCCATACAGGCTACTTCATGGTTCCTCGTTTCAATTATTTCTGAAATAATGTTGAACTGTAATGCTTCTTCAATCCCTTAGATTAATTTCCAAACATTATGCTCGTGGCCCAAGCGACACATGGTAAATTTGTTAAGTGGTTAATTTGCTATTAGAAGCTTCTTTAGATGACATATTCAGAGAAAAAGACGGCTTAGTTGAATTCTTTGTTTCCTAGATCTATGCAATTTAAAAATGCTATACACATTTAAGAACTTCTGAGGAAAGTGTGGTCATCATGGTTTGGTGAAAAGAGTAAGCTAAAACACTGGTACGATGAAGCCGTTAGCTTTCCGAGCTTTGCTGGATCCATATGACAACATATGCAAATGCCATGAAACTTGAGGACTTCTTTGTTCTCTTACTTTTCCGCTGTCACAAATTCCAATACTTTGACACACGGTTTCTTTTTCATGAGAAGGCGTTCAACATTTTTATTTGAATTTAATTTCAAGGCGGATCTGCAATAAAAAGAGAAATATTTATTGAATCAGTTTAAGTGAACTATAAAGAGTACTTTGATAAAATATTGTATCAAATACGAAATCATTTTTATATAATATGTTTAAAATATAACTAGAATTCAAGCAATTTTCCTAAAATATAACTTAAATTCAAAAAATTTGCCTAACATTTTAATTGAATTCAAGCAATTTGTTTAAAATTAACCTGAATGTTTTGAAGTTAAAAAAAATTATAATTCCAACGTAGTTTCCAGTTGACTAAAGACAAGTAAAAACTAATGCATAGTTTCGATATTTCCATCTAATACATACGAGGGTAGTTTTTAATAAATTTGAAGATCTACAAATAGTCTTAATGTTCAAAAAACCCTTCACTTTAAGTTTTCTACTAGTTTCACAGAATAGTATTTTAGGAAAACTAGTAGATTTAAAAAGTGTGATATAATTTGTGTAACATTAGAAGTTGCAAATGGTGGTACCTAAAAAAATATGTTATTAAAATTAGATAATAATGCACAGAATTTAAAAAAAAAAAGAAAGGATCAAATATTCCACGAGTTATGTTCTATTAAAATAAAATATCTTTTGATTGATAGTTTTTTGTTAAACTGTCATTATAAGGTAGTTAGTAAAAATAGCACTTTTTTTCATAATACATTTCTTTCTAGATTAAAATCTCAAAGATTAATTCCAAAATAATAGTCAAATAAATAAATTTGAAAAGTGTATGAAAAATAGCTCTTTATATGCCAATAAAATTGGAATTCCGAAATTAACAAGCAATGATATTTTTGTACGATACTGAAACATTTAGAGCAAAAATGTAACTATGTAAAGAATTGAATGACATGCCCTTGAAATCCTAAATTTAAAATCTAGATCTTGAAAAAGATTTGTTGTTAACGTATGTAATAGTTGCGTTGACATTAAATAGTAAAACAATTAATGTAATGGCTTGAACAATTAGTGACTCAATTAGTAGTCAAAAAAAAGTTCCTGGTCAGAAAATTATAGATAACTAAAACAAGTTTCTTTTGTTGTAATCTCTAAATATCATAATGATTTAGCAAAAATTGAGAACGTATTTGTTAACTTATTATGTTCATTTGAAGCGGTAAAATTATTGTGGCCAATTATGTGTTTGAGAACAAAGGGGAATTTTAAAATGAGATTGAGACTTAATAGGGGAAATTCGCCCCGAATTTGCGTTTCGTATAATTAACAAGTTACCACAATATATTCCGAGATAAAACTGACAATTATAGTTCTGTCAACTCAAATTTTGAAACAGTTTATAAAAAGTCGAAGCTAGAAATTGAATCCTACACTTCAATTTTGCAGTGATTGCGTTTACACGCTCGGAGGAAAAAACCTGGAAAAGCTTCCACTGGCCTGACAAGCGATAAACTCATTTTTTAATTATTCCATTAATTATTAATAATTTCAGATAAAAAAAAAGCCGCTTAGATTTCTGTAACTCAGACAGTATAATTTTTCATAATAAAAAATTGAGTTCATCAGCGAGACGAAGAAATGTAATCACTATCAGTTTCCTCCAAAAAGGTTTTATCAAATAATTTACACATATAGAAATATAAAATAAAACAAATAATCTACACAAAACACTTTACACTTACTCTGAAATCACAATCATGACATTAATATATTTTGAGAAGAATGGAAGAGGGCACAATTAAGAAAATCGAACAAACCTTGGCAGAATATGGGTTTGCGAGACCTCAAATCAGCTTATCACTATCAAGTCTCTAGTCACAGCTTATTAAAGCAAGCTTAATACAATTTTACTTAAAACAAAATTTCAAATTACTTTTTCAGTATACATTTCAGCACAACTAGTTAAATTAACTTTTAGATTAAATTGAAATTGTTAAGCGAATATTGTTATTGAATGAAACACCTTTTCAATAGGGATATTTTAAAATATTTTTCACTTAAAATTATTTTCTTTATCTCTCGAGAATACAATTTATTAAACTAAGTAATTTGACTCACTTTTAAATCGATTAAACAGGTTTCGAAGAAACACAATTTAAGTTTTCAAAGTATATTAAAAAAAATACTCAAGTTCTTGGGTGCACAAAACCTAGCGAGTCTGGGTGATAAACCCACTTATTCAGTAAGCGTTTAATTGTTAACTACTCAACAAGCATTGTTTTTATTGACTAAGTTAATTAATAAACATGAGTTGCTAACTACTCAACAAGCCTGATTTATTGACCAAGTTACATAATAAGCATGATTTGCAAAGTTGTCAGCAAGCATGGTTTATTGACCAAGTTACAAATACATCAAGTATGGGTTGTTAACTGAATCTATTAAAACTAACTAAGAATAAAATTTTAGTTACCTTTTCTCTTGAGCCAGCGGATGAAACAACAAATGAATAGTCTTCTACGAATGATGAATGTCCGTATGGTTGATCTTCCTAGATCAAGGTCGCCACGATGAAAACTAGCGAAATAAGGCTACGGGTGGGGGCAATTGAAAGAAAGTTAAGACTTATTTAAGATACACTTAGGGGAATATGAATGAGATGACAAGTGTTCATTTAAATGAGATTTTTGATAATAATCTTAATATTTTCGGGAAATGAGCATGAAATATCAGTATGATAAAATCAAATGTAAATTGTATTTATATTGGTTGGTTGTTTTCAGATTTTCTGGTGCCGTCAGCAATACGAGGGCTATAATGCGCCGAAACATTCATTTGACAAGCCAATATACATTTACAAATACCCATGCCTTACACGGGACTCGAACCCGCAACCTCGCGGTCTAGAAGCTAGTATATAAACCACTATACCGTTTGGTCGGCGTATTTATATTGAAATAAATAAAATTATTACAAAAAAAAAAAAAAAAAAAAAAAAAAATCAAATAAGGAAATAAACACACGAGCTAGTATTTAACATTTTAATATAGTCTTATAATTTTTAGTTTTGATGTATATTATGAAGTTATAAATATCTAATTCAAAAATAGAGGAGTTTTAGAACTAAAATCTGACCAATAAATAAACTTACTAATTCAAATAAAACGTTAATTTCATAAAAGGGTTATTTCTTTTCATTAAGATACAGGAAAAAAAATCGCAGTTGATTGTATTATATCATTCGCGATTATATCATTTTATCCTTTTATAACAGCATGATTTTTTAATATCTTAATATTTCATTAGCTTGATTTTGTTTTAAAAAAAATTTGTTTAATACTAAAAATATATTACATGGTTTAAATATTTATTTTAATGCGGTAGGAAATGTAATGTATGACACGAAAAAATTCTTCGAGAATGACGAGAAAACTAATTCTAAAACAAAATCTAAATGTATCGCCAGCTGTGATTGAAAAGATGTCGTAAAAGAAGCCTTATACATTCGAAATGACAGCTGTTTTCAACAAATGAACTGAGCGGATTCAGCAAAATACTATAAACTAATAAACTAAACGTAATTAACATGTTACTTGATCTCATACCTCACTGAACTGTTTCAAACATATCTTGTACAAGTGCTGCTGAAGCGAAACTACAGATCGAAAAACTTTCCTTGGAAAGTAACTGTAGCGAATCGCCGAATTTCACACACTTTCCCGCAAGTTTTTTTTCTGTATTTCTTAATCAACCACTTGTGACTATCCAAATAATTTAAATCAGGGAGGAATTCAAAATAACTGGTCACGAAACAGACTGGTCAAATTTATAGTGAAACGCGAAACTGTATTATACTATTTGGAGACAAGCAATCCGAAATTTTTCCAGTGTTTGAACACACCACAAACAGCATTTTGTTGCGATCCAAAGGAAGTTTAGTGTTTCCCATTGTCCACAGGCCAACGACACGCCAAAGCAAGCTAGGCTGTTGCGGTTCACTAAATCTGACCCTGTAGTTTTCTAGCTACTAGACTAGGAATCTAGTGTGCACCATTGAAGACATCTTTTGATACAATCATGGACATATGAAACAGTTCTCGCTGTTTCCCTTATTGAATTTGGTAGACAATTCGATACAGATTTCTGATCTTCGACGGATTACCGGCAATAAGCAGTTTTCTATCACAAATGTTCGAACCGATAAATGGTATCTATTACTGGATACTGACACTTAGTTCAAATATTACTAGTGATATTTGATTAAAAAATTATGGTTTTTCTGTTTTTATGAACGAGCTGTTTCCTTTATTGAATTTGGTAGACAATTCAATACAGATTTCTGATCTTTAACGGATTACCGGCAATAGTAATAATGAGTTTTCTATCACAAATGTTCGAACCCATGAATGGTATCTATTACTGGATTCTGACACTTACTTCAAAGATCACTAGTAATATTCGATTCCAAAATTATGTTGTTGTTTTTTTTTGTTCTGTGCATATTTCGTGGCTTTCTTTTTCTGTTTTTATGAGCGAGCTGTTTCCTTTATTGAATTTGGTAGACAATACAATACAGATTTCGGATCTTCGACGATTCACCGGTTATAGCAACAAGGAGTCTATCACAAATGTTCGACCCGATGAATGGTATCTATTACTAGATACTGACACTTAGTTCAAGTATCAATAGTTATATTTCAAAATTATGGTTTTCCTGCTCCGTGGATATTTTGTGAATTTCTTTTCCTGTTTTTATGAGTGAGGCTTTTTCAAAGAAGGATATGAATGATATATATATTTCAACCTTAAATGATTGAATGGATTTTGAAATGAACGTAACTTCATTGTTGTATTTATACACTTGTGTTCATTTCTTATTTTAGTTAAAATGGACAGAAAAGAACACAATTTTGCGCTAAATCAATCATTTGGTAATCCTGTTAATGATATAAATGCCAACAAGAAACAACTTCTGCAACTTTTAACAGGATAAGAGATTAACAGGAAACGAATTAAATAGCATAAACTCAAAATTTAAATATAATAAACAGGAAAAGTTCAAAGCACATGCAAGAATTGAAAAAATTACTTATTCATGTGAGCTATATAAACAGCCAAGCAGATGAATTAGTTCGGCCTTCAAAACTAAAAATATAAAATTTCATGCTTGAGTTATAATAGCAGTAGTAATGGAACCGCAAACTTGCATTCAAAGAAAGCTTAAAAAAGTCTCCTTGGCTGACGGATTTTCAGAGGTCAACAAACATTAAAATTAATGTTTAGATAAGAATCTTTAACTCGCCTTTGATGAGTAAAAGGTTTATAATTCAAGATTTAAAAAATATTTAGGTATGAAATTACTATCATTTAACTGAAGTGAATTTTTTATAGGGAAAAGTATACCACTAAATATATTCTTTCATTGAATAAGCTTTAATTATAAAACTTATTTTCAGAAGATAAAATTCAGACGACTTAACACCTAATTTTAATAAAAATATAAATTATGTTATTATATGCGAATTATACGTAGGCGAAACCTCAATATGAAAAAATATATATATAATAAAGGAGCTTTTATATTAAGAGATTAAAAATACGGTATATTATAAGCATAATTAAATATAATTACATTCCGATTTTCATTTTGATAATCCTATATGGCATTTATTATAATTCCTTCATAAAGGAATTGAAATTTCGGTCATTAAAACATAAAAGCTGCATTGAAATCGATAAGATTTACTATTGCAGGGAATATAGTTTTGAAAATGCATTAAATTTTCCTAACATATCTAGTCCTTTAACCATTTGTTATGAAAATCTTTCAAACGAAATATTTATTGCGTTAAATTTAAATAAATCCTTACTGTAAATTTTTTCATATATTAATTGCTAAAATGAACAACAATTCCATGATAAGAAAAACTATTAAAAAAGAAAATTTCATAAAAAAACGAAAGACAAAAAACGGACTAAAACACAAAATGCTAAAAAATTTTCAGGCACTTACCCTCGCTATTTTGTCCTCTAAATCGAAAAAGTCTGATACCTAAAATTATATCTGGTATCGTTGAAAAAGAAGCAGAATCGTATTGGTATACTTTTCTACTTAGTAAAACGATACCAGACCCTTGAATTTCGGTAAAAAAAGAAATTCATGGGTTTTGTTATGCATGATTTATTCCTATTAAATTTGAAAGTTATTTGTTTATGTATGTTAAAAAATTCTATTGTTGGCCGAGTATTAAATTAAAGATATTTTCTTTATATGCTCATGTAATCGAAAGTTTTATTTTGCGTGAAAACTCTTAAAAGAGCGAAAAACGCATAATTTTTTTTAAAGGGTTAATATTTTGGCCATTAAAAGTATATTAAATATACATATAAAATTGAATGACTATCTATTGCAATATTGGGAAATAAAGGTAATATTTGTAGAATGTGATTATTCTATTTGTATTTATTGAAATATGATTTTGAATGGATCAATACAGTATTTTATTTTTCTAAATGTAGATAACCGATGGATACAAAATATAGCGAGCAAAGTGCTTGAAAATATTAGATTATATTCTTAATTATTATATTCATAATTATTGATTTTATTCATAAAATATGCATAACAAATCCCATATCTTACCTGTCTGTAGAACTCTTTGCATTAAACACCTTTAAGACTTACCATTAAGTTATTCAGAAGACAGGCATCAATATTTTTTTATAATCCTAAAAGCCCCCATAAATAGCCGATTGTTTAAAAAAAATTTAGAAAAAATATTTTCAACACGCTAACAAATATTTTCGAAACGTTAATAAATATTTTCTAAACGTTGACAAATATTTTCGACATGTTAACAAATATTTTCTGTATGTTAACAAATATATTTTATACATTTACAAATCTGGTAACATGATACTCAGTTTATGTACGAACGTATGCGTGAAAATGCCACTCTATTAATCATTTATAAGTGCAAACACTTTTGTGCAACTTCAGAAAAAGGTAAATTTTATTTAATATCTAGCTAAAAGCAACCCCCTCCCCTGTGTCTAATAGGTAAAAACGAGACTGGTACTACATTGTAAGTAAATAAAATAAGTCACAAAAAATGTACCAGCTGTAATGTACGAAAGTAAACATACTATTTGCATTTTCCAGACAGAAAAAAAAAAACTCAAATAGGCAGTTCGGCAAATGAAAACTATTCAGTAAATTTTTCGATTTATGAAAGCAAGGTACGAGTTCGAAAAAATAGCTACTAGATTGAATTAATTGAAAGCAGTAAATGTTGTACTTCAAAATGACGAAAAGAAAAAAAATGTAGACGGTAAAAATAAAATTGAAGAGCTAATTTTTAAGTAATATAAATAGTTAACTAAATTACAATGAAAATTAAACATTTTGAATGAATATAATTTAATAGGATTTTTAAAACTAACAATCCGTATATTATAGGGCTAAAATTTTAAAAGGTTAACAATCTATTGCATCTATTCGCAAAATAAACCTTGCACAACTTTGTGACCGAAATATTCAAAGATATTAAAATACAAAGAACAAGATTTGTTCCATTGTTCAGAAGTACATAAAATATATATTTTCGTGTATACCAAATTACATTACTATTGAATACTTCAATTGCCGCAAAGACTAAAGCGGTTCATTTTATGTAATATTGTGCTTTTAATAACTGTCTTCTTGCATTCACAAAATTTAAAAATACTATCCCAAACTGATACTATCAAATTGTTTTAAATGAAAAGTAAAAATTTAAACGTTGTAAATCCGTAATTCAAAGAATAAAAACTTCCATAATTTATTAGTTTTTAAGCCTCAATCAAGTTG
Source organism: Linyphia triangularis (assembly GCA_963978545.1). NCBI lineage: Eukaryota > Metazoa > Arthropoda > Arachnida > Araneae > Linyphiidae > Linyphia > Linyphia triangularis. Next base: position 37,465,632 of record OZ021733.1, on the reverse strand, counting down.
GAAAAATCTCAGTCTTCTTTACAACAGAGTTAGAAAATGTTTTATTTTATTTACAAGAGTTAGAAAAAATAAGTATAAACGTACGAGATATTTTAGATATGAAAATGGTTTAAAACGAATATATAGTTTACAAATTTGTGCCATAGGTCAAGAAGGGAAACCAGAAAATCGTGATTAAAAAAAAATATTCATCATTAGATTGTTCAGTGAAAGTTAAATTATTACTTTTTAAACCGGGTTTTGATGGGTTTCTTCCTTACATTTTACACACGAAGTTGCAATATGTAGTTAACAAGTCAGGTGTTTTTGAATTGCCCGTGTGGGGTCTGCAAAATATGCAATTACTTCAGGTCATTCACTAGTGAATAATTCCTGATACTTTTCTCTCTTTAAGTATTATTATTAGGTTTGGTTGGTTGTTTTCAGATTATCTGGCGCCGTCAGCAACACGAGGGCTATAATGCGCCGAAACTTTCGTCATTAGACAAGCCAACATACATTTACAAACACCCATGCCTAACACGGGACACGAACCCGCAACCTCGCGGTCTAGAAGCTAGCACGCTAACCACTGTATTATTATTATTAGGAGCAAGCTTAAAATAAACAACTTTAGTAAAACCTAAGCCACTCATTTTTAAAAATATTTAATAAGAAAAATATGAAAAGTTGAATGTTTATTATTGCGGAATGTCCACAATTTCATCGAGAACAAACATGCAGTGAAGAAAATGTTTCTTATTATTTTGAGCTAAAAATATTCTGTAAAATTAATGAATTTGTTCATTATTATTATATTGTTGATATTATAAAATAAAAAGATCAATATAACCAACTAAAACTGATTTAAAAAAAATCACAATCATTCAATATTTGTTCCTAATGTTGCAACATGCATCTAAAAACAGAAAAATAAACTTATCAGTTAAGAATTTTATTTTCAAGAAAAATTGCGAGACATGGAATGACTGAATAAAAGTTGTGATTCTATTTTTAAGACAATTTTTAATTACCATTTAAAGAAATCATATTTATGAGAATTTGTTCATTGGAACGTGAAGTTATCGAGCAAAGTTGATATAAAATAACATTTCATTTACATAAACATTCGACCGGTCTTTTGAAGTTAACATAAAATTAAATGCCGCATTACTGGCTGCGAATCATTGTATAAAATTACAAAAGAGTTGAGAAATCAACCAATTTATTTGATCGCATAATTACAAATAGCTTACGACAGCATTTTTTAAAACTCGATATTGAACTATTAAAAAAATAATAAAATCCGGTATCAATCTATACATTGAGACAAGCTTACTTGAGCTCATTGAATACGCTACAACGATGAGTGAACCGGTTTACTAGTCCCTGATTGGCTGATTGGAATGTGTGGCCGATTCGTTAAAACTCTTATAGTACCCGAGGTTAGAAAAGTAAAATATTAATTAAAAACTAAACTCAAAAGCACTTATTTTCTTTTTGTTATCGATTTATATTTAATACAAAACTATGTGCACATGCTATCAATATTGCAATTAAAGTTTTGATTTTCCCGTAACTATCTTTTACGCTGAAGGATCTATCCTACAGCATATTCAATGGGGTCTATTAAAAAGGATATGTTTGTAAAGGTCAAGGAATTCAGAGTAGGTGGAAGATAGCAGAAAATGACATCTCTAACATAATTGAATGATTTAAATGCACGTGATGCCATGGACGATAGGGAAAACAGTTGATAATGCCCCAACATCAAATTATCTAAATGGAACAATCTCTCAAGAGGCATGACACCTCAAGACATACACCTGTGGAATATATGTTAACGCTCTCAAGAGGGCACGAGCTAAGTTAATCTCCTGGTGCAGTCTCTCGGAAAGGAAAACTGGTTTAAACGATTACATATTCGAGCGTGGTAGACAGAATAAAGGCAACCTGATCAATAATCGCCCCGAAGTTGTGAAGAATGTGGAAAGGATACTGCTCTTATCAAGGTCAGGGAAGCCTTCCTCAAAGGAATGTAAAATATCGTGCGAAAACAATAACATCAATATCGAGCGATTTACGGATTTGAATGAGAAGTATGGCACAACAAACTGGAAAGAAAATCGAGTAAATTATCTATGTGGAACAGATTTTTTTTTTTAAAAAGGCATTTCATTTTGAGTACTGAATTGTATTCTGAGCTCCGTAAATACCAATGCAGCAACGCTTTATAGCGACAACGTGTTGCACTTTTAACTGGCAGCACTTGGAAGGTAACAGGTTTATATTTAAAAATAATTATGTTTAAACTTAGATTACAAATTCAAATCCGACCAATGATTGAGCTAAGGAATCTAGTTCTCTAAGAGAATGAGGTAAGTTTAGATACTCTACAAGAAATTTTTGTTAAAATTGTGTTTTCGCTAATAATAATGGGTTTGTTGGGATAAACGACGCATAGTTTAGAAATAGAACCACATGAGTAGGTTTTGAGGGTTTTAGAGTTTATTTTAGAAAATGCTCTTCCACAAAAGGGCTTTTCTTGATTTTCTGAAAGTTCTAATTTAACCTAACTTTTGTGGTTTCTTGGATAATTGGAGAAACCCCGTTAGCCAGCTATCACTTTTAATCAATTATTGTTGAAACAGATCATGCCCATTTTTTAAAACTAGGCATCCAAAATTTAGTAAAATACTACATACAAGGCAAATGTAAGACATGGCCGTAACTAGACTTTCATTTCGAGGTGGAAGAGAGAGGGATGGGGGGGCTGAAAAATACTTTTACCCATCTAGGGGACGGGGACGTATATAAATTACTTCACGCAAAACTTGTTTGACATTCCCTACCCCCCCCCCCCCCAAGTCACGCTCAGTCCCGTATGTCATTTTTCTGCTACCCTCACTCTTCTAAAAATTAATTTCGTTTTATCATACCCTTGTTCCTAAAAAAAAAAATTGCAGTTTATAGTTTTGAAGTGAAATAAGATAAAATAAAGTCAGACTCTACAGATTAGCATTTATTAATATATTTCGTCAAATGGCTCATTCAAATGATTGGGACTAATTTTTTTTTAAACTTCAAATTAAAAAAAACTTAATTAGATCTTTAGCACGAAAGTGAAATGGTTACATCATGCTAGTGATTACCCCCCCCCCCCATCTCCATTTTGCGGTCCATCACTTTCCAATCTCCTTCCCGCTATTCTGTACGTAACGTAATCTATGTTCATCCCCCTACACGTAAATGGAAACAGTTGTGAAAAACCAACAAGTCAGTTCCCAACTTTTATGAAAAAGTTCGAAATTATATTCCCGTTCCGAGTAGTTTAATGTAAAATATATAAAGGAACATATTTTGAGAAGGGAGATGGGGTTTGAACCCTATTAACTCCTCCCATAGCTACGGCCCTGTTAAAAGTTGTTTTTGTTGAATGGTGAATAACCTTAAAAAATGGACATGGACTCTTTCAATTATAAATGAATTTCTAAATCAAGATATTTTTTTAGAATAAACGTTCTTAAAACGTGAACTTCTGGATGTATAATGTAGTTTAAACTGAATACCCTCAAGTAGTTAATGTGCCTAACGCAAAACCACAATTACTGAAAAGTTCATTCCTACAAAAAGTAACCCTAAGAGTTTTTTCAAATAGCCAAACAGAAATTTGTTGCTTCAGGAAAATTGTCGCTCCAAATAAATCTCGCCGATATGATTCAGCCTTACAACAATGATCACCAAAGTGATACATATTGCTGTTTGATGACAGAAATCGATTTTTCTATATATAAAGAATGGTGACATTGTGTTTTTTTTGTTTTTGTTTTTTAATATAGATATCTAGTTATATTCCGATTTCGATGAAATTTTGCACACTTGATCTTCGATACAAGAGAACCCCCACCCCCTTCTCAACCCCTAAAAGGGTGTGTGTGATCTTGAGATCTATAGAATCAATTTGTACCGATTTTTTTAAATCCTTCGATATTGTGCGCATGTTTGTTAATGACGGGCAAATCTGTGGAGGCCTCATTAACCCTCTTGCCGTTATCCAATCGGGCTGAAACTTGGTAGATAGATTCGATGTCGATGCATTCCATCAAATTTTGTGGTCTGCCACTGTCATTAAAAGGTCGCTTTTGCGGAATACTAATAAACCAACTTGCCGTCATCAAACGCGCTGAAATAGCATTTAACCAATCATCGAAGAAACTATTTCCTGTCGCCAAAATTGTTTTAGTAAATAATAAAATTGTTTTGATCATAATAAATAAAAGATAATTAGACGTGAGTGCATGAATTCACATTAGTTTTTAATGAATACATTTTGAAAAGTATTTTATCGCACATTTTTCTGATGGAGATGGTATTTGTATATAATTTTAAGTATTAAAAATAAGCACACGCTGGCAACAGAAAAGGTGCAATGTTAATGAATATAAAAATTGGCAATCCATAAAGGTTGGTTTCGTTTGGTTGTTTTCAGATTATCTGGCGCCGTCAGCAACACGAGGGCTATAATACGCCGAAACATTCGTCATTTGACAAGCCAACATACATTTACAAACACCCATGCCAACACGGGACTCGAATCCGCAACCTCGCTGTCTAGAAGCTAGCACGCTAACCACTATACCGTTTGGGGGGCGCAATGCATGAAGGATCTATATAAAAAAAACTTTCGTTTTATGGGTTATATTATTTAATAGGTATATTGGCTTATACAGATTATCAGGAACAATTTCATTTCGATGTTTTGTGATTAAGGTGGTGAAATCGAGAATAAGTAGTCAAAAACAGCATGCTCATAATTTGCAAATGACTATACCTATTTGAACCTGGTTGTTCCGGACAATGTCGGCTCACAGTCAAATGATCCAGAGCAAAACCGGTCACTTTAGCTAACCTTCTCAAATAAAACACATTCGTAACATTCCGATAACGTTGTGATTAACGATACTCGCAACAATTCAAAATGGTAATGTTTTAATGCGCCTCCTAGTAGAAAAAAAACTGGTTCTTTAAATTCTTGTCTTCCTAATCACTGTCGATTTGAGCGTGCCAGACGGTAAAATGCAACCTCGATCAAATCAGCCACCAAAAGCCGGCGGAATCCGGTTCCGAAGTAGGAAATAGATGCCTCTTATCAAGGTCAGGGAATCCTTTCTGAAGGAATTTTTTGAAGTCATGGGAAAACAACGACATCCTCAATATTACTGCAGTGATTTGCGGATTTGAATGACCATTAAGTGGATGATGACATAAGCAGTTGAGGAAAAGAATGGACAACTTTGCCACATCCAGAACTAGACCAGAGCTCGTGCGCTCTAGATTTTAAAGGCATTCATTTTTTCCCTGTATAACCTATGCACAGCTAGACGTGATTCGTGCTTATTCTTGATCTCATTTTGGGCAGCTTTGTTTACTTTTTTTTTGTGTTTTCGCAAAGTGTATAATGTCCTATAAAAATCGCGTCACTTGGATAGGCGGGTCCGTCTGCTTAAGGACCTTCTAGATCTCAAAGCAGGTGGTAGAGTGACCTGCGGGTCAGTTAAGGACCAAGGTACGCGGAGGTACAGAAAAACACGACTTGATTTTTTCAATCTCAATTATGCGACAGTTTATGTCAAATGATTACTGTAATTGGGGTAACATTCAAGGAAGAAACTTTCTTTCAACGAAGGGATTTATGTATATTGTATATATGACTATTGATAAAGATAATTGCTGATTAAATCGCGTAGCTCAAACTACTGGAACGCGAAAATGGAATTTAGTTTGAAATTTTGAGATTGGGTATGCAATTTAAATTCCTTTCACGTTTAAGCCATGCCGCAATTTTTTTACAACTATTCTTTATTAGTACTTATGAGCTATACCCAGTAATCAAGAATTTACTAAATAAAATCTATTTAAAGTATCTTTTAAGTTTTTACCCCAGAATTAAACTAATCCAAGCCAATATTGAGCAACTTTACAAGAGAGTGGTAAAACTTAATCTTACTCCCATTGCGCACAATAGAGGGCAATAATAACTCTCTCTAAATGCTTTAGACATTTGTTTAGGACAAGATATTACGTTTCGATTGAAAACGAACTTTTGGGACTTAGCCTGCAATTTAACAAAAAATCAAATTTGGACTTTGAAGTACAGATAAATGTGCAGATACAAGTACAATGAAATTAAATTGAACCAAAAATTCATAATACAATTAATCGGGATTTCGGTAGTCTTCGTCTAAAAACAAACGTCACAATTAATTTCAAAAGGTAATACAGTCCATTCGTCTATATTGTTAGCTTTTTTTCTAGAATTAAGCGTCAAATAGGATTACTTGTGTTCAGATATTTAAAATAACTTATCTAACAAAATTTTGACGACAAAGACGTCTAATGAAAACCCATTGTACAAAAATAAATTTTTATACTTAGAAAAAATCCTACATTGTTAAAGATGCTAAAGAAAATAAAATACTCTAAAACAGCCTTTAAAAATTACATTTATAACCTTCAAATAAATGTAATTCTTTTATTCAAATGATATATTTTACTTAGGAGATAATATACACATGACGCTAGCTCGCTGAGATTAACTGTGTAACACAATATCTCCCAAAATGCAGTGCATTTGAAACTAAAATTAGGAAAAAATAGGTTTATAGGTTTGTTGGCCAGAAGTACTACAAATTGGAAAATTACAATTTACGTTTTAAAATTAAAAAAAAAAAAATTGCGGTACATACTTATCTATAGGCTACTACCAAAATTTCTTGCGGTAAAAGAACTGTAGCCCTGATATTTTACTCTTTAGTTAAAACAAGAGACTTCTCAATTTGAAGCGAATGCTTCATGATTGTTTAAAACTAACGTGATTATACGGATTTATATCGCATTTAACGTAATAAAAAAATTACTGCATTTAAAATGTATTGGATGAATCACGTTTTCAGATGCAAAGCGTTCCCATCTTGGCCAGAAAAGAAGAAAATTACAAATTTATTGAACTTTTTTTAACAAAATAAAAAAAGTTGAGTTTGGTATTTTTGGCTTCTACTTTACATTAAAAAGAACAAAAAACCATGCACCAATTTAGAAATAAATAATAATGAACAGTTGTAACTGAAAAATATTAAATATAACACTTTGAAATTTGATCTCCATGCATGATGTTGTTAAGTAACACTTGTGAATTTCCAAGTAAAGCACTAAATATAAAAAAAGTATTAGGTATTTTTTTTATGAAAAACTTTCAAGCTGTAATTTTTATTGATAAACTCGCTAAGCTATGCAACATAAACAAGCAGATTTAGAACATTAATCTTCAATATCAATTACAGATTTGCCACTTAGAAATGATAGGAATTCAAATAATGAAGCCTTCAGACGCCAGTACCATTTTAAACCAGAGTATAAAGGCATACCTTTACCGTAGTCTTCCAGTTTAATGTTATGTCCAAATGGTGATTGTGGCATTTCATCATTGAGGGTGAGTGAATAACTATGCTCCGACTGAATGTGGGGAGACTGGACGGCATCTGTCATCATTCTGTCATTTAAAACAATAGGCTGGTGGTCCAAAATTTGGGCCCAGTCTTCATCAGTGTCCAAATTCATGTCTTCGGCAAGGTGCTATAGAGAAGAAAAACATTGTTAGTTGGGTGAGCTTTTTAATAACACTTTACAACAACAACAACAAAACTCACAAAAAAAGGGAAGACCGCTGAACGCGAAGTAACAGAATATAGTTAAGTAGAAAAGGAAACTAGCAACTAGGTTGTGTTTTGTACAATTACGATATTGCGTTAAACATGACGAGTCTAGTCACTTATGTGAGATGTCTAGAAAACTGGCCTTGGCACAACATCTCCGAATCTTGAACGAGACAGTGAGGATATATCTTCAGAGTGAATCAGGAAGAATGTCCTGATAGTAAATTAAGTACAAAAACTGCCTAGTCTTAAAAAAAATGACGAATAACAAAACGCAGAATTATTTTAAGATTAATGAGTGTAATAGTATCGAAGATGACTAATGAGTTTTACAACTAAATAAGCATTACAATTTTTTTTTTCATTCGAAAAAAAAATAAGCCAATAATAAGCTACCTTGAAAATAAATTACGCTACATATAAAATAATGAAGGATCGAAGTCAATGACACTAATTTGAATAAAAATGGAATAACGGTTGCGAATCACTAAAAAATGTCAGTATAATTGTATAGACATGGATTTAAATTCACGAAATAGTATGACTTTTGGAACTGATCTTTCGCAAATATAAAAATTCTTCTCTTACTTATCCGATTCCAAGTTTAATGAGGTACGAATTTGACCATTAAAAAAAAATTCTAAAATACAGACTAAAATTAGAGTTTTTTATAGGATAAATGCCACGCATCATTGTATTTGGTGTATCTAGTACACATTTATATTAAAATAATTAAAATATGGAAATAGGTTTAGGGTTCTTAGAAGCTTTCGATTAATTGCTTAAAAAGGGATTATTGTTCAACAAAGAATATGTGCCCAGTTTATGAAACTTTTAATCTCTTAGAATTAAAAAACAGCAAGCATGTATACTAGCAAGCATTTACATTTATAATTAAACATAGGTATTCATCAAATACGGAAGCAATTGATTAGGTGAAACATTCTTTTCAAATCAAAAGACAACGGATGTTCCAGGACTGGCATTACGGCACTTTTCCATCAGTTACGTAACCCACATTACTTGAGGTTGGTCTTCGCCACCACAAGATTCAGAGAGTGCTTAAAAAGGGCTTATTGTATCCAAAGCACCTCTTATTCTAAAGCAATGCTGTTTGTTTACCCACAAAAGGTTTCTTTATATTACTCGATTTCTAGTTCAAAGGTCATGCCGCTACGCTTCGCTTAGCAAGGGGCCTACGGCGAGATTCATCAATGAGTTGCAAGGTAAAGAATGCAATGTCATTCAACTTTACTCAGAGGCCGGTAAGCGTTACGCCAACCGGAAACTAGACTTTAGAAAATGGATAATAACTTCGCTGCATGAATGCGCCAAGTGTACAGCCGAAGCTTAAGCGCAACGATGATAATCCCCGTTAATTAAACATTACACATGCGTTACCGAAACATTACAAAACGCCTTTTTGTCAAGGGGTTGTACTTGGAAGACGAAAGAAGGTTAATGAACATTCCTGGATAATTGGGCGGAGATCTCAAGTCTCATCTTGCTGCTGAGGATGAAGAGTACGAGAAGGAGACCGATTCCAATAAACATTTTAAGTGATTTTATTGATTGAAGCATTTTTTGGGTACTCTTCCTTTGGATGGGTACCAGATAAAAATTTGCCAAATTGCAGCGAAATCTCATTCAAACTAATAACCTTCAAATAATTTATAATTCATATAACCGTAAATATTTAGGCTTAGCGATACATTTATGCATCATTTAACCCACTGACGGTCACGCACGTATATATGCGTCATTTGATCCAAAGTTTTTCAAGCAATATACAACATTTTTAAATTTATAAATAAAATATTTTTTCAATATTTTTATGAGAATGATAGTTTATAACTCATCTAAAACAAAATAAATAAAAAATAATTCTAAAAAAATATTTATTTCAATAAGAAATATAATTTAAAAATTATTGCAGGGAAAGCTGTAGAATTTCCCCCTTTCCCTGGACCTTCAGTGGGATATGTAAACATTTAAGCTTAGTGACAACTGTGTCAACTGATACCCGGCTAAAGGAAGAATACTAATTTTTTTTATATTGAGATCCAAGTTTGATTGAACTCGCTTTAATTTACTTCTTCGATGTTAATCACTAAGAATCATAAAATAATTTTGCTACACCATCAATTTCCGTTAAAATTATGGTGGAACATTTTATCTGCGGTCTCAGACCAATACAATGGCAGTCAGTATTGAGGGAATTGGGATTTTTATTTTAATCAGTTAAACATTGATAATGACAAAAGTAAAAAAAAAAAAAAAAAAAAAAAAAAAAAATACACAGGCTACCATCATAAAAAATCAGACAAATTATACAGTTTTTTTTTGTATAAAAAAAGGTAATTTTTATTCAGCCTTAGCATATAATCAGTATCTTGTTTCTGAAACATTTTCGAAAATTGAGTAGCCTCCATTTTGCATTGTCTTCATTTGCATTAGAGTATTATCTTCCTAAAAACGACCTATGACATTTTACAAGAACCGTATAAACAGGAAGAATGATTATGTACAAGATAACCATTATATGAGGGTAAATGTTAAACGCAGGAGTTTGGTCATTTTTATCCGCAGTTTCCAATTTGCATTATAAGAAATTCAGCTAATCTTATTTAATAGTCATATTCATTTAATTTTAAGTGATTAAAATTGGCTTAGTTAAAGCAGTTTTATTTTGGAGCAAGGATAAAAAAAATAATGGTTTTAAATCTGTTCTCTATATTTTAAAAACCTATTTTTTATTTAACAATGACTTCAATCAGGAGAATGTATGAAAACAACAAACTGACATAAAAACTAAACTTTATGGTAAAAAACTTATTAGTAATTGTCATTAAATTTCGATAGCTCAGATAGTCTCTAAGTGCTTTCAATTATCTAACGCAGTACCATCTAATTGAAATGGGTAATTTTAATCTCCTAGTTCTTTGAACTCGTCCCAAAAAAATAAATATTTCACATTTTGCAATTTAAGTTCCGCAATTTGGATTGCTAAAAATGTTTAGTCTCATTGAAAAGAATAAATAAAATAAAAATTTAGTCGACAACAAAAGTTTTTTTTTTTTTTTTTAAGGGATTTTTTGTTGTTGTCATCACCCGATTTTACAGCAAAATTTACTTTAATTGTGAACTTTAATCAACATAGTTGAAAGATTTTATAAAGTTGCTATTTTATTTTTTGTTTTATTTAAACAATTTAATCTCTTTGCATAAAAACGCCTATTTAACAAGAAAAATATATGCATCACATATTCAGAGTTTCAAAAAAGTTATTTTATTCAATTTTAAATTATATTCACGAACAATGTTTACTATTTATGTTATAAACCTTATTTCATTTTATAACATGATCCACAATATCTGAATATATACTATCACCGTTTAATATGTTTTTCTATTGGAAAAGAATAAGCTTGAGATTCATTAAAGCATTTATATATCATCGGCTTAGAATGAATGAAAAGGTGCTAATTCCACTTTTGATCTCAAATCATTTTTTGGTATGTATGGAAACAGGAAAAGACCCGACAAATAAAAGCCGCAGCAACTTGATTACTCGTCGCATAGCAAATGCATGGAGAGATTGGGAAAATGTTCTTAATTCCAATTATCTCAGATATAAAGATACGTAAATACATTTTTGTGAACATACACATACAATTTAGAAATGTCTAGTTGTATGAACATATTGCGTTTTTATTTATTTTTACACACACAATGTGGATATGAAGGGCGAACTCAACAAAATGTGGTTGTCAGAAAAGCGCGTTTGAAAAGTTTTCTATGTATTGATTTTTCTATGTGGCATCAGTCCTTTAGTCCTAAACATTTTGAGAGGGAAAAAAGGATGAACTCAACGTGAAAAAAGTACCTGTAGAATCTATGAAGGGTTTAGATTCAGGTAACGATTTTTTTTTTTTTTTTTTTTTTTTTTTTTTTTTTGACCCGATGTTCAGTTCGCCTTTCGTATCGATATGTAGCGATTCTTTTTAATGGAGACGTTTATCTCAGACATCGTCTGTTTTGCGGAGTTTGGTACATATTGGTTACTTGAAAGGAGCCATGAACCATGTGGATTGGCCATTTCAGCAAAAGCATTTCATTAGCTTTCAATTTGATATCCTAACTAATAAAGATATAAGTTTTTATGTCTTGATTTTTAAACATGTTTAGTTTAATTATTTTATAACAACAGATTTTTAAAGATAGAAAAACTGATAAAAGCTTTAATCAAATGACATATTCCTACAGTTAAGAGTGTCTCCTCATTTATATTTGTCCTCGAATGATTTAGCATATCGTGAATTAAAAACAATGACAAGTTAAAATTGAAAATTTTTGCCATATATCAAGTATGTAATATATTTAATAAAAAAAAGAAAAAGTATCAGACACTGGAGAATTTTTTTATGAAGGTTCATCAAGGTTTCAGTACTCTAATGTTAAATATCCTGTTTTCCTTAAGAACGAACTTTAAGAGAAAAAAATAATTTAAAATTGTATAAGTTTTGCTGGTTAGTTCTCGTTATCTTTATTTAAAATAAGACTTTATAACGAACGAAAGATATGATTCGATTTTAAATGATAAATCACGTTATTTGGTTTTATACCCTCTACGCATTATTCTGTACAAAAAGAGTAACAAATCAAATTAGATTAGATTACATGGGTTCCAAACGAACACCTTAAGCAATCTAGGATTCGAAATCAGCACCATGGGAGCGCTAAATAGATATTTAGCTCAAAAATTATTATTGATAAAGTATGACACTTAAAGTAATTCCGGAAAAGTAAAAGAATCTTGATTTTTTTTCAATTCTAAGCATGCGAAAAAGATTAGGTTCTTTGAGTATCAAAAAGAAAATTGAGATTTACTAACATTTAAAATTTCAGCCGAAACGTTCTTCGTTAAAATTATTGGTGTAAAAAGAAATGATTCCATAGAAACTTAAAAAATAAGCGATGAAAGGCAAACTCATACCAATTACCATGCAATAAATCTTGCCTGGTTATTAGCCCATTTTATGAGCTTCCCGCTAAACAATTACTGCCTTGCGTGCTGGACCTCTTTACTTCAACAAATCTCAAAAGACCATTGAACTGTTGCAAAAGGCACATAAAACTTATTAAAAGGTTATGTCTTTTAGCCATCTTCAGAACTAAATCCCCTAACATAAGAGGAAAAAGTTTGCTTATTATGAAACCGATCCATCTCAAGAGAATGAAGACGACCTTCTCGAAGCGACTTCAGCCACCCAAAGCATTCATCTAGTTGCGTCAGTCAGGGTAAAGATGTGTACTTTTAGATATTTTTGTTTCATTTTCGCTTTGCGTCCCGACAAGGTTACTTTCCCGTTAAAAAACAGAGGAAAAAGTTACAGAAAAAGTGGTTGGTGAGGGCTGCGAACCTCACACAGCAGCTAGCGACTGTACACTGAACTTTGAAAAGACTACCCTCAGGGCAAGATGGAATTCCAACGCGTTCAAGTTCGTGCCTCCACAGCCGGAGGTACGTTTTGCGTTGTTTCAAAACTTCCCATCGGGGGTCAATCAAGTATTTAATCTTTCCACTTTTTAGAGAAACGCTGGAGTGATTTGTTCTGGAGGAAAAGATGTCCTTCCGAAAAGTGTTTTAGAAAAACATAAATTTTTGGAATAAATGTGTGGTTTATGTTTGGGATTTCCCTATTAGACAGCCTTTAAATGTGGGAAAAGTTAAGAGGAAAGGATGGAAAAGAACCCATGAGACGTTTGAACTTTACATTAACTTGCCAGACTATCAGAAGGGGTCAAGTGTAAGACATGCATCAGAAGAAATTTTTATAAGAATCCTTCGGGGCTTTCACGTGTTTCGAAAAGATTTTCCTTGTATCCTCGTACCAAAATAAATGGCCTGCATTTGATGTGAACTAACTTACTTGAAATACTGTAGACAAAGAATCGTTATTGCTCTGACTTTTTGTTATTTTATTCAAGCACGCATTAACTAGACTTAGAAAAATGTCGTTTCAATATATTGTTGTTCGTTCTTCAATCTTTCCCTGTTTTTGAGAAACGCATCAGAAGTTTCAAAACATTGACTTTTATTACGCATTACATTAAAGAATATAGTAGAAGAAACAGATGAAAAGACCTCGTATTGCTTGTATCAAAGGTCAAGTACAATACAAGCCCAGGTTGGTTGTATTCAGATTATCTGGCGCCGTCAGCAACACGAGGGCTATAATGCGCCGAAACATTTCGTCATTTAACAAACCAACATACATTTACAAACATCCATGCCAACACGGGACTCGAACCCGCAACCTCGCGGTCTAGAAGCCAGCACGCTAACCACTATACCGTTTCAATACAAGCCCAGAAACTGCAAAATAAATTTTTATAAGAGTGCATGGTTAAAATGTTCATATCCTCGTTTATGGACAAACTTAAATCCTGCAGATAGAGGAGGTATCGTAGATAAAAGTATCCGTGATTTCTTAAAAGCTTTAAGATGACTTAAATGAGATATTTTGTGAAAACAAGCGAAACAATTTTAATCACATTAAAATACAATTCTTTGATCATTTATTAAAATAACATCCGATGTTTAAGAAAGGATAATGTAACAAGTGGACCTAACTTAGTAATCATATGGAGAGGTGCAACTCCATAGTAAATATACTGAAAATTTTATAAAGTCAAACAGCACAGTTGAAATTATTGCAACTAAACATTGAAGGAATTTATAAAATATTTTTTTATCTAATAATTATTAATATTGAACCTTTAAAATCAGTTAAAATATTTAGATTAATGGAGTGATCAATTACGATACTCATTCTCGAAATCTATTAGATGCTTCTACTACAGTGATTCTCAACCTTTTTTTTTGTCGCGGCACACTTTTAACGATTTCAAAATTTGGTGGCACACAAAGAAAAAGATAAGTTTAAAAGTTGTTTACTTTACCTTCCTATTATACTACTTATAATACACTGTAATACACCTATTATACACTGTGTAAAATAGTTTATGATAATAATTTGGAATGTAAAATAAAATATAATATGTACTACAAAAACAATAGTACGTTTATTAAGGGATTAATTACAAATATACATTTCTAAAATTTGGCGGCACACAAAAGTGCCGCGGCACAGTGGTTGAGAATCACTGTTCTACTACATATTGGAAATAAAAAAATAAAAAATATCTGCATGATACTAACTTCCTAGTAACATCTACAAAACACATTTTTCTAACAATGTATAAAACTGATATAGCGCCTTCATTTTAAGCAGTACAGATTAGACACAAGTTGTGTGAATATAAATATAGACAAATTAAGCTTGGATCATTTCCTTGCCGACAACAGAATCTAGATATCATGCCATTTATTCAGATAAGATTAATATACTAGTGGCTGTCAAGGATACGAAATAAATGTCAATTGCAATATTTATTCGAATTGCTCTTTTGCAAGAAATCGTTTCAGAGAAGGATTAGTTTTGCTTTTACATAACTTTCCCAATAACTGTTTTTCCTGCGTTTAATCCCATCTTTCAGCCCCCTACTGCGGTAAGAAAAAAAGAAAAAAAAATCGAGTGAATCGTCTGAAGTTCAATGACTCGTTTGAAATTAATCCACATAAGTTTGCGCAGTGGCTTTTAAAACTGATGCGATAAAAAAACTTTATGAAAAATTAAGTCATTGGAGATCAAAAGTATTTAACCGATTGAGCGTCCAGGGAATAGGCAATATTGTACAGTTGTTTTCCCTGCAATAATTTTTAAATTATATTTCTGATTCTAATAAATAATTTATTTTTTATTCAATTTGTTTTAAATGGGTTTAAATTATCATCCTAATAAAAATATTAAAAACATATTTTATTTTAAATTTTATTTATAAATTTAAAAATGTTGTGTATTGCTGGAAAAACTGGGGATAAAAGGACGAGATAATACGGAACAGTCGCTCTATGGGTTAAAAGCTATGGCATGTTTCACAAAATTATAATTGCATATGGTAAGAAAATATTGCATTTGATCAAAAATCATTCGATTTGTTCTTTTTTTGCATTTCTACACGTTTTGGAACGTGCGAGTTCAAAAAAGTGGTCTAGAAAAATGTATGTCTGTGGTCAGCACACAACTACAGAAAGGATGGATCTACGATGTTCAACTTTTGTATATGGATTAGAGGTGGCCATGGGACCCGTAAATTCAGGCTTTCGTCAAAGTTTCATATGCGCTAAAGGAAACTGTCATTAAAATATTTATGTTTCTCAGCAATTGCGAAAAAACCGACTTCAGCGATTTGGATAAAAAAAATCTTTATGGTAATGCCTTTTAAGGTGTTCTATATATTCCCATCTCCGAAATTCCCTTATAAAAGCACTAAAGTCATAAAAAGTCAAAAAATGTGTGTTCATCCTCCTTTCACTTACAAGAAAGAATAATGTAATATTTATCGAAAAGAAAATCGCCAATTTCGCCGTTTTGGTGGAAGTTTTTTTTTTTCTTTTTTGCCAATAAAATAATTATCACCAAAAATATATCGTCAAACTGGCCATTGTCTTTAAATAATGAAAACGAAAAATTACATCAATCCAAGGAAAATTTAAATGCAGCCACCAGTATTAGGAGTAATTGAAAATTGTGCGATGTTCTCCACCCCTAATCTCAAAGGAAAACTTAAGCACATTTTTATTTTGTAACTTAAATATATACTTGGTGATTAAATTTAAATTTTACCTTTTGAAAAACTACAAGAAAAAAAATCATTTGTCATAATGACCTGAAATTTGACCTAAATATATGCGAAGAGGGAAATGGTATGGTATAAGAAAAAAAAATAGTTCAAAATAGTTTTTTTTCTTATCGTATACCATTTTCCCTCTTCGAGGATATTCAGGTCACTCTGACCAGTGGTTCTTCTTTACAGCTTTTTGAAAGTTGAACTTTAATTATAAACATCTAAAAAGATTCCCTCCAGAAAAGTGAGCCCACGGGAAAATTAGGTACAACAGTAAAAATGGAGGTTTTAATTAAACTGCGGCGTGTTTAAACTAATTTAGAGCCAGTATTAATTAAAATAAATTGGATACGATTTCGATTATAGTAGAATGATATTTGAAATAGAAATGAATATAGTTTCCAATTTTAGTTACTAGATAGAAATATGGTATTTTAAGGACTCGTATAGTTATTTTTTTATAGCTCTTTGATAGTTGAACTGAAATTATAATCACTCCGTACATCAATGGTTACGCATAAATAATATTTCTACAACATACCCAAGTAAATTCTTGAATAATCCGTTTGATTTTCATTGAACTTACGATTGTCTACATTTGAATTACTGATGTGTGTATATTTCTTTTCCCAGGGAGGTTGCGCCGCTCTTCGAAAAGCGGATAGAATGATCTCTGATTTTATAAAATGGATGATTATTTAAAAAAATTTAACCATAATTGTCTATGCGGGAATTCACGCATGAGGTTAATTCTATGGGTTGAAATTGATTTTCAATGCGCGTTCACGGAGATTTCAAACACTTTGTCGAACTCTAGTATAAAGTCTTAATTTTCATAAAACAAAATTATTCTGCGAAACCATCAGTGTTTTTTGCCATCAGAAGGATAAATACAAGAAAAAGACTTATCTTAAAAGCATCAAGTTTTCAAAAAGGATGCATTCTTACGGTTTTTTATACATTAGAACTTATCTTCAAAGTATAAATTAAACAACGCATAGCTTTTATCCTATTTTCCCTCTTATCTCAATTACAATGGCTTCAACTTTATGAGAGCTTTAAATTACATTAAACTGCTGTCAACAGTTCACCAACTTGACACTGTTCATTTATTATATGTAGAGAACATATTTTTTAAAAAAGTCATTAAAAGTATGAAAACAATAGTGTTAACTTTCAATAAGTTTAAGCTTTTTTTATACACAGGGTGTCCATAAATTAGTTGGGCAATGGAGATCAAATATATCCGTATAACTCTTAATAACTAGGCATTATTAACCATTCTTTTCCACAACTAATTTATGTTCACCATACCATTCTGTATGCAAAAAAAAAAAAAAAAAAAAAAAAAAAAAATTAATGATGATTTAGTGTGGTGCAGAGAGTTTTGATTATATGGATAACCATAAAGATTGACTTCAACTCTTTTGCTAAAAGTGGCAAGAATTTTTAGATTATTAGGCTGGTTAGAGTTTTCTAGCACAAAGTTTACATGAGGGCCGTGTTGTACCGTAACGTTGCAACAACCACACACCTCTACAATTGAGTCATTGAGTGCCAGAACGGACCATCATACAATTTGATTTTTGCTGTTTGTACTCAGCTTTTTCAAAACCATTCATGGCAGGACGGATCAAATATAGTTTATCTAATTATGAACTTAGTTGGCAATAAGATAAACCTCGTTATCTAGAAACCACGTTTGGTCCTTTCTGGAATGAATTATTTTGAAAAAACAGGGTGGAAAAATCAAAAATCAAGTTGTGGGAGAATCCGTTTTGGTTCAACGCCTCAATTAACGCCAATCAACGCCTCAATTAAGCTTCGTAGTTTTGAACTTGGTGAGAGGACGATACACCAACATCTAAGCTAGCTTTTTTCTCTACTACTATAACGTTTTAGGGAAAATACACATTTGCAAGGTCGCGGAAAGAAATACGGGGTGTCCGAATCAGATGTCCTTAATCTGGTCACCAAGATATCTAGACGTCACTACACCGGATTTTTTCTATTGGGGCTACGTCAAAGACAAACACTACTCAAGGAACATCTTTATGTTTAACTCCTTCGTGCCTCGATAACTGCTTCTATTGCTACTATGACTATGGAGATGCTGCAGCGAACATGACTGAAACTTGATTACTGGTTAGATATCCTCAGGGTTACTAGGGGAGCCAACGTGGAAGTGCACGGATTTTTTCCCTAAAATTAAGTCTTGTTATCTAATTTTACATTTTTCTCTCAAGCAGAAATAGCACCATTTACTTCTAATAACTTTCCTGAGGTTGTGTCTAATATAGGCCCGTTTTTTTTTATAATACAGGTTTATGGCTATTAGTCATTTAACTAGCTTTTTATTAGTTTCATTTCTTATTATTAGACAAGTTGTGGGCAATCGACTGACGCTTTTTAATTTCATATTGAAGTAGAATTTTCATGAAAATTATTATTTACATAATTATCATTGATTAATAATAAAATTTAGAAAATAGATTAAAATATTACATCAAAAACCAAATCAAATTGCCGATAAAATGAATTCTTAAAATTCAGACATGTCTCAGTATACCTTTCCTGTTAGGGTAAAGCACGATTTCCCACTATACAAGGTTAACGATTGGTAAATGGTGTCTGCTTAGAGCCGATGGCGTGAACGTTGTCAGAGCATTGCACCTTAGTGTAGAGACAGTATTTATTGTAGAGCCGCAGTTTTCTTATAAAAAACAGACGGCAAATTATGGGAAGCACCAATTTATTTGTTTCGTATCAATGCATCAATGACATCTATAAAAAAAATGAATGAATTGGACTATTCCCCTGCAGCCCGTCGTTAAAATGTCAAAACACAGGTACAGATCTCTACAGGTACAGATTGCTCAATCCTTGAGCTTAATGGATGTTTGGTAAGGAAAGTTACCAAATACAATGAACACTTACTTTTTAGTAACAAATATTACGGCATATTTAATTTTTATTTATAATGGATACATAAATACGCTGCCTGTAAAAATTTTATGTTTTTATATAAGTGGATGTTGTTTGCAATAGGAATGTGAAATTACACATTTAATAAAGAAAAATAATTTCAACTTAATTTAAAAGACTAATTTTAAGTTAAGGATTATATAGTATGACGCCCCTCGAATTCAACAATTGTTACTTCACATACAGGAAGAAAAATCAACCGATTCTCAGAACTTCGAAAGCTCTCGAAATGATTAAAATTGAATTTTTCCAGAATAAATATATTTGCCAGACTTTTCATGCATATTTAATTTTCAATCTCCGCAGTCATAAATTTTGCATGCTATCACATATTTGTGGATATCACTAGATAGTAGATACCAACTAACAAAGCGGATACCAGGTATAAATTAAACTCATTGATTGGGAATAAGTCAAACTTATTGATTGGGAATAAGTCAAACTCATTGATTGGGAATAAGTTAAACTCATTGATTGGGAATAAGTTAAACTCATTGATTGGGAATAAGTTAAACTCATTGATTGGGAATAAGTTAAACTCATTGATTGGGAATAAGTTAAACTCATTGATTGGGAATAAGTTAAACTCATTGATTGGGAATAAGTTAAACTCATTGATTGGGAATAAGTTAAACTCATTGATTGGGAATAAGTTAAACTCATTGTAAGTCAAGGATTATAAACAGGAAATACAATTTGTAAAGTTTAAACAACAAACTAGCCTAAGTAATACCAAAAACTCAAATATTATAAAATATACAGTTTCTATTTGAATTAAAACATACATTTATAGAAATATTGGTCATACTTATTTGATTATAATTTGTTCAAATATACTCAATACAATGCATTGCAGACTGTTCGTGATTATGGAAAGTGGTAAACAATGCAATATGGTTAAACAGCTTAAGTCAGAAGATTTATACATAAAAAAAGAAACATCGATACAAATATGAACTAAAATCGCATTCGTTCTATTAGTTTTGCTAGTTGGAAAAAGTCCACTTAAACAATATTAGTACTAAACAATAGTTAATTAAAACAATAGTTAAAAAATATTAGTCCAACAGTCAACAGAACAATATTAGTCAACAATCTTAGTTAAAACAATATTAGACCTAAACTCAGAATAACAAACTGCCATTCTGTATGCGTAAAGTCATATTCACTCCTTATAAATACTTTAACTTACTGTACAATACTAAATAAGGTGGTTTAAATAAGGGTTTTATTGTCTAGTCTAATGTCTAGACAGTTTTTTCCGAAAGTGATCTTAATTTTAGAACTTAAATCGATGTGAAAATGTCAACGATTGTATCATCGCGCATTAACAAATCGAATAATTGACTTTGCAACTACAAACTTATTAAAACCGAAGATAGATATAACTTAGTCTTTGGTTGGTAAAAAATTCAAACACATTTCGCTGACAGTAAAACTAAGATCACTCGAATATAAAATACTACCAATTATAAAATCAAAAAACCATTTATAAAATTATAAATCATTTATAGCGTTTAAGATACGCGCGATTTGTTGAACTTTTAAGCAATAAGGCAATTACCGATTTGAGAATTTTTATAAAATGATAGTTAACGATTAAGGATAGATGCTGTAATAAAGTAAGGTGGTTGGTTGGATTTCTGGCGCAAGGGCTTTACGTGGGCCATACTGCGCTAAGTAATAATATGTGTAATCCATACGACGATACTAGAAGACTTTCTTACTCGTAAAGCAATAGTCACGGATGATTTACTAATCATAAAGCAATAACAGTTGATTTCTTCACTATGAAGTAACAATAGGAAGCACATAGCAATAGCATACAATTTGTTAAGCAAATAGAAAGAGTATAAAAACTGTTCACCAAAATTTAATAACAGAACTAAACACATCAACACACGAGTTGTTAACCATAATACAACGCACAAAAAAAAAAAAAAAAAAAAAAAAAAAAAAAAATTGTTTAATTTTTAAAAATCCAACTCAATTTTTAATTAAAAAGACAATAATTATTTAATTATCGAACATTAAGAAGGTTTATTTTGTATACTATTTGACGTAAAAATAATATTTGCAAGTGATTAACAGATTTTCGCAATTATAAGCAATTAGAGCTGAGATTTTCAGTGATGTACCAATAAATTATTTGGATGTTAATCCGAACACTCCTTAATTTGAAGGTGTAATATTAAAACATCAAGACATAAGATTTCATGACTCAATCACCCATATTTAAAAAAGCAAATTCAGTTAAATTATGTATCCAGTTCAGATTGTTCAAGAGTTATGTTGAAAATAGCAACAAGTTCAAATTAATTTACACAAGCTATTTTTTTACAAGTTATAAAATTAACAATCGTTTTACTGTCTTATTACTGCAACAATTTTTTAAAACTGAAAAATCATGCAATTGAATTTTAGTCAACTTAAAACCTAAGGGGTCCAGCGTATTCCGTTTCAGAATTCATAGAAACAAGCGTTCTTGGTATTTTTAACAGGTAGAGGAAAACTGTTGGGGGTTACCTGGCAATCGTCCAATGGATCCTCTCGGTCCATCGCATCCTCCGAAGAAAACATTTCGTCTTCAGGATCACAACTTTTTATTAAATCGACGTCAGGGTAAACGCATAGCAACACACGGTGGTACTCGTTAGAAGAGCGTACCATAGGGAACAGATAAACAACAATATTATTCCAACGCAAACACCGCTTCGTTTCCTTTCCCGGCCGGTAAAAGCTGGTACAAAAATATGAATTGAACCACCTGCGGATCGTAAGAAACTACTTCGGTGTTGTAGGCTCGTAAAGCCAATGACAAGTTTGAAGCTGGGGCGGCCCAAACTGTGCTTTTCCGAGTGACGTTGTTATGACGTATGCCACCTGCTAAACGACGATTGGCTGAAAACCGCGAAGTGAGGGAACGTCCTTTAAAAAAAAATGAAAAATCACATACCGTAACAGGTGTACTATATACTATCAGAGGTATAGTGAGTTTTTTTTTTCGCTTGTTTTGGATTTGGTTTAATCGAAAGCGTGTATTAAATTAGATTTGTTTTTGTGGGGGAAATTTTTTGTTTTAAAGGGTTCAGTTTTGAAATTTATTGTGTAATAGACTAAAAGGAAAAAGGTGATAACAGTTAAATTTATGTGTTGTGGTTTTGATAAAAACAACAACAACCAAGTTTTCTTTTGTGGAGCAAACTTGGTTGGGGTTTTTTTGGGTTAAAATATATATTAATTTAGAGTTGTGTATTATTTCAATTAGAATTTGCTCAAAGCAGAATAGTTGTTTAAATGAGCTATTATATATTTTTGTTAATTTAGTTTCTTGCAATTACTTAACATGAACTAAATGTTTGAGAGTCGAGGTTATTATAGAAGACACTAGTGCAGAAAGGAGACAGCTCACTTTCTGAATATGTTTCAGTAGATACAAAACACAGTTTACTGGTGGTGAATCAACGCGTGACAAAAGTTTAAAAACCTTTATCAAAGATGGAGTTTCCAAGTTATTTTTCCTAGTCACTGCGGCACTCTAATTAAGAGTTCAAAATAAAAACCTCAAAATTGCCAAGAAAGTGGCGCTTCCTTCTTTTGCTCCAATGTCTACAACTGACTTTCTGTCAATTAATATTTTTCAATGATCGCATTAATCACTATAAATTGGGATTCACTAGAATTTTAAGGTATTACCCAATACCTTAAAATAACCTAAGTTTGGATTTTTTTTTCAGCAAGATTGAATGCTCATAATTTCTAAACATTGCCAATAAACTATACTGTATTAAATTTCCAAAAAGAAACCAACTCGTAATCCAAGATAAGAAAAGACGTTCCACAAGAGTTACAATAAAATAAATCTGATTGTAAAATAAATAATAATAATAATAAAAAATTCGTAAAGAGGATATTTAAATGTATTATCGATAGGACAGGATACTATTTGAAACTGGTCTACGAAAACAACCACGCTCACCAAATAACCTTAGCAACAAAGACAAAAAATGTCGCAAAAAATGCAAAGAAAATGAACTCCCTGAATACCTATCGAGTCGTAATGATTACAGAACAATACCATATGCTCCAGACTTTGAAAGAGTAATGTTATTTTGGACGACACTACACAAAGGGATGCAACTTAATGACTTCACTGGCCTAAATATTCCACAAATCCGACTTTATTTTCTATTCCCCCTTCTGAATCGGATATTATTTTCTGAATTGAATCCTGTGCAGATAAATGCGATAGGCATTTCTATCTGGATCACGCGGCGTGATTTACGGTGAAACGCGTAGGAAACCGCGTTTTAACATTTAATATAGGTTTTTTTTTGCGCGTTTAACATTTAATGCGTTTTCTTTTAGGCAAAGGGGGGTCAGGAGAAGTAAAATGAGGAAGGAAAAATATAATACAAGCGCGGAAACGGAGGATCACGAAAAAGTTTAAAAATGTGATGGACTCCCTAATGGCGCTGCAAAATGGAAATCTCGTGTAGTCGTAACAGGTCGTATGGATTGGCTTTCAAATCGACTGACATATAGCCGAAGAATACGATTCTTTAACATGAACGATTGATGTGTATAGTCTTAGTTTTTGTGGGTGGAAAGGTGCGTTAAAAATGCTCCTGACTTCTTTAAATATATATGTGGAAAGGTATTGAAAAATATTGTAAAAATTTATACACACTGAAATAGTCTGCGCTTATAACTTAATTTTTCCCCCAGACTTTAGAATAACTATACAGTATTTCTGTATACGTAAAGTAATTGTCTCACTTTATGAATGTTTTCTGTGCTAAATAAAGTGCTTTAAAAACCCTCAAACGACATGGTTTTCGACCAAATAATAGTTATTAGTTACTAATGTAAGCTCATGCATTTTTATTAACGTAGCTACCAATAATAATTTTATCACAAAAATAATAAAATTCCAAAAACTGTGTTATGATGTTGGAAGATGAATTTTATTTCAAGATGTAATTAATAATATATATATATATATATAGCTTATTTTCAGAATAAAAGATTGCAAAATACCATAAGGGGAATATAATTCAAGACATCAATTTCGTCTCACAGTTTCTGGGGAAGAAAGATGGATATACCGTCCAAAACTTTAAGCCACCCCCAATTCTTCATGATTCAAATCCAGCAATTTACGTAAATGAAGCTACAATGCTAATACTTGGCTAAAAAGAGAATTGAATGACATCACTAAACTTGGATTAATGGTTAATTTTGGATTTTTAGCTATCTAAAAGACTATGAAAAATTTAAGCTTTTGTGAGGTTAGCAATTCGGGATTAAATCTCTCTACACACAAATCAACTCTTTTTCAAAAATCCTCCTATGTTGTTAATGCGTTTTCGACTCTTTTTCCATCTTCGATATTGAGATAGCCGGTAGTTATAGCAACCCTACGAAAGCAACAACACACCAACTTTTAGTTGTATAAATGCCTAAAAACAAAATAGAATTGAATGTCACATCTAAGCTTGGATTAATGGTCAAATTTATAAAATATAACTGTTTGTTCAACTATAAGGTGGTGAAGAGTTTAAACTTTTGCAAGGTTAGAAATCCGGGGTTAAAAATCCATGCAAACCTACTCTTTTCAAAAAGCCTTCTATGTTGTTATTGCGTCTCTTACCACCTTCAATATTGAGATAGCCGGTGGTTATCGAAGCCTCCACGAAAGCCTACTCTATCTCCAAGTCTCATTTAAAAAGAAGACAAATTCAAGCGAAGTCAAAGTATGCAAGTAATATTACGTAGGAATCAGTGAAGAGTCGTGGGAAGGGAACGCAAGAAGAATACGAGTTGAACGCACTGTTGAACGATCTGAGGAACGGAGAGAGAATCTTGCTGTTCAATGTCAAGGACAGGACAGGTAACAAGAATAAACACTTATATGATGAAAGCGGAGGAGAGCGCGCAAAGCAAGTGACAAACGAGGAGGGTGGAATTTGCTATCCCAAGGTTGCTTGCCTCTTTGCACTGAGACTTAGCACCTCGATTTCAGTGTACTTGTGTGACGAATTTGTATGTGGAACTCCACTCTTATTCCATTCAACTTGCAGTGAGGTTAGATTTTTTTTTTTTTGGGAAGTCAAGGTTGCTTCTCTTCAATGCACTTCGTTTTCAGTGTACTACAAATTATGACTAACTCCTAATTGGAACTCCACTGTAAATGAGAATTGCAGTTTTTTTTTGGATAAGTTAAAATTTACATTTTAATTTCAGTGTACTTATGACGAATTTGTATTTAGAAACACGCTTATTCCTTTAACTTACGTTGCAGACAGATATTTTTGAGAGGTCCAGGTCAGTTCTCATTCTTTAATGCAGCTTAACACAGTGATTTCATATACCTAGTGACAAAATTGTATTAGAAACTCCCAGCTTGAATTAATTACACTTGCCATGAGGGAGGGAGAATTCATATTTTATGTGTGAAACTTTGTACCTCAATATTAATTAACTTGTAACGAACTAGTAATTGGAACTCCACACTTTCCACACTTTCGAAATTAAGTTATTAAATTTGCAATGGATAGGGCAGATTATATATATATATCAACGTCCCTTCTCTGCAATGCGTCTTTGCTATTCTATTCCAATGTACTTATGACAAACCTTTATTTGAAAATTTATTTTTTCCCCATAGAACTAAGCAAGCATCGAATAGGGCAGCATTTCTTAAGTCTGCGACAATCTCTCCAATATGACTTTGATTTCAACTTTAACGTAGTTATTACGAACTTGTGATTGAAACTCCATAATCCACTCTTAATAAAACTGGAAATATAGCTTTTAATGGGAAAAATAAATTTTTTGATACCAAGAAATTTTCCTTTTTATGCAGCTTTGCTCCCTAATTTTAAAGTTCTTCAAGATAATTTTCATTTTTCATTTGATCTTTACATTTAACTTAACAAATTATTAGTAAACCTGACAATGTTAATTTTCAATATTTTTCTTTTGACTTAGTATAACTTTATTTCAAACACTTAACATTTGTAACAATCAATTAGATAAAATTTAAACAAGAAACTACTCTGGATATTGAATGGAAAGCATGATCAACTTTAATATATATATATATATATATATATATATATATATATAGCTTGAAATTGAATAAATTTCTGTGCTGTTTATTTCGATTAAATAAATCACGTGCTTCAACCAAGAATTGCAACCAAACCTCTTTGAAACGTCATTCGTTAATAAAAATTACCATTGGTCCAAGCGAACAGTGCCGCTTGAATAGGTGTCGATTGAAAAATGCCACTGTGTTGTTAACATCGTGAAACTATGTTACCGTGGGCGACGCTATAACGATGTTACTTTACTTTAATTTATGATTCAACCAATTTTACAATCGGTAGCCTTTCAAGTCAGCGCCAAACAAAATTAAAGGGAAAAAAAAACTGTTTCTTCCTTATGAGGCCTTTATAGTAACCATATTTTCTTTTAAATTACAGCACAGAGGGTTGAGCTTCGACGAAGTCCCCCATACATCAACCACGAGTCAAAAAAAAAAAAAAAAAAAAAAAAAAAAATAGGGAAGCTTCAGCAGGATACGAAGCCCCTGGGCTTTTGATCATGTCTTGATGGAACGGTATTTCTTCCCGAAATCTTACGAGGAAAAGTCAACCGATGAAAGAAAAAAAAGACTGCTTAGGGCTTCAAGAAAGACATTGAACTCCAAAGCTTAAAATTTACCTCTCAAGAGCCTGTGGCTTTTGGTGGGGGCCGCCTTTAGGATAAGTTCTTTTAATATTACCTTCTCCAGTCTAGGTTATACGTTTTTGTCATATAGAGGAACTTACTATGCCCATTATTTTCTAAAATTATAAGATATTCCACAAAATAGTATCCTCAAATTATTCACAAATAGTAGGAAATTAGATAAAGGATGGATATGCTGCCGTCCTAAGCAAGAAGTCAGTATATTCAGTTTTCTTCATTCCATTTTCCTCGTCCTAGAGATTTCTTACATCAATATTTATAGTGCCAACAAGGCTAGAAAGTTATGAGAGTACCCATTATCCCTGGTATCCTATTTCTAGGTAAAAACCCTACTTCTCATAACTGATATCTGCTTACAAAAAACTACCTTACTTAAAAAGTAATTATTGAGTTTGGACCGTAATATAGTCGGTAGGTAGTCTTCAAGTGATTAAAAGTGTTTAAGAGGATGCATGTTTAGTGGGACATTATAATCAAGGTTTATGATTTTTTAGAAATATGTGAGAGGGAGCAATTTATTAAACTATAACTGAAACAGTGCCTAGATTGTTTTCCTAAAAAATATCCTTATTTCTTAAAATAATAAAAGCCTGAGGGAAAAATAAGTTCTGGTTGAACCAACAGATTTGAGAAAAATTGTAAAGACTTTAAGCTTTGTCTCCTAATAAAATGTCGCCGACCAAACGGTATAGTGGTTAACGTGCTAGCTTCTAGACCGCGAGGTTGCGGGTTCGAGTCCCGTGTTAGGCATGGGTGTTTGTAAATGTATGTTGGCTTGTTTAATGACGAATGTTTCGGCGCATTATAGCCCGC
This sequence comes from Linyphia triangularis, assembly GCA_963978545.1. Lineage (NCBI taxonomy): Eukaryota > Metazoa > Arthropoda > Arachnida > Araneae > Linyphiidae > Linyphia > Linyphia triangularis. Next base: position 37,437,631 of record OZ021733.1, on the reverse strand, counting down.
GTGTTGCTGACGGCGCCAGATAATCTGAAAACAACCAACCTAATAAAATGTCATAAACTGCTTTATGATACATAGTTTCTTGTTAGGTTTAAATCAAAAGTCCCTGCCCAGAAATTAATTTCTGGATTGACTGTAGTTCGTGAATATTACTTCAATTTTGAAGGATTACTATCGCCCGAGCCAGGATGGTGGTGCAAGATGATGCTTTTGCAACTCCATGGACTTTTGAAAACACAAAGTATTGAAAAGTGATCAAATGTACAAGAAAAAATAAGCCAACTAGAATGGCACACATTTAAAAAAATTAATTTGTAATTAAATTTAATGCATAAGTACTACGAAGTTCAATTCATTTCAGATTATTGCAAAATCAAAGTTTAGTAGTCTTATATCCTCTGAGTTGACCCCCTCCCCTGCACACGATCCGAAGAGGATCATAGTTACTACGTATTCGTATTAAGGATATCTTACATAACTGAATAAAATCTTTTTAATAGCTAAACTTGAATAATTAGTTTAAACCAGTTGGTAAAAAATTAGGGCACTTTTAAACCGATGCGCATTTAGAAAAAAAAATAATACAAAAGAGTAAATTATGCATTTATACAGCAACGACCTCGAAATTGTTTTTGAAAAATTAAATGATTTGAATTCCGATGACAGAACGGAACAGAAGAAAACCGGAATCTTTATCATGTCACGTTTACAATAGTTTTCACCTTCAGTGGTATCATGATCTCGTATCGATGTGACCTGTGGACAACATTAAAAGAAAAAAAATCTTAAAAATTTAAGAAATTTAATTTGTTTAGCCTAAAAGCCAATTCTCACTAAAACACAATGGGAACATTCCTTCGCATTCTTAAAAAAAAACTTGATAATATTCCCACAAATTATTTCAGAAATTGCATACTTAAGATAATATAGGGCTGGTAATTTTCGTTTAGGTTATATCCGGGTAAAAACTAAATTGGAAATGAGCATTTGTTTTACAACATATTCTGTGTTTTTTGGTAGAAAAAAGGATCAGTGTTTCATAGTGCAGAATATAGGTAACATCCTATCATTCCGACAAAGTAATGTGAATTTTAATAGAAGGAACCATTTAATTAACTGAACTTTTCTATCTTATAAAAAATAATTTGTTACTTTGTAATTTGTTGTATGTTGCGTAAATCCTGGTCTTGACTAGTTATTTTGGGATCTGACCTTTTCCGCAATTAGAGTTTGTCTAAAAAAATCGCATAACTCAGTAGAATTAATACGAACACCAAACTACATTTAAATAGTTAAATTAACATAAAAAAATAGTTCCGTAAACGTGGTGATTCATTTGTATTAAAAAACTTGTGAGGTTTGAGTGTGTTAGTTTCCAACAGCAAAAAAGAAATTTAAACAAATAAGTTTTGAATATCTATTGCTATACATTATAGTTATTTTCTAATTAAATTCCCACAAATTTAAAATGGCACAATAGTGCATAAGAGGTTAACTAATAAGAGGTAAAGGTTTTAGGAATTGAATATATTGATCGAAGACAGTATAAATGATAAAAATAGTTTAGGAATACATTTAACTAAAATACAGGTTAGTAATTATTTCTAGGTAGCTTCCTTGTTTAATACTTAAGTTTATCCAATCAAACCCCTTTTTTTTAATAATTTAAAAATAAGATATATTATTTAAAAAGTTGACTTATAGTCGACATGAACAGCGTTCTAGGAGATGTAAAGTATGTATAAAAAGAGCATAACATTTTAAAATTAGGAAAAGGATTTCATTTTTCTTCTGTAGAATCCTTTTTCCAGAAAGAATTTTTTAAATGTTTAATAAACATGCCTAATAATTATTTATCGTAATTACTATAAGCTATGTATTTGTCAAAACTACTGACAATTTCTTTCGTTGGTAAGATTCCGGAATATTGAAAACTCTTTGAAAGTTAATTATTTTTTGAAAGGTTTTTTTTAAATTATTACCCCCCCCCCTCCCCCCCCCATATACTTTTTTATTTTGAAAAACTTGGTTTAAACATTCGCCATTTTGTTAATTAAGTGATATTTCAAGTTTGAAAACCGTACAAAAATATTTTGTATCAAAACAGCACTTTATAAAAGGGAATGCCCCCGATGAATGTAGTTGTAAAGAATATACCTAATACTTTAGACTTCTAGAGTAAAGATTATAATATGATTAAATACAATTATAAGAGAAATATATTTTTTAGTATATTTTAATAAAATTATTTTTAAAAGTTTTTCCATCACATACGTTATTTAGTTGGATATCAATATTATTTTTATGTATGTTATCCTTTGCAAGCACAACCGAGTAGGGAAAAAAACATAAAAAATACGTTAAGTAAATATTTCGAGGCCGAGAGGTGAATAGCATCATATCTGTTGTTAGAGAATACTGAAACGTATGATTAATAAATAGATATAAATATATATATTTTTTAAATATATAGCATTCCAAGCTAATCGATATAGCAATACAGATTGCAATCTAAGTAGTCATTTGAGAGGCTTCATCATCTATATCACGAAGTTTATCCTTATATATCAATCACGAATATAAAATACCCGTGATCTCTGCTTACATATTACTTGAGCTTTTTTCCTCAATTGTCCATCTCTTATTACTTATTTCATATTTAAGTCATTTGGTTTTGGTGCGGAAGTTATACTGGTCATGTTTTTGGTCTAGGAAACTATTAATTTCCATGTAAATCGGTTAAGTGTAACAAATGTAGAAGCAATTAACTATTGTTTACAATTGTGGTTAAGAAATGCTTTAAATTACTTTAAAGAATAATTGAGGAAAATGAATTCAATACACGATTTCAAATCAAAACAATTTCCAAATAAATCGAGGAAACAAACGAGGTTTGATATGCATTTAGATATTTTGAGATTTAGTAAATAGCTTTACTTTTACACATTCCTTTTTGTTTTAATATAAGAGATACTGTTTTAATTTATATGAATAGCAATTTTGATGATATCTTTATTTGAACAAGAACACTCAAAGCTGACTCATAAATTCAAGGTAGATTATTTTTATACTTATCAAAAGGTATAATTGAACTTTTGTTATTTTTAATTGTCTTTGCTTTTGATAAAGTTCAATACCTTCTCGAAGATTGAACTAAATTGAACTTTTTCAACAGAAGTTTAAATCTGGTAATAAAATCCCCCCCATCCTATAAATATATATACAAACAATATCTAAATTTTAACAATGAAGTTAATAAAAAACAATAAAAAAATACCTGCTTATCACAAAAATGTTCTGAGTTTTCATTCTAAATAAATCTCTATTCTATTTTGAAACTAAAAAGCAATTGTATTTTTTAGATCAACAATACAATACTTTTCTAACTATCAAAAGAACAAGAAAATGAAGAGTTACGAACTTCTAAACTGGCTGTTTTGTAATGGACATTAGAAATACTGATCCCCCAAAACAATTATGGTGGAATTGCTTTGTTGTGCACGTTGAAAAAGTTTCAATATAATAGAACTATTTTCGTCTACCTCCTTTCATTCTAAAAGCCTGCTCCCATTCATAAGGCACAGAATAAGTGGCAAAGTCAAGATCAACAGATAGAAATTCATTCCTTATGTGTGGTGCCATTTTAGCACGTTCGACCATCACTGTCTGGGATGTAATCTCAACATAACGGATACAAGTGGGAATGATTAATGATCAGCTTCGATAGTGCTGTCACTCAGTGCATTATCCCAGCAGAAGACCCTGCTAATTTACAATATGTTTAGAAAAGCAGTCTCTTGCAGACTTCAAAACCAACCTCCGGGTTTATGCATATCTTTTTTATGCGAGGGTTCTACTGGACCGGAAATATTCTTGACACCTGTGAAGGTCAGTCATAATCTGCAGATCGCCTATCAGAGGATAACTGATGTCTACAAAAATATAGTTATCTTCAGAAGAAAGAATTCAGCTAGCTTAAGTAGAGATTATGTGTTGATCTGAAAGGTATTTATTTACGGGAGGCTTGTCGTTTTTCTTTTTTTTTTTTTAGTTACGAAAGTCCGATCCTCTGAACAGGTTCTGTCACAGATTAGAGCAACAATGGACCCCAGCACACCAACTCTGGGATGACTAATCTTCCCAAAGGTATTATTTGGTTATCCATTACCTAGCCCCTGCGACTACTGGATAGTAATCAAGGGTTAAACAGGATAACGCGAAGTAGCAGTCAGGCTGGGGTTGCTTACTGACAATTGTATTATACTTCATGGCGTGTATGGTTGGTAAAGGGAAGCAAGCAGATTGAAGTAGACTTAGTAAATGTTAATAAGTTTTCCAAAGGAAACATATTTTTATTGGATAAAGGTTAACTACATTCTTCATTCTATATATTAACAATACAAACCGCAAAAAGAACTTCAAATTTCAAATAATTTAAATAATAGTTACATTTTAGAAGATAAATTAGGAGTTCGTATAAAAAGGGCGTATCTGTTATTGCTCATTCTCTAATTGCGATTTGGAATTTCATATATGTGCAAGACATATGGAATAGTCGCCTACACATTTTTAGTGAATAAAATATGGGTCAAAGAGTGCAGATTCACCCTTTTAATGATTCACACGCTTTCATATTTAATCATATTTAAGCTATGTATTGTGGGTGTTAATTCCTATACGGCAATTTCCCAGTTATGCTATTTTGAAGAACTAAACGTGTAATCTTTTCATTGAATTTCTAAGTGATGTGATTTTATTGAAGCAGCAAATAAATTTTAGTGATGGCTATAAACCTTTGATCTTAAAAAATGGTGGTATAAAAGAAATAGATTTGGTCAATAATAACAGGGAAACGAATAGTAAAACAATTAAATAAAAAATTCATTTTACATGCTGCTAGGAATTTAATGACAGTAAATAGACCACCATTTCTTGAAATACATTGATGGTAAACGGGCGTTACTTTTTGCATTTTAAATTGAGAAGGAAAAAAAGTTTGAATGCAGTAATTGCTATTTCATAATTGAGCTACTTCGATAAAAAGTTTCCAATTACAAATTTGTTTTTAACCATATTATATTATATTGGCAATGCATATTTTTTTTAATCTTGATAAACTACATAATGGTAACACAGATTTGGACTACAAAATGAAATTGTAATGGTTATATTTGAACCACTTGTGTATCCAGTAGTAATCCGTGTTCTCCCTATTTGAAAAAATTCTTTCCGATATAAAAAATATACCGGCTTATGGAACACCGGTTCCACTATGATACTGGATCTGGTATGATACCGGTTCCAGTATTATACTAGATTTGGTATGATACTGGCTCCAGTATGATATTAGAACCGGTATTGTACCGGTTCCAATATCATATCATAGGTATGCCTAGAGGTCATCAAACGTAATTCTCGTGGTTCGATAACTCTCAGTATAAATGCCAGAATGCAGTAAAATTATTCTGTGGTGTCAAGTATCATTCCACGAAACATTCTTGGATTGAAGGTCAGAAACAAAAAAACCGAAAACTAGAAATAATTCAGAGGAGTGTCACATCGACACCTGTCCTTTAAAAATGACCTGTTACAGAAGCGACAAATTACCTGAAGAACGAAAAGGCGAACAGAACGCAAATAAGGTACTCGTTCCGGTTCACGAAATTTTCCATTTAGACAACGATCATTAACAAACAGGAAGCGCAATCTAACACGAATGATAATGTCTTCGGCACTTGGAAAAGTGAATTTTTCATTAATCGACGATATAAGTAGCGCGCCTACTTATGCATTGCTTCCAGACTGATGTTGCTTTGGAATGTTATCTATCTAATCGTGGAATGCAAATTCTACTCGTCTTTTGCATTAGAAACTATTAGAATGTCAAGCGCCTTAGATGTGACCGGTCACACAGTTTCCGACTTTACTAGACTGGGTACTTTACTAGAACCCCTTTTTTTCAAACTGGGTATTTTACTAGCACCTACTTATTATAGCTTAGGGTGACAACAACACAAGCTTGGAATTTTCAATCTCTAGATTCGGTATTCCACCTAATAATGAAGATTAGGCAGATTATACGACCTAAGCTTGCCAGGTTGCTTGATGAGCGCTTTCTTGCATACGATGCCTTCTTGGCTTAGAGGCAGAACGCTGGCCTAATATGCGGGAGGAGGTCTCGCTTTTAAATCCCATTTGGAACTCAGCAACAATTGCTTTCAAAGTGAGTGCAACTGTTTGCAGCTGAGGATCTAGTCACCTGTGGTCCGTATCCCTGAAGCTTATTTTAAAAAGATTGGTTTTGGTTAATGAGGTAAAAATTATGACTACAGCAAGGAAGATATTGTCTGACACCTTTGTGTGACTTTCACAGATCGGATCGTCTACTCTTCAGCCAATTGAACGCTCATTAGTAAGCTTACATAGGTTTCTTATTACCAACTAATAGTGGATCTGGCCATAGGTGCAGATCAAATGACACGAGAATATGAAGTCAGCAGTGGAAAGACTTAAGAAGTTATTAGTTATGTTATTTGGAAACACATCTTTGTGATTGGCCAATGCCAATAGACTCATATCACATCACGTTTTAGAAAGTGGAAGTGAACGATCCCTACATTCTATATGCACTTTTGTCTCTGTTTAGCGCAGAGTTCACAAGGCATGGTCCGCGAAGATGTCAGAAATGATCTATGAAGATTCCAAGATTCAACTAAAATCCCCATAGCACAAATATTTTGGCCAATATCGGCAAATCCCAATGTGGACCGTTGTAGACTGGCCGTTGTTGCTCATCGTGGCCAATCTCGTCTAGTGCTGGATAAAATAGACAGAAAGTTTTGAAATATTGAAGCACAGTTTTAAAATTGAAATATATTGTTATAGAAAAGCACGGTGTGCTAAAAAAAAATGAACGATTCACACAACATGAGTGATGAAAAATATTATTTTTTGAAGTCAAATATTCTAATAATTCTTAAGGGTTTTTCCTATTGTCACGTTTGTGGAATTGAAACAGCAGATTTGAGAACAATTACACGAAAATCCTCCAGGTCAGTATGAAAGTTATTTCTATCTCTGAAGGGCTGTCAGACATGTCAGTCGAAAATTGTAGCTGTCTTTTCTTCATATTAAAATTAAAATGGAAGTAAACAACATTTTGATTCTGACTCCTATTTCCAATACAAATGTATTTTGAAAACATTTTTGAACGTAAAGTTATTGATCATTTATGGTTTGTAAATTTTGGAAAACAAAATTTTTCAAACAATATAGTTCCTCTCCTGTCTATCATAAGAATAGCTCCCGCCACAAAATCTAACGTTGCCTGTTGCAATGAAAACAAGACTAACTGCATTTTTCACTAGAGATTCCAGAAGGAAGATCATGAGAATACATTTGCCATATTGTAAACTTTTTGGAAACCAATATCTGGTATTCATAACCCCTATTGTAATTCAACGTTTCTTGTTTCTATACCGACAGCCACCAACCAGACTATCTGGCGAGAGATATTTTCGTAATAGTAGGAAGGCAGTGCAAAAATAGTATTTTAGTATTTAATGATCAGCAGATTACTTAAAACGTGTTAGTTCTTATAACAAAGGCATGGAAGAGATTTTCAAATTGTAGAAATGTTTACTTCAACTTATCAAAATCAATTTTACTAATGTTTTATAAATTCTCAAAACTAAATTATTATAAATATTCTTTTAAATATATCTCTTAGAGTACTTACCTTTATACAAAACGGTGTATTTTGAAAAGACAGTGAAGCAACACACATATTGTTGCACAAATTGTCTGTATATATTGTAAATAGTGACGTATTATTTCAAAATTCTATTATAATTTATTTTTATCCTATTTTATTTAGTAATTAATAGCGATTATACAAGTTAGAAAAAGGTGGCAACACCTAAAGTAATCGAGAAGTTTCGAGATATTTCGTTTCCGATAAATTGGCTGGAAATTTCGAGAATGTCTCACGCGCTTGTATATAAAGGACTGGAGAACGGGAAAGTTTGCAGATGTACTTCGGATTTCGTTGAAAGCTGATTGCTTTGTTGACCTATTGGAGTGCGCTTGTATAATCGCTGAATTCAAAGTTATTTTCGTTGAAGCTTGAGAGTAGTTAAACTGTTGCCTGTGAATAGATTTTGTGAGTTTTCTGAAAAGAGAATAAATACTTTTAAACCGTGAAAACTGTGCCATCATTGCCTCAGTGGAAAAATTCATAACAGTGGTGTCAGAAGTGGGATCTCGTAATTTTGAATGCCGACAACTAGAGGAATGATGGAAGACCAAATGAAGCAGTTGATGGAAATGATTGCTGGAATAAAAGCCGGACAAGAATCCACGGCCGCTACAATCGCCGCTGGTCAAGCCCGTCAAGAAACGACAAATGTCGAACTCGCCGCTACAATCGCCGCTGGTCAAGCCCGTCAAGAAACGACAAATGCCGAACTCGCCGCTACAATTACCGCTGGTCAAACCCGCCAAGAAACGACTAACGCCGAACTCGCCGCCGCAATCGCCGCCAGCCAAGAAGCAACATCATCGGAGATTAAAGCTTTAGCCGCCAAGTGTGAAACAACATCTGCAGCTGTGAATGAAATCAAAGAAGAAATGAAGATAGAGCTAGCCTCAATGGTGGAATCAACCATAATAGAAACTACCTCAAATGTTCTGCTATCCGTGAAAGAAGAAGTATTTAATGCAGTAAGAAAGGAAGTTGATGAAAAGTTTGAGGAGTTTAACGGAAAAGTTTCCATCGTGCAAGAAAAAGTTTCCACCGTGCAAGAAAAAGTTTCCACCATGCAAGAAAAAGTTTCCACCTTAAAGGAAGAGCAAGACAAATTCATTGACGTTGTAGAAGAAAGGCTGCGAAAAATGGAAGCGCGTGAAGCTCTGGCCATAGCGTCACCTAATTGGGATAACGCTTCCATCCCCTTTATGGCGCCGCGCTCTAACATCAAAGTGGCCACTTTTGATGGGAAGTCGTCTTGGCGCGTTTATCAAACGCAATTTGAAATGATTGCTTCTGCGAATGGTTGGGACGATACTTCGAAAGCATTCCATCTCGCAGCATCTCTTCGAGGTGAAGCTGCTGACATTTTACAGACACTACCTGAAGAGAAGCGGGGAGAATTCGTGGCGCTGGCAAATGCGTTGGAGTTAAGGTTTGGGGAGCAGCATCTAAAGGATTACAACAGACTGCAATTGCAAGTGAGACAGCAGAAGGCCAATGAAACTCTTCAAGAATTGGCATCGGATATAGAAAGACTGTCGCTCCTCGCTTTCCCTGACTGTTCCCCGGATGTACGAGGCGATCTTTCTCTGCAGTATTTCATCGACGCTATTCAAGATCCCGATGTGCAGCAGGCGGTAAGGTTATCCCAAAACAAAAACCTGAAGTCGGCCCTCGTGTACGCCATGAGAGTGGAAGCCGCGCAGCTAGCTTCTGGAAAAGACCGACGATATGTGCGTGGTGCATTAGCAGAGGATTCGTCTGACTTTGTCACCAGTAAGCTTCGAGAACTGGAAAGCAAAATTGATAGAATGATGAGAAGCTATCCCGGAGCCAGGGATCGAAGGACCAGAGTCGTTTGCTGGCACTGCAAACGGGAAGGGCATCTACGACGAAACTGCCTCGATTTGAAAAAGCGAAGGGATAACACTACCACGGATTCTCCACAACTGAATCTAAGAAGATGTCATCTCGCAGGGCAGAAGCTGCAATGTAGAACAGGTGAAGCCCCGACCAGTCGTTTCCACGTTTCATCCCGACAAGGAGGAAACCAGGGTTTATTCGTGAAGGGGGAGATCAACGGAACTCCATGTCGTCTAATCGTCGATTCGGGAGCGAACGTAACGATCGTAAGGACGGACGTGGCTCGTCGCCTGAACAGCCGACTCCTCTACACATCGCCCTCTGTTTCTCTACAAACTGTGTCCGGTGGTAATATCTCTGTTCATGGGAAATTGCAAGTGGACATTGCCCTTGGATTTAACACCTACAAGCACACCGTTTATGTTGCCGAAATTGTAGATCCGTGCATTCTCGGACTAGACTTTTTGAAGAAAAATGGGATTACGCTGAATTTTGAGAAAAGCCAGCTGCAAACATGGAGAGGCGAAGTTCCTTTGCACGATCTAGACATGAAAGAGCTGTGCGTATATCGGATTGTAGCTCATGAAGACAATGTCATAGGGAATGCTGAAGAGTCCACATCTATGGAAAGTACCTCTCCAGCCTCGGAGAGAGAACCGAAGAAAGCGACGTTGATGAAACCCTCCCAGGAAGTGGTTCATGTGGAAATGGACAAAGTTAGTGACGAGGGAATCGACATCCGTACTCCTGTTACAAGCATCGAACGGAGGTCCCGGGATCTATCAGCTGCACCCGCGGATGATTCGGACGCAATCTCAAAATCATATAACCAGCAAGATGGGGATCAGAAACTTTCACCGCTTCTGTTGGCATACGGGAGTGCAACTCACGAGACCACCGGATTTTCTCCATCTCTAACGATGTGTGGAAGAGACCTTAGGCTCCCCAGCAACCTCCTCTTTGGACAACCACAGGACACTCCTTCCTCGCTTGTCCAGTATCTAGATGATCTGCAGGCACGTTTGGAAGCCGTACATCGGTTCGCCAGAGAGAGAAACAACATCAGGACGGAGCGCATGAAGATCCGGTACTATGCCAAGACCATGGACCGTTCATTCCAGGAAGGTGACAAACGTCGGAAAGGACTCTCCCCTAAGCTCCAGACGAACTGGGAAGGGCCGTATGGGATCCTTAAGAAGATCAACGACGTCGTGGTGAGAATTCAACGGACACCTTCCTGTAAACATAGAGTTGTACACTACAATAGGCTAGCCCCATATTATGGTAGAAGTCATTGAATGGCTTAAGGACTTCACTGCCCGGGACGTGCAGTCTTTAAGAAGGGGGAAATGTTGCACAAATTGTCTGTATATATTGTAAATAGTGACGTATTATTTCAAAATTCTATTATAATTTATTTTTATCCTATTTTATTTAGTAATTAATAGCGATTATACAAGTTAGAAAAAGGTGGCAACACCTAAAGTAATCGAGAAGTTTCGAGATATTTCGTTTCCGATAAATTGGCTGGAAATTTCGAGAATGTCTCACGCGCTTGTATATAAAGGACTGGAGAACGGGAAAGTTTGCAGATGTACTTCGGATTTCGTTGAAAGCTGATTGCTTTGTTGACCTATTGGAGTGCGCTTGTATAATCGCTGAATTCAAAGTTATTTTCGTTGAAGCTTGAGAGTAGTTAAACTGTTGCCTGTGAATAGATTTTGTGAGTTTTCTGAAAAGAGAATAAATACTTTTAAACCGTGAAAACTGTGCCATCATTGCCTCAGTGGAAAAATTCATAACAATATTTTATATATAGCTCTATTGAAATTTTTTAAAATTCAAAAAAGTATAACAACATTTAATAGGGAAAATATCCATTAAAACTAACAATGACTTGAAAAAAAATTTCGAAATTTATTTTCGTAACTATGTACTTGCGACAGTGCCCTAGTTTTATTTTCTTATTTGTGCCCAAAATAGCAAAGAAGCCCAAATGTGTCGTCCGACATCTATACGGCTTCCAAAAGAAAGAACAAAAATAATTAAATTTGCAGATTGCCTTAAGAAGTAAATACCATTGTTCCTTAGTGTTAGTGAAGAAAAAAATAATAAGAAGAAACAAGATAGTGATAACTTCTGACACATGATAATGAATGCTCTGTGAATAACCGAAGAGCTTGACAAAGATACAGAACTCTCTCCAAGATCTCTTTTTAAAGATAATGTGATTAAGATTACCAACGACTTAAAACTATCTGAATTCACAATGTATTTGCGACGTGCCCAGAATGGCAATTGAAGTGATTTATAAGAAGCGTTTATGAAAACAGGCCGGAAATGAAGATGAAAATAAAAGAAATTTCTTTCGTAGTAAGCTGATGACTTTAACGCTTAAATCGAGATTGAAAGTTTGGTTTTAGTAGCCATTTTAATTTTTCTGGATGATATAAGTAAACTGCTCGGGTATTTATAATGATTTTGGAAATTTCGTGTTTGATTTATAAGGTAAATGAAGTTTACCTGATGAGTCGGTATGATTCTCATGAGGTGAACAGTACAAATAAATCTTCATCAAATCATAGCAATCAATAAATATTCGTTAATTTTTTTATTCGTACTACAGTAACAATGGGAAAATTATCTTAAAGCATTATAAAAAAAAAAAAAAAAAAAGTAAGATTATCGAAGTGATGTTTCAAATACAACATATACTAGGATAAATATTTAAAATTTTATTTTGTTTTCTTTTTTATCTAAAACTGCATTTACATACTTAATAAGGTTACTTTTAAAAAGGTTCTTTATGTAAAGTTATCTTCCATAAAAGTTTTTAAAATGCTACGTATCTATCTAGAATGACGGACATTTAGAATGCATATTTTTTTCTTTGTTTTCCAATGATATCAGTTGTACATAAACATTATTATGAAGATATGGTAACTTCTATATAAGAGGAATTTAATTTTCTGTATTTTACTTATTTTTTAAGTAAACATTTAGTCAATCAAAATAAGAGGGAGAAAATAATTTTTATTCCTAGTTTGTTTTTACTCTTTGAAATATTAATATTGAGAAAAAAATAATTGTTAACACTTAATGTTTTTCTAATAAAATAATTTATTCCTTGGAATATATGTTTGGATCCTATTTCTAAAATAAAGTGTATAAAACAAAAATGGAACCAAAAAGAAAGCGGCATAATTATCCTATTGTTAAATTCCATAAAATTTTAAAGTCTTTTTTTATAAAATATCGTTAAATATTATCCGCAGCAAAAGCTTTAGGCACTAATTTTTCCCACTTATAGCTTGTATTCACCTGACTAAATTTTTTTTTCTTTTTTGAAACTGTAACTAAGAAGTAAATTTATGACAGTCAAAGCAAATAATAGAAAATAAAGAAGCCTGAAGTTGTATAGCAGGAGTAAAGAGTATTATTACCTGTATCTTTTTTTCCCTTAAATATATAAATTGTCTACTTTTTCTTGTTTAGTTCAGAAAATGGTAGCAATGTTTTCAAATGCCGATTTTAGGGTGCGACAGAAATTTTTAAAGGCTGTGTTTTTGCTAATCGAATTTTATTTCTTTTTGCCTCTGGCCTATTAAGTAACTATACTCGAAAAATAAATGCTTTTCTAGTGATACAGAAAATATTATTTTCTAACTAAGAAAAGCCCCATCCACGGTTATTTTTTATTATCAGGTAATGAACAAAAATGATTTTAGAATTTTAAACTCAGATTTTTTTTTTTTTTTGAAAACCGCAGAAGTATTATTTAAAATATTTCATCATCTTGGTATAGCATTTTTCTTATTTTGTTTCTCAAAAACTGGAAAAAAAAAATTGAACCACAAAAACTAAGCTCTACGGCTTCATGTTGAGATAGATGGATATTTTTAGCAATAAGAGCTTTTTAAAGGTTTCTATGCGCATCATATTGGAAGGAAGGGCATTTAAAAAAAAAAACTCACCCTCCACAATCCAAGAAAAAGATTGAAACACTACGAAAAACAATAGCGGCATTAAGTCATCTTATAGACACTACTAGAACAAGATCGTTTAAATCTCTGGCAGCTAGATAATTTTAATTTTTTAGTTTCATGGATTTGGTTGGTGCTAAAAATCGACAGATCGTGAATATATTTCGAAAAAGGTTGGGGTGCAGTCACCTTAATTTATCAGAATTTGTTTTGATCAGTAACTTCTTTCTCAGTCTAAAATTTGATAAAAATAGATTACTTGTGGATTAGATTTCTAGACACCTAATACATATGACTATCAGGATTTCCAAAATGGTGAAATTCAAATGATCTTGCTGAAGTCTTGCACCAAATCATAAGTTGCTTATCATTGCTTGAAAAAAGCGCATGCAAATTATAGTAAAGCACATTACCTTTCCCAACCATCTTCATACACACGTGCTACGCACCTGCACAAGATATTAAAAAAAAAAAAAAAAAAAAAAAAAAAAAAGCAAGAAAAACAAGTCTTACTTGATATGCAGTTGCGAAAGATTGAAAATACGCTCCGTGAAAATAACTTTTCCTCCAGGCTTTCTATCGCCTTTATCATCATTGAGGGAAATAAAAGTACATCTAAAATGCTTCTAGGTCACGTCTAGGTACAATTCCAAGTCACAAACCACGACGGATTATATTATATATAAAAGAAAATGAATAGTCATATTATAATGCCCATCTTCCAAAGCTTTCAGCGCAGTCATAGAGGAAACTTCAATGGGAAATGAACATTGTAATGCTATCGTTACAGTTTAAGCAGTCCCATAGTCACGCATTGGGCTAACTGCAAGATTCAGATTCATTCTTATGGAATCACCCAATGCTACAAGATACAACATGATTTATCACCGTTATTAGTATTTTTTTAGATAAGGGTCAATCACCACTCTTCGTGGGTATTAAAGTTTTTGTATAGTTTTTAGAGACAGGTTTCTTAGAAAACGTTATTCGTAATCATCGATCATTTTTTTTTAAAGATTTGATTGCATACAAATGTAATCATGCTAAATTGTAAGCAGTGCGGTTTTGAATAGCTAGCCTGGATAATACTTTGAACACCTTTTATATCCTGAAGGAAGCACAATCGTGAGAAAAGTATAAGAAGTGGCTTAAAGAATACGAATCGTGATAATTCAAGAATAGTGTATGAATGCTGGATATTTTATTTAAAAAAATTATCAAAGGAAATAACTCTGGATAAAAGGTCAGAGCCAACGTCTGCATTTAATAGGTTCCTAGCATAAATTCAGTACAGCAAATAAATATATATATATATATATATATATATATATATATATATATATATATATATATATATATATATATATATATATATATATATATATATATATATATATATATATATATATATATATATATTCTATTTTTTTGCGTGTTTATAATCTTTGATACCATCTCCTTATTCTGGCAAGTTTTTGAGCTGATCCGATTGCAGTAATTGCAAAAAACTATATTTTTATGAAGAATTTAGCATTGCTACAATAGCTCCTTTGGTGTTTCGAATGCATTTTTCTCAGTTCGTGATTTTTGAAATTCCCACTTTACTCAAAATGCTAAAACTTCAGCAAATGAATGAAATTATTTGAATTTTTTTGTGTGTCATTCTTATTATCTATTTGACAAAAACAGGTATGGATTTTTAAATAAAATTAAAAAAAAAATTACAAATTTAAATGTTGAAAAATACCCGTTATTTACGTTTTTTTTTACCTAGAGGTACAGTAATTATCGTTTTTCTCAAAAACTATTTTACTTATTCTAAATCCGATGCCTAAAAAGTTAGAGTATATTACAAGAAACGTTTTTTAAGAAAATGAGGGGAAAATATTGAAAAATTAAAAAGAAGATAGCATTTGAAATTTGATGAATTTTTTTAAAAAATAAGAATTTTGAAAATTTAGAGCATTACGTGAACTTTTTTTTAAAAATAAAATTTAATTTTTACTTAGAAATACTTCCAAATATGTAAAAATTATAATTTTAAAGGCTTAAATAAAAAGTTTGAAGGGTACCAAGTTGCCTTAATTACACATCATTTTAAAAGTATGTTCTAATGGTTCCTATATTTCTATATTAAAATCACTTTTTGATAATAAAAAAAAAAAAAAAAAAAAAAAAAAAAAAACATTATATAAACAATAAAAAATATTTCGTCGCAAAGATATTTGACTAACATCTTCAGGAAGTTTCTCACTGTCTGTTGAAAACTCTTCCTGATTTTTAAAACACGGGGAACTTGGAATGGTTTCCAAGTTTCTTGGATTGGAACATAGGCTAATATATTAAGTTTTGGGACTTTAAGGTCCCAAATTTGAAATTAGTGAGTCAGAAGTAATAAAGAGATTATGAAAGATATCTTTGTTAGTTGAATTTCTGTGTATTTTTCTAGATCAGAGTTCTCTTGCAAGTCAAATGATTTTATGTAGAGACTCTTTTGCTTCTTCGGAGGATTTCCTTAAATGAATTCTAAAGTTTTCCATTATTTTTTCTTTATTAATCATCATTTTGTGAGCTGTATTGCGCACAAGATTAAATCTTAAAGAATCCGGTCCATCTGATGACGGTGTGGTTAGCACTCTGGCCTCGCATGTCAAAGGTGCCGACTTCAAATACCGTGTTAGTCATGGATTTTCGTTATGATTCGGAATCCACATTAAGATGTAGGTCGCGGTCTGATTAGCTGTCATTGTGCATAAAAATAGATCGTTGAGGGTACAAACCAACCAACCAACCTTAAAGAATCCAAGCGTTTTCAGGGTCACATGGTTTTTTCAACGCATAAAAGCAATTAGTTTTTTACATTCAATTACCCGTATGATAACGCAGGGTAATGAAAGTATTGCATTCTGTTAAAAAAAATGCCGGCTTTTTTTTTTTTTTTTTTGTATTCCTACATGTTTTGGAACATACTGCTTAGAAAAAATTTCTGTTCGTAAAAGGTAGCTGCCATCAAAATCGCTGAGGTAATACTTTTTATAACACAGAGTTCTCTTTCCTTGAACATCGTTCATCAACGACTGTTTATCCTCTATTTCACTTAAAAAAAGGATAATGTAATATTTATTGAAAGCATATAGCTTCCGATAACTTTTCTAAAATTAATGAAAACGATAAATTATATAAATTCAAGACAAATTTAAATACAGTGACCAGTATTAAGTGCAATTCAAAGTTATACGATGTTTCACACCCTAGTGCCGTACTCGCACTTATAACACTAGATTGGCTACTCACAAGTCAGACAAAGATTGGGAACATAAGATTTTGGATAATGTGTCATTTGTTGTGTTTAATTACATTTTCACTGTATTAGAATGTAATTCAGTGCTTCGAAATCAGAGCCATTTGTTCAAACATTACCACGTACCGACCACGGCCGGATCGCTCCGGATGTTATTATTATGAATTTCTTTCAGTCTATAGCTAAAGAGAAAAGGGTTCGAGTCAATTTTCTGGAACAATCTGGAGCTTTTTTTAAATTACTGTCTTTATTAAAAAAAATGATAAACGCGTTTAAAAAACATGTTTTTTTAAGCAAATTAGAAAAAACCCGCAAAAAAAAAAAAAAAAAAAAAAAAAAAACACATCACATTTTATAAGTGATTGTAGGTTTAGTGGTAATAAATAATAACTGAATAATTATTTTAAAAGTTTCTTAAATTTGATTATCACTACTGTCGATGAAGACTAAAAATTAGAGGTCGTAACGGAAGAAAATAATATTGCAAGAGAACCAACATTTCAACCAATATGACAATTGTTAAGATAAGTTCATCTGTTGAAAACCTTTTAGAATTTAAACAATTTCTTTTGAGTATTGCTATTTTGCCTCAGAACTGAGGACTTTGAATTATTCTAAATTCATCAATTCAGTTTCCGTTTTATGCTGTAGCATACTTCTGGTTCTTACGCTTTTACTAGAGCTTAAGACATTTCATATTTAGAAACTTAACTAAAACTCAATTTAACTCATTAAAAATCAAAAACAATGACTTACGTTCAATTTAAAAGTACGTTCTCCCCACTCCGATTTCAAAAAAGATTCACACATGCTGTCCTCAAGCACATTGATGTGATTTGAGAGTGAACGTAACAGGAGCAATCGCACACTGCAAACTCTTCACGTGGAAACAAGTGCTAAGTTTTGGATTGCATTCAACTCAAGTTTTCGTAATAATTGGCATTGTTCCCAACTGAAAAATGCCAGGAAAAATCATTTGCTAGTGTTGGTGAATGACTTGGAAGGAATTGTTAAGGAAGCTCAACTGAGAATTCTAAATGCCTCTACGTTAAGCAACTTATAGATTTACGAACGTAACAATAGGGCACAAATGTAATATCCTAAAGACATTGAGAAGATGCGTGAGAGAT
This sequence comes from Linyphia triangularis, assembly GCA_963978545.1. Lineage (NCBI taxonomy): Eukaryota > Metazoa > Arthropoda > Arachnida > Araneae > Linyphiidae > Linyphia > Linyphia triangularis. The sequence goes on along the minus strand of OZ021733.1, from coordinate 37,419,607 downwards.
TGGGGAAGGGCGCTAATTATTTATTTTTCTAACAATCCCCTGGTCGTAAGTTAACGCAAGCACTTAATGAACTGAAATTATATTATTTAGAAAAAAATTTACCCCCGGTCGATTGACCACATGGCCATGGATAAAAACTCTTACCTGGTACAGATTACCTACATAAGTTTTTCCCATTAATCCTAACTATGTTCATTAGGTGCAAAGTGTTTCAAAGAAATGAAAATCAACACATGGTACCATACTTTAATCTTATAGCTTTGTTTGACTGAAATTTTAACTGGCGGCTATTTTTACAATGCCTAGCTGATATTTAAGATATTGTATAGGTATTACCGAGACCACGAAGGAATGATATTATGAAGGAAAAATGAGCATCACTTCAAATATTTTGGAATCAACTGGAAATTTGGCACTTTAAGAACTTATATGAAAGTTAATTTTACAAGCTAAACTTTATCGGAAAAGTTGTAGACCGAAAAGAAAAAATATCTAATAAAATTTCATTATCTGTCCATTAATTGTTGTTTCTGAAGCTTCATTTGCGAAAATTTGAACCGTTTTGCAAAATGCCTACTTTGTTTTGTAATGTGAATTTTTCCCATGATCTCAGAAGTAAGTATATAAAATTTTAAGCTACTGATGAATCTAAAGATTCAAAACGGCCTTAAACTAGAAAATTTTAAATATAAACACACTACATAAGTTCAACTATAGACACATATGGAGTCATTCTACAACGAAAGAAGTACACTAATGGTATTGAGTGAACTGAAGGCAAAATTATAGAGCAAACAAATTATAGCGTAAACGTAGTACATCAATTAGAGTATTTGCGAAGACGAACATCGTGTACAACTTGTCTATGAAAGTGTTAAAACTCTTCGAATCGGCCTTACGTCAGTTCAAGATCCGGAACTGACCGACCTTCCAACTCCTATCAAAATATCTTTGGTATCAAAGGAAGCCTACTCGATCTCATCATATCGATCCCTGACTAAAGGCATGCCGGAGTACCATGTGACATCCCATGGAAAAAGAACAATGAGTAGATAATTAGTGGAGGACATTAATGACATTGATGAAATGATAATCAATCTTTATGACGTCACAAGCGAGTGAGAATGATTCATTTACTAAGCTGGGATTATCTCGGAGTCCCTCGTTTAAGGTAGTTGACTAGATATATACAATAGAGAAATGTAGTTCAATTACATGCTGTGGAAAGAGATGGTCAAAATGAAACAAAGCTCCATCACATCAATAAGCATTGGAAAGGTTCAAGGATGATTAGGAAAGTTAATTTCTGTTAATGATAATGCAGTGTTCTCGAAAAGTAACTGTTTTGGATTCTTATCGGAGGTTGAAAATGAGTTAAAATGTAATGTGAATAAAGGTTCATATTTTAAAATTTCTTTTAATTAATTTTTTATGGATACCAAACAAGAACGCATTCTTAAGGCTTCAGCGCAGTAATCGTTTGAAGTTTCGGGGTTAAAAACTAACTATAATCCACTTTTTCATGAAATTTGACTGTTGGTGTCATTTTGTCGGTAAATGTTACAGAATGCTACCATTTTATGTGCGAAACAACACTAGTTCACATAAAATTAGCGTTAGAAAAGCATTAAAATACTCATTTTATAAGATGATAATTTTTCTTTCGTGTTTTTCTCGAATGGACTGAAGTTATTCTTTCCTTGGATCTTTCATTTAAATTCTCAAATCCAGATCTTTACCTCAGCAAGAAATTTGTCAACTATAGTGTTCCTAAACAGTCTTAAGGTTTAATGAAATGCATTCTTTTCGTCGAAATTGATTTTTAGTATCTTTTTGTCGATGTAAAAATTTAGGATTTTGCTGTCTTAAATCAAACTTAATTTTCAATGGTCATTAGAAGTTTTAGAATTGAGCAAACCTTTTTCAGGTCACTCCAAACAAAGTTATAAATTATGGAGTAACAAACTATTTGTTCTATCCAACTTGAGGGGTATTTCAAATGCTTGTTTGTAGAAAACATCCACATTACCTGGCATGAAATCAAATTAACTAAGATTTACTAATAGTAACTGACAGCATCACTTCATTAAGTAGGATTATTATTTTCAGCTCATTTAGGATTGTCAAAGTCTCAAATATGTCGCTTATTAATTGAAAATTTTACGATAAGTATGCTAAGTAAGTATGTGTAGCCTTGTAGAAATGATTATTAGGAAAGAATACAAATAGGTATATTCCTTGGCAACATGCATATTTTCTCTGACCAATTTATCTTGCATGAAACACAATCTATGGGATGTAGCTCATTTGTTGAGCTGTCCCATAAAAATACAGATTTGATCTACACTACGTTTTGATACAACTAGATAAAATATAACCTTGACCTTATATTAGAATTTAAATAATAGTGTGATCTTTGAATGTACTGTTAAGTCTTAAAGATAATGAACAGCAAGAAATCCGATTATAATATAAATGGTTTAAATTGAAATTTTCAGAACTCCTGGTAATAACCTTTTGTGGAAAGCACAACATTGTTTGACCATAAGTTATGATTGTGAACAGAAGAGTTTGGAAAGTGATAGTAATTGAAATTACACCACTATCCAGATAGTTAAGAATTCGTGATAGTACCTTTCACATATGGCACACACGTACCTAGGTCTCAGATATGTATCTCACTAATTAAACCCAATAGAAAAAGGATGCCTCGTAGAAAAAAGTATGTATAGCATATAGAGTTGGCTATTTGGTAAGAATACTAACTAAACTGCATATTTAGAGGAAAATTTATCTCATATAAAAAAAAAATGCAATCTGAGAATCTCTCTGAATCGCACCGTCACAAATATCAAATATGCATATCTGTTCTAATACAACTGGATGAAATATAATTCCTGCCTCATAGTAGAATTTAAATAGATTTATTCTTGGATCGTCCTTGAGAGTTCTCTTATGCATGCGCAGATCGTTTCAAGGTAGACAGACAGCATTGATGAAGGCAGTAATAAAATAAAAAGGCCGGTTTTGCTGTTGGTGCAGATATAGAAGATCGCAATCGCAGGTTGAAGCCATGGGAGACCAAAGACATTCCATTTCAAAACCGAGTTCAATAAAACAAAGAAATGTGCTTGAACGCCCAATTATCCTTCTAGAAACACAAAACCCGTTGTACTCAAACAAAGCTTTTTCAATTTCAACAAGAAGCCTTGACTCGTCTGATTCTGTTAAACTAAAGATAACAGCCAAATAACAATTCCAAAAGAGTCTGGAACATCAAGTGCAACAAAGATTCTTCATAGAATAAAATACGTTTTTGGCCCGCTTTGAATGTGATATGAAGAAAAGTTGTTCCCACACTTTGTAACGATCTGTTGTTCCTTGGTTCAGTGGCCGTTAGACGGTTTGAATTGTTAATTATGGCAAGTTCGAAAGGAGGAAGACGAGCGGGTTTGATAGAGTCGCAACAGAGAACACTAGAACTGAATGGGAAATAAGAAGGGGACATTTTGTTTTTCTACCATCTTGTGACAGAATTATCCACGAAAAATGTTATCGGGTACCGTATCTGATACAGACTTCCGCGGTTGGACTGAAAAGATCGCTATCAAGAAGATAATTCGCATTATTACTATTCGATTCTCTATCTATTGAATTGTGGTCTATATATATATATAAAGAAAGCCGCGACAAGTAGTGAAACAATTTATTTGACCAAGAATGCGAAACAATAACAGTATTTTTCGTGACAGTGTCATCCATAAATATTTCTGAAATAAGATTTGTTTCTATCTAAATCGTCTTGCGACAATGTAAAAATACTGGTTTGAATTGAAATAGATGATTTTTTAATTGAATTTTTTTTAAGAGTTTCCATTTTTAGAAAGGAAAATTATTCAGAATGAGGAAATAAGCAAGTCTTCTAGTTGCAAAAGGAGTACGTCCAAAAAATTACAAAACTAATTTAAGACCACTCTTCTGTTCAGAATTTTTTATTTTAACAAACTGGCGAAAATGATTAGAATGTTTAAGTAAATGACGCTTTAAAAGACGTGATTTAAAAAAAAAAAAAAAAAAAAAAAAAAAAAAAAAACTTTTTCGTATCACAAAATTTTTGACTTTTTTTTTGCAAAATCACTTGAAATGAGTACACAACCTTTTCCATTTAGATTAATCAAAAGATTTCAGTTGAAATTTTAATAGAACTTTTTGAACTCGGTTTTGTAGGAACTTTTAAATATTTTAACTATATCTAATTGCCTATATATAGGAACGCGTCAGCGTTTTCCAAGTTCCAATGTCATTGTTCGTTTATGAGGCAATTGTATCCAAGTTAAAAAGATTAGTTGAATGTTTCCCTTTTTGAGGGGTAAAGCTTTTTTTCTCAGTGTGGAAAGAAAGCTCAGGATACACATGATATAAATAATATTTTGGGTGTGTTTTATGAAACCATAAACCTATGCTTATATTTTTCACTATATCTGTCAAATTTTTTAATCAATAATATATAGATAATTTGTATATGGCTTGATTTTACACGTTAAATGACGTTTTGGTGTATAATTACCGATAAATAGACCTGAATACACAGATATTGCCAGCCTGCTTTATTTATAAGCCGGTTCATTAACCTCTTAGTTGTGAGATGATAGAACTATATCTGCAGAGTGAATTCAAGAAAGGTTATATCCTGAAACTATAGCTTAACTATAATTACATGAATATAGATGTTCTTGCACAGAGTACCCAGCGTCTAAGTTACACTTACTTTACATATTTGGATGCTGCATGTCAAAACGAGTATTTTGATATACTACAAAAGGGATTATTTCATAAGTACTTCATTCTAAACTAATAAGGTACGATGCTATACTGTGCGATTTATCAATGTAATATCTCAAAATGATCACATCTAAAAGCTTAAAAAGAATATGAAAATAGTGCTGCATACCACCAGTACTGACTACTATGTTCTTTCTTTGAAGTTTTCCACAATTTAACTCAATGTTTGGGCTCTTGAACTCTTGACTTCATCTGTGGTAGATGGTACATTAGGACTTCAAGCAACATGTTAATGTGAATATAAAGAAGAGTGCAAAAGAGTTTTCACTCTTTCATTAGAGAAGTTCCACATCATTCTTGACCCTTGGTCCCATACGAGTTCAATCCAATTCACAGGTTGAAGGGTCAAAACTTAAAAAGCAGCGCCACTCAAGAATGGCAGCCAAAAACGTTGACTGCCAAGAAACAAAACTGAACATAGATGAGCGTACCCTGTGAAGGTACAAAATGAAAGAATAAAGTAAAGAAAAGAAGCTCAAAACGAAGTGAGGTTCCCACACTTTCAAATCTTGTTTCGAATCGCTCGTTTCTGTTTAACTTAAAGTCAGTTCACTGCCCCTGTTAAGCAGATAAACGCCCCTAACAGCATTTCGGCAGGTTAAAGTGAAGACGCAAGGATAGGAAAGAAAAACACGTTTAAGGTTTGAACAGTGATCCTCAGAGAACTAGAAGAAATACTAAGAATGATTCTCCTCCTATTCTACATACAACAAAATAAAAGTTTTTTAATCATTAGTTCATTCTTTTTTGGTCGGTTCGGTCTCTAGTAATCAAGAAGGTAACATCGTTTTAAAATTGTGGGTTTCATTCTAAGATAGTCGCTACTTCGGGTTTTTTTATTGCTGATTCTGTTTCAGGAAGCATTTGGGCAATGTACTTATCTGAGTTATTTGCTCTCTAGTTTTCTAGAGAAGAATATATGAAATTGAAGGTTTTGGTAAAGAGATGGATGTTTCTTTATTTTAATTGCTGATTTTCTGTTTCAGGAATCATTTAGCAAGCTTGTCTCTTTCGTTCCCATTCGCTCTCTAGTTTAGATTCATTATTGAAGGGTTCAAAGAGGGTGTGTCTCATTTTTTTACTGTTAATGATTTGTATTTAAAGAATCTTTCAGCAAACTATTCAATAGAGTGAACAGGTCTTACCACCTAGTTAAATTTAAAAGTCGGAACGATTATTTTTGGAAGTAGTAAAAGTTAAGTTGGATGTAGAGGTTCACATGTATTGGGACATTACCAAACCATTTAATTTAAATTTGGTTAATCTAACATGATTAAAAATTTTAAAAACTCCAAAGCTTCATTATAGAAATTACCATTAATCTTTTGCTTATCTTCGTAGAGACACCGTTCTTTTCTATGAAATGTATTGAAATGTCTATTTATCTTGATCAATATTGCATGACAATATACTTGCCCTTCCACAACAGTAGTATAGCGTAAAATAAAAGTGCAGTGGAACTCTATCAATTATTAACATAAACCAAATAATTCGACCAGAAAGTGATTGAATATTTAAGCTCTTATAAAAATGTAGTGGAAAGCCGTTCCACTTCCATTACACCCTTTTTCCATGCCATTCATTGAAATACTGAATCGTTGTGAAAAACACAAGTTGGTGATCAATATTAAATTGCAGTTTTGTACAAGAAAGTTGTACAAGGGATATATACCTATAAAAAATGCAAAGGATTTTAGTTGTAAATATACATTTTCTTTTCTTTTATGAATTTATATAGTCTTCTGTTTTGAAGCGACAGGGGCCCGTAGTAACTAAACGATCTTCATAAAATTTCGTATAAAGATTACTATGATCATCGGAAAATGATATCTGAAGGAAAAAAAACAAACATTAATTCAAATTTTTAACACTGCAACAGAAATGTAGCTCTATAAGGACTTGTATGCAAAATAATTTTACAGGAGGAACCTCATCGGATGAAATTTTAGACCAAAAAAAATATATATAGTAAAGTTTGACTATAATTGTTGTCTCTGAAGCGTTATCTGTGTAAATTTGAACTTTTTATAATTTAAAAAAAAAATTCACATTTTAAATTTTTTTTATACATTTTTCGACAGTTATTTTCAGCAGATATCAGTAGTACTTATAAATTTTTATATGAATAACTGATGATTTCTACAGGCTCTAAACAGGAAATAATATGAACTAACACCCTGTACTGTAAATACAAAGAATCTTTCTCCTTTATATATCTATCTATAGATATACATTTAGAATATATATCTATATATTCTATATTGAAGGAAGTTTTTCGGTTTCTTTGCACAGGCAGAGAATAAACCTCCGTTTCAAGCCAGAGCGGAATAAAGTAAGAAATGCTAGTCGTTTTTGTTCGTTAAATGTGAGAATAAATTACCGTTTTGCGCAAAATAAAGTTTTAATGAGTCGGCTTTTGTTACACATACATTAAATTCCTGCTCAACGGAGCATTGACTTTTTTGTGGAATGAATGCGGAAAATAAAATTCCTGTTTCAAAAGGGGAATGAAGTCTGAGTGGGTTGACTTTTTTGTTGTTCATCCCGACCGCGCAAACTAGATCATGCAAACCACCCAAGAAGAGTAAACTACAGGAAATATACGGCATATTTTAAGAAGAAATAACAATAAAATATAAACAAAACAGAAACTCCGTCTGATATCTGTCAGACGAAGGTCGCTCAGGCGTATGTAGTCTGAGAGAAGAAAAAAACCGAAGCCATCTTCCTAAATAATCACTTGTTCCCCCACCCCTCTCCCACTTCACGTAATAATGGTTTAAAGAATGTGTGACGTCACACGAAGTAACCTCACAATAGAAGACGGAAGTGAAGAAGTTAAGTAGAAAAATAGAAAAAAATCTTAGAACCTGTCCGTAAGACAGGGTGGAGCACCTTTCCATGGAAGAACTACTCTCTTCAAGTTAATATAATAGAATGCTTTTTATTTGGGTTAAGACGCCGGCAGTTACTTCGAGGTGGTTAAATTATAACCCGTCGGATAAATTTTATCTGCAATCACATTGCTTTTAGATGGGAATAGAATCTTTTTTGTTTGGGTTAAGACGCCGGCAGTTACTTCGAGGTGGTTAAATTATAACTCGTCGGTTAAATTTTTAATTACATTCATATTGGGATTCAATTAGAGTAGTTGCTACTTTTTGCCATTTGAAAGTTTGTGTCTTCTAGTGTTTTGTAGCACAGTGCTTAATTTTCTATTAAGTTCGATGGGCACAAGCCTAGGAGACTCTTAATAGACCTAAGTTCTATTGTTTAGTGATCTGTTAAAAGTGAACAATGGAATTGGAATATTAATAACAATGTCTACTTTGGAAATATGTATGTTAATAATATTAACATTTAGAGAATACCTTGAACGAATCTGCTAATGAACCGGCCTGGATTCGATTCCGAGAGTTTTTACATGTGATGTTTTTTTTTTTTTTTTTAATTTTTTTTTGCATTTAAGGGGCCCCGTCAACCTCGTTTTGCCTACAGTCTCACATTTTCTAAATCATGCCCTATTGTAGCCCGAAGGGGAAGGGGGCTGGGGTAGGAACACTTTGGCGTAACATGTCTTCAATGTCTCTACTGTCTGATTACGACTTGAAACTTATATATGGACAATAGTAGAACAATTTGTAACATTGAATAATATTGACTTCGATTGGGGAATTTTTTTGGTCATTAGATTGAGTAATGCGGACACTGATTGGACAATTTGATTCATTGTTAGTCAAACCTATATATATATATATATATATATATATATATATATATATATATATATATATATATATTTGCGTGAGGCCAACATGAGGGCTAGACAGCGACGTAATACTATATAGCATCTAACAAATTCAGAGATAAAGGTACGTTTCAACTTTTTAGAATTGACAGCAAAATGGTCTACTTTTGAAGAAACAAAAATGATAATGTTACGGTCCTAATTCAATAGAGGCTTTCTAGAAAAGCTATGGAACGTCCAATTAGGCCACAACGATAAGTAAGAATATTCCTGATGAAAGCCCAACACACATAGCTTTGGAATGGGAAGCCAAAACGCATAATTAAGTGATAAAATATCTTAATATTTTCTTGTAAAAGAAAAACCAAGAGTAAACACCTGAAGGAATACCACTTGATGACTGGAGTTTGCATTCGAAAACCTCCACATTTTTAAAGTGATTTACTATATATTTATCTGGAGTACTGCCTATAACTCGATGTGAAAATAACTTTCACGTAAAGATAGGGTTAAGTTTTTTAATTTTATGTCATATTTTATATTTGTATCACATTTGTGTTATGACAAAAATACATCGATATTTTATTTCATAATAAAAATAAAATATCATTATTTAAAATTAATGTGAGTTAATAGTAAAGCAGTATTTAAATAAAATATGATAAAATGGGATAAATATGACTACGCATTTCCCATTTGTTACTTTTCAATTATATCTGTCTCAAACATCAATTCTGATGTCAATTGGATTGGAAGAAACGACTACGCATTGATCATAATCAATGTCTACTGATATTTGAAAGCAGCACCTGTAAAGCACTGTAAGGTATACGAAGCCTAAGCAATGCACCGCACAACTGAGCCATCCAGATAATACAGGGTTATTCAAAATGAATGAGTTGTATGGTAAGAAATAGAGTACCGATTCGACATTGTCGCTCAACAAATGGTGCTCATGTTGAATACACAAAATAACTTTGAACTTTCCTCTTTCCATTGGTTGTGTAGTATAGGGTGCCATTGAATGCCGTTCAATGGAAATAAATATTTAATATCTGCTCTTTCAATTTAAATTAACACATTAACATTTAAATGCATCACTAGATAATTTTAATTAAAATAAATAAATTAAAAGTGACAGAGTAAGATACAAAAAGGTAAAAAGGAATGAATTTGACACGAAAAGTTATAAAGTGAGGAATTTGATTTCATAAATTATTAGGTGATGAATGTGATACGAAAAGGTGAAAATGATAGATGTTAGCAATTAATAATAAGAAAGAATGCCACTCTAACCTTTAAATACATAACTATAGCATTCCAATAGAAAAAATATATTAAAAGTGGCACAGTATGATACAAGAGGTAAAAAGTGATGAAGTTTGATGTGAAGATGATAGATGTTAGCAATTCGTAAAAATATGAAAATTCTGTCTGAACATTTAAATATATCACTATAACTTTCCAATAGGAAAAAAATCCCTGAAGTTCAATAATTGTGGTACGAAAAGGTTAAAATGGTTAACAAGCCAAGCGAGCAAAGGGCGCATAGGAGTGTAGGACAATAGACCAAAGTCGAGCCAATTCATCAATCGACACCCACTGTCAAACACACGTTGCGGTAGCATCGCACATGACAATACAACGTGACACGCTAGATATGTCACACGGGTAATACTATATTCAAAACATTCGGCTTTCATTCAAATTTTTATTTCCCGCTACTTTTTTTCGGATATTTTATTGCACTCTTTGAGGAGGACTGGTTGAATGGCAGTGTCGTGCCCCTCAAATATACGATATAATCGCCGAGCCATTGCAACCAGGCTTTTAGAATAGGAATGGTGTTAAGTTACGATCCGAGGACCAAGGAGGACGCTGATTTGCATGATGTGATTTCAGATAGCCTTTTTTTTTTAAAGATTACAGGTGTCGTAAGAAAAACAAATGTTCTGCTAGGCATACTATCGGACGATTTGAATAAAGTATTTGAAATTGGGGTGCGTTTAGCATATAGTATTACTAAATACATTGGTGCATACATGGAATTTTTGCGAGTGTGTGGTCACCTGTAATATAGCGGCCAAGCATTCACATAGTCGTCTAAGGTATCGTTTTACCATCATGAGAAAAACCTCAGATGTATGTTTGTTCCTGTGGTATTAGCTTTAAAAAAATGGATTTTTTTTTTTAAATTTTACTTAGGCTAAAAATAGTTCATAATCGCTACTTAATAATCTTTATAATTAAAACGAACTTCACAACTTGAAATTTCTCTTTGTTTGAAGATATACCAATAAAATATACTATATAATTATTCAATTGTGCTTTCTTACATGCTATTTATGCTGACTCCTATCTTGGTGGAATCGCATATCAATTCTGATCTTCAGCATCAGATGCTGTGCATTATACGATTCTGAGCGTCCTCTATATTTAAGAGTTACTACACTGTTACAACTCAGTCTAAGATTTACTACAGGCCAAGAATAAGGCTTCACGATATATCTACAGATATTAAATATTATATTTCTGCCTCTTTTTGATATTTTTTGCGGGAACAATCCAAAGTAAGGCTCGTCTGGGGACGGAGAAAAATAAGAAAATATGAAAGAATAAAAATATTGAAATTAAAGAAATAACTGAGGGTGGATTGCTTTTATTTACAATAGCTTTCACTGATATAGATTGTAGGTACTTGGCATAAAATAATTAAATATAGTAAGAATGTAATTTTTCCTTTACAAAAATTCGTATCATATGTTATTATTTTACTTTCTATGTTTTGTAATGAAAGAAATACTACGTGAATCAAAACAATATCGTTTATGTCGATAAATTACATTCAAGGAAATAAAATTCTAATTAAGCATAGTTAGATAATTTGGCTTCTTTTCAGGGGAAATTGAATTACATTCCTTTTAAACTGATGAGTATCAATAATAGTTTATTCATTCATCGGCATATTTATTTTTTGAAGGGTTTTATATTTCTACTATACTTTGAAAAAAAAAGTAATATTTTCTTTTAAAATTCTAAATTCCTATAATTTAAGGAATGCAATATCGTTATTAGTACCAATTTGAAGATAAACAACATGGGGAAAAAAGGAATGAGTGTATGTTCTTTAAATTAATTTTTTTTATGAATGTATTGCCCTCCTGACGTAAAAAACAAAAACAAAGAATTATGTATAGTATTTTTTATTATTGGGTGCACTCCTGACAAAGATCAAGTAACCGTCGTTAATCTTTACTATTGGTACACTTTTCTTGTCAAACAGGAAAAAAAATCTAAACGTCCTATACGGAAGGTAAGTGTCTCTACTTGTAGTGTCTCTTTCAAACCAGAAAACAAAAATACTGTAAAATAAAACATTATCGCTTACAAAAAACTTTAATATAACTTGAATGACCGTCTTTACAAGCCATATTTTACCCGAAAAACGTTTATAATTAAAAAAGAGTTTTAACTATATTTCGTCGAAGAATACCAGACATAAATTTTAAACTGACTCAGCGACGTAATTTGCTGTCTCTTCTAGAAAGATTTTGATAAATTTCTCAAGTTTCCAACCACTTTAAAAATAAAATTGATTCTTGGTGAATACGTAAATACAACTTCCTGACAAAAGTGTTTTTAATTTGGGGTGTCATAGTCAAACACTTCGAACAAAGTGTTCTATTGTTCATTATTCTAAACAAGATATTGGAATGATAGATTTGAGTTTTACACACGTTTTCATTTTATTTAGTACCAGTGCTCCATTTTCAGTATACTTGAAAAAATTTAGACGGAATGGGAAACTCGTAAAAAGTTTCCTGAATGTTCAAAATTGATCAAGCACGAGGAAGGTTGGTTGGTTGAATTTTTTTTTTTTTTTTTTGTCGTAAGGACAAAACTGGGGCCAAACTGGGCCGAAGCACGAGGAGGGACTTAATATTTTAAGTATTCCTTACCTGTTCTACAAATACGTCAATCATTGAACATAAGATAATGAAGCTTCTTTGGATAGTTTTGGTTAGTTATTTAGTTCGACTAGATCACACACAGCGTCTACTATCAGAAATAGGGATCGATTTACAATTCAAAAATGAGCAAATTATAAAAGGAAATCATAAAAAGATAGAATGATTTTTATTGGTGAAATATGAATTAACACTATTAATACATAAGTATTAATTACACTTAATAATCGGTAATAGTGCTTTTGATTAATTCGAAGTAACTTTTGAGATATTAGCCCTAAAAAATTACAGTTTTGTAATTTTTTGTAGGCAACATACCTCCTTTAAAAATTAAAATATCCATCATTAAACATTTTAGAAAGTTGGGGTGGATGTCAGAAGTATGCCTGACAACACAACATACCATCTTCATACACCATAAAAATTCAGGTTAAAAGTATGTCCAACTATTATGCTTAAGATTTCAACCAATTGAAAAAATGTCAACGTCATCCGATTTTACTCCTATTAGAAAAGTTTGTTTCCATGGTATCATGTCTATTTATTTGTGTCCGTTACTTTGCATCTGTTTCTCATCTAGCCACTTTACATGATCAGTTTGAATCTTTTCCGAGTAAAGAGGGGCATAACTTAAAATCTTTACCCCAATTCGTGGAAATGTCGAAAAGAAAAACGAAAAACTTATTTATTTGTGAGTCAAATAGCAGTGAACAAGAAAGCTTTTACGAGGCTTACAATAATTTTTCTAATAATCCATTTTCTTATTACTTTTATAGCAATTCGATAGTTTTGTTACTTCCTGCGAAATATATTTTCAAATACATACGAATATCCTTCGCAAGTAGACAAATAAACGTCACCCCAATACGGGTGACGCGGCCCGATCAGAAACTTTGCTGTCACCCATATTCGGGTGACACGGCGGTCAACGTGTTAAGCTTAAAAGTCTCTACCAAGTATTTTATTTTTAAAAGTCGACCACGATAGAAAAATGCTGAAAATAGTTTAGAAATTTAAGCAATGTACCGGGATTTAAAGTGGTGTTTCATATTTCGTCCTTTTAGCAGTATTTCATTACTAAAGATAAGCTATCGAATTATATTTAAGATGCGATTAGAGTAACTGTTAGTATGACAACTGCTTATTCAACGTCTAGCGATGATATCTGCGATAACTAGCCAGCAGTTTTATAGTGTAACCCATGAGTGGACCAGAATAATAATTCTGTCCCATTTTAAAGTTAAACTGATTTTTCTTTCTCTTGTATTTGTTGGCCTTATTAGACTAACAACTTTCAACTAGCAATTATGATGTTGACTTTATTTGACAAGAATTTTACCTGAGATTACCAAAACATAATTATATCGCGTTTTTTTATTAATGAGTTATGGAATGTTCATAACAACCAAAAATAAAACTTAATGAATTTGCAACAAAATAATTTGGCAATTCTCCATTGCTATGGTGCATGATACATAGGTATGAAATTTCTTGAGACATTTTTATCCTTGTACAGTGTTTTCAACAATTGAAATAACTGCACTAAAGTATGATTTTAAACGGAAGATTACATTGAAGCCAAAACATTAAGTAGGAATGCTCTACCTTCTATCAATGAAAATACAAATTGAATTAAAAAGGGGCAAGTTTTCTTGCTTACGTTATGATTTATTCAAAAATAATATTAGCATATATAATTATCTATATTAGTTAAGAAACTACAAGAAGCTCAACTAGTTTGTCTTCCAAGTGAAATATAGAAATTCAGCTTATAAGATATATATTTGTTTCGCTATACACTAACGCCTAGTACATTTCCGTCATAAGTTGAAAGAATCTAAATCCCCCCACAAAAAAAAAAAAAAAAAAAAAAAAAAAAAATCAAATGCATATTTTGACACTTTCTAAGTAGTCTTTAGAAAATAATCTATTTATTTCATTGAATTTATTTCTTAGGTCAAACAAGCCTATACAAGAATAAAAAAAAAAAAAAAAAATATGTAATTTCAAAGGACGAAAGTAAAAGCATTCAAATATGTATTTGAATATTTTTGGATTTAGGGTTTTTTAACTTGTGACGGCAGTATAGATGTTGAGTAACATGGTGTTATTCAAAAAACAGGTCCATGCCAAAACAATAACTTTCTATTACAAGTCAAATTAGTTCACCAAACAAAAACTGTTAATTTTAGCTCTTATTTCAACTACCGGCTCTTTCAGTTTGAAAGTCATGTGGTTAAACAAAATACAGGTCCTTGCATAATAGTACCTCCTACACATCCAATTCCAAGGCCAAATCGGTTGAGCAACCGAAGGAAGCCGAAAAAAAAAGGCCCTGCATTGGCTTTTATTCTAAATAAAATTTATTCCTAGATCAGAAAGTTTTTCACGCGAAACAGGATTGTCATGGCTAACTATGCGTGAAGTACTGCCACTTCACTCTTCATCCGGTCTTCTATCACAACCCCTCTTTCACAAAAGCATTGGTTTCTTCACCCCCTTTCTACCGGTTCTTGTATGCCCAAGGTACAACTCCAGTACTTCAGATGAGCGCAACTTATTGAGTTTAATAGATGATGAGAAGAGGCTGGCTTTACCTCTGCAGAAATTAACTCCAATGTGAATAACCCCTTGAGTTTGTGTGTGGCATTGCTCAATATAACGATTACTCTCTGAGTAACCTTTGAGGCACTTTTGCCACACACCATGTTTTCGACACAGATTTAAGTGTAATTGACAAAAGATGGTTTCGGTTTCTGTAATGGCCGGTATAGGATAAGTCGGAAGAAAAAACGAAATACTTTCTTCGTGATTCATAAGATAACAGTTAGAATAACTTTAGATGTTAACCGAAAAGTAGTTATAGCGTGAGTTAGAAACTTGGAATTTCCAGGTAGATAGCCCAGGGAAATGTGTTTTGTTTTTTAAGGGATTTTACTTAATTTTTTGACGTCATCATACATTTAATTGCATATATTTAAATGAGGATTTTGGTATCTGTAATGTATGATTTGGGACGAGTAAAAAGGCGCCGAAAAATTCCCACGAAAAGAAGTGGAACGATTTTAAATCCTAATTAAAAATAGTATAAGTATAAATTGAAAAACATGAAAAATCAGCAATTGATTTTGGTTTCGATCATATGCGATCAGAGATAATTATAGAGGTTGAATGGATGGGTGTAGAGTACATTTAATTTATGATTCATATACAATTAACGAAGTTTAGTAACCATGAAGGAACAACTTATTGAATTGATATTTAGATATAGGGTTATGATACTCTAGTAGTATATATGCTCTAATAGTAGATATTTCATCTTCAACACTTAAAAACAATAGATTAAAAATCTTATCACAAAGTGTAAAATTTGCCGATGATTATATCTAAATAAAGCAATGACTGCTAAATCTGATGAATTAAAATTGACCGAGTAATTTTTTAATGCAATTTTCACAAAAAATATTTGCTGTAGCATTAAGACAAATTAATAATTTCAAATAGTAAGCATAAACTACCAGATTAATAAAGACAAATGCAGATGCGGTACAACTTTGTGGATTATTTTCAAAATTTTTGAAAAAATGCTGGGTAAGGAACGATAAATACTTTAATTTATATGAAAACTAGCTGAATACCCGTGCTGCGCTACGAAATTTTACCATTAGCATTTTAGCGATCAAAAGACATTCATGTATTCTACACTTCAGACGTTTGCTCCCATTTCGATCCCGACAAATTGATTTATCAAAATAGGAACTTTCCTTTGTTGACATTTTAAACGAAATTTATAATTGTGAATAGTAAACTGGAATAGTTTGTGTTTATGTTTGCTCTTAGTTCTAAATTTCAAAGTAGTAGCTGTATTGGAATTAAGTTAATCCTCGTATAGTTTCAATGTTGCGTCGTCTTTTCATCCCTTAAAAATTCGTTAATCGATATTGGAATGAGTTATTTTTTTAACATTTGCAAAAAAATATCAGAAAAATGACTACATTGGAAGAGGAACATTCGGATATCCTTCGTTTGGAACATTTAACCCCTTTTCGACCCCTTAAAGTTGGTTAATCGAGAACAGGATAGCTTACTTTTTCTATGTTTAATCTTTTTTGACATTTGTACCAAATTTCCGAGTTGTGACCATATGGGAAGTGGTACATTCGAATATTCCTCGTTTGGAACGTTTAACCCCTTTTCCACCCCTTGATCCACCCGAGATCGGAATAGTTTACTTTTTCTGCGTTTGTCTATATTGATATTCACACCAGTTTTCAGAATTGTGAAAATATGAGAAGTAGGACATTCGAATATATCGCTCGTTTGGAACGTTTAACCCCTTTTTGACCTCTTAAAGTGGGTTAATCGAGATCGGAATAGCTTACTTTTTCTATGTTTACCATTGTTGACATTTGTACCAATTTTTAGAGTTGTGACCATATGGGAAGTGGTACATTCGAATATCCCTCGTTTGGAACGTTTAACCCCTTTTTGACCTCTTAGAGTGGGTAAATAGAGATCGGAATAGCTTACTTTTTATACGTTTGTTTTTGTTGATACTTGCACCAGATTTCAGAGTTGTGACGAAAGGGGAAGTAGGACATTCGAATATCCCTCGTTTGGAACGTTTAACCCCTGTTCAACCCCTTAAAGTGGGTTAATCGAGATCGGAATAGTTTACTTTTTCTATTTTTACCATTGTTGATATTTGTGCCAATTTTCAGAGTTGTGACTATGTGGGAAGTAGGATTTTCGAATGTCCCCCGTTTGGAACGTTTAACCCCTTTTCGACCCCTTAAAGTGGGTTAATCGAGATCGGAATAGTTTACTTTTTCTATTTTTACCATTGTTGATATTTGTGCCGATTTTCAGAGTTGTGACTATGTGGGAAGTAGGATTTTCGAATGTCCCCCGTTTGGAACGTTTAACCCCTTTTCGACCCCTTAAAATGGGTCAATCGAGATCGGAATAGTTTACTTTTTCTATTTTTACCATTGTTGATATTTGTGCCGATTTTCAGAGTTGTGACTATGTGGGAAGTAGGATTTTCGAATGTCCCACGTTTGGAACGTTTAACCCCTTTTCGACCCCTTAAAGTGGGTTAATCGAAATCGGAATAGCTTACTTTTTCTATTTTTACCATTGTTGATATTTGTGCCGATTTTCAGAGTTGTGACTATGTGGGAAGTGGGAGAATTAGTGATGAGTGAGTCAGTGAGGGCTTTGCCTTATATATATAGAGAAGACCATGAATCACTATTCTTATTTACAAACATTAATTACAAACTTTTGGCATTATAATTTTTTATTTTGACATTTTACAAATACTAATACAATTCAATTGATAAATTTAAATTTTATTTGGAACTAGTTTAGGATTTGAAAGAATAAACTCCAAATAATCAACCAACTATAAAGTAACCAAGTTGGTTTTATCTGCTCATAAAAACTATATATTTATAACGGAAGCTGCTATATAAAGCACAATTGCACCATAAACTAACCAACCTGTTTCTAAAAGCTCTAAGCGAACCTCAACAGCGATTCAAAACACCTTTATAGGGATTCCCACGTACAAAGCACCTTACTACACACTCTCAAAGGTAAGATAATTAATAAAAATCTGTTCGACATTTAGTTGACCTTCAAAAAGATGGACGAAACACCAGATAAATGAAATAGCAAATCTGATCGATAAGAACTAGATTAGGAAACTACTAAAAGGGAAAAACGGGTGACTAGGCCTACGCTCCACTAGACTGAGCATATAGTGGGCCACTCTCTTAAATATCAGAATTAATTGAAGTTTTTCGGATGAGTGATTTGGATAGCATCCAACCAAAAAAATGGAGTATAAAGAAAGTGACTTCTTTATACCTTACCCTACCAAAACAACTCAGATGAATTAATAAAAAAAGTATAGTAGGAAATACAATGGGTAATAATTACTGGAGATGAAAAATGAATTTTCGATATAACATGGGAAATTTAGAGTAGAACGAGGCTTTTTAATTATTGGTTTCCAAATCCGTGTGAATTTATTAGCTTTTAAATGGATCGCTGACACTTCTGTTAGGATTTCACAAGCAATTAAGTGTTTTTGCCCGTTTCAATTGTTTTCGCATCAGTCAATTCGACGACAATTCTCCTCCAAAGACATATAATTATTGAGTTCAGTGAAATAGAATTAAAAGACGGTCGGCAGGTTTTCTTATATATAATTGCCTCCTCGGACATATAAAATACTGTGCGGTTTTCGGTTACTCGTAAAGGCATTGAACCTTAACCAACAACAATTGATTTCCAATTTAGATCCAGGTTAAGAAAATTTCTGGTTGGTTGTTTTCAGATTATCTGGTTCCGTCAGCAACAAGGGGGCTATAATGCGCCGAAATATTCGTCATTTGACAAGCCAACATACATTTACAAAAACCCATGCCTCACACGGGACTCGAACCCGCAACCTCGTGGTCAAGAAGCTAGCCCTCTAACCATGTATACAGTTTGGTTGGCGGAGAAAATTTCTGGAATTCAAAAGATTGACCATGCATTACATTTCAAATAATAATGTTTTAATAATAAATACTAAGCATTAAGGTAGAGCCGTACCCAAAGATTTGTAGAAAAAAAATCTTTTAAATATCATATATTTCTTTTATTATCAATAGTGATTCCATAGACAATGAAGAATATGTGGTCCAGATATGGCGATCGTAGCAAATCGCAAACATCATATTTATTCCCATTTAGTTTAGAAAATAGCTTTTTTGGTTGATATTTTAGTATATTTGACAATATATTTTTAAAACATTTTCTTTTTATATTTTTACAAATATCTCAGCATACTTCCTAATACTTAATACACAACATACTTAAAATAGTTCAATAATGTTGTAGAAAAAAATCAGACGAAGTAGAAGTACGCTTTTAAAAAGTTCGAAAAAATTGTATAAATTACCACTTTTTCCTCCCATAAAATATATATTTATAATTCATATTTTATAAAACTCATAAAATTTATATTTTATAAAAAAGAAAAATTCAGCACAGTTAATCTTATATTGGTGGTTTTCCACTAAGTACCAAATTTAAATTGTGTAAGTTGAATAATAAATTATATAACCCATAAAAACAAAGTTTTTAATATAAATCCTTTACATGCATCGCCAATTTCTATATTCATCAACATAGCACCGTTTCTGTTGCCAGCGTGTGCTTGATGTTGGCATCTAATTTTAAATATTAAAAACATCTCTATGAGCAAAATATGTGGTAAACTACTTTAAAAAATTTTTCATTAAAAATGAATGAGAATTTTTGCAGTCACATCCAAATATCTTTTATTTATTCTGATTAAAACAATTTTATTATTTATTAAAACAATTTCAGCACGATTGGATGACGGCATGTTGATTTATTAGTATTCCGTAAAAGCGACCTTTTAGTGAGAGTGACAGCTGCCAAAATTTGATAGAAAGCATTGTTATCGACATCAAATTTATCTGCCAAGTTTCAGCCAGCTTGGCTGACGGCAAGGGGGTTAATTAGGACTACGCAGTTTACCCGCCACCGACAAACGTACAAAATTGAAGTTAAAGGATTTAAAAATTAAGTCCTTTGGTTTACGGGTCTGCCTTAAAAAGATTCGTAGCTCACACTACATTGTATTGAGTGTAAGTGAAGAAAATATTTAGAAATATAACTTGATAATAATTAATCGTTTTATTATGAAAAGAAAAACAATTGGTTGGCATAAATTATTTGCGCCATTCAGTTCCAATGGAGCTGAATATATAGTGCTTTATAACTAAGCTTATTAAATCAATATTGTCCCCCAACTAACTTAATGGCCACCCCACCATCACGTGTGTACAGCGTACCATAATGTGTACAGCGTTATACAATACCATTGGGGTTCCAAACCGCCAAACTGATTTGTTTGCAAACTGTATATAAAATGTCATACATAAAAAAGTTAAATTGTTGATAAAAAGCAGCATTTGGTTTTGAAAAGGTACTATAAAATACTTATAAACGAAATTGAAATTTTAAATAAGTTTCAACTTCGTGTAAATATTAGGAAAAAGAATTATATTTAAGTTACATATTTTTTTAACAAAATTCACTTGAACTAAAGACACGCCTCTAAAATTAAAAAAACTGTGTATTTTATAATAATATTTTTATATAACGTATTATTTTTAGTTCAAATTACAAAAGATATTACATTATTAATTAAAGAATTAGATTGATTTGTTAAATAACGATACGAAAAATCCAATTTGCCTACAAGCAAGCAGAAGTCGAAAAGGGTAGTTAATTTATTCATATCATTTGGATGAGTTACTGTAGACAATTAAAAAAAAAAAATGCGACTCATCTGACTAGCAATCTGGAAAGGACGATCCAAAAGTTCTACGAGTATAAATAGAAACAATGAAGTGGTATAAAACTATAAATAATGATTTAAAACAAAGTATCTAACTTGGCTACAGACGGAATTCTAGACGAGGTAGAAAAAGAAACTTATTGTTTTGTCACTTGCGCAATTATAATGATCGTGCTTCTTTTCAAAAGGAAAACAATTTCTCATGATATTTTTAAGCACATTTTGCAAACAAATTAATGCCTAAAATCTTTCCTAATGAAATAAAGCTTGCAATGACTTCATCTAAAATAAATACATGGTTTTAAATATAAGCGTAAAAAAAGTTCCTCACTTTGACTATTAACTATTAGGGTTACATTGGCAAAATTTAACTATTAGTTTAGGTAATTTCTGAAGGATGATGTTCGAATTCCTACACCTTTGAACTTTTAGCAACCTCTGACAGAGACGTGCTCTAAGAATTCCGTTTAATATTGTACTTTGCTCCCCCCCCCCTCCTTACTTTTGGTATATATTTATACCACTGTTAATAGTGGGATATAATGTTGGAGAAGGTAACCAATCATGAATATGATGCTCTTTGGCATAATTTTAAGCCAATAATAGATTATTTAAACAAAAACTAAAATTTGATCAAATAAATTTAGAAGGATGCAATTTCAGATACCTATGATCGCTGTAATATATTTTGTCACTGCTAGTTCTTATTAAAAATTATTTACAAACACACAATATAAAACATTTACAGATTATTAAAACCTGTGTAATATGAACAACATTTTAAATGCTAAAAGTAGTATACTTTTCAGTTTAATTGTTTAAATAGCTTTTATCTGTACTAAGAAAAAAAAGTCAACATATCGATGGTGTCGATGTGATATATCATAATCAGTTAACTGAACCAAACCCATCCTTTAATTTTAGAAATTTTAAAACTTTATATCACACTTCTAGATAGAGATTTTAAAGTTATTTTTGTTGGATTCCAGGTCATGTGGGGATCATGGGTAATTAACGCTCTGATACCATCGCACGATCTGGTAGTGGACCTAGGAGCACTTGGCTCTGCCCTGACGACACAAATAAAGCGTGTGAAACTGCTCAGTCCCTCACTTGGCAGGCCATGTGGGATGCACAGGCAGCGAACAAGCTGCGTTCGTTCAAGCTCTTAATTTCCGCATTCGCGCCCATCCAGCAATCCAGAAAAAGGGACTTGCTCTTAACTCGTTTAAGGATAGGCCACACACACTGTGCATGTGCATCTTCTGCCACATGCAATTCCTGTGGACTTATTTTTTCTGTTGTTCATATTTTAACTGAATGGTGGTCTTTTAATGCAACCAGATTTAGATACTTTAATACGGACCTTCTCCATTATTATCTCTTTTGTGTTCACCCCCTCATGCAGATCTTTTTAACTTCTTACATGAAATTGGTTTTTATCATTTGATTTGAGTAAGTTGTTTTGTCATGTTTACCTTTTATGAACCGTCATGTTTTTTAGTTAATTTTAATATTGGTTGACAGCAATTAAATTGTTCGGCGCAGTGAACCCACGTAAAGAGCCAGAAATTTAACCAACCTACCATATCAGTTAACTGCATCAAACTGTTGAGGAATCACATCATTATATTACGAGGTATTAGATTTACGATATTTAAGTCACTAGTAATAAAAATCGCTTGAATTAAAACATTAAAAAACGAGAATATAAGTAAACAACATCTGATTTGTTTTGAAGAAGGAATCTAAAGGTTCAGCTTGAAAAGTACTACCCAAGTCCTTAAAGTACCATATTTTTATCAGATGTTGTAATGTTTTTAAAAAGCTAGGGATAAATACGAGTTTAATTTCTTATGCTATATCCTTTAAGATTCTAAATAACAAAAGCATTTTAATCTTGTTCCGGTATTAACAAAGTTTTCATACGTGAAAATATATTAATTTTTTTAATTAGTTTGGTATTGTTTCAAAGTACTCATATGTTATTAATGTTTTCAGTGAGAAGCTTACATATCAAATGGGTCAGATCTACAGAAAAGTATTATAAATCTATCTATAAAATATATTGTTATTTCTTGCCGAGTATTTCTAAAATAGATCCGGCTTATTATGATTGCAAGCTTTATAAATAACCTTTGGAGCAATTGCCATTTTTACTACATTGCATTATTGTTGACGGTTTTTGCAAATAGCAAGTAGACACCACAGCAGTTGCAAGTCGCTAACCTACTACATGTACAAAATCGCCCACTTTTAAAGTCGCAACCCATTACAAAATCAATTCAAACCACACAATCTTAAACTTGCCACGTCAATTTTAAATGAACACGGAAATGGTGTTTTTCCCACAAACTTTTTAGTTATTTCACTGAATGCCACTTATCCTCCTAATTCCACCAGACACATCGCAGCAGACTCGGTTCAACCTCACGCTCGAAAAACAACAGAACAATAAGACGGCGAACGTCTCAGCAATCTTCTTTGTTGGGTCTTCCCAAATACGCAGAGATTTCTCTGAGTAGTTGCCAAGGTAGTAGAGTAATTCTTAGAGCACATGCGGAAGGGAAAACACATTCTACCGTTGTTTGCCAATGCTTCAATTTTATTTTTGTATTTACTCTTCCTTCTACGGAGCATCACTCGTACCCTTCTTTTTTAAAAACAGGTCTGGAACATTTATTTCAGATTACCAGCTGTAAGGTGTTATAAAATATCAAATCTCATTGCATCTCTCCTTCAACACATATCCTATTAGAATATGTACAATGTGACGATGTTTAAACTGCACCGGTTTATAGCCTATTCTATCTTCAGAAAATGTGGTATTAATGCTATGGCTAAGTACATAAATCTGCTATTATGTAAAACTATCTGTTATTTTAAAAAATAGCAAAAAAGACTGGTTAATATGGCAAATTAAAAAATATGCATCACTTTTGCTGATTATTTTATTAAATATCCAATTTAAATAGCTATTATGATTAATTTAATAGAATTTATTAAATTAACTGGTTATTTTATATAGTAACCAAACAACTGCGGCTATGTTAAATAATTTCCATATTGATGATAATAATAATAACAACCCTTAGTTAGTCGCGCAGTTGACAAATGTCCTCCACAAAAATTGTTTTTATCAATTTCTCAATAGTTAGCAGCCCATGATCAAAGCCCGTACCAGTACTTTTCTATCTAACTTTGATATTTCTCTACTTGTATTCATTCAGTTCCATGCGTGTTCTCAGGCGACACAAAACCTATTTGGTTGACGTTTGTCCCCCACGCGAACAACACTGTTTTCTAATTTTGATAAGTAATCAAAAAAAAAAAAAAAATATTATATTTTTATAATTTTTACGTTTCATGAGGGGAGCATGTTATTTTTTATGATATGATTTGATTGACGTATTATTTCTCAGCAATAAAATTTAAAAAAAACGCAATTTTTTACATGAATTTACTTTTTATTTTTTTTGGATTTCAAGTAATACTGAAAATGTGACAAATGGGTCTGCAAGGACCATTTAATTCAGATTGAAATATGTAAAAATTGTGCAGATGTTGAAGAGGACACTGAATGAAAATCTATTTCTCTGTCTTTTATAATTGTTTTTATATACTGTTTTAGATGTAAATTTATATTTTCACTATAATTTTATCAACAATGTTTAATGTGATTATGCTTATAAATTTGAATCTTCACATAGTTCATTTCAATAATAATGTTTTTTATTCTTACAGTATTTTTCAAGTTAATTTAAAAATAATTTTTAGTTTTTACTTCATTTTGTCCAATAATGTTGTGTACCCACTGACTTTGATATTTTGTCTCAAATTTAATGGTATGCATGAAAATTTGAATTTGGGGACATTTGTCGGCCACGTGACTAATCGCGAGACAAAAGGTCGTGCGACTAACCAAGGGATAAAAAAGAACCGTAGGTTCTACTAAAACTAGATGACAAACGAGACTTTAAAAATAAGAATCTCAAAGCAGAGTTATCACTGAACGAATGCTCAAGCATAACAGAAAAGAAAAGATAAACAATAGGACTACGCAGAATATAGCATTTATCATATTAGCCGTGGGCTTACAGTTATTATTCATAATAGCTGTTTAATGTGATTAATTTGAGATAAACGGGAAAAAAATATTATATTGACAAGGTGCTTTTTTATTATGTATAATAAGTGGTTAATATGATAGATATTAAGAAATTGTTAATAATTTGATATATCAAGCAATAATGTTAGTTATTTTTTAAGGAACCAGCTATTAAGTAATTTGATTAATATACGGACGGATAATTTAAAACGAATTTTTAATATAGATAATTTGATTAATATTCAAAAAAATAATATTTATAAAAAATTCGATACCAGATGAAAATATGGCTTTAAGGACATGGATATGGTAGAATTTTTCTGGAAGAACCTTTACATTTATTTTTCGAAACAAATTTGAGTATTTTTTCTTTGAATTTTCGTTTTGTAATGATTTAGTATAAATTTAAACAATCGATTCATTTTCAGACAAAACTTATTTCACATGATATAGTAATCTTATAGAAAAACTAATTAAGAATTTCACAAAACGAATTTCTATATATCATCTGTTGAAATCGTGGTTTAAGATTTTGTAGGGCCATTTTTTTCTAGTAATGTTATGTTAAAATATTTTTGGGATTGAGATTGATTTATAAAAATAAATTAATTTAGCTTATTACCTAAAATTAATTCATTTTTTAAAACCATTTTTTTTTTTTTGGTGGTAACTATGTTCCCCACCGCTCACTGGGAACTATTCAAATGTAAGACATCTCATGTTTTGCATTTCTGTTTATATCGCCTTACATGATATATATGAAATATAATTTGCAAGTACTCAAATCTTCAAAAGAAATTCTAAATTAGATACATTTTGTATTCAAAAATTTAAGAATCTATACCTACCACTTTCCATAAAATTACAGAATTGGTGGGAAGAATACTTCCCACTGCCTTATAAATAGGTTAAAGGTAAAATATTCGCCTAGCATACGAGAGGACTTGGGTCAGAGTCCTAGTATTATGCCAAGCTGCAAAAGTTAACTCCCAGAAATGAGTGGACAGGAAGGCGTTTGTGACAATAGTTGCACATTGATTTTCGGACTGCATGGTGGTAGTTTATCGGGTTTTCTTCATTTAAGACGTAAATTAATAGCAATATCCTTAGAAGACCTTTAAAGAAGTTATTGTCCATAGAAAAAAATTCGAGTGTCCTTAGTAGTCCACATATTTAACCCTTGGTTAGGCAAACGACCTTTTGTATCGCGGTTAGTCGCGTGGGGGTCAAATATTAACAAAATTCAAATTTTCGTGCATGCCATTAAATTCGTGACCAAACATCAAAGTAAGTGATGGGTATATTAAATGAAAACACAACGTTATTGAACAGAATAAAGTAAAAAGGAAAAATATTTTAAAAATAACTTGAAAAAACTGCAAGATGGATTTGATCATGGGCTGCCATCTTTTGAGAAATTGATTGTGGGGGACACTTGTTAACCGCGCGACTAAGCAAGGGTTAATGATGCTTCAGTGCAGTTTAACCCCCGTATACAGCTCATTAGTGCAATGATAACCAACAAAATTATACAATTTCTCTTTAAATAGAAACGCTCAAGATTAAAAGATTTCCATGAATTATCCTCAAGAATCGAGAGAAGACAAAAGGACTCATGTAGACAAGAATCTGTTATTTTGTACATCGGAGTAAACTTGTATAAATACAATGCAATTGAGTATTTATTAATGTATTTTTATCATCTCATCAAGCTATTGAAGCTTCTCTCACGTACAGCGTATGTCAAAACGTGATAATGTTAAGCTTCTGACACTTATCAAATCGCACACCATTCATCACAGAGCGATAACACTAATTTAATCATATCAATCAACAGAACTTATCGAAAAGTGTATGGATAACAGATAAAATCGTCTCTATATAAGATACTGCAATTAATCGAAAAGTAAACCACCCATAAATCTTTAAAACGTAACTCCATAGTGATTTGAAAATCATCAATACTGAATAAAACTGAATGAAAATAGCATTTTATTTATAAAGATAAATATCAATGAGATAGTCTTACAAGCTTATCTTATCAAAGTTATTCCGATTTTTTTGGCCTGAACCCAGTTGTGAACCCAGAAAGTGCCAATGCAATGTTTGAGCTGGGAAAGACTTTGAAATCAACTTGAACTTTTATCTCTGAAGACAAAATTTGTCTTGACATCAGAATTAAATTTTGATATTGTTTTCCAACGAGACATGCACTTTGCAACGATTATTGATTTATATATCCAACGTATTAAGATTATAAAATTTAGTTACATAAGACGCATTTGATTTGGTTGACGATGCTAAAACGAATCTGACAATTTCAGGCGGCTTTTTCGAAACTCTGACAGTTTCTATTTATATTTAAAGCATAAATGTGTGACTGCATATTTTTAGTAAGGAATAATTTATCAAAACATTGCTTTAAAAATGATTAGAATTGCTTTAATCATTATTTATTTTGCTATTAATCATTTATTTTGTTTTGCAAACAAAGCATATTTCATTAATGAAAAGGACTTGAGTACACCAAGTAATATTAAAAATATACTGAATTATTTATTTATACCGAAGTTCTATTATTTTAGCCAATTATTTGCAAATTAAGCTCAAACTATAATTTAATGATAACTAGTTAGCTGAAATTATTTAATGATAATTAAAAAATTAAACCTGAAATTAGGACTTAAAATGTCTCATTAAATGTTAAGAATAATGTTAATATAAAATTTATTTTATAGTAATAATGTTAAAAATGATGTTTAATGGGAAATGTTAATATGTTTTAATACTTTTTAAGCTAAAGCATTCGAAAATAAAAGTTAAATAGTAAATCAAATATTATTAGCAATCTGACAACTATTCCGCGATAATGTAAATTTAACTCAAACCGAAGTGGTAAAATACTAATAGGACCTGAGTAAATGTAAAGAATAATGCTAATATTCCGTGACCTAGGTATGAAGACAATGGCCTCTTTAAATTATCCATTTGCGTAGATCTAAATTGTAACTGAAAGATAACCACTCATATAAATTTTAATCAACGGTAATCTAATTTTTACCAAAACTTAATATCTAAAATATCGATAGAATTATCTTCTATTAATCAGGGGTGAATTTAAAAGGATGCAAATAATGAGATTAGACAGGTTGAAATTTGGTTGCCTAGATCCCAAATCGCCTGTACGTGCTAAACTACAAAACCTGACATGCCTAGATTATCAGCCCTTGATGTCATGGGCGTTCAATGCAGCAATGAATGAAAATTTCTTTTTTTTATATTATATGACCAAGACAACAATGGAAGAGAGACATGATAATGATGCCATTATTCGGACTCCATTATCAAAGACCATAAAATGCGTACTGAATATGTTCTTAACCCGATGGACGCTGTGATGGGATGAAGGGTAACAGATAGGGCTTCGTACTATCAGACACATATTGAAGGCAAGAACAAATAAGATTTAATAGCCTGTCACTTCCCTTTTTAAGCTCGAAAATAATTAAGGCAAACTTAGTAGTTGTACAGGGTTTTAACAGCAAAACTATTTAATGCTACCATGCAATTTCGTTTAAGCCTTTCTCTACCACGGCTTATTTGTGCCCGAAATTTCTCTTTCATTTTATGCCTGACTTAATTGTAGACAGATTTATTCCTTTCGGCTTGGATTTTTGTATTATTCATAAACATTGTTTTAATTTTTTTCGATAAGGGGCCTATAGATAGTACGTTATTTTAGTATTTTTCGATCAATTATTTGAAAATATGACATGTAAAGCACATTAAATAAGTGTATGCGGTCTTAAAAGCAAATAGTAATACATTGCACATACACGCACGCACGCACGCACGCACGCACACACACACAGATCTTGTTCAATCCTTTTATTACTAACTCAAATACGTTGACTTTCAGTCATGATCAAAATAGTAGCTGGCAGACATCGTGTTACTAAAATAAAAAATAAAAACTTTGGGTTTATTCTACACCTAATTTGATTGTAGAAAAGATACAATTTCATTTTTTTTTTAAATATCTGTTTCCAAAAATAACAAGAAAATCTAAAAAATGCTGACGCTAAGACTACGCTACTTAGTTGTATTATAAAAGCAAAATAAGTCGTATGCCAATATCCTTTTTTTTATTAGCCAGTATCAAAATGCAATAACAAAAAGAAGGAATATCAAATGCTATTTTTCATAAATTTGATTATATTAGAACAAGACATTAGGACTTTCAATACAAAATAAGTCGTATGTCAATGTCAAGGCTATATGACATACTAGATTAAAAAGGATTACAATGTTTCAATCACGGCATGTTAATTTCATAAAGCACTTTAATGCTTGAATAGAATCAGAAAAGAATATTTTTATCAACAAATAATGTTTCGTGACACAGAAGCTGTTGATTAATAAACCACTTGATACGGTAACGATATATTGACTTGTGTGCGCCATTTAACATTTAATACAACACTACATTTCAATTGCATACTGCTACAAACCATAGGAAAAAAAATTCGTCTTACAAAAATGATTTAAACCAACTTATAAAAAATCACTTTCACCTTAAGTGCATAATAACAGCTTTTAACTTTCGCCTTTGAAGTAGAAGGGATAAAAGCTTTACTGAATTAGTCCTAAAACGGTTTACAGTTTCGGTAATATATCTTAAAAACGTTTACAAGTTGCATTTTTTTTTTCCATCAGCAAGTACCTGGACACTCTTAAATTATTTAATTTTCTAGATAGATTGTCTATTCAACCTTCATGTGCTTTACTTAAAAATAAAACTTTTTAATATTTTCTTAAACTAACACAATCATGTTGGATGTTGAATAAAGAGTAAATAATCGAAAGTTGAATTTTTCAAGGAAATCGAGCAAAGGTCGATTTCCTTGAAAAATTCAACTTTCAATTATTACATTACAGTCTATTATTCGATTCACAGTTGTATATTGTATTTGAGTGTGTCAAAAATCTATCACAATTGAAAGCTGGTTGAATGATGAGGTGGGATAGGCTCACAAATTAGAAGATAAATAATTCCTTTCTTTCAACTGCTGTGAATACTCAAGAAAAACATAGTTGAATACGAGACAAACAATTGGATTCGTATGGTTTATCAAATAAGAGAAAAATATAGAAATTACTACGATGGAAATACATTTCAGTTCAAAGTTCGTTTTTCCTTAAAAAGCAAATGTATCAATCCGTGTCATCGAGAGAAATAAATGCTTTTTAAATGAAAACTTTCTTACCAGCATTGTAAGTTCTTAAAATTACCAATATAATGTGGGTGCTTATAGAAAATGCAAAACAAAAAATATATAGAATCATTGGTCTAGTTGTTTCGTAAATGCACCAAAATTTTCGAATTTAACGTTGTCGCCCACGGTAGAGTAAGAACGATCCAGTAGTTTTGATATGGGTCAAAATCGAGCAATTTTACGTGATCTCCTATAGAATTGTAAGGCATTACAGAATCCTAGATCCAGTAGTTTTGATAAGGGCCAAAATCGAGCAATTTAACGTGATCCCCTATAGAATTGTAAGGCATTACAGAATCATGGATCCAGTAGTTTTTATATGGGTCAAATTGAACAATTTAACGTGGTCACCTATAGAATTGTAAGACATTACAGAATCATAGAACCAGTAGTTTTATTATGCACCAAAATCGACCAATTGAATGTAGGTATCTATGGAAGGGCAAGTAATTCTTAAAACATTTAGTATTTTTAAAACAATCGACTCAAGTAAAAGCTAAGAATTGGTCGTAAAACAGACCAATCTGAGGAATGCCATAAGCCCGTCCTATTGGCCCAGAGAAAAGTTGAATGGCCTTCTGTGTTACCTGGGGCGCCGCCAAATATGAGGTCTTCAACATTTTTTTTTTCGCTTCGCTTCAAGGTCAATAGCGATGTTTGTCTGATGAAGCATTTGCTTACGGATAGGGGACGTGTTTTCATGCAATTATGAGATCACAACAGAGACAACAATGTATCAAATGTATCTGTAATTTAGATTTGTTTGACTAAATATTGCAGTTCTTTTTCTAACTATATTCAAGATTTAAGTGCTGTAACAAAATTAATTATTAAGTCAATAAAATGTTTTACTAAAGCTTTTCTCTCATTATTAATGATGACTTTTAAAAGTTATTACACACGACATTAACAAGTCTTTTTTTATATGATAGTCATTATTTTTTAAATTGAACTGTTTAGATTTATTTACATTATTTTTAAAACTGAGCAACTGCTTAGACTTATTATATATATATATATATATATATATATATATATATATATATATATATATATATATATATATATATATATATATAATTCATCAATTGCTTAGAATTATTTATATATTTTTTAAAATTAATAAACTGTTTTGACTCATTTACATTATTTTTAAAATTGATCAACACTTTAGACTTATTTACATTATTTTTAAAATTTATCAGGTGTTAAGACTTATTTAACGTGTATTGCAGCCACTTATTTAATTTTAAAAAATCATTATTTCATCGATTTTATTACCTTTTTTAACTGCTTAACTATTTTTTAGTGAAGATAACTAGCGCGTTGACTTTCAAAAATTATCTTACATTAAATAAGTAACTTTGAAATTTTTTATTTTAAATCACCAGTTTTAATGCCTTCAAACAAACAAAAAATATTCTTGTTCTTTGAAATTGGTAAGAAATTAGACGTTGACGTCGTATTAAATAGAAGTTGGACTGTAATTAAATTACATCTGTTACAAGAGATATTTTAACATGTCCTTAAATTCAAACAGCGTGATTTGACCGCACCTAGTTTTTTTCATATTGCCGAATTTTTATGTGCACCAAACGCAGTATAAAAATATCAATTTTACTTCTAGCTTCGGTAGATATCCATAAATTATGTCCGATTTAAATAAAATTGTTAACTATTACATTTTCATCATGAGTTAGATTAAAGAAATAGCAAAGTAACCATTTATTACACACTTCAGTAGACACTTATGAGTAAATTAAGCGTAATGAATGTAAAATGGTGGTTTAGTGAACAAAAACTAACCATATAATTTTAAGCACAGAAATAGAATATGTATATGAGTAGAATCTTGAGTAAAATTCTTAAGTTTAAAACCTACGCCTCCCAAAATAATTGAGCTGTTTGTAAAATATTTTTAGAAGCAGATAATAGGAGAGCGCGAAAGGACATTCCATGTATTCTACACATTAACGCAGTTGAAATACCATCACCTAACTGTTTGTGCAGAGAATTATTTACTAGGCTTGATACGTAACTTCAAAAGCAACTTTTATTTATTTTCAATGAAAGAAGTGCGCGATAAGTATTCCCTTAAAGCGCATAATCTAAATATTTGGTGAAAAAACCCACAACCTTATAACTAACCAAGAAATTCTATATTGTAAGTTTACAACTGTACGTTTTCAACATTACAACATAAAAAATTCTTGCATTGTTTTCCAGTAATCATGTTGCTTCTTAATCATATTGAAACAACATGAACTTCATGTGAACATAAACAAGAATATGAATATATTTCATACTTTTCAATTTCTGTATTCTATTTTTACCTCAAAATTGTACTGGGATACGATTTTGGATAATGTGTAATAAAAATACAAACGTGTAATCTTTTAAATAAGATAACTTTAGAAAAGTTCTTCAATTTTGGGACAACCCCTCAATATATGTTACGTAACCAGCTTTTGATTCTGAATGAAATGTTGGAGAAGTCATTGAAACTATCTCGGGATTAGAAAAGAGATTGGCGTTTTTCTCCCCGACTCGCTTTCATCTTTCATTCATCACAAATAGTTGACTAATAATTACACAAAACACACTACTTCCGTACAAACTGCATGGAGGATAAAATAAGATAAGCGTGTTAAAAAAGAGTAATAAGATAAGTTGCTATAAGCGTTTTAGTTACTCGGACCAATATTTTTAATTTAAAAATAAAAAACCTATTTAAATCTATTATTTTTTCATATAATTTACGTTTAATGTATTTCCACAAATATATGTTTTTGTTCTCTAAAGAACAATTTTTTGTTTAATAAGAAAATGTCAATTATAATGTCCATAAAATTAAGAATTAAATGTTGAACTACACTGTTAAAAAATTTGCATCCACTTTGCACCAAAAATTGGTTCCCATTTAACTGCAACCAACATTTGGTGTTTAGTTTCACTATTTAATGGTGCTCAAGGTCCAAGGTAGCACCATTAAACTAAGCACCAAATGTTGGTTGCAGCAAAATGTGACCCAATTTTTGGTGCAAAGTGGATGCAAATTTTTAACAGTGTATTAACACGGAGAGTTTAGTTAAAGAGGTGAAAAATATTAAAATATAGAATTGCAATTAGTTAAAAATGTATTGAATTAATTTGAGGATTTTACTCTTATCGTACGTGAGCGATCTTGTAAGTAATTTCGAGTATTTTTAAAGGTGTTTTATGCGTAATTCACGAAAAGTTTTTAAATAACCAGTCTATCTGCATAGATGGTAGACAAACTGTTTACAAACTTTGACAGGTGTTAAAAAATACATGTTTATTTTTACTATATTTTATCCTAGGCTTAAGGGTTTTAGGTCAGTGCCGAATTTCAAGTCTATCAATATAATTCAATGCGGTCTAGCATTTTTCATTTATCCACTTAATATAGTAGACTTTCGAGTCAAGCATGTTTTCTATCAATATTCGTCCGAGAAGTTTTTCCCTGTGAGGAAACCCCAGAACTGGGCCAGAACAGGACTAGTCCAGTTATGGAAAACGACACTTTCATTCCTGGAAACCCGACTGTTTCTCAGTAATCTTGCAACCCTGACCGCATCCGGATTTTATATCCCCCGACATTTTATATTTTCAAACTTCAAATCCGCCCCACAAGGCCGTAACGAAAACGTGCCAATTTCCCGGGGCAAACTAATTCAACTAGTCTTAAACGAAAGGAAAACTAATATTCAATGTTATAACCAGTTTTTGGCATAAGCGAAATAAAATTCTTCCTTCTTAGCTTTCATTTCTATTCACACGTCACTGGCCTTAATTTGACCCACAAACGGACTTGTCTTAGTGGCAAGCAATATTAATTCAAAATCGCTAAAGATTGTAACCCTCCTACGCCACAGGTTATAAGGCGTGGCTTTTTTCTTGTTGAGTTTTTGTTTGGAACGCTGTTTCTTTATTTTATGTTTTATTTCTTTGTCATCCGCTGTTTCCATTATTCTCTATTCAGTTTTCCCTTTTAGTGGGGATAAATACGAAAGAGCGCTTTTAAATTCAGAAGGATAACACATTTTGTTTTTTAACAAATAACATGAACAAAAGGCCAGATGTATTCTGTCAAACATTTGTTCCACCTTGCAACAAAAATTGGTTCTCATTTAGCTGCTACCAACAGTTGGTGCTTAGATTCACGATGTAATGGTGCTTACGGTCCGAGGTAGCACCATTAAATTGTAAAACTAAGCACCAAATGTTGGTTGCCGCTAAATGGGAACTAATTTTTGGTGCAAGGTGGATCAAAATTTTTAACAGTGTAGTAAGTGAATTATGGACGACATATTTAAGGATTTGACTGAAACTAGACGCAGAATCAGTGAGTAATTAACAAATTTTATTCAGAATTTAGAAAATGACTAATTTCCCCTTTTCTAATTTTTTTCAAATATGTTGCCCACGAGGAGGGGGAGATTGATCAAATGAAAACTGCTGATAAAATTATCTTAACTGTGTTAGTTTCTGTCAAGTTGTACGAATTTTATCCTCCTCTCGTTTCGAGGTACAAGCGGTAAAAATTAAAACGAAATTCTATTATATTGAAATCCATGACAAGGTAAAAATTATTTTGGGTTATCAAACAATATTTCTAGTCTATTTTACAACAAATATAGCCCCATTAATATTAGAACCTTTTCGAATCTCCAATGTAACTCAAATAAAGAAAATAAGAAACTACAAATTTGTAAATGAATGAGATATATGTAAAATAAGAGTAAGACTAATATTTTTACGACTTTTTTCTATTAAAAATAGTAAACTCAATTGATTCTTTAGACAAGTTTAAATAAAAATTTCAATATTTCACTATAGTTGAATTATTGTATTTACAGTAATACTGAATTGCTTTTTTGATACTATAAAAATGTACCCATTTTAATCTTATTTGAAGTGCATCCCAGTTTAAAACAGCACTGCTTTATGAGAAATTAAATAAGTAGCTTGTATTTGAAGTCTAAAATTTTATAAAGTCTCTTCATTTATTAAAATAGTTTAGTAAAAAAGATGTTAGAGCATTAATTTTTTCAAACATACAAGTAACTTAATAAATTTTGACAATTTTATGACTATGCCGTGAGGAGTACAACAAATTTTAAATTTATAAAACGCCTTGACTTTAAACCAAAGATACTCAATTACATCAAATTAATTACCATAAATGTAACAGACAAAAAGAGCACTGATTCCCTAAAATGAATACTAAATGAATAACCAGAACACACAGGAAAGTTCACCTTGAGATAGTTGTCTGTAGAAAGAATATTAGGTCAAGCCAACACCAATTTGAAGAAAGAAGAAACACAACACTAGTTGTTCTAATTCTGAGCCACTTTTAAAGAACATTCGGTCGTTACCCCACAGGGATACGTCAAATTGTTTTAATTAGCGTTAATTTAGTTTCCCACTATTTGCACTTTGATGATTGGCTAGACGAATGGGTAAAAAAGCAGAATATATTAATTTGCTTTCAGGTTTCCTCGTATTTCAAAAGAAAATAAATGCTCTAAGGCGGCTTGGACAAATACCTAAATTATTACCCTAACCGAGTGTAACAACGTAGATCAGCTCAGTTGGTCAGTCAAGGGAATGTTTTTTAAATTGACTTATATCAAGTGCTTACTTTTGCATTTAGGTCAGTTTAAATGTTTGACTGTATGGAATTATTCAAAAAAAGAAATATTTATACAGAAAATTAAACATTACTTTGCTCTAATATATTTATTTTAATTCATTTTTCTCAAAAACTCGTACATTACATTTCTCAAAAACTCGTACACTACATAATATTTCTGAATTTTTTTTTACATTGAATATTATTTCTCAAAAACTCGTACATTACACATTACTTCTTAAAAAAGCTCGTACATGACATATTATTTCGAACTCGAACATTACATATCACTTCTCAAAAACTCGTACATTAAATATTATCCCTCAAAAACTCGTACATTACATATTATCCCGCAAAAACTCGTGCATTACATATTCTTTCTCAACACTCGCATATTACATATTATTTCTCAAACTCGTATATTGTGTATTGTTTCTCAAACTCGTATATTACATATTATTGCTCATACTCATACATTACATATTATAGCTTTTTTTATATGCTACTAGACATTTAAGGTCTTCAGTTAAATTAAATAGAGCTTATGCAGAAAATGGTAACTTTAAAAAAAATTTACTTAGAAATCTTCACAAGTTTCGTTGATTTTTTTAGAAATGGTTTTTCAATCACTTTAACATAAAATTATGACTGATTAAGAGCTTATATTTCTCAGTATTGCGGGTAACAAGTCATTAGTTTTATAACATGCTTCATGCAAAGGGATACCCGATTTGCATCAAATTCTCCAAACTAAAGTTTAGATCGTGATTGAACATACATTTTCACAGGGTCTGTACCAGAGGAACAAGTATTATTTACTTTAATCTGTGTTTCTATCATGGTTTAAAGATACCACAGTCTCCAAAGAAAGGGTCTAGAACTGTTATGACACTTAACCCCTTTAAAAAGGTTACGACTTTAAACTATAAGCCTTAAACGTGATCTCGCACTTTCTGTTATCGAGGAGGCAAACGGGTTAAAGAGGTTAAATGATAGTTTTTTAAAGTTACTCGTCACATTAATTCTAAAGCTATAGAGGTTTCCATCGGTAACAATAGAGCATTTTCCCACGAATCCAGATGGACCAGCTTTCACTAGATTTTAATTCCCACGCCTCTAACCTTTAGGTGACCTTTAAATAACCCACCCACAATTGCTTCTAGTTTGTTTTCTAATGGCTATAGGATACACAGGGAGAAGGGAAACAACAGCAATAAAGGAATCCCGTCGTCTGCGTTTAGCGAACAGTTAGGTCAGAGAGAATTGGGACAGCCTTTTTGAAAAGGCCGGTTTCAAAATAATACTGCTGCTTTGGTTAGTGATAAGAAAAGGGGATGGTAATTAAAGACCCCCCTTTAATTTGACGGCTTGAAACAATGGAAAAATCTTCAGAGATATTCCAGAAAACAGAGACCTTCGTTCTAGAGATTGGACTGATGTTCTAATCCAACTGACCTAAAAAGCAACATTTGATTGATTGCACGAATGATCTGTAATGGCAACCTTTTATTAATCTTGGAATGATAATGATATGTATTAGAAGCTATTGATTGATGCCTAAACAATGTATCTATATTAGCAATTTTGAATTGAAGTTTCAACAACTGAAGCTGCCACTCAAAGTTTGGAAGATAATCATTGTTCAATTTAGAACTAGCAATTAAAGATGATTTGATGCTAAATTTGAGGGGTTTTTTTTAATTTAATTTTTTTAATGTACTGCATACAATATATGAAACGGTTTACGATGAAACAGTGAATCCTTCAAATTACTAATTGAACTTTGTTTCAAAAATTCAATTTTGAAATGGATACAGTTTATATATTCATTACAAGAATGCAATGAGCATTTTTTGTTGTAACCCTTACCTCAACGGAATTAAATAGGGAAATAAGTTTCTCTTTTTAGTTTTTGGACAAATAAATATCTTTGTTACATAAAGTTTTACATTCGGAGTTTCTTTCAAGTTCCTCAAACCAATTTCGAAATAACACTTAACTATTACAGAAGGATAATAGCTTCAAAATATCAAAACAGAATTTATTATTATATCTGGAAAATAGAAAGTGAAACTATTGGGAAAATTGAATTATTTTAGTTTTTACTAATATAAATTTGATTAATATAACAACTTTTAAATATTGAAAGCGAGTTTAATCCTCTATTCCTTTGTTCAATAATTTTAAATGAATCTTACGATTCTTCATAACTATGTTGATAAAATATTTTCCTCAATATTTGTTAAAAACATATTAAGATAAGTGGCAGAAACAGTGTTTTTAAATCTGGGAGAATATTTTCAAAATCCACCCAATAAGATTTTCTCTCTTCCTCTAAAATAGTTCGAGAGGTGTTTTTTTTTTCATCCCGTGTGTAATTCAATTGTTCTGTTCGTATTTGGTAAATATAATTTGTCGTGTACTGCTAGAATAATATTTTATTCGGAAATTTATTCTATTCGCTACTGTAACCTTCCTCATGAATAAGTTTTGATTTAAAATGCTGGACTTTCGACTCGTATTCTGTTTTTTCACTTCAATAGCCTCATGAGGTAAATAAATAACAAAATTATTATTTAATTTAATACTTTAATGATTGAGTAAAGAGTGAGTAAACATGCGAAGTTATTAGTCTCGCAATTCTAATTTACAAGACAATAATATAATCCATAAAAACAAAGTTTTTAATATAAATCCTTTATATCCTTTGCCAATTTTTACGTGCAATTGCAACTTCTTGAGCTCAGATCGAGTTTTCTTAGTATTTGACCAATAAGAACAAAAGATCCATTAACTATTTACTAACTTCTCCCCCCTCCCCCTCTTCAAAACTTGATTGAATACATTGTCATCTACAACGAGTCAACGATCTACGAAAGCTGATAAGTCTGACGTAAGGCAATAAAAACACATATTCTTCATTGGTTTTGATTCAAACAATTTTGGCAACAGGAAAGAGTTCAACAATAATCGGTTAAAATTATTTCACTTATAGCATTACTACACAAAGCAAAAATTGATTTGACTGGACTTCACTCCATAATGAATTTATGCATTCACGTACAATTATCTCTAATTTATCTTGATTAAAACAATTTTGGCAACGAATTTCAACAAATGATCGGTTAAGTGGGGTTTATTAGTATTCCGAGGCGATTACAGAAGCGTGTGTAAAAGCGACCTTTTAGCGATAGTTGCAGCCCCAAAATTTGATAGAATACATTGTCAACGGCATCGAATCTATCTGCCAAGTTTCAGGCCGATTGAATGACGTAAGGGGGTTAATTAGGTCTCCGTAGATTTTTCCGTCATCGACAAACAAAATCGAAGTTAATATAAAGGATTTAAAAATGAAAGAATATTCACACCTGTACCAGTTATATTGGAGAGTTTTCCCGGGTTGAAAGTAGATGTTGAGCGATCCAACAAAAGTCAGAAACCTTCTTTGTCCTTAAGAAAGAAATGGTCATAAATGACAATAAAAGTAAAGCTACCTGTATGACACCTGCCTCTAAGATTGTGTGCTAAGATAGCGGTATAATAATTGTTTCATTCACCTATTATTTCGGTAAATTAAGCGGGTATTTTCAGGGATAATGTGATTACGGATGGAGATGACCCGTATTTCACAAATATTGACTTCGTTAGAGGAAATTAATCTTTGTTCAATAAAGTAAGGAAAAAAGACAAATAAAAAGCCTTTATTCCTTAAGCACATTTAAGGTAAGTGCGTGAATAACCAAATTCTACATTCAAAGAAAAGAGTTTGAGAAAACTATTCAAATATTAGAGAAAATTAAACAAAAAGGTTAAAAATTAAACAAAAAGGTTAAAAATTCAAATAAAAATGGATTTTAAATTACTTTTTCTATTACATTTAGTTTATATGATACGCAAATTTTTTGCTGTTTTATTTATTTAATTATTATAAAAATTGGTTCAGATTCTTTGAAATGTATTAAATATTTTTCATTTAGGAAATAAAATGAGTATATGTTTTCTAAATAGTTTTCGATATTTTAAAAAAATAATTTGGATATTTTTAAAACATTTTTAAAAGACAATACTTTGTTACTATACCTATATATATATATATTTATAGAATTCTATTACCAATAACATGCATCATCAAAATAAATTTTGTACAAATTATAAACAGGTATAAAATATTATTCTTAATTTTATTTTAAAAATTTTTCTTGTTAATATATTTTTGTTTGGTATAAATATTTGACCCCCCCCCCCCCCTGAAAAAAATAATAATAATATTCCACAAAAGGGAAAAAACTATACTAAAAACCAAAGTGAAGATTTATTTTAAAAATTGAATTTTAAACAAATTTTCTTTTGTTCTTGCAAATGATAATGTATTAATTACCTGAAAATTACCTATTAAACAGTCATCTAACGTATGTCGAGGTGTTACATTTTTTACTAACGAATATATGTATTTATCAACCTTTTCTTCCCGGTCTGTTTCTATTTCTTTGAATGATTACAAAATCACAACTTGATTCTACTTTGTAAAGACTAACTCCCTCCATAGGAAGCGTCTGAATGGGAAGCAACCGCATTTAGCTGAGTGACCCTACCCGAACCAGGCCCTTTCCCTATTTCTACTTCTATCGCATATTAAACATTCACACGGGCTCTTGCGAAGCGTATCGCGTTCCTATTGTGGAGCGGTTTCACCGCGTTATTATTGTCTTATCTTTTTATCGATCAAAATCAGCGGTGCAAAAAAAGGTTTGGTCAGGGCCGATGGGATGGAGGTGGATAGCGAATAAATACAGTTGGCCCAGTTGGGTGGATAAGATTATTATCATCTTACGAAACCTTTTCATCGGCAGATTCTTGACCTTCTGGAATGAAGCGTCAGGTAAGAGAATTATTTGCCAGGTCAGGTAATTTCAAATTTGAGACTTTCGAACTGTGGTGTGGTGTGACACTTGGAACATCCGGTCAGGGAATTGTGGCAAGGTTGTCACGATGCATAGGCAACTTTCATGGGCTTTATAAAGCTTGTTATTTGTTGAAAGTTTTGAAGTGTACGGCACAGGGACAAATTTCCGCATGGGCAAACACTGCATCTGTTCCGAGCCCACTTCCTTTAAAAGCACACGTATGTTTTTAACTGATTACTTCCTAGATGCTTTTTTCTGTACTATCATTGAAATAGCAATAGCAGCTATTTAAAACCAGAATTTGCAGATAGAAAAGAGAGAAAATAAAGTATTTTAAGAATAACATAACTGTATTCGTGATCTTGAACTGAAGAAAATACTGTGGGAAAAGATATAACAGAAGTACATGCAACTCAAAGTTAAGAAGTTCGTAGAGATTTGTATGAGGCGTTGCGGATACGAAGTGCGAACTCAACCAAAGATTCTTCTCAGAAAAACGCGTTTGAAAAGTTTTCCATAAGGCAGTTTTAATGTAGCTTGGTATAGTTCTCTGTGTATTTTGAGAAGGAAAAAAGGGAGAACTCAACATCGAAAATATACCTGTAAAGTCTGTGAAGGGTCTAGATTTGGATGGTGAAATTTTTTTTTTACCCAATGTAGAGTTCGCCTTTCGTTATCTGCAACGACTCATATACTACTCAACTACTTGTGGAATGAAATAAACTTTTTTTACAGTAAAAACTTAATACCAAGAAATATCGATTCAAAACTTAGCTAAAGTGTACTTGTATAGATATTATTATCGAATACAATAGTTACATTAATGGATGCTTTAAACAAATCTGTGAATACTTGAAATAGATTACTT
Source organism: Linyphia triangularis (assembly GCA_963978545.1). Classification (NCBI taxonomy): domain Eukaryota; kingdom Metazoa; phylum Arthropoda; class Arachnida; order Araneae; family Linyphiidae; genus Linyphia; species Linyphia triangularis. Next base: position 37,377,848 of record OZ021733.1, on the reverse strand, counting down.
TTAAAGTACTTATACTTTTATGGAGAGACACTTTTCAGTAAAGCTCTCTCCCCCACTTAATTTTAAAACTTCTCGTAAAATATAATAACAATGAAATTAGTTGGAAGTGATGCAACTTTTTACAAACAACAATTATAAGTGTTGTTTAAGAATTAAAATTCAACTTGTATCGTTAAACAATCGAAGGCATATAACTGTCTTTCCTAAATTTTAAGTAACAAACTGATAATAAGGGTACAATTGTCGGAACTGGTAGTAGTTTTTAAATTTACTAATAAGTCACCAATGTTACAAAAAGTTGTTCGATTTTTTGAAAGCATCCAAAATATTGTAAATTGAAAAATTATTAGTTTTTTATCTCAAAAAATAAGTTTACCGTACCATGTGAACAAAAACTAAATTGAACATAAACCTATACATTCGGCATATTAATAAATGGCGTAAAGTCTAGCAAAAATATAAGCTTTGGGGAATTATTTCCTTCTTTAATTTATCTAAATAAGTAAGTTTCTGATCAAAATTTAATCACTTACTCTAAGGATGGATTCATCAGATGGAACACTGTGTACCTAAAAAAAATAATCGCTATTTCACAAAAAGTATTTTAATTATAATCATGGTCATTTTTGAAAATTATTTAATTTTAATATCAACAGTAATTTATAAAAAACACAGAATTTGATAAATTCAGTTATTATAAAGCAGCAATAATAAAACATCATTCGAGGAATCACCGGAACATTTTGATAAGTTACGACATTCAATTCCTTTTATTAACTTGTATTCTATTCAAAACGCATCGAGGCATAATTTGTTCCTGCCTTTGAATCGAAGTGCCTTGAGACATTTTATTGAACTGTTTCTATTAAATAGGAACATATTGAAGCATTTCATTAAATGCGAATTATAAGTAAAAGATTGAAGATAAAGAAAGAAGCAAATTATGACCACTAAGAAACAGGTTCTCAAACCCAACTTTTGAGAAATAAATCCGAAACTGACCCAGATTTGAATCGTCGATCCTATTCTCATGGTTCTTCATCTTCAAATATCCGCAGGTTTCCTTTCGGTTAATCGAGATTGTCTGCTGACAAAGCGCCACACCTTCATCGCAGTCGATTACAATAAAGAAATGACCGGTTAATTGAGAGTAAAAAGCGTATAAATCTAATATTGTTGAATGAGTCTGCTACATCATTTAAGCTTTTGGCAGTGGCAGTAACTTATCGTTCTTTACAAGAAGTGATTTTACTAAATTAGCTTTTCATTTCTGGACATTTATTATTTTTTCAGAAATGTCAATTTCTCTTTTTCAAAAGTGTACACTTGATAACTGGACACATTAATGGAAAACACAGATGTCTTTAATTGTGGCGCATTTTCGCTGTTACACAACTTAGTTATTTCAATTTCGCAAACGCATTTATTACTGTTTTTCTAAGAGTAATATCAATTAAATATAAATTAGTTCAGCAGTTGAGACCCTGGTTAATTTACATTAAATCACAATAAGTTTACAGATTTTTCTTCTTTAGAAACTTGATACAAAATAATTCGTAGCAGAATCTACAACTTTAGTTACGATTGGTTAAAAACTCAATGAAAAAGAACTTGAAGTTGACACACACATTTTTGAATAATTTCTTTGACAAATTTGTTTAGCTCATAAAGATTAATATTTAGAGAGGTGCGTTATTGTTATATCACTACCCCAGATGTAAAAAAACGCTATCTGCATTTTCTCAGTTTTACACCCAATCTAACTCAAGTTAAGAAAACTTTGCTCACTAGATGCTATAGCTACTATTTAAAAATTAATATCTTCATTATAACACGCTTAACCCATTAAAGCCAACTTTGAAATAGTTAAAAACAACGACTTTTTTTTTATCTCATACCTTGTTTATTTAAATAATATAAAGTATATCTTGAATTTTTCAGATTTTTTGAAAATTATTTTTATGGTTTATAAAAAACACTAAGTGAAACCACAATCACAATTTATTAGCAAAGAAAAACACTTAAAATGTCAATTGGCAAATTTTCTTAAAACCATCGTTAATGGATTAAAAATACACAAAACTTGAAAACTTCCTTTATCTTGGGTACAGTTATGCACACTAGTAATATTTTAGTGCATTAAATTGAACTTAGAAACATGAATACTAATAGTTAGATGACTTTCTTTGTTAATTTTACTAAGCGGATAGCAAATTGAAAAAAGTTCGCACATCCTAAAATGGATTAACTATTAAAGGCGCAAACGCCAAGTAATTGTCAATGTATGGCCTCATATTACTCACTAGATTACTCTAAATATGGCTCACCTTAACAGAGACTTGGCTTAATGGAAAGACTGGTTCTAAAATGAAATATTATATTTTTCTACCAGGATTAAGTTGTTCTTCCAAGTTGATTGAGAAAAAAAACTCTTTCAGTAGTTACAAAAGAAAACAATATTTCAAACTTCACCTTGTAATTGATTTATAACGATCTTCATACGAAAGTTTTGCAATTTTTTTTATAAAAATAACTTTTTATTGGTCAACTTTGAAGTGTTTGCCGGATATGTAATTTTTTTTTTTTTTTTGTGTGTGTTTGCAACATTAGAATGACCTCTATTACTCTAGAATCGGATCTAGGAATTGTGCAACTCGAGTAATCAATTTGTATGGATCAAAAATGATAAAATACTTTACTTTGATCATGATTTTTTTTACGTTAGCTCCTTATCATTGCGCAATATCATTTAGTGTAGATACACACTTTCGAAATATTTATGGGTTTCATTTAGAAAAAAAGTTACATTTCAATTTTTAGAAAAATTAACTTTGTTGTATAACTTCGTTTGGATTTTTATGTAAAACCAACCGACGTTATTTTTTAATATATATCCTTTTCGTAACATGACTAGATACCTGAGTTATACATCTTTTCTATTAATTATTGATTTGGAACAATTTGGAACAGCAACTGCGACTAATGTTAAAACATTTATTTGATATAATGCAATACTAAAATATTGATCATTCGTACATAATGAAGCCAGGAACGGAAATCATCATTAATGACTAAAAAAGATACTGGGTGATTATAACTGAAGTACCACTGTTCAGAACACCCAATAGAATTAACAGATCTTCATTCAATATTGTATACATGGCAGCGGAGACCATAGCATAGTGATCTCTAAAAATACAAATTTTAAAAGTTTAATTTTTAATAAATACAATTTTTGAAGTTAAAATATATGTCTTGTAATTGTATTTTTAAAAATTGTACTTTTAAATCTTTTTTAATTTAACTTTTAAAATTTTTATAATTGAATATTTAAATTTTTTATAATTGAACTTTTAAAATTTTATTGGTTTTGCTATCTTCTTAATCTAAAACTTCGTTTATGATATTTCTTTAATTTTTTTTAACAATCTTATATTAGTATTTCTATTTAGATTCCATATAAGTTTTTTAAGGGCCACATGGCGAAAGTTTGAAGTGAGATTTTTTCTTTAGATATTTCATATGATCTCAATAGTATTCGCAATAAACTTTATGGAGATATAGCACACTTTCTATAAAAGTTATACAGCTCAAAATTATTTATTTTGAGTAAACATAAGTACATAATCACAAACTGTATATAATTGAAGCTGTCTGAACAGAACAAGATCGTTTACAAGTTGAATTCACGTTGAAATTGACTTATGCGATTCTTTCAACTTCAAGTCCATTTAATCTGTGATTAGTGCTCATTTTAACTTAAAAATGAAGAATTTTGAGTTGGGATACTTTTGAAGCAAGGAGTTATAAGTTCATTAGAATAGTTCTGGTGCCTCTAAACCAGTGTACTTCATAACCTATCTTAATTATGTATCCCTTAAATCATTACAAAATATTAGATAGTGACTTGATAATTTTTTTTAATCTAGAAGCTTTCTACATTAATCGATGTAAAGTGCGCTAGAAATTTTTAGGGACTGAAGACCTAGTTTTAGGTATTACAAGATTAATATGAATAAAAGATGTATATTAACTGTTATAAATTCAGTGTATTCCATGGTGCTTACGGTCCGAGGTAGCACCATTAAATCGTAAAACTAAACACCAAATGTTGGTTGCAGATAAAAGGGAACCAATTTTTGGTGCAAGGTGAGTCCGAATTTTCAACAGTGTAAGACATACGCATTTTATTAGAAAATGGCTACAGTCAACTTTCCGAGGCATATTCCGAGTTCGCAGTAGAAATAAAAATACTAAATATGCATAAATAGCTGAAGGTTTCAAAATAGTTGAGAAATCTATCTACATGATGAATTTAAATTTCTTACAAAGCTTGCACGAGATTTTGAATCCCCTTAGGAATGTCCAAAGGCAAATGCGAAAGAATGTAGTGATGCGGTCATTGACAAAAGCTTTTCTTTATTTCTTAACTGAAGCTTAACAGTTTTTACCTACTTGGAGTTCAACCACAGCTTTCAAATAACAGTAAAAATAGTCATGAAATGCATAGCTGGTCCGAAATGGCGTGAAAACTGTCGCTTTGTCATGCGTTTCGGTAAAGCGGCTTTGATAATTGGTAGATAAGCACATATTTCTAAAATAACTTGTGTTTACTATAGCGCAGAGCTTTATATTTAGCATGACATTGTGTGATACTTTGAAGTTTTATTTGTTATCTTCGGCTTAACAAAGTGTGTACAACTGTCGAACAAAGAAGTACATTTTAAAAGAACTTCGTTTAGTTAATGACGCATTTTTGTGAAACATTTATGTATTAATGACACAAAAATCCGTTATTCTAACATGAATTTCTTAATCTGCATTTTTCAATTTTGAAAAGTGCAAAATTGTTGTGACACAACCTGTAAGTGGAGCCAGTTGTAGAACATATACACTAAGAATATTGGTCACAGAGACAGTTGAAGCTAACTGTTACATCCCTAAGTGTCTTTCAGAAGTTCTTCAAGAAGTGAAGTAAACTGCTCCAATATGCGTGACTTTTGGTTACTTTTAAATTCAATTAAAAATATTATGTTGAAGTCATTTTCATTCAGAAAATGATTGAGGTCATTAAAAAACATTTTTTCATTGATAAAAAGAAATGGATCATTACATGAATTTTATCTTTGGAAAATTTGCTACTAAAAGTTTAATAATTTTGGAAGGGATAGCTTTGAACGCAGGTATAATTTGGTAAATTTAATTTGTACTATTTAGTTACATATAAAAAGTTTTATTGTTACCTTTTTAGTTGGTTGGCTATGTTGGAGTTTTAGTGCCACAAAAGCTATAAGAGGACTTTTCCAAATAACTTGCATGTTTTTAAATAACAAAGAAAATAATTCATTAATTTTGAATTTATTAAGAGCTAAAGTTTTAAATAATATAATTTTTAAATATCTTTTAGCATGAATTTCTGTTAACATTGATTATTCTTGATTTAAGATACAGTTACGACTTTAATTTTACAGGCACAGGGGCGGCAATCACCGGGCCAGTCAGTATCTATATAAAATGGGCTGGTCCGGTAAGGAAACTTTTTTTCAAGTTTTCCAATATAAGTATGTGCTTTCGTAAACGTTTTTTTTTTTTTTTTTAAGCACAATGCATTGAAATCTCAATCACACCCGCCATTTAATTATAAATATGTAAGTAATAAAATATATTAACTATTAAAACTTTTTAAATACTTATTGAAATTATTTAATTATTGATAATATAGTTATTAAAATTCGATTATTGATTATATTGAAAATTTGTGCCGACATAAATTTATTATTTGCCAGTATGCCCCTGTCTGGTCAGATAACGTATTAAAATTATTTACACTCTAATTATTTGTATTAAAAATGAAAAATACAAAAAGAACTACAGAAATTAGCCAACAAGTATTTTGTTGATAGCATCACTATTAAAGTAAACAAGTTAAAAGGATTCATGTGAAATTTCCAACTGGCCCAATATATAATTTCGTCTGTTTTATTCCTCATCAAGTTAAAAAAGCTCATCAAAATTCCAGAAGACGATGAAGTACACCACAAAGAGACTAGTCTCGAAAGCAGTTCATGTGAAACGGATCATTTTCGTGCTTGGTAATGCATAACTTTCTATGAAGTTCAAGTTTAAGGTACTTAGATTGAATGCACCTTTCTTCAAATACTCAGATTGAGATTAAGGTTGTGATAAAGTCCTCAATCTGTCCTTAAAAACGTCAAAAAATAAGAAAACTCTGATAACAACTCAGTTTTTCTGGAAGTCAATTAAGTCGAAATTCTATGGCAATAGTATTCAATGTGGTATATAATATCAGAGGAAAATAAAATGCATTCTAATCGTGATTGCAGAGTTAATGCAGTCCATATTTTATCTAAAAGAGGATTTTCAGTTGCTAAACTGCTATGGCAATGGCATTACTGTTTTGATATTATCACATTAGATCACTTACTAAAAGAAATTAAATTTTATGATTTTATGCCAGATAGAATAGAAGATCAAATGTCTTGGCAATCAAGCCATGAAAATTGCGAGATCAAACCAGTTCAAATATTGTCTTTTATCACAGAGATATAAAATTACTAGAGTAAACAACCTTTTTAAATATATTTAGATAGGCTAAGGGCCCTGTCTACTTTTGGATGCATGAAAAAAAAAAAAAAAAAAACGCTATTTTTATTAATTTTTTTTTAAGAATACTATTATGTTTATTGCTATAAACTTGTTAGGCTTAACAAAAACATTCGTAAATTAAAAAAAAAATATTATTGATTTTAACCCCTTTTTTAGTGTGAAAATGCCAGGTAAACAGGAGTCCTCAAAAGGTTACGCTGTTGAAAAAATCTCAGAAACTACTGAACTGATCCTTATGAAATTTTAAACACATATTCTGTACACTTATCGCTATATCCCGTACCAGAATTATTGCAAAATTTTAATTTTTATTATTTTTTTTGGCAAAAATCATGGAAAAAAAACACGTTTTTAATTTTTTTTTTGTTATTTTTGCATATAAATTAATATTAGAGGTACGGGAAATAGCCACAGTCACACTAAACCTAAAACCATTCAATTTTTTTTGTTTCAGATGGGCCGTTGCTCAGATTTTTTCAACAGGGCACACCTACCTACTATTTGATGACTCCCGTTTACCTGGCATTTTCACACTAAAAAAGTGGTTAAAATCAATATGTAATTATTTTTTTTGAAATTTACGAATGTTTTTGTTAAGTCTAATAAGTTTTATATCAATAAACATAATAGTATTCTTTAAAAAAAAATAAAAACAGCGTGTTTTTCATGCATCTAAAGTAGACAGAGCCCTTAACGGAAAAGCTCTTTTCGTACGTGTGTGTTCGAAACTTAAATATAAGCCTGAATACTAATTGAGTTATTTGAAAGAAGTAAATTTGTATATTTCAGGAGTATAACACCAGGCACAGAATGTACATTAAAAAATAGAAATTTGACCGAATTTTTGTTTGAATATTTCTATAACTGTATTGATATAAGGTATCATCTAAACAAACTTATCATTCTTTATTTCCAAAATTTAACAGGCCAAAATAATCGAAAAACAGTAAGAATATTCAGAAGTAGGACTGGGCAAATTCTCCTGTAATTTGAGTTGGTTGGTAAGTAATTTGAGTTGGTTGGTCGCTCAACGATCTTTTTCCATGCACAATAACAGCTAATAAAGCCGAGACCAACAGCTTAACATAGATTCCAAACCACAACGAACATACATGCTTAAACCGGAGCCCTTGGCATGAGAGTCTAGAACTCTAACAACACAGCATTATGCGGGCCTCATAATTTAAAACTTCAGATCTTTAAAAATGCATGTTACTTAAATTAAATGTTTTGTCATTACAAAATGAATGTTTTTAAGTCATTGTATTGATTTTTATGGTATTGGATTTATGGTTGATCATTTTCTAGGGTCATATTAGAATTTGATAAAATAAAATTCTCAATACTTGTATGTAGCGCCTTTAAGTTATAAAAGCAGATGTATTTACGATTTAATGTTTGTACAAATTATTCCATTTGACAAAATTAGTTTAAATTCTAAAGCATTAATTTAATCGCTTTTAATATATCAATGAAGAATAAAGGGCGATACATATCCCAGATTGGAATATCGAAAGAATAAGCGCATAACACTCGGAATGCGAATACCTACTTACATTTATTCTTATTACGGAACAATATTTAAAATCACCTTCTTTAAAGGAAACATAACAATCCTTTTACTGTACTTTTAAAATACGATGAGCAATTGTTAGACTAAGCTTTAACTGAATTTCAGGCTAGTGGAAACGATCAGGTTGCACCTTATTGTATTTGGAACAATAGTGCCTTACCTCCAATAAGCTAAACAATGCGTAGTTTATGAATTACTATCCTCTGTGCATATACCGATTATTGATATTTACCATAAGTCTAGCCGTCTGTAAGCGCGCAATGCATCAGGTGAGCAAAGTAGCGATAAATTCAAGCAATTATTGCAGCAATAAGTTTAACTATTGAAGATCGAAATGTAGAAAAGATGATTCGCGACAAAAATAATTTATAAATGAATTTCATGTTTATTAGTACATATAAGGCGTTGAGCGCCAGAATTTACCATACCATAATTTGATCTTTGCTGTTTCTAACCCGTTTTTTTTTTTCTTTTTCTTTCTAAATCTATTTATGGCAGAACGTACCAAATATAATTTACCTAAAGGATTATTAAGTTTGCTACATATGACTGTATACACTATTACTTCTATAGTTAGCAGAAATTAAATACTCCCCCCCCCCAAGTGTATTTTGTTATTATTTAATTTGTGTATTTAAAAAGTGTGTGGTTGGTTGTTTTCAGATTATCTGGCGCCGTCAGCAACACGAGGGCTATAATGCGCCGAGACATTCGTCATTAGACAAGCCAACATACATTTACAAACACCCATGCCATACACGGGACTCGAACCCGCAACCTCGCGGTCTAGAAGCCAGCACGCTAACCACTATACCGTTTGGTCGGCTTAAAAAGTGTGTCACATATTCATTCATATAATCGTTTCTTTCAAAATTTAAGTAAAGTTTTCAAATTTAAAAAAAAAAAAGAAAAAAAACTAGGAAAAGTAATGATTAGAAGGGTGTCCAAATATTTTCAAATATATTTCTAAGAACATTTCAAAACTGTTTAATTAATTTTTAATTAATTTTCCTTTTTAATTAATTTCTGATAAAAAATTAATTATTTAAAGTTAAGACGGGGAAAAAACTATGTACTACGTTTGATCGATATTTAAATCCAAGTTTAGTCTTTAAACATTATTTTTTCTATTTTTGATGTTGAAAACCTTATTTTAGAATCGAACATAATTATTAGAATACATAATTTTCTGAAACTATATATCTATGCACTAAACTTTATTTTTGTAAATAATTATTCGACTCTCCAACATTCAATTGCATTCAATATGTATGTGCTTGAGATATTTACATTTTTACGTTTAAGATGTGTGAACGGACCAACAAGAATAAATTGAAAAGACATTATAAGTGCTGCCCTACAATTTCCTTTTAGGGTACCAATACACTAAAAATATCACTATATACGTTAAGGCTAAAAAAAATTCGAAGATAAGCCACTTTGCATAGTTGCTGGTCAAATCAGGAACCACGTTCCAGCTTGTATGACTTCATTTATCGGTTGAATCAAGCTTGTTCAAAGTATAAGTCATGTCTTTTAGTATTTTGGTCTCTAGCCGGCCATTTCGTAACCCGGGTTATTCTTTTGGGGAAAAGCCAACATAAAACTTTTTGTTAATAATTATTTTGAGAATTATACAGCAATATCATTCCTGAGATATAGTTTACTGCATATTTAGGACTTTGGGCTTACTTAGCGAGATGGTCTGCCACTTCTTATAGTGGTTAAATTTCAGCATTAAGGGATAAGACAATTCCTCCCCCCCCCCATCCCCATAAACACGCTTATAAAAAAAAGTATGCCAGTCTTCATACCTGATAAGTTAAAGCTTCTGAAAATGAGTTATTTAATATGGCAAAGATACAACGTCAACTACTTTCCGTGTGTTTCTATCACGTATATGATCTAGTAATTTTGTGCATGTAAGAAAATCTAGTAGACTACACCTTCCGACTGCGAAACAAAGCATTTTGTTATTAGGCCCAAAACTAATTTTAACTCGGTACTTATCATCAAAAATGAACCTCTTGACCTACAAATATCTTCAAACGCTATCTATCAATTAAAACTGCTATTCCGTCTAGAGATTGAGACGTCATTGAACTCTAGACTTGCTACTCCCTTTTATGCTCAACTATTTGAGAGTTATGAGATGACCACACCCCCAGATCAAAGCGTCTCTTCCTCTATGAAATGCCCCAAACAATAAAAAAAAGAGACGCAAGGGTGAAATTGGTCAGATAAAGACGAGAACCAAATGGGTCATACAGATTGGATAAGAAACCGGATGAACATGAACAAGTTGAGAGAAAAAAAAAGTTTGAAACATAATTTTGCACCTTGGAACAAGCTATGACAAATATTTGAGAAGATTGCGATCAAAATGGCCCAGATCCATATTTTAAAAAGAGTAACCACAATTAGCAATATTTTTTAATACACAGTTATCCTGGAAATATTTGCCTATGTATTAGTAATCTCAATTTCAGACAATTATTACCAGGTTAACCTGGGAAAGCTTGGGCTATGATATTTTCTCCAAGGCTCTAAAATAATTCGCTTTCATTTCAGAATCTTCGCGAGCACTTCTCCAGCTGGAGCTGGGAAGTTATTAACCTTCTTCTGTAGTGAATAAATGGGTATATTATTATTTAATTGGTAATTTTGATAGTTAAGTATTCAGATTATCTGGCGCCGTCAGCAACACGAGGGCTATAATGCGCCGAAACATTCATCATTAGACATGCCAACATACATTTACAAACACCCATGCCAACACGGGACTCGAACCCGCAACCTCACGGTCTAGAAGCTAGCACGCTAACCACTATACCGTTTGGTCGGCTTGATAGTTAAGTAAAAAGAGGGGGAATAAACAGGGGAAGTAATTGGCTTCACAACTCGAACTATATCACATATACATACGAATAAATCTCACATGCAAGTTCTCGTGTATTAGCCTGTTCTGTACCTTATACCCAAACGAGCCTACTGTCTGTCTGTCAAGAGAGAGCTTCCGCCAAAAACTCTAGAACTAGATGGCGTCAGTCGTTATAGAAACAAGACTCGTCAATTTAGAATAGAGGTGCTCTTGCAGAATATTGGTGGCCTAAAAGGAGCAAATACTGCATTTGTCTTGGTGATAAGAAATCATTTACTTAATTAAAATTATTTTCATAATCTATCAAATATCACCAGCACGTCATCTGGGTGTTCAGCAAGCCAATGTTGATGTTTTCCTCCAGGAATCCCCCGTCGAAAATAGGACTAGTCCTGTTTTCACGGCAACAGGCAACGGTAGACTACTTGGCGGGAGTTACTTTTGTGATAGACAGATAATAAGTCATAATTGAGAAATTCCACAGAGAGATGAAAGCTGAAGCTAACTCTGATTAGACTCGATTCTTTAGATACTTTCTTAAATGAATTACGATCCTATGATTTGTCACAAAATGAACTTAAAAAATAAAGTTTTGACTTAGGATAGTTTGACCCTGAGGTACATAGTTTTGTTAACGAGCTCTCTCATGTTATATGTGAGCATGTAAATAATTTATCGGCAATTCTTACCAGTTTTTCTGTGATGGGTTTCATTATGAGAGCAAACTCTTAATAAGTTAAATGAGTAAAATATTCATTGTTGGAAAGCTCTACTTTGGTTCGTCTGACATTGAAAACTGTCAAAATTATAGATAAATTACTTTCCGAGTTATTTTGAATCTTGCCATTATTTAGTATACATTGGTATACACGCAAACGATCCACTGATTCTTAAAAATTAAAGATACATTGCACTGTAAAATGTACGAAGAAAGGTACTATTTCAAAATATTCGTGTAAAAAAAAACACTAGAAAAATAATGTCTTGCAATACTGGATAGAAGCTTTTCCTTCAATTCTGATACATTCAAAGAAAAGGGGGAAAAATGAGCTAAATTTAATAGGGGAAATTTAAAGATTCTGTGATGGAAACAAATGTTAATGAGCATAGAAAGGGGGAAAAAATTATATGAACTAAAAAAATATGATGAAAAACTAATGCTTTTATTTAAGAAGCACAAATAATATTTTCAAACCAAATAAAAATCTCAATTCCAATTAAAAATGACAAGATGTGAGATGACCACACCCGATTGCAACAACCTTTAATGAAATGCACCAAGCAAGAAGAAGAGACATCACTACAAGGATGGAATTGGTCAGAACATAACCAAATAGGTTAACGATTGGATAAGACACTCGTTGAATTTGAAAACGAGAAAAGAAATAAAGGTTTACAAAATGTTCATCAAGGCTTGATTCAATACTATATTTTGCAATTTTTAATGTAATCCGTATCTGAGGTTGGATGGTTATATTGCATAAGAGCTACATGAGAGCAATGCTGCACCAGAACAACACTAGAACATGATCTAGACTACTGAAAGTATCCTGAGTGTCAAGGGGGATAACATTCCGGGACATCTTTTAAGAAGAAACTGCCCTGTATTTACATCTAATAAAAAAAAACAAGGTAAAATACGATTGAAGATAAGAATGTACCGTTTGCTGCATTGGTACTAGAAAAACAATAAGTTTTGAAAAATACAAAGGTTAAAATTTGTTACAAATTTTGCCGAGGGAGCAGATAGCCTGCAGCGCCCTCTCCCGGTGAAATTTGTTTTGAAAAATACAAAGGTTAAAATTAGTTACAAATTACAATTGTATCTTGTATTTTACAAAAATCTTCCATAGATATGTTCTTGAATTAGAAGAGTTAGGATAACTTTATATAATATCTTTGATACTTTTAAAAATAAATATAGCATGAAAAGCTAGTTTATTAAGTGAAAATCGGGAATCATGTAAAAATGGATATTTTTTAGAATCGGGAGGATGTTTCCTGCTTACAGGTAAACGAAAAATTATGTTGTATTATGATACAAATAAATTTTAGGTACGAAAATTTTTTTTAATCACATTTGAATAGATTGAATAATTGCCAACTGGTACCTTGTACTTAGGTGCAGTTTACAAACTTCCATTAAATTTACTTTACAAATTTTTAGAATTTTATTCAGGTTCAAATCTTTTATCCAATCCCTTCATAAGAATATGGAACTAATGATAGACAGGCAGACAATGACTATAAATGGTTTCCTGAATGTTCATTGTGCATTAGTGGGCAGAGCCCTAAAAATTCAGTGGTGCAAAACGTGAAGGAATCTGCAAAGAATAAGCGAAGAGGAATCTATGCATAAAAAGATAGAGGATACATCCAAACGTGAGATAAGTATTTTTTTTATTAGATTTCAGCTCATCGTCTCCTTGAAAGATGTTTTTATAATGAAGAAAGACGTTCTAAGAATATCAATTGAGGAATTGGACTCGATTAACTAAGTTCCATTATGATGCACTAAGTGCGTAGTTACATAATGCTAAAAGTGATAATGCCTGTATACTATCCTTAAGTTCGGAAATCGGAGTAAGTAAAGATAAGTACACATAAAGAGTAGAAGTTAAATTAATTTCCACTTGTGATAGTTGTGAACGTCAACTCGTGTTACATGAAATAAAGCATTTTAAGGCAGACAATGTTTAACTTCGTTGCGAACCTAAAGCCGCATGCCATTTATTGTGCACATTGCGGTGTAATATGTTCGATAGATAATGCGATGGCATAATAGGCTAGTTCTCCCGATTAAAAATGGTCGGATAACATAGAAACGCAGTACAGTGCTTGGCAAAATTTAGAATCAGCTGTTAAAGGGCCGATTTGCTGTTGGAAAATCTAAGAACAAATAATGAAGATTTAATTATAGTTTTATTTCTGTAGTTGTGAAAGATTCGTAACTTGATTGTTATACAACCATATAACAATCAAGTTACGATTCCAGGTTTTATGAATAAGAGCTTCTTTTATGTCCTGCTTTTTCTAAATTTCTTTATTGAAAATCGCCTTTTGTACATTAGAAAGAGTATCCATTATTTTGTGCCTTTAAATATTACTTCGCAAGTTCGCAAAGGTGGGTAGATAAATATTTTTTGGAAATTTTGGAAATAAACTTTATCATTTATGTTCATTTTCCAAAAAAAAAAAAAAAAACCCCAAAAAAAAACCAAAAAAAACAACAACCATTACTTGAGATTTTTTTGAAAATAACCAAACTTTTTTTAATCAAATCCAAGGTCTTAATAAAAAGAAATCCTTTTGGGGGGAAAAAATGTAAGAAAAAGATTTCTCCAAAATCTAGACGAAAGTCATCCTTTCAAAAAAGGATATGGGCCATTTTTAAAGCACTTTTAAGTTAATTTATCGTTTCTAATCCACTGTTAGCGTACAAATATTGAACATTGATATCGTATCATTTTAGTTGACTCTCCTCGATTCGTATTCTCAACGTTATTATCTTTAGATTCCATGGGAGCCTCAATACGAAGCAAGCCGCAAGTAACGGACCAATTCTGGAAATTTATTTACTATATACTATGGCCAGTTTGGTCCCCTTATGAATTTTCATTTTGCTTATGAAAATATTATAAATCACCGAGATCACTAATTGAGCAAAAAAAAAAAAAAAAAAAAAAAGATTGACCACAACACGATATGGGCGATCTGCAAGACTTTGCGGTCAGTTTTCTTGCTCAGTGTGAGTTTTCGGTCTTTGAGCCTTACATAAATACCCAACTACTGGACCCAAAACTGATCGACGTGCAACTTATAAGAGGGGTTGCCTCGAAACAAAAAGGATTATCGAGAAGCCCCAAGAACGCCAAACTTCTCCCACTCTTTTTCTACCATCTCCTTTTCCGTCAGCAAGTTTCTTCCCATGTTTCCTTTTGAACCTTTTTTTTTTCTCTCTCCCTTTTGCATTTGGATGAATGCCGACTTCTCGAAGTTAAAAAAATGGGAGGGCATTTTAATGGGATCAAACTGAGGAGGCGCCTCGACACGCATTTGACCTTTTGAATCTGCCTCGACCAAGTGTCCAATTTGCATGACAGAGTAATTATTGAAAAATGGCGGCTCATTAAAATGGAAGATGTGGGACTTGTAGCTCAAGTTTGTCGCGTGAAATCCTTGGCCTTATTAATTATTGTAATGAGCCGGTTCAATTGAAATCTCAAAAGCGTAGATGGCTTTTGATCGTTTTGTGGATAATATTTAAAACATTGGTGATTCACACCAAGAAATGACGCAGTTTTCAAATAAAAAATTAATGTGTAATGACAATTTATTTTATAAAAAATAAAGATATATAACGCGGCTAATTTTCTATAAAATCAACAGTTAGCTTCTACGTAAAGTTCAAGCAAATGCTCTCCAACAATAAACTCGTTGATACTTTTTTGGTGCACCAAACAAATGTTTGGTTAGCAGTCTTAGAATGTGATGATATATGCACAAATATCTCTTTTATTTGGTAGCTCAGTCAGCAGCGTCCGCTTAAGAAATAAAAAAACTTCGTACGACAGTATGGAAAATTCTTTGAGGAATATAAAATTTATGTTTAACATATTAAAGAACGATTTAATATTTAATTTCCATGTCAAAAATCTTGTCAAAATTTAAAAAGGATTTTTATTCCATCTGCGAATCGAATGTTACTTAATGGAATTGCTATAAATATGATCTAAGTTTTTTTTAATAACAATTAATAAGAATAATTCACATTCATTTAATATTTATACTTCTAACGTAGATTTTACTTCTCAGTAGTAGTGATTGAAATTTTCTGAGTTGAATATGCATTTATTGTAATTTTTTTTTGCTTAAATAAAATTTTAAAATGTGAAAGTATGCTAATTCTCTTAAACACATGCTAGTTTTCTTATACAAACCAACAAAATAAAAAAAATAATACTTAAAAATCTCAATTTAATTCTTTGAACTTTAATTACATATTGTTTTTTTTTAAACTTTTACAATGTGACCAAATTCTCATCATAGCATACCATAAAATCTTCAAGAAAATAAGTTAACAAGCAAAATAAAAAAAAATGGAGAATTAATTTAATTAAAAGTCAGTAGGCAGCCGTACTAGCAACAAGCAATATTTCTTTCCAAAAATACAAACATTTCGAAAACCATATAATAGGACAGACAGCGTTAAATTACTGGTAGTTACAGTTAAAAGAACCCTTCTTTAGCAGGAAATGGCTAATCTGGAGTCATTTCCCCTCCCACTAAATTTAAACAAAATGCAACTAATTATTTTAAAATTACTATCACACAAAAAAGAAACTGATACTCACAGATTTCAGTTGCAAATCGCTTTATCTTTTCATTCATCAAACTCTTGCAGAAGCAAATAAAATGATCATTCTTTAAAACTTCTAACTTAACAACGCGGGAAGGCGGCAACCCAAAGTTACCGTCGACTTACACTAGATGGCGCTTCGCAACTCCTCGTTTTATCCTTATCTCGTCAACTCCAACTTCCGTAATAAGTAGACTTTATTCCCGTTGTTTAAAAACAGGTGGTGACATTTATATTGTAGTTTAGAAAATAATAATACGATACACAAATTTTTTCGAATGGGGCGTGAAGACGATTCCCCAAACAAACTCCACATATGGCTTGTCGCGTAACTTCGTTTTCTGTTGCCAACTATTTGCGAGTGTTACTAACGGAAAGGGAAGTGCTTTTTCTCGGAATATTTCTGAAGTGACTCAAGATAACAGACCGGGTGAGACCTCACTGGCTTAGACTAAGAAAAAAGGAAAAAAAAGAAAAAAAAAGAGTAATTTAGCCGAGTTTTCTTTGTATATTTATCTTTCCGTCTTTATTTCTGTTAAGTTTCTTTTCGCGTTAGTTCTGCGTAAAAGTAAGCAAATTGTATTTGCTGTTGTGTGTAATTACACTGTTAAATTGTAATGGAAGTGTATTTCAAATTGGACTAAATGTTATTTTCTGGAAGTCTATTATAGTCTACTGGACACCGGCAAATGCTTTATTAGGTATCTTTCAAAAAGAGTTTAGTTATAAGAAGAAACAAAAACTCTAAACAGATTTGCATCTATTTTGGTGTTTATTGCGGTACTTAAATACTTGTAATTGGAGGCTTAAATTGGGTTAAATGAAACTTTCTGAATAAACCAGTTTTGACTATGGAACATATGCAGGTGATTGGAGGAAAGTTTGGTACCCATTTTTTAAGGGTGGAGAAGGGGAGGGGGTGATCACGATTAACATATACAGTGGGTGATAAAAAAAAATAACAGGACATTTGAAAAATAAAAAAATGTCACGAACATTTGTTTTGTAGCACGGTGTGGCTGTTTAAAGAATTATCAGAAAAAATCGATTCTCCACGAAAAAAAAAGTTTTTTTTTATCAACAAATGTCATTTTTGGTATGTTTAAGCAATTGAACAGAAAACTGCGGATTGATAATCAGAAGATTTTGGTGCCTAGCGTCATATGTTTATAAAACAACCGATCAAGTTTTAATAACCCTGCTCCGAGTGTTTCTTACCTGACTCCTGCGCAAATGTGCACTCACTCATTACATTTTTTCTATCGTAACAAATTCCTTGTATTTTATGAACACGTTATTTTCAATTACCTTTTTATTTCGAGGCTTTTTGCATGTAGATTCATTGATCAGTACTTATTTTACAAAAAATTAATCAAACTAAGTCTTTAATACTAGAAACCGATTCTTGGCCTTAGTTCTCAAAACAGTTTTCTGAACTAATTAAAAATAATAAAACATTTAAATTGGGAAAATTCATGAAAATTTGGATGACACTACCTGTCCCGAAAGAATTATTTGGATAGCACCACTTGTCTCGAAATAGTTATTCGGATAAAGCGGAATTCGAATCGATCCATCTAAACGATAATTCCAATACGCTGGCAACTTAACATTTTACTTTTGTTTTAAACGGACCAGCAGACGAACATAAATGTTCCGTTTTTGATTTTGAGGTGTGGAACATTAAACATGGACTTATTTTTACTTTTTGAAGAAACTTTATGATTTTTTTCTGAGTGTTTCTGTGAAAACCCCATAGACTATTTTTTAAATTATTAATTTTTCAAATATCCTGTCACTTTAGGATCTTCTTGTATTATCCATTGATGTAATGACTGCTTTCTAATTCTTTAGTTTTCCCTCTTATTAATTTTTTAACTTGACTAATGTGGGTTCAAAACTAAACAAATTGAATTTAATGCAACACTCCATTAAATTAACAGTTTATTCCTTTGTTTTCAATCAATAGGTTTTGTTTCTGAAATTGAGAAAAATAACTATTTCCTATTTATCTCAAGCAGATGAACTTTAGGAACTAAACAAGCTCAATAGCTGAATCCACAAGCAAAACAAGCGTTCATTTATAACACACATTCGAAAATAAGCATGCTTTGTATGTTCCACCAAAACAAAACATCCAAAATATTTAACTTGAAATAAAAATAATTAAAATTGAACTTTATTTGAACTTCAAAGCTGAATGTAAGTTTTGGGGAAGTAAAAAATTTAATCACTTTACAAAATTGCAAATTGTAGCCTTAATTAATTTTACCCCGTTCTTGCTGATACATCTCTATGACACTATTTAGTGATCATACTTGCCGTTTTTCAAATGTATTTTGTAAATAAACGTTTTAGTGCGGATAAAGTAAAAAAAAAAAATAATAATAATAATAATAATGAAGTAAAATGTCAATTAAGTTTTTTAATTAATTTTTTGAAATCTTACATGATGCTTTAAACAGCTTCTTCAAGCAACACATGTAGTTAAGAGATAAAAGAATAAGAATGTTCTGATATAGCGGTGTTTTGTAATTAGCCGTTAGTGAGAGACAGGCCATCCTGTCGTTATAATGAGCTATACAAAATGGTTTCAAACAATTATCGAATTCCTGAACTAGATTTCATGATGTTTTAGTGTTTTTCAACTATGTTGGTGGAAAATCTTTTTCAATTTAAATGGTTATATGTATTTCCAATTAATAGGAAGTGATAAACATGTGATTTTTAAACAATAGGTTGCTTGAATTTTGATATTTTGATGGCAATCCTCTTGTATACCAGTCAATAACCTTTCAATATTACAATGCAATTTAAACAGAAAGAGATCACAGTTTATTATGGGAAAAGTGATTGACTCTTACTGATCAGTGGATAAATGATATATTTTAGACTTGAGATAGCTACTGTAGGTCCATTAGGAGAATAGCTCCCACCAGGTAATCTGGATGGTGGTGATCGCTATAGAAACAAGATTCGTCGATTTAGGGTATGGGTGATGCATGCGGAAAATTGCGTCTAAAAGGGTTACAATACGCAAATATAGATGTCTTTCTCCTGGAATCCCTCGTGGAAAATAGTGCTAGTCTTGTTTACATGGCAACAGACAACGTTAGACAACCTAGCGAGAGGAATTCTTGTGAGAGACCGTATATATTAATGTATCATAGTTTGTTTTGCATTTAAAATTACTTAGTATCAGACTTTTACACTCAGACAACCATTTTATCTCACAACCATCCGATTGGCAAGCATCTTCAAATCTTCACATCTTCACAAGCATCAATGAACAAGTTATTTTCAGCGTCAAATATATCAATGTATGAAACAAGTTTTGAACTTCAATCCAAGGTTATACCGACTAATCTAGTATAACCTCGAGTAAAAACTTTTACCGATGGCTAAAAGACCAATCATTGTGTGCTCACTTTTGTAAGCTTGTGGAAAACTTGAAAAGAAGATTTCAAACTGGAGAAAGCCCACCTGATGGCTGTGTGGTTAGATCTCTGGCCTCGCATGCCAAAAGTATAGGGCATGAATCCTTGTTTAGTTATGGATATTCGTTGTGGTTCGGAATCCAAGTTAAGCTATAGGTCCCGGCCTGATTAGCCGTTATTATGCATAAAAATAGGTCGTTGAGCGTACAAACCAACCAATCGAACTGGAGAAAAGTTTGTTAAACCTTCACAATAAAATTATTTGAAGATACACGATGTTTCTGCAGTAGGAAAGAACTAGAATCTGCCTTTTTTATAACTTGCCTTTTTAAAACCAATATCACATTTGTGCCAAAAAATCGACACGTAATGATTGTGTTTTGGGTACATATCAATTATATATGTTATTTTTTAGATCCTTGCTTTATTTACAATCTTCAACTCAATTGTTCCTTCGCATTTTTCGAACTGCAAGTTAATGGTGAAAATTGTTTGTTCGTGAACTGGCTGACAATATGGTTGTGTGCTACAATGGTCTTGTGAGAGATAGAGTTAGGGCACGGAACCCTAGGATTGTGAGTATTTACACTTGACCATGTTTTATTTTTTTTAATAGAAAGGTATTTTCTGACAATTAATTTGATGCTTTGTGTTTGTAAAAATTATAACAAAGCACATATGGCACGTCTTTGAAATCCTCTCATCTACCCATTTAATTTGGACCAAACACCAAGTATTTAAAGAAAGTTAAATTTACTAACAAAAACTACAAAAATTATTATTATTATTTTAAATTTCCTTATTGTTTTATGTTTGGGTATATTTTGGATAAATTGGGCTGCGTGGGAAATTTCATTAAAATATTCCAGCCAATTGAGGAATCGAACACTAAAAAAATCTAAAAGTTTATCTTAAAAAAAGTGTAAACAGTAAATTTACAGGGACAATGTATTCTGGATATGGCATAGATCCCACGTCAGCAGTATTACATTTTAAATTTCGATATAAAATCTTAAAGTTAGGTTATATCCTATCGACAGCTACCCATTATTTACAATAATACGATGTACTATTTTACAACGAACATGTTCTTAAGGATAGATAGTATAAATAATAATAATCACAGATATTTTTTATTCCACTCTAGCTTATTCATTATTTTGTTTCCGCAGTCTTTGATATTGAATCAAAGTAGTGTTGTTTTGCTGTGTTTACTGAGCAAGTAGGACTGGTTTCATAAAACTCTTATTTTCGTTACGTTGAATGTGTCTGGTACTGGTCAAGTGTTTATAATGAGTAAAAGTACCTTATGCAGGAAGTGATTGAAGAATTTGTTGATGAGTTATTTTAATTAAATGTTATTTACTTGAAGAGAGATTGTGATGCTAAGATAAGATAGAGACTCTAACCATTAAAAAGGAATGTAAATGAATTTTGTGTTGCTATTTAATTGTAAAATAACCAGTAAAACATACTTCTCAAGTCTGTCTGTAAAACTATAATCTTTAATTACTGTAATAATGCTGTAATGTTTATCTTCATTTGTAATAATAGTACTGTTTCCTATGACATTTATTTGTAATCTAGAGCTAATTAATTACACATTATTGATGCTTATTTCTACTTGTTGACATTATATTCTGTAATTGTACATGTACAGAGTATTATTAAAAACGTGAAACATATAATGACCAAATTTTAACGTCGGTGATCGAAATAGTTTTACGTATTCGCAGACTCAAGTTCACTTTTAGATTATAAGTTCGGATTTTCAGGACGGAGCTAGATATATGGGTGATTATAATTAAAGCTGAACTTCCAAAAAGCTGTAAGAAAAAAGCCACTGGTCAGAATGACATGAAGTTTGACCTCAATATACACGAAGAAGGATGAAATGGCATGATATCAGAAAAAAAAAATATTTTGAACTTTTTTTCTTATGCCATACCATTTCCCCCTTCTTAGCCGTCCAGGTCAAATTTCAGGTCATTCTGTCAAATGGTTACTTTTTCATAGTTTTCAAAAATTGAATTTAAATTATAATCACCCTGTAGATTGTATGAGTATTCCTCAAGTTAGTCCTTTCAATATACTCTATTAATGCCCATTAAAGATTAATCATCACACCTTTCACAAGATCTCCCGCCATTTTCGAAGACTCTAAGAATTCTTTGTTCCAATGTTCATGCGATTAAAAGCAAAAGAATTTACTCAATTAGCGATAAGGAAAAGGCACGGGATAAGCCTTCAATTTGTAATCCTCAGACATTTCCGAATATTTCGGACATTGAACCTGCTGTTGGGACCACAGTATGGGAAAAAGAGGGGAAAGGGAGTATACATTTCAACGTCATTCTGACTATCGAATACACACTTTTTCAACAAACACAATTTTTATCGCTTCAATGGCCATAGGGTAGTTGGAGCGTAAGCAGTTTTGTTTGTTATGGAATGCGATACATGGGGTCAGGTTGTTAGAAATTTAAGTGGGATAAAAAACGCTTCTTTCACAATATAGTAAGAAAAAGCGATAGCTTTTATTGTAAACCCGAATATAGAATATCGACAAAAATGATGTCGGTACATCCGTCGTTGGGGGAGGTTCTATGTCTTTGTTACCGAGAAAAATTTTGTTATTCAAACCATTTTTATTATTTATCTGCAGCCATGCATGAACTGATTTAAAATCAAATCGGTTTTCAATTGAGATTTTTAATGGAGAACTGAATATAAGCATTTGCAGATTATGAAAACAAGTTGATTTAGGGCAGTTTTTATGATTAGTCTGGGATGTGATTAGTTTGATCACAATGAAAGACAAACATAGTTATAAGAAATTGACATACACTCGTTAATTAAACAGAGAAGTCGGTGAAAATTATTGGTTGTAAGCTAATCCAATTGTTATTGCTTTGATATTCGTCATGCATGCACTCAGAGGAGTCAGGCAGTTGCGCGCGCGCACACACACACACACACACTTGAATCAAAGTCATTGATCAAGTATAACTTTACAGTGGTATTATCGATTATATGCTCATCCAAATGTTATTGTTTTGCCTTCAATCAAGCATGTATTTGAAGGAGTCAGGTATTACACACTCAATTGAAATTTTCATTTCAACACTGAATGAAAATATTTATACGTTTCTAAAATAACTTTGAGCGAGTTAGAATCTCGGAACAGTCTTCAAAATTGTTGAACTTAGTATATGTTAAACACTATTAGGCTGTATAAGAATTGTGTGAAAATTGTCAATTATCACAGTTTGACATTTAAAGTGAGTCTGAGTATTATATTAGTACTACTTCTTACACAGTACATCAAATTAACTTTTTACCTATGAAAAAAAATAATTTAATAAGCATTATTATGTGAGTGATATAAAGTTTTAGTTTTAAAAATTGTTTTCATTTTTAAAATTATCTATACTTTCAACCTTAAACCTTTGGCGTGAATAAAATGACCTATTTTATTATCATTTATTCTACTTCACAAAGATGTTAAATATAATCAATTTTACAACACAGCTGCTATCTTCGGGAAAGGTTTAGATATAACCATGTGTGACTTTGTGCAAGAAAAGTATAACGCGCAACAATTCGATACAACGAGTTATGAGATGATACCAAAGTTTAGTTTCTAGTTCAGAGATAAGCTATCGAATTTTAGTTAAATGAATCGAGTTCAAGGATATATAAGTTATTAAAATAAAAGAAAATTAGAACAAACATAATTGATACTGAATCCTTGATACAGCTATTTTAAATTATTAAATGTGATTTTTTTGGCACACCTACTAAATTTTATGGCAAAAAACGATGTGTTAATCATTGATAATTTTTTTTTTTAACAATTTTTTTTAAAAATTCTAGTAATTTTAAGGTATCTGACTACGTTAAATACATGAATTTCTCTCAAAATACACATTTTATTTTTATGTTGCTATAATCAGGCGCGTAGCCAGGAAGGGGGGGGGGTAAGGGGATATACCCCTTCTCGAAATTATAAATTTATCTCATTAGATCACAGATCCAATATGAATTTTACAAATCTATACTTTTTATGATATTACAAGACCCATGAAGTTTAGTGCTACAAGTGAAACTGAAACGATGGCAATTATATAAAAAATAATAAAAAACCAAATTAAGACTTCCTTTTCAACATTCGTTACTGCTTGAAAAATTAAACTAAATTAATGTAAATAATTTTTTGCATGCAAAACATAGGTTCAGTTCTAGACTGCGTATTTATGAAATGCCCCAATTTTCGAGTTATTCAATTAACATATTCTATGTTAAGAGGTCTTTTTATGACTGTATTGAAAGGCTATAGCACTACGCCAATGATTTACTTGCAATCATTCATTAATGTTAACAAACAAACAGCAACACTCTGACCTATGTTTTGTGTTAACAAACCTTGTTGTTTCTGAAAGTGCTACTTTTTTATTTCCAATGCAACTTTACTGACTACTTAGTTTTTATACGTAATAAACTATTGGATTCGTACAAATTTTTTCTTGTTTTAAAAGGCGCTAAGAAAATTCCCACGTTAATAATGTTGAATACGTGAGAGATATTGAATATAAAAATTAAATTTCATATCACAACATTTTATTTCATATCCTCTCCCAAAATAATTTTCTGGATACTCCCGTGGCTATAATTATACTCCAAATCTTAGCTGTATAAATTGGTAGTTGTTTTGAATCTATGTTAATTAGAAACAAAGTTACAACTGTTTAAAAACATTAACTTCACTAAGATTTAATCTGTATTGCTTACTTTAAACAAGTTTACAGAATTTTTTTTTTAATTTAATGCGACAAGCCTGATATCGCAAAAAGTCATTTAAATATTTCAATGAAATTTTCCATGCATGTTTATAACTTGAAAATGAACCAAACAACATTTTATTTCATATCCTCTCCCAAAATAATTTTCTGGATACTTCCGTGGCTATAATTATACTCCAAATCTTAGCTGTATAAATTGGTAGCTGTTTTGAATCTATGTTAATTAGAAATGAAGTTACAACTGTTTAAAAACATTAACTTCACTGAGATTTAATCGGCATTGCTTACTTTAAACAAGTTAACAGAATTTTTAAAAAAATTTAATGGGACAAGCCTGATATCACTAAAAGTCATTTAAACATTTCAATGAAATTTTCCATGCATGTTTATAACTTGAAAATGAACCAAACTTGAACACTTAAATCAATTTTATTGAAGTTACAATTAGTTATAACTGGAAATAACTGATTGAGGATACTTTTAAAGCCTGCAAACACATATAATTGATATAACTCTGAATGACAATTGAATATAGCTTAGATTCTGGTCCATTACCTAGAAAATAAACCAAGAAACATGCTGCAATATTTTTTTTTTAGGTATAAGAACAAATATAGTAATTAATTTTATGCTCATTCCAACTTTTTTATGTGTAAATATCGAATGAAAAGAGTTCAATAACTATCTGCGTAAATAATTAAGTAATTAAATTGAAGATAATCTTTTACGTCTCTTTTCAGTGATCAATGACCGATAATGGCTGTTATGAAATCTTTGCATTTATTTCCTTAATAAATGGCCGACCAAACGGTATAGTGGTTAGCGTGCTGGCTTCTAGACCGCGAGGTTGCGGGTTCGAGTCCCGTGTAGGCATGGGTGTTTGTAAATGTATGTTGGTTTGTTAAATGACGAAATGTTTCGGCGCATTATAGCCCTCGTGTTGCTGACGGCGTCAGATAATCTGAATACAACCAACCAACCAACCTTAATAAATGAAGGTGTCCGCAAATGGCTGCCATGAGTACTCAGCATTTCATTTCTTTAATAAGTCGAGTGCATTTCAATTGGTTATTTAAGAAACATCATAAACCAATCGTGAGCAAGTTCTTTAAACAAAATTATCTGTACGGAATAGTTTCTTTAATAAAACCAAGGGTCTCAAAGACATGTAAAACTATCCAACTGACATGATTCTTTTTCCAAACTATGTATCTAATCATCAGGAGAAAAACTTAATTACATCAAAAAGTGACTCATACATTATTATCTCAGATATAATCTCATTTATAAGGGATTATTATATCAAATAAACAATTCAAGAAAAGGAAAATTAAATCTGAAATAATACATCCTATAAAAACAAAGTTTTTAATATAAATCCTTTATAATGCATTACTAATTTTTATATTCAGTAACATAGCGCCGTTTCTGTTGTCAGCGTGTGCTTGGACATCCAATTTTAAATAATAAAAACATTTCTATCAGCAAAGTATGCCTTAAACTACTTCTCAAAAATTTTCATTAAAAATAAATGTTAATTTATGCATTCACATCCAAATCTCTTTTATTAATCCTGATTAAAATAATTTTATTGTTTATTTATTAAAACAATTTTATCAACAGAAAACAGTTTCTCCAATCTCGGTAAAAGGCTATTTCAGCGCGATTGAATGACGGCAAGTTGGTTTATTAGTATTCCATAAAAGCGACTTTTTAATGGCAGTGACAGGCCCCAAAAGTTGATAGAATGCATTGTCATCGACATCGAATATATCTACCAAGTTTCAGCTCGATTAGCTGACGGCTAGGGGTTTAATTAGGGCTCCGCAGATTTTCCCGCCATCGACATACACAGCTACCAACCCACACAAAATCGATTGGATTGGTTTGGGTTTTACTGGCGCAAAAGCAACTTGAAAGCCACACTGGCGCCGACCTCAACAAAAGTTAATATAAAGAATTTTAAAAGGGAATTGAGTATGAAAGATGCAATAATGTAAAATAACCAGAAATATCTATTCTTATGCACCCTTCAATGACCTATTTTAATTTTGTACCTTGCGAGCTACTCACAATTCAATTCGTAATATTTTATTCATATTTTTTTTCCAAACTGATAAAATTGAAAAAATTCGTTGCGTTATCTCTAACTCAAAATTCAGTGATAATCAGCTGCAACTATTCTCATAGGAATCAAGCGCAACAATTCGTTTCAACAGGTGTCATAAGCACGACCGAAGTGGCTTTCCAATTCAGGGTTGTGGATCGATTAGGAAAGCATTGTACTCTGAATGCTGCGTTATCTCAGGAGTTCAATCGGAGAAGAACTTCATTGTTAGTATTTTTTTGTTCTTCTCTTTATTCCCCATTGCTACTTAGTTGGAAAATAAGAAACGAAGACAGCAGGCATGTGTGATAAAATTTGGAGGGCATTTAAGATCCGTTTGTATTTTAAAGACGGTAATTTAGGATGTCTAAAGCGGAGTAGATATCAAAAAGGTAGATTAGCAAAGTTAAAGTATAACGGTAAAATAAAGCCCAATCTGAGAATTCAATCAGTTATTTGAGAAACCCTTCTACCACATTTTGCCGAATTTAAATCTTCAGTGGTTATATATTTTTTAGGAATATATATATGTATATATATATAGTTTAAAAAAGAACAAAGCAGAATTGAATAGCTTTATATAGCATTAGGAGTTTTAAAATTTTTAATTTAAGAAACCATATTCGGCGAAATAAGTTTTTTATTTATTTATTTATTTATTTATTTATTTATTTATTTATTTATTTATTTATTTATTTATTTATTTATTTATTTATTTATTTATTTATTTATTTATTTATTTATTTATTTATTTATTTATTTATTTATTTATTTATTTATTTATTTATTTATTTATTTATTTATTTATTTATTTATTTATTTCACTAAGTTGCTCGCAAGTGACTTGGGGTTTCTCAAATAACCCTTTAAAATTTAAATTTTATTATTATGGATTTTTTTTATAAATATTTGATATCAGATTCAATGTACAAAGAGAAATTCTTGGAAGTTAGTTTCAATTTAAAAATTGTTTCTCCCCCATCGTGCAATATAAGTAACGACCTACTAAACAGTAACAAACTAAGTTTAAGAAATTAGTTCAAAAATTGAGCAATTTGGAAACCGCTTCGTAGTTTAAAAATAGACACGAACTAGCAATACATTCTCAAGCATTCATTTAAAAAAAATCCACTCAACTTTCTCTGCCATTTTCTCTATATAAGGACAAACGGCAGAATAATGAGGCCTCTATTCTGATTCTCTAGTCTCTTTCTCCAAAGTGAGTTGACACAGAGGCGATTGTGACAAGTGGCCCAACGTTAGTTGTCGGGCTGCCTGGAATTTTACGGGTTTTCTCCCATTCGAGAAGCAAATGTGGTACAGTTTTTTCTTGAAAGAAATCCCAAAAGTCCCCTCTTCCTTTCATATAGATCATAATCTAACGATGTTCGGACGCAGTATAGCCCTCATTTAGCTGTTGTACCATAAAAACAATACAGTCAATCTTGTTCATTACAATAAATCTTATTCAATATAATCAATCTATGCTAATTGTATGTAGTAAATTCCCATTGCTTGAGAGTAATACTGCACCGAAGCACTGCTACAACACATAGAAATTCAAAGGTCGGAGGATACCTTCAGGGAGATCTTTTGATGGGAACTACCAGCATGTTTTGTATAGGAGAAAACCAGGGAAATTCCAACCAGACAGCTTGAGAAAGGAGACTAAAGAGTATGTCTACCAAAACAAAAGAAAAACTAATTTTTATCTATTTATACTAAAGGAAAACAATATACTATTCAATAGCGGCTATTTTTGAGAAGGTATTTTCAGAATATTAGATTATATTGTTACTAGTGGGCCTAATGTGCAACCTATGCTTTTAAGATTGCTTAGATGAAAGACTTTTTTAGAAGTTTATTATAAATAGATATTGTATTCTATTGCTAGGAAATATAAGATTCATTAGGTTTCCTTAACGTGATGAAATTGCAATTTTTCTTTTTCATAGTGTTGCCATCTGCTGCATAATATCATAACTTCCTAAACTTTTAAAACTATATGTCATTTTTTTAAATTTCAATTTGAAACAAATAGCACAATAAGCGATTGTAAATAAACTATTCGTCAAGAGCTGAGGTCATAGCCTTTAAGTAAGTAAATCATTTATCAATTTTGGCTTTGTATAAAGGGTGAAAAAAGGATCGATACCAAAAAACACTTCCCAGAAATAAAAAAAATGAGAGGAGAAAAAAACTAGAAAAATAAAAAGAAACATACATTATCAATGTATGCATCTAACGTTCACTCATATTTATTTAGGCGCTTAATTTTTTAAAAACTGTCATCAACAATAATTTGGTATGTTTTGTGATTTGTATTCATAGCAAGTATTTTTTTTTTTTTTATATATATATATCAAAGAAGGTATGTAATACTTTTTCATTGCATTTTATAGATTTTTTTTCTATAAAAGAAATAAAACTCGAAAAAGTAAGCTTTTTTTGTAAAGAAAAATGTGTTAGGTTAAAAGAGTACAGAATTAGGAGGTAGATCACGATTTTTGATAAGAAAAGGTAACGTATCAAAGTTCTTAGGAGTGCGTTTAGTTCTCACAAGACAATTTTGCTGACGTTTAGGAATGTTTTTTATAGAAGAAAATGCATTTTTTGGTATTTTGTTTCGACTTTTTTATTCAGCTGTTCACAAACCGGCCATCATACGTCCATTAAAAAATGCGGAGAGTTTAGTTATTAGGGACATTACAATATAGGATTTAAGAAAATATTAACTTCGGACCTTTAATATATTTTTTCCCCTCAAAAAAGTAAAAATAATCGTGTTTAGAAGTCTCAATTTTTTTAACTAAAGAAAATCTATGTTCTATAGGTACGGGACACTATCTCCGTGTTTTCATTTCCTCCTATCATTTTTCCCATTTCCCAATTTGCCAATTTCCATTTTAGTCATTATATCTACTATTTTCCTTTTCGAAAAATCTAGCTTCTAGACCGCGAGGTTGCGGGTTCGAGTCCCGTGTTAGGCATGGGTGTTTGTAAATGTATGTTGGCTTGTCTAATGACGAATGTTTCGGCGTATTATAGCCCTCGTGTTGCTGACGGCGCCAGATAATAAGAAAACAACCAACCAACGTTTTCGAAAAATCCTAATTTTACAGGAGAACTTTTTACAGGATCTTGCTAATATCTCCCATCCATTTCATTTCCCAGTTTTCCCAATTCCATTTCCCCTACTTATCTCTGCTATCTTCCGTTTTAAAAACATATCATAATTTTACAGGGGCACTATTTTCCCACTATCACCCATTTCTCATCTCCACTTCCCAATTTGCCCATTTACTCCATTATCTCTACTCTATCTTCCTTTAAAAAAAAAAAAAAAATATCCTAATTTTATAGGACAACTTGATCACAGTTTTAGAAACAAACATTACAAAGCCTCATATTAAACAGAATTGTTTAGAAAGAAAAAAAAACTCCACAATATAGCATTCATAACTTTAGTAAAAATGGAGATAGTTTTAATTTTAGGATATAAAACTTTAAAAATAAAGAGAAAAAAAACGTGTAATAAAAAGAAAATTTAAGTATAAATGAATTTTGCTAATAATAGAAAAATCATAAATAGTTTTAAAAGTACTCTAGGTCGTCCCGGGACGTGCTTACAAGAATCTCAAAGAAGTTCAATTGTTTAATTTGAAGGTGACTTCGTACATACGAGACGCTTAATAATGAATGATAGTTTTTACTTTTAGAATATAAAACTGAAAAGAAAAATAAGTTAAAAAGGTGTAATCAAAAGAAAATGTAAGTATAAAAATGAATTTTGCTAATGATAGAAAATTCATAGTTTTAAAAGTACACTCGACGTACGTACAGGAATCTCAAAGAAGTTCAATTGTTTAATTTGAAGGGGACGCTGTTCTACAAAAAAAATTATCTTAGAGCTAAATTGCGATCTAGCAATGCAAGCATTAAGTAAAATGTTAGCAATAAAATGGTTATTTAATGAAACAGATTCGTAAAATAAAAACCTTCTAATTACACTGTTAAAAATTTTGTTCCACCTTTCACCAAAAATTGGTTCCCATTTAGCTTCACCCAACATTTGGTGCTTAGTTTCACGATTTAACGGTGCTACCTCGGACCGTAGGAACCATTAAATCGAGAAACTGATCACCAAATGTTGGTTGCAGATGAATGGGAACCAATTTTTGGTGCAAGGTAGAGCAAAATTTTTAAGTGTATGTCTTCAATTCAGTAGTATTTATTTTAGAAATTTACGCTCTTTCCATTTTCAGATTGAATAATAAAAATAAATTACTCCAATATTAGTATAGAATTACGCAAAATTCAAATATGTGAGTATATGTTTAAAATATATAGTGGTCTTTGTATCAGGGAGGGAATAACTATACAAACTAGAGTATATTTAGAATCTACAAAAAAAAAAAATCTTAGGAAAATAATGCGATCTAGCAATGTAAGCACCGAGTAAAACATTAGTCGAAGTATTTGGAGAAAAATATATTTAACTACCAGCTTGTGTCAATACAGCTGAGTATGGAAATTCGTTATGAAGAGAAAATCCTTGTTTTTTCAAATGATCGCTATCCTTCATTTTTTCATCATTATATTATTTTCAGTTGGAAACACCTGTTATAGTGGTAAACAATCAGCCCCCGAAATTCCCAGGTACGTGCAAACATGCAGAGCCTGCAGAGATGCGCCAATAATATCTTATAGCTACTTTCAAAGCTAGGTTCCGTTATGCAATCGAAACAGGATTTGTAAAATGTGGAATCAAGATTAGCAGTAGCTTCAAAATGTATTGCGTCAAAAATTTAAGTTTTTTTAAATTCTCAAAATTTCCCCGTAATGTATATTTTAAACTCAAAGCATCAGGATTTTTTATTTTTTTTTTATTTTTTGGTTGGTTGGTTTTTTTGCTCAAAGACCAATTTTTGGTACAATGACGGTTGATCAGGGCGGGACCTACAGTGTAACGTGGATTCCGATCCACAGCGAACATCCATGTCTAACCCAGGAATCAAGCCCGACACCTTTGACATGCAAAGTCAGGACGCTAACCCCTGAGCCATAAGGTGGGCTAAAAATTTTTGGAGGCAAGCCAATGAACACTTTACGCGTTTGAAATTTTTTCAACAGATTCAAATAGTGAATTTTTAATGAATTTCCTAGTTATGATTTTGCTCTACATATTATAACTTAGTGAAAAAGTTACATAGAAAAAATATGTTTTAATAAATTTTATCTACAATTTGTTCATGAAAATCTTCTGAGCCATCCGGGTACAACCCAAAGTATCCTGATTACGACATGTTAAATATATGTAGAACAAACTACATTTGATATAAATTACTTACATTACCAGAAAAAAATTAAAACAATATTACTATTTAAAAGTAAATCCTTCTATCATTAGCTTTTGGTTGATGTTAACGTTGCAAAATATGGAGTATTACGAATTTTTAAGCTAAAGAAAATTTATTAAATGAAAAAAATTTCAGTTTTAAAAGTTAAAGTTCAAAATTAGGTATCCGAAAAGAAAAGTTTAAATCTTAATTCCGCTAATTATGAATTACTCAGGGATACAACGAGATCAAAAGCACGCTATTGATTGAACGCACCTGTTATGTAATGAATTTGTTGAATTGGTTAGAAATAAAGAAAAAGAAAACTTGCCGTTGTGCTCAAGTCATCTTTAAAGGTTATTTAAATAGGGCAGGTATTAATATTACAAAACAGTATTTACAGATAACAGTAGAAAATTACGCTAGAAATAAATATATTTAGTTTATGAGCCGCATTCGGAAAATTGAAATATCTCATGAGGTTTAATTTGTAGTATCATGGGAAAAATAATTTGAGCTCTCAAA
Organism: Linyphia triangularis; assembly: GCA_963978545.1. Taxonomy (NCBI): domain Eukaryota; kingdom Metazoa; phylum Arthropoda; class Arachnida; order Araneae; family Linyphiidae; genus Linyphia; species Linyphia triangularis. Next base: position 37,345,198 of record OZ021733.1, on the reverse strand, counting down.
TATGAATTTCCAAAAGCATATTATTACATTTTAGAGTCAGAAAACTTCTGATATCAAATTAATTTTAATTAGTGAACTAGTTTCAATTTTTATTAATCTGAACTCCTAAGGTAAAACAAACCCGACCGTTATAATATCACTAATATGTCTGTCGATTCGTCTTAAATATTAAAAATTGAATGACTGGTTCACTAATTTGTAGATTTGAAGAAAATTTTCAGCATTTAATGTATAGATACTTTAAACCTATGACAAAACTCGTAAATTTAAAATGGGAATTTTAGAAATTCAATTACAATTTCCATATTTCAATAGTAAACGTTTTATAAATTTTGTATATCTTGGAACTATATCTAACTAAATGGGAAGAATTCTATCCCATATTTCCAAAACTAGCTAGTGGGAAACTTTAAAAAAAAAAGCAGCAAAAAAACACATAAATTTCTTTGAAATTATATAAATTTATAGCAGAACCTTAGAAGAAGTAAAAAAAAAAAAACTTTAAGGGGGCATGGGACTCAAAATTTTTCAAATTCTCAATTTTTAATAATACAAATATTTTTTAACAAAATGGCACAAGGTTTTTGTTTCTATCATTATTAGAACTTAAAATATTTAAGTTTTTGTTACATGATAACTGTATCTCGGACATGCTATCTTGAAATTTTGAACCTGTTTTTCTCGGTGATGGCATTTTGTCCTTTTTTTTAGTTTAAATTGATATAACTTAAAAACTACCAGTTATAAATCATTGAAACTTTCCACGATTATTTTTCATATATATTTCTTTAATTTTTCTTCATGAATCATGTTTTTTATTTAACTTTATTTTTAAAAAAAATTTTAGATCTTAATATCTATTGATCTATGGATTTTTATACAGTTTTTGCACAAAATATTTTTTTTTTTTAATTTTTTCTAAATACTTAATTGAAAAATAATGAAGATAATTTTTGATATGAATTATAAGAAGTAATTTTATTCAAATATAAAGTTATTTTTTAAAAAAGTTTTTTTAGGTATATCAAATTTAGGAAATATTAAATTTTTGAAGTTTTTCAATTTTTTTAAAAATATTTTTTTAAATTTGAAAAGTTTTTTTTGAGTTTCAAAGCATCATACATTACTACATAAAAAATTTCAGAAAAATTCTAAAAATAAAGATTTTAGGATTTTGAGTCCCAGACCCGCTTAATTTCTGGGAAATTATTTAAATTTATTTAAGCATATTAATATCAGAGAAGTTACATATACAGTTAGAATAAAAGAAACACAATACAACCTTAGAAAAAGGATAAAAAAATTCCTATCAATAAAAGTATGTTCTTTTACGAATGATACACTCACATTTATTAGCGTTTCATTCTAAACAAGTTCCAAGTCATTGCATCAGGTCGTTACGTGTCTACAGTTTGTTACGTGATAGTATGTGATTATGTTACGTTAAATATTCATACACGCGTATTCTTCACAGCAAAAAGTTTAAAAGATTGTATACGAATATCTAATCTTTTAAGATTTTCTGAATTCTGGACCACGTGTAAATACAAATGCGTCAAGCATTAGAACATAGAGCCACAAATATAGTCCGACAGAACAACAAAAGAGCAATAAATACGAAAATCATTTTGTTCTTATACAAAAATACAAATACAAAAACAGACAATGCTTCAACCTGAACTAGTTTTTTAATGATTGCGTCAGACCTGTACTGTTCGTTACGTGAGAGTATGCTTTGTGCATTAAAGCGTACACTTCAATAAGATATACAATGCAGGTCGAAGTCTTAAAGTTAAAGAATCTTTCGCCTCCAGGCTTATACAAGTAGCCAAATGACGTCTGTCGAGCCAACTTTTTTTTTCTAGTACGCGCGTTGAGAACCAATTTCGTCAGTATGACAGCGTTTAACAAATGTGGCAGAGCTTTCCAACAGATGTTTTGAGGTGAAAGTTATCATTGGACATGGAGACATAGAGCAGGAAAAGAGATGTTGAATGCATTTGGAAGGAAAGAAGAATAGGATTTGTTCTTTTAAAAGGATGTAGGCCATACTTTTGTTTAACTTGGAACTTTCGGGAAGTTTATAGGATGATTCTATTATTTAGGAGTATCATCCAAAATTTGTTCTGTCCAGATGAGCATCTAAAATATTTCCCCGCCTGCATAAACATTAATTTAAAATCTAATTTATTTTTATTTACTGGATAGATGCTTTCTTTCTAAGGTAGACCCGTAAGCAAAAACCTAAAATTCTTATTGATGAACTTAGTAACACAAAATTTTTTGCATAAAAAAAACCCATCTATTTTTAAACAATTATTGACACAATTTTTGTTTTTTAAATTTAATATTTTTTTATACTTTTGTTTTTCAGTGTTTTTTGGCCTAAATATACGCCTTTTTTAAAAGTATATTCCTAATTCAATTTTTAATATTTTTTTAATTTCAAAACTAATTAATTATATTTAAGTATCTCTAAAGAAGTGGGGAAAGATTTTTATTTAATTAGTTTGACAGGGGATTTTAAAAAGAGGTTTTGGGTTTTTCACAAGAAATTTCTAAATTTTCACAAAAAATTCCAATTTTTTAAATTCTTCTTCAAAAAAAAAGAAGAAAAAAAAGAAAAAAGAAAAAAAAAAAGCTAATGCAATTTACTAAAAAACCTCTCTCTACATTTATAACACAGATATTCAAGATTTCAAAAATATAAACACTTTAAATCTAAGGAAATTTTTCTCAAAGCCTTAGCATTTTAAAAACAGTCAAAATTGCCAATTCTAGATTTCGAGAAAAACGAACTCAAAAATAAAAACTTGCATACAATTACTTTGTAGATCGGTATGCAAAAGTTTAAAAATTTAATAATTGCAGTTCTGTAGAAGTTTAAAATTTCTCCCATGTCTTCTTGAATATATAGCTTAATTTTATGCAATAAAATAAAAATAAAAAATAATTTTTTTTTCTATATTTGGGGTAATGGTCTCCCTTAAATTAATCGTATGAAGTTTTTTCTTACCGAAGGAACATTTAAAGAAATTATTTTCAGATGTTTAAAATTTAACATTTCTACATTATTTATTTCCAACATCTTCATTCATCATTGTTAAAACAAAATCATTTCATGCACGTTCGTGAACCTAAAATAACTTTCAGTTCAAACTTCCTTTAAAACACATAATAATTCCTTTATTGCTAATTATTACATTGGTATACTTTAATAATTTAAAGAATAATCCAAAGTTTTTTCATGCCCATAAGAGCAGCTAAAATATTTTTTTTTTTAAATTTTAGTCTATACATTTTTTACAAGTCTTGGGTTGTATGGTTGTCCCATGAAGCATATTTGCAATTTAATTGGTACCTTATTCATACGCTATCTTATGTTATTATCTTACTTAATCTGCAATGTGCTTTTGTTTTTCAATGTGTAAGTAGCGATCAAAATTATTTTGTTCCGCAATTTAAAGTAAAGAAGCAGATTATCATATAATTTAAAATGACTGTGGCATATTTCACTTACTCTGAAAGCTTATTTTCTCTGATTTCCTTACTCGTGGATTAATTATCAGTTGCATAACATGGTGCAAGTGCGAAAACAAATTTATAGAGTGCTCATAATTAAAGTTTCTGTGTTTTAAAATGTTTGGATCGTGAAAAAATCAACAAATCTTCATAAAATTTTGTTAAAGTCCTATGAAGATAAGGAAAATGGTATATGAAGAAATAGAATACACATCAGTTCAAATTTTTGCTAAATGTAAATGTGGTGCTTTAAGGACTTGTATGGTAGTCAACTATTCATGTTGAACCTATCTTGGAAATAAAGTTTTAGATAAGAAAGAAAACAATCATGTAAAAATTTGAATATTTGTCCAGTAATTGTCTTTGGAGCGCCATTTGAAAGAATGTTAGCTATTTGTGATTAAACTTTTATTTATATTTATTTAGTTTTTAAATTATTAATTTCTAAAGATAATTTCCTAATGATCTCAATATTCACGTTATGAAGATTTATTAACTTGCTACAGCTCCAGATGGCTGTATCTAAACAAAACTTACAATGTGAGTTTCAAAAAGTAGACATTTTTACTAATATACTATCACTTATATTTAATAATATTATAATACGATTTGGAAGTCCCTATTGTCAGTCAAGTTCTGTAACAACTATTAAAGGGTTCCAAGAAGTACCCTATACATTCACAAATAATTCGATAAGAAAACAAACTGCAACAAAGAATCAGAACTTAAATGTACAGGATCCCTTAAGACTTAATATATCTCTGAACTACAGCTATTTATATTTTAAAGTATCTCTGTCATACAGGTTCTCGATGCATATGCTATTCTAATCCTAAGAAAGTGATTAGGGAATTTCGAGGATATGAACGAAGCAAAATAGTAGTACAAATCTATTACAAATATGCGTGTGGGCAGATTTTTCAATTACCTAGATATTTAAATAGAAATTTTGCTATTTGCTTAGGGGATATTCTTAAAATAGATTGAAGTCATGTTGCAACATTGTTTAAATTAGTGTAGCTTTCCATATTTCGTTAAATTTGTTAAGAGATTTAATTTAAAATATTTAATCCTAAGCGCGGTTATGATGAAAATATGGATTTAGCTACAAAACGAAAAATCTTTCGTAAGCTTAATTTCGGATTTTGAAGTTAATAACAAAATTGAAAACTTTTGATGTCAATGCAGTTACAAATATCTGCATGACAGTTAATGTACAACAGATAAAGCAAGCTTTTTCATTGGAAAAGGGAAAAAATAAAATAATCCTTTTGTTTTTTCAATTATTGCAATTAAAATCTACTTAAAACAAACGTTATATCTTAAGATAATTAATCAAATACTTTCGCATGTGTGGTTCAAATTATATCTTTACTTTAAAGCAATTTGAGCGAGAGAATATACATTCATTTAGCTTAATTTTTTTATAGTTAAATAGAAAATGTACTTTTTGGTCTATTGATTTTTTTTCTGTAATTGGTGGAATACGGAAAGTGCTAGAATTTAGGAAGAGGTGAAGTTACAAAAGAATTTGTTGTATACAAACTTAAAATATATTATGAAAAACAAAAAATATGATAAGACGGTAATAGTCAAAAATAGCTTCTTGTCGATTGTCAAGTCCTTTTTTAAGTTTTCCGATTATATTACATTCGCGACACAAATGTGGTGTAGTTTTGAGAAACCTCTCTTAAGGCGACGAAATTTGAACAACTCTTTAATCTAAGCCTCATGATGCTGAGGAGTAGAGTTGCAATCAGTTAGCTCCTGCAACAGAACATTTTCAAACCAACCAATTTAAAAGTATAAAAACTTATAAAAAAATATAAGTATTATAAGTAAAAATGTACTACTTTTGAAAAAATTTTGGGAAGTGTAGAACTAAAGTTAAAAGGGGAAAATCATTATCTACACTGGTTGTACAGTGATTAGCTTATAGCTATCGGATTCGTGTTAGATAGCTTCATTTGCATCTCTAAAGGTATGAAACAACGAAAATTCAATTTTTTTGGCTTAAAAACGCAACTGTTATGGATAGACTATCAAGTATAATTCAACATTATTTATATATATTAATAAAGTAGTATCTATATTAATGAAACAAATGGTCCGTCCTGTATTAAAAGCTACTTAAAATAGAAATTTTGAATTGAAATATGCCTTTTATATGCCTTTCCACAGCATAAAATATTATTTTATAGGGAAGTACAATATTTACGCAGGTGGGACTTATTTTGATAAGTAATTAAGAAACTAAACTGTTACATTTAACAACAGTTTAGTTTAATTTCGAAGAATAGTTGCATGTTACAGAAACTGGTCTTTAACAGATTACTATTTTAAATAAAAATTTAACTAAGTGAAATTATTTTTATCATTATGCCAATAAACTTACGTTTTATTTTAACATTAGTTGGCTCTTTGTTTGCTTTTATTAAATTCACTAAACATTAATTAAAATCAATGAAACTTGATATTCCGATGTTGTTTTTGGGATTCTAAAAGTAAATATGTAATAATATCTTTGGATTACCATTGGACTTTTAGTTCAATACTGTTTTAATACGCTTATGACCCCTTATGACAAAAAACATTATTTACATATATAAAAAAAAAAAAAAAAAAAACTGCCACGAATCTTAACTGTACTTTTTTTCTCATCAATTAAAACAAAAGATAAATACAACGTTCGGATTCTTCTTTTTTTTTGCGTACTTGTGCAAGCTGCGCATTGGAGCTCAATTATAATGGATAAATCAACAGCATACTAACACAAGATACGTATCCTGACAAGATAAGATAACTTCTGAGTATAATACGACATCTTTACTATTCCTACATCTGTTTCATTCACGAACTACTCCGATAATACTGGAATCGAAAAGAATCAGTTTTTCCCCTCATTTCAAGAACAGAAAATTGCCATGTGTTGTTTCACTTTCTTTTCAGGAGATAAGCCGAAGACGAAATCTATTTGTAGTCTAGTATTAGAAGTTTTAACTTAGTATTAAACCTAAAGCTTAAGCCTGGTGTAAAACCTAATGGAACGACTTGATATTTATTTGCAAATACAATTTACTTTTATAGTGATAGTACAAACTTCTTAAAGTTTTCTCTGAAACAAAATTGTTATCCATTCTCTGTCCTATTAAACGAATGGGAATTGTACGTCTGGTTATATAGATCTTTTTTGGCACAAAAGCAACATACATTTTATTGCGACTTAAGATTTTGGCAACCCGAGCTGGTTTAATGAAAAAAACTTGGATTTTTTAAAATTACTTTAGATAAATTTTATATTCATGTAAAAATTTAAATTTCACCATTTCCTCGAATTTGTTTAATAAATGTTGCAACTATATACCGGATTTTTTAAATTATTATTTTTAAAAACAATGAAAAAAATAACGAATAAATTTTCTTTAAAGGTTGAATTTTTTTTTTAATTAACAACGTTATTATAAGAAATTAACAACGTTATTAAAGAAATCGGAGCGATGGCTTTATTTTCGTTTCTAAAAGTCATATGATACCGCAGTTCACACACATGAGTCTCGATTGTGATATATAGTTATGAAAATTTCCATCATAAGTGACCGCCTATGAATTTATTCAGAGGACTTGGTACCCTTCAAGCTTTTTTTTTTATTATTTAAGCCTTTAACATTATAATTTTTACATATTTGGAAGTATTACTAAGTAAAACTAAATTTTAATTTAAAAAAAGTTCCCTTTGTGCTCTACATTTTCAGAAATTTAAAATTAAAAAAAAAAAAAAAAATTAAAAAAATCATCAAATTTTAAATTTTATCTTCTTTTTCATTTTTCGATATTGTTTCCTGTTTTTTTTTTTTTTTTTTTTTTTTTTTTTTTTTTTTTTTTAATGTTCCTAGTAATATACTCTAAACTTTTTAGGCATCGGATTTTGAATATATAAAATAGTTTTCGAGAAAAACAAAACGATAATTACTGTAACTATAAGTAAAAAAAGTGTTAAAAAAAAGGATATTTTCAACATTTAAATTTGTAAAAAAAAAATTCTATTTTATTCAAAAATCTATGCTTATTTTAGTCAAATAGATCTTTAGAATGACACAAAAAAAATTCAAATCATTTCACTCATATTTGCTGAAGTTTTAGCATTGTGAGTAGGGTGGGAATTTCAAAAATCACGAACTGAGAAAAATGAGTTCGAAACATCGTAGGAGCTATTGCAGCAATGCTAAATTTTCTATAAAAATATAGTTTTTCTGCAATTTCATCTATCGGATCAGCTCAAAAACTTTCCTGAATAAGGAGAAGATTTCAAAGATTACAAAATCGCAATAAATAGAAAATTTATATATTTACTATTTTTTGTGAAAACTAGGCGTACCAAGTCCCCTTAATGCAAAATCTCTGAAAACTTCAGTATAAATATCTATTTTTACTATGTCTTTCAGTTTAGAATACTTCATATATCTTAAACTAAAACTTTACAGTATATTGAAAAATACAAAGTACAAACGAAAACATATTTTGTGGTTTGTGTGTATTAACAATGAAAAGCACAATAAAAATGTCTCCTATACAGTCAGTAGAGATCTAACATAAATATTATGTAATTAAATCCTTCTATAAATACTATAAAATTTAAATTTGCTTATGTTGTTTTGCAAAGGGATTATAATTTTAATTGGGAAGTAAATTTATTTTTAAGTGTGAAGTTAATTGCGTTATTTTGAGAGTTAATATATTTTTAGTTTGACGTTAATATTTTTTTTAGGTTGTTTTCATAGATATGAACAGGAGATGTAATACATTCAAATCTATAGGATTTTAATTTCCGAAAGTTGAGTAATATGCGATTGATATCAGAAATAAAAGCTTTCTAAAAGTTCGTCACTGGTTAGCTAGTAAATAGTTTACATACAATAATGACTCAACGTATAAACTTATCCATGTAATTGTTGATAACTATAAAAAATTTTACCTTATGTGTTATTCTAGCTCAGAACTGAAGCAGGTTTTATACGACATAAAAGTTTTCCACTTACCTAAAAAATAAAAAAACACAATCAGTAAAAAAATTTATAAATACAAGATATTTTAATCTAAGAAAGCCAGTTAAAATAATCTACCAGACTATAAAGTTTTGTCGCTACTTGCTCAATAAAACACAGTTAAAAAGTTAATTCTAGATCTATTAAGCGATAATAACCGAGTATTATTAAAAGCTTATTCTCTCTTATCACTTTCTGACATCTGAAAATAACCGTTTAAGTTTTAAGAAGTGAGTATGTTAATGTAATTCACATATATTTTTTCGTTAAGCATCAATTAAAAAAATCGGTAACAAATACCTTTGAAAACACTGATGTTTCTTTACCATAGAAAATTACACTTTAAAACACACTTTTACACGATATTTGAGTAGTATACATTACTGAACAAGCATGAGTATTCTGTGCTGTCCTAGCCTGTAACCTCCTTACTGATTCCCCGAACAGACTCAATATGCAATAGTATTTTATTAGTGATCATCAAAATTCACATTTGGATGCGATTTCAAAAGCTTTATCATGAGGATATACCTATTTGTAACGCAAGAATCGAAAAGGGAAATAAAGTATGGTGCTACACAACTTTGTTAGCTACTTCCGTTGTTTTTGGTTCAATAACCGAACTCGGATGATTATCGGTGATATACATTTTTAAACTCACGAATGAAGAAGGCTATTACATGCAAGTACTTCCAGAGCGGAAGTAAATTACTCACTTGGTAAAGTTAGTGGCTTAAAATGATAACTTTTCGAGTAATAGTTATAAGGAGAACCATGCTTCAATTATACCTTTTAAGAAGGAACGCCAGTCTGTCCCCGTCTCATACCCTAATACTTTATTTTTTTAACCTCAATTTCTAGACCTCTATTGCTTTGAAGCATATGAAATTTTATAACTGGATTAACATCAGTAATAAAAGTCAATTAAATATTTTTAGATCACGGGTTCGGTTCTGCCTCGCCAAATACTGGTGTGCGTATAAGATAATGGAGGATGGTTCCCATTAAATAGGTCGTGGTCTCAATGTCCTTTCTTTGGTGCAGTGTGGTAGGGTTGGAGAGAGAGGTATGCGTGATAAGGTTTCGACCTGGTAATCTTATCGTAGTTCAAAATTACGAGACGTATTTGTCTGTGATAAGCACTTCATAATGGATAATGTAAACTAATAGAATTTATACATTTATCTATAAATGCATTTCTTGAAGCATAATTTGAAAATAATAATAATAATAATAATATTTTGTCTCTAAATATATCATTTCTTTGAGATCACAAGAGTATGTACAAAAAATTGTAAAAATATCTAGAAATTGCTACAGGCTCTAGACTGCTAATAACAGGTTATAACTAACCTGCACTTGTACAACAAAATATCTGATTCCAAAACAACCCAATTGACTTAGGCTTTTAATGCATTACTGTTAACTTTAATGATAATTTTTCTTTTTCTGTTGTCTCAATTTTATTTACTACCTGTCTCACAAAGCAACGTGACCCAGAATAAATTCGCCTGTTTAGTTAAGTTACTTCGGATTTATTCAAGGGTAGGTAAACATCATAAAAATAACTGACATTCATATCGATGCGTATTCAGGCATGACCCCCACATTTTTTGGGTTCTTCATAAACTAATAGCCATCGATAAAGCTTAGTCTTCAGTAAAATGAAAGGTCATACTATGAAGAGTTAATGCTTAAAACGGGACAGATACATTAAAAAAAAATTAAATAAGCAAAATTTCGAAACACACATTTAATCTGTGGTAATATTTGTCTAAAGATATGATTGGCGCGTGGATACTTAAAACAATATTTTAACATAAAATATCACATTGATAAAATTAGTACAGTAAAATAAAGATAATTTTTTAATATTTATTAGACCATATTGAACACCAAATTCTCTTACATAGAGGAACATTAAATCCACTAATTTTGCTCATTAATAACAATACGTACCTAACTGTGGAATTTGCTCTATGGAATAATATTAAATAAGTATGCATTTACTAAATTTGTTATACAATATTATGCAATATATGTGCAATTTATTGCAAAGTTTTTACAAATGGATTGATATATGCAATAATAAGGCAAGCACAGAAATTTCAAAAACTGAGTTATTGGTATTGTTGGATTTATCTTTTTGTGCTCAAATTTGAGTATACTCCTTTTTAAATCAAAGGAAATTATCATGAATCAAAAAGAAATATTTATAGTAAGTAAATTAAGATACGATATTTATCGCATTTTTTGAAAAATCAGGAATCTTTGGTTTGAGTTTTTCATATCGTCGTTCAATCAGCTGTAACATCTAAAAATTGATTTGACGATTTTGACTTACTAAAAAAAAAAGTGCCTTATCCTCATCATGTTCATTTTCACGCACCTTCGCACAATTCAATAAAATTTGTTATATATTTCTTTAGTTACTCATATAACAAACAGACATAAGTCCAAACAATCAAAACTTACTCAAACATCAACAATAAACATACTCAACCTTCACTTATACTACAACAACTTTTTAATTATTTTCCTTCAACTCTTACTTTTATTCATAGTGTGATCAGCAAGCCACATTTTCACCCCCGCAATCTTAAATGTGACCTATAGGGTCACACAACTAGGGCTCTGGTTTTCCCTCGAACAAAAAAAAATAAAAAATCTCAGACGATTTGCGACCACGTTGCGCTGACAGAAATCGTCTCCAGCTTGCGATACGCCGTATCCCATGTATCATTATTTTTGAACTTTTTTTGTATCTAAGACTACTGGAAGAGGGAAGTAAAAAGAAAACTGGCGGTTGAACTGAGGAAACGCGGAGGAGTCTATCAACTAGGATTTTCGTGGACTGGTGTCCTTTTCCCTCATTAATAAAATGGTTAGTTAACCATCTGTTTCTTGCCAAAAAAAATCGAGGACATTTAACTAAACGCCGAGTGATTCTTAGGAAATTTAGGACATCCCTGAAAAAAGAGATTCAGAAGTCTTGTAACATGGACCACCAACTTCTTTTTTAATAATTACAAAATCTTTTTAAGCCGGATATTTTTTGCTCAAATTTTGAAATTTTGACTGAATTTTTAAAATATTAACCATTTATAATTTTAAAATCTTTAAAAAAAAATTGTAATATTTTTTAAAATAGCATTTATTTAGATGTTACGATTTAAAAAAATTATATTGTTATTTTTTTAAGAAATCTGGAGAAAGTGTCAATATTTATGATTTTTTTAATGAAATTTTAATACATTAATGGATTTCTTTATGGAACACATATTCTATACTGTCACTTTTATTATATATCCATCATTTCTTAAATCTTTTATACTAACTTCGATTGTGTGCGTTTGTGACTGTCGGTCAAATCTACGGAGGCCAATTTGAGATTATCCTATTTGGCTGAAACTTGACAAATAAATTCGATGTCGACGGCAATACATTCCATCAGGTTTTGTGGTCTGTCACTGTCACTAAAAGACCTCTTTTACACACTATACTATTATCCGTTCGGATGACTAATTAACAAACTTGCCGTCATCTAATCGAGCTGAAACTTGGTAGATAGATTCATTGTCGATAAGAATGCATTATATCAAGTTTTGAGATCTCTCACTGTCACTAAAAAACCTCACATAAAAAAAAAACATAAGGTAGATACGTATATAGGTACTATAGTTATTTCTTCTTTTCTGGACTTTAGATGTACAAAAAAAAGTAATCTAAAAGTTCAAAGATTGCACAATTGGAACTTATTAAAGCTAAAAGAACACAACTCCGTTTTGGGAAGTGGTAACTGGCATTGGGTACACTAGAGCAAATACTAGGAAAAATACGAATTTTCAGGATAATTAAGTCTAAAATCACTTCCTTGTTGAGCTAATTTTGATTGCAATGGTTACTGTTTAAACGGAGTACAATCAAACATAACATGTCAAAACTATTGCAACATGAAATGACTATTTATACATTTCTAGATTTAGAATTATGTTATGAAAGCGATCAAAATGTGATTGATTTTCAAGACAGTGCTATTTAGCAAGAAAATAGAAAAGATTTTAAATATAGTTTGGAATAATTTTTTTAAACGTAGAATGGTTGCCTTGAACGGTATTATAAATTACTAATTCTTATATTGGTTATTTGAAAAGACGACTAAATAATACATTGCTTGACAATTGCTAAAGAACAATTTCATTTTTTTGTTTAATTAGTAATAGACATTGATTGAAGAAATGAAACTAAGTATATATGTAGTAGAGACAGTGCGTATTAAGTATAAGTAAAACAATTCAGTCGTAAATTGAAATGCAAAGCGTTCAGTGGGGGTATATGCAAAAGAATGGAGTACCATTAGTGTGAAGTTGTACAGATGTATTTACATTAAAAATCACGCAACTCATGATGTTGACTTTTAGTGTGAGATATGATCTCCCTTGTCATTAGTGTTTACTTAGCACTGTATTCTCATACTTAACACGAGTTTCTTGATGAATTCTAGAGGCTAAATTGCTCGTCCCACCTTTTGAACTATTTGCAAGTGATGGAAAGTTCCCAATACATTAAATCTTTACACAATACATATCGTAGAAGAGTTTCACACATGTTTGATGAAATATGTTGTAGAGGAGTGATCTAGCTTACTTATAGGGGCAATATTCATATTTTTTTAATTGTTTATCTAAGGCAAAAGCGAAATAAAATTGGCCATAAGTACCAATAAACACGATTTCGAAACTGATATTTCACAATTAAAGACTTGCCTGGATCAAGTTAACATATTTACAGTGAAAAAGTCGAATTCAATTATCTTTTGCGTTCTTGGGGAGCTTCTTAAACCAACTTAACATATGAACCCAAAGACCAAATCTTTTTAACAACAGACACTGTTTACTGAAAATAATTTTTCAGTCTAATAGTTATAATGATTTTTATATAGTGAGTAATATTGGACATGAGATGATCTGTAGAAAGATGGGAACATGATATTTCATGGTTAATGCCAATTGAAGAAAACGATTTGGTGGGATTCAATTTTTGATTCAAAAAGACAATTTTTTTTAAAACGATGCCTGTAAAAATTTTGTGTAATTAAAACATACATTTCTAGAGTTGTACTAATTAACAATTTTAAAGATAAAAAAAATTATAATACAACAAGAGTTAAAATTTTGGTTTGATTCTTCTAATTATTATCAATATTAATTTTCAAAACAGAAAAAATTTGGAAACTTTTTGTTGTATACTTCTTTAAGAAAATACGTATTTTAATAGTAAGAGATTACTTTTTATGGACTTATAATATTTAAGACTATTTCTGAAGATGAATCAGAGATGGAGTAGAAATATGCACATTTAAAAAACTTGTATTTAGGATTGTTTAAAGAATAGAGTTAAATACAGGAACAATGAATTGGCCAAACATTAGCAATCAGAATGGCACAAAATAATATCCTATTGTGCAGCATAGAATTTCAGCCCAGATATCAATTTTCTCGAAATTGATATTTTTCTGTTTCTGTATTTGGCCTGCTTTTTTTGGAAAACATCCTTTTGTGCGTCATGATTAATTGTACACCACACAGTAACCGGCTAACTTTAATATCATACAAGTAAATGGATAAATCACAGAGTGGTTTCTGGATCAAATTATATTACAAAGCGATGCCGCGATAAAATTAAACTAACGAATAATAAATAAACAAGTTATTAAATCACAGAGCGGTTTCAGTAAAAATGGTGACACGGATCAAATTACAAAGCAATGTTGCGCGCAGAAGTACAATTGAGCCTTAAACTAAGAAAATGATCTCATGTTGACTTCTTTTAGTAATAGTGTCAATGAAAATAACGGGTAGACAAAATCATTTTTAAATTGTATTTTCAATGGGATATTTGAAATATCCAAAATGTTTTGTAGAAGATGTTTCATAAGCGATTAAAGAAAGCATTATTGGATTTTTTTTTTTAGTAAGGCGTCTAAAATGCACTTTAGATTTTAAACTAAAACAACACATTCAATCATTCAGGACATTATTAGAGCATCTTATAATTACAAACCAATGTTGCGGTAGAAGCACAATTAAATCTCAAACTAAGAAAATTATCTCATGTTGGCCTCTTTTAATAATAGTGTCAATGAAAATACCGAGTAGAAAAATAAAATTATTTTTAAATTGTATTTTCAATGGGATATTTGAAACTTTAAAAAAAAATTGTACCAGATGTTTTATAAATGATTACAGAAAGTAGTACTGGATTTTTTTAGTAGTAGTCCAAAATCCACTTTAGATTTTAAACTAAAACAACACAAGACATTGTTTGAACATTTTAGAGACCACCGTGAAAATAGACTTTGAAAAATTTAGGAAAATAATGAAAAATATATATATATATGTTTTCGTTTGTGGATACTTTAACAATTGCGTGGAAATAGCTCCCACAAATATATTTTGAGCAGCGAAAAGAAAAAGCTTATTAACAAAGGAACCTAAAATGTATTTAAACTAGAGGTTGGAAATATCGATCAAAATAAATATCGATACTATATCGTTGCATAGAAAAAAATATCGATAACGTATCGATATATCGATACATGATTTTTTAATTTGATTTTCAGTTTTGCCAGAAACAAAGTTTTTCGGGGCAAATTTCTACTTTTCAAGACTGCTTTTTTGTAAGCTGACAACTTTTTCAACTGAAATGGATCTATTACAAAAAAAAAAAAGTTATATTTTCGCTTAATTGGTGCAGTGATTTTAAGAAAAATATAGATAATTTTCAATAGCTTTAAAGTGTATGAAAAATATTGAATATTGGTGCCATTTTAACTAACTCTATAACCAAGTTCAAACTTAAGTTTTGAAGTTTTTGAAAAGGGAATAAAGAAAATCGAACGAACTCATGGAATTACAAAACGATCAGCAAAAAACTAAAAATGTTTGAAAATATCGATATATCTGTGACTTTTATCGATATTTTTAATATAGATATTTTTTTAGAAATATCGATTCAAATATCGTGGTATCGATGTATCACCGAACTCTAATCTAAACAAAAAAAATCTTCAATTTAAAAGGTAAAATATTTAGGAAAAACGACTCAGCTACAAATGAAATTTTAATGGCAAAACAAAATATTTTTATACCTTTAACATATAGTTTGGACAAATAACGCAATTCATGATTAGCTACACGTTAATGATGTTATTGTTTCCTAAAACATATTTAAAGTAATTACAGACTGTACTAGAGATACAGGACTTTTTTAACGTAAAACATCAATTAGATTTTAAAGTAAGGAATACAATAAAACAAAAAATATATTATAAAGTGAGCATTTTAGAGTATTTCTTTTCATAAAAACAGAGTTCAAGAATGTTAGAGAAATAATGGAATGAAAAATATATTTGTTTGTAGATGCCTTGGAAATTGGATGAAAATAACTAACAAAATTGTATTTTTGGTCCGGTTAGAAATGCATGTTTTAAAAAAAGGTTTCTTTCAAAAGAAACTGAAACAAAAACACTTCAATTTGGCAAGATGAGATATTCATAAAAGAAAATTGTTCAATAAAGTCTTAATGGTTGGAGAATTTTTATGTCAATCATGTACTTAAAAGAACACAAGTGATGATTAGCTATAAGCGTAATGATATCACAAACCTTGGAAGGAAATTCAAAGGAAATCATGATGTAATAAGATCAATTATTTTTTACAGGTTCATAAATATAGTATAAAATACAACAAGCCATGAATAGCATCAAGTAAATATTGTGATAAATCAAGTTATTAATATAAAAACGCATTTGAAAGAACTTCAATTAATTTGCCTAAATTAGTTTCGGGAAGGAATCATTTAGAATGTATAAATACAATGGGAGTTAAAGTTCAATGTAGTAATATGAAAGAAAATACGTTTCCATTATCATATATATAAAAAAATACAGCGTCAGCATCTCATTTAATTGAACAGTAAGAAAACAATATCGTAATTTAAAGCGTTTTTCAAAATGAAGACTGCGTTTTCTTTTGGAAACTGAGAATTTATGGAGCAAAATCTGCTATATTATTTTAACAAAACCTGCTTTGGAGACTACGAAGCTGGAATGCTAATAGTTCAACGTTAAGGGCATCAATGCAGAAAGTCTCGCCAGAAACAAAAATTAAAAATGAATGAAAAATGAACTGGATTTGCTCTGAAAACGAATTTTGTTACTGTGGTACTGAATACGAAGAAGCAAATCTGCCAAAACCAGTTCTCCTTACAGAACAAAGTGGCCCTGACACCTTAAAAAATTATTGAAACTATAACAAAATGTTCAACTGAGAAAATTCAACGATGTTGGTGTAACTAATCAGACTGTTTTATTTCTCACCAATTTGGTATGACTTCAAAGCCAGCCTTGACACCTTAAAAAACATACCATCACAAAGAAATGATGACAAACTATACATTCAAAGATAGGCTAGGTTGATGCAGCCCCCCTCCCACCACCACACTCACCATACAGGAATGTCTTAAAATCTATTTACCAGTGCACAAAATAAATGGTAATATACCAATCAGACAAAGCAACATATTTCCAATTCTTCAAAAATACATTCTATGAACAATTACTATTTTCCCAATATTTATCAACTTAATAATTTAAGTTGGTTGGTTAGTAGGCTCCATGTCCAATTTTTTTTCTCACAATAATGGCTACCCCAGCAGCACAAATCCGCTGGATAATATAGGCTTCACGCTGGCCAATTCCGATGAGGACCATTATAAACTGGCCATTGCTACGAATCTTGTCCAATCTTGCCAAATACTGGGTAAAATATACAAGAAGTTTTGAAATACGGATGCAGAGTTTTAAAATTGAAATATAGTGTTATAAGAAAGGGAAGGTGTAAAATATATGTTTTGTTACGCTTTTGACATGTTTATTTAAAAAGAAAAATCGCGTATTTCAGAGAGATGCATGAGATTCGGCTGGTGAATCTTCCCTGAACCGATGTTTCCGTCATTGTACAATACCGCTGTAGTACCTGGGTAATTAGGGCGGGGACTACAGTTTAAAGTGGATTCCGAAACACAACAAATATCCATTTCTTACCCAGGTTACATACTTGATACATATGGCCAATTAAGCTAGGTACTTAATCTATCTTAAAGTAATTGTGCGAATTGGCTAGTCATAAAAGAACCAATCAATAATAGTTGAAAAGTTGTAAATTCAATATTGACATTTAGAATGGTGTTGGGAGCTCGAAACTTTTACAACATTTTAACTAAATAAATTTTTAATCGACGACTTACTGAATATACTTTTTGTTATGGATATAAAATATTTTTTATAAAAATATCCCATAACTTTTTTTATTTACGGTTACAGAACAACACAATATTAGTCTGTAACACACATTGTTAGTCGCAAGTAGAATGTGCTATAATTTTTAATACAAAAACGTTTTATTCCCACAGCAAAATTATTTCTTAGAATTAATCTATAGATAGTAGTTATTTGGGACGAAATTATTTTGTTTAAATTGAGAGTCGGAGTCACAAGTCGATCGAATAAAATAATAAATCTATGAAAACAGAGTGTTTAATATAAATCCTTTATTATATATCAACCACTTTTAAATGCAATTGCAACCTTTTTAAGCGATTTTGAGCTTGAATCGAGTTTTCAAAGTATTTAACCACTGCGAAGAAAACCATCAATTCCGTGCAATGGACTAATTTCTTTTTGCCCCCAGAAAAACTTGAAAAAATACATTGTCATCGACAACAATCTACGTGCTGAGTTTCAGCTCGATTGGCTGAAGACAAGTGGGTAAATTTGGGCTCCACAAATCTACAATATCGAAGTTAATATAAATGATTTAAAAATGGTTAAAATGGTAATCTATGCCCGCGAAATTTCTTTCGCGCAACTAGAGCAATTAATTTAAAAACTAAATGACGAGAATTATTTCTATTTTGTGAATTAACATATTGAAAACCGCAACAAATTTTAAAAAAAGTAAAATCTGCATCTTGAAATAAAAACGGTTAAAGTTAATAAATTCAATTTCGAGAAAATTTCTATAAAAATTTAAGAATTGACAAAAATTAGAAATTTGTAATTTCTAAATCCCTTAGCAAAAATACATATATGGCGCTTGCTGCTTGTGCTTCAAAAAAATTAAAAACAACTTCACAACCTTAAGCATCTTCTCAATCATAGATCAGTTTCGATTATGTTTATTAAAAAATCCACCACGAATTAAAATAACTGAAAATTCATCTCACAGAAAAAAGTACTATGCAATGGCACCGGTTATAAATAATTGAATGAAACCTCTTTGATATACGATATCTGGAGGACTTTTTGTTGTTCGGTTATCTGATACAGACATTTCCTTATTGAATGCCAACTAAGAAAATAGGAATGACACTTAAGACAGTTCCGTTTAATCTTTAAAACAATCTTAAAGCTGCCTTGGAATAGACAATGCTTTTAAAAAGGTTGCGTTTTGTTTTGATATTAAATTTTTGGGGATTCTCATTGTAACGTAAAAACGGATTTAACAATACATCAGAGTTTTATACTGTAAATAGATGAAAACTAATTTTATTTCTCACTGGTGTAACTTGTACAATTGTTTTTTTCCTTTTCAATGATTTCTATTGTTAAAACCATTGCTTGTTATATTCCATTTAATAAGGCATTTAAAAAATACTTGAATTTAAAAAGTTATAAAAATGAATTTTTATAAGGTCTGGCACTCTTGTTCAAGCAATTCGTGCTGTATATAACCGCTATTTAATTTCATAAATCGTCCATACTCTTGCACTTGCATCTCATCTCAAACTGTATATATATGCATTTTTTACATAAATCACCAGTTAAATCTGTAAACTTGCTATGTCGAATGTATGTACTATGGATTTGGCAAATTTTACTCATTTAGTAAACGTTATACAGAGTTATTCTAATTAGAGTTCAATGTTCAAAAATAACTTAAATTTGAACTGAATATACTTTAAGGGGAATAGTATGGCATAGGAAAAAACTTATTTTCGATTATTTTTTATTTCTTATGCCATACCATTTATCCTTTATTTATGTTTATTCAGGTCAAATTTGACATCATTTAGTAATTTTGAAAGTTGAACTTTAATTATAATCACTCTGTATATAATAGACGAAAATAATTTCAGGTCCAACTAGTTTCGCTTAATATTGGCGGTTAGGAAGAATTAGTAAAACTTGTGCTGATTTGTATTTTCAGAAAGTTAGTCTGTATATGACAAGTTACATTTTTATTAAGTTTAGATTGGTGTCTGACTATGTTTAAAATAGCAAAATCTATGAAATTTTCAATTTTCTGTCTTATTTCGTTTCATATGAATTAAACAATTCTCTTTTCAAATCAGTTTGTGTTTTACTTAATTTAAAATAGAAGTTTAGTTACAGTCGTTCAAAAACGGTTGTTAATACGAAAATCCATTCAGAGAGATTCCAAAATCGTGTTTTCTAAAGAATAGATTTTTCGTTAATACTGCAGTACGCCTTTTGTTCCATCTCAAAATGTATTTAAGATAGAGTAATAATTTTTTGTACAGTTGTCCGTTATACTGTGTTGAGTATAATGGACTACAGATTAGACTGTACCTATTTTTTTCGAAAAGTTATTGCTATATATACATAATAATATGTTGCGAAAATATTAAAATTTACGTGTAATCTTATATAACAGCCTATATATTTTTATTTTTGAAAATATAACTTAGATAATAGTTTATTATACTCATGAATATCATAGAATCATGTAGTAAAAAGTAAAACAAAATATATTTTAAATCTTTTCTTTTACAACTTTAGCCGTTTTGACAAAATATTGGTCAATTTTGACTAAAAATCTCCTTTTTTTAGAAAAGTAAAATTAAAAAAGTTAATATTTTTGTCAATTTCATATAATACACATTTTAATGTAGTAAAATGTTTCATTAATAAAGTTTTTTTTTTTTTTTAAATTGCTCCGAACGTAGTCGGATACCTTAAACTTCAATTACCTTCAAATGCTTTAACATGTAATGAGGACCTGCTTGGTTCATCTTTCAAACATTAAGTTTTCAAACACACTGAGCATAATAAAAAGTCATTGCTTTTTATTATTAATCCTATAAGATATTGCTGTTTTCGAAAACATTACATTGATTCAGGGAATAGTTTTACGCATAAAATTGCTATAAAATTTGATACAATACGGAAAACGAACTGGAGAACTTGTACCTTTTATTTTTTATGCTAAATAAAACGTCCTTGGGGACTTGTGACAACTATATAATTAACAAACTGGAACAATTAATCTCTCTGGTAAGGCCGTTTTTAGTTCAGGGAAACTACCAAGAGGTAACAAATTTAACTAAAACCTTTTGTATTTCAAATTACAATACGGAAACGGTTTTAATCGTTTTTTGTAGCGCTATTTTGTTAATGATTTAAACCAAGTAAATTTGATTCATTCTAAACCAAGTTTTAAATTATTCAACTCCAAATCTCTTCACATAGAAGCAAAAGCCCAAACTCCTTAATTCATCGCTACACTTCCCACTAAGCTAAAAGGCTGAAATATGCCACAGGGGTTATTTATAAGCTAATTAGGAAGGGTAAATATGTTTTAATCCGATGGTTTGTGATTAAAAAGGTAAAATTGTTGAAAAGGGGATGTGCTTATAACTTGAGATTTAATGAGCCGAGTTCTTTTTCTATAGGTATCGTAATCAATTCAAATTACAGAGACAATATTTTTTTGTTTTCTTAAAGTGCATGCTTGCATAGTTCTTAGCGTGCATGCTTACTTAGCGTTCTTATGAACAAATTAAAGGTGGCCGCAAAAATAACTTTTAGCTATAAAAGATAATTACATATCTCTTTTTGAATTACTTACTTTATTTAATATCTAATATTTACAACTACTGAGAACTGGGAAATGCAGCTAGTACCCTTATGAAAGTGTTTCAATGCAGTTTTGGTGGTAAAAGGTATCAATAATTAAAAATAAAATTTGAAACAACGGAGGAAAGACACGCAATAGAAGTTGAAATTCAGAGAGAGAAATTGGAGGATCACTTATTGTGATATGTATGAACTTATAAAAATGATTATAAATTTATTAGCATACATCATATTTTTACTCCAATTTTTGTTTATCGTTAATTGTATGTAGTAATGCTCATATTTCATTGGTACGTTACGTAACAATGAAGTGAAGCTCTGTCTATATTCTTTTCTTAAAATATATGTCTTATATAGGTCATGTAGGAAAATGGAGTTACGTAATTTTTTCCTACGTCAATAAAGTTATTAAATTCCGAATGTTGGCTGGGCAAATGTATGTATCGAAATGCGAAGGTCGTTTGCGACTGAAGCAACTAAAATAGAAACGCATTTTTTTTTTTTGGTACTGTAATCGGGAAAGCTGGAAAATGTCTACTATCAAATTTAAGTTTGTTTTTATAGTATTAAATTAAAAAAAAAAAAAAAAAAAAAAAAAAAAAAAAAGTACAGTACAGTACAGAAAAAGAGTGGCTGTATTTTTGGTTATAAAAGTCTTAGGATAAAGCTATTTACCACACCCATGTGTCTCGTTATCGATTTTTAATAATGTTTATAAAAATCATTTCCTTATAGGCCTTTAGAAGTTTATTTATGCTAAATATCTGAAAACTATATAACGAAAACTATAAATCGGTATTTTTTATGACACCATTTGATGTAGAATAAATCATAGAGTTTAAATCCAAAATTTCAAATTGAGTTGCATAGTTTAATTAATAGAAATAAATAATTATAATAGAAAAAAAAATTCGGCACAGATTTTGCCCATGATGAATCTAATTGAGGCATGAAAATTCAGTTTCTATTTATGAAATTTAGTTTCTTTAATTAAATACTAATAATTCAAAACATTGTTTAGTCTCAAAGTTGCGTGTTATTTATGTTTGGCTTTTAACAAATATTTTTTGAAACAAAAATTATCTATAATTATTTTACTATTGATACCAAATAAACCAGTAAATAATTTCATAAATTAATTCACCGCTAAAATCACTAAACAGGAATTGAAAATAATGAGATTTTGTACTCTAACAAATAATAGTATGGTGTTGTCCCATTGAGATTTTAAATGTTCGATTAATATGTATACGACACCTTATAAAAATATTTATATAATTTTATTTTATAATTTATATAAAAAAACATCCACTAATTACAATGGTACTTTCCGTATTTTCCTTCTTCAGCTAAAAAATATTTAGTCAACTAAATTTATTTTTCAGGCTAGCTGTATCAAAGGCTATCAATAGCTTGATACGACAATTGAAATTAAACTTAATTTATAGCTGAAATAATCACTTGGATATCACCAAAATTTTTAACAGTGATAATTTGCTAAATTGTTAGCATTGAAACTAGCTACATTTTTAGTAAGATTTATAGTTAATTGTAAGGGCCTTCTTCATGATTAGCCACCACACTAAAGATGATTCAAACGCTATTCAAAAGTTAATAGTTAATTATTTTTACATTATTCATTTTTAACAGATTATAATTATTAATATTAAAAACAAAAAATACCTGAATCTACGATATTTCAATTGAGAATTTTTTTTCTTGGAATGAAGACACAGAACTTTCGAATTATTCCATCTGAAAGTTTCAGAAATATGCGGGAGTGAGTAGATTTTTCAACGATTTTCCAACGATTACTTAAGTACTTTGCTGAATGCTACAATCTTCCCAAGTGTTGTATTTTTTAAATCATAGCACGTGTAGTTTCCATTTAACATCAAACATTATATTACATGCACTTAATTAAAAATTATTATAATTTGTACAATTTAGAAAGTTGAATTTATTAAAATAATCTTATAGGTATTTGGGTATATTTATTTAATAGCTCTGTGCAAAATTTGAATAAAAGCAGCGGGGAATCTCAAATACAATTATTCCTTTTTATGATGTTCATATTTTATGTTTCGGACGAACAGACAGACATGAATGGGATTTTATTATAAGTCTATTTTGACTTCAGGATTAGAACACTAAGAAGCAGTCAAAATTTCTGCAAAATCTTTGAAATCAAAGCAACGGATCCATGTTCCCAGTTACACAAATAGCGTCTTTGTATTAGATCTTCTACAGAATCTAATTTCTAAAGAACTCTTTAAATGCGTTAGTGTAGTTGGTGATATTTTAATATTTCATTTATTTGTGTATTTTATGATTTTTTAAGGAAACACGAAAATCCATTAGCTCAAAAATCTCCATTACACTTTTAAATTGTGAACTACAAAATTAAATGCACGGTACTACCTCTTGTGTGCAAAGAAAAATTCGAGTTTTGATGTAAATATCGTACAGGGCTTTGGCTTTTTCTTTCTGGTTCCATTTATGAAAGATAAGTCGGTTTCTCTACACATAATAAAAACGTCGTTTGAAAACATTTAAAGATGTATAATTGAAGTTCGTTTTTGCCAGCTATTAAAAAATAAATAAAAAAATATGAAAAGTATTATATTTTTAATGGTATATTTTCTCACTATCAGTTGAATGAATAGTAGAATTTTGAACCAAAACCAAATTAAAAATTTTCACCTAATTCAAAGGATAACTATGACGGTAAATACCACAATCGTTATTCTAAGGATAGCATTGACGGTAAATACCACAACCGCTATTTACTTGACCACTATTCATTCAAACAAATTAAATCCGCTTAGATTGATTTTTTTTAAACTGGTCAGTTGTTGAAAAAAACAACATTCCTACTAATTCCAACTAACAATTTCTTACTATTATTAAAATTTCTCTGCAGTCAACAACCTCAGCTTCCTGGAAATTAAATTTCTATTCGCTTCTGATGTCCCACAGGAATGTGTTACGTGCTCTTCATGGCGACTAACAACAAAGGCGGAAAATAAAAGTTTCTCATGAAGTTGCAGAAGCAGTTGTAAGACAGAGCTTTGGCAAATGTCCCATGGATGGGGCCAATGGCCGCCATTTTGAAATGAAAAGCAGCGTGCCGCTAAACCACCCTTTTAAAGAAAAGTGACGAACGAAATACTCAGAAATGGGGATGTTGGATCTTGGATGTTCACAAAAACAGCTTGATGCCAAGGCTATTAAATGGGAAATATAAACATTTACTTTTGTTTTGCTGTTTATGTTGTGTTTGCTTATTCATTTTGTTTTCATTTTATTCAGGTGTTTACAGTTTCGAATTCTTGTTCAGCCTTTTTTATATTGTTTTGAAGAAATTAATTGTTTTATGTTAATTTCTGTTGATAGAATATTATTGGTTTAGTATTCTGATTGTGTGGGAAGGCATTGTCACGGTGCGCATTTTTTTCAGTTTTTATTGTCTGGCTATTTATATCATCTTTTTTAGTAAGTTCTGTTTTGAAATATTTATTTCGGTGTAATATGTTTTGTTAGAATTTTATTGATTAAAAATTCTGGTGTGTAACGAAGCTTCTTATAATATTTCTAGAAATACCATATTTTAAAGGAATAGTGTGATTATACACCTGAAGTATTTTTTTTATTTGGATTTCATTTAAATAAATTTGATCATTTAATGATAAAAAAGTAAAAGGTACTTTAAAGACGGTCGAGACCGAAATTTTGTTAAAAATCACATTTTTATTTAATTTTAAAAAATAGCTCATACATTCCTGGAAAGAATGATGTTTTTATTTTATTCCTCCGGTGATAAGAAAGCCACGAAATTACCTGTTATTTAAACGTCGCTAATTGGTGTAACGCATTGAAACGTTTGCTTAAAGTGTGTTTTTCGAGCACTAGTGTTTTTCACCGATGTTTTCAAATCGATATATCTCCGGAACCATTTACAATTTGAAATTTTTTTTGAAATTCTGCTTTTAAAATATAACATTTAGCGTAAAGGATAATTTAAAAAAAGCAAAAATTTCAATATTTTAACATTAGGATTTTTTTTTTAAATTCACCCATCAAAATTCTGTGAAGACAGTATTTTCTTTATGTAGTTATTTATTACAGAAAGCTTTCCCTTTGCAAAACAAATAATTTTTTTTCTTGACTTATATCAAAATATGCAAACATCAATTATGATGGATTTTCTTAGTTTTTAATTTAAAAAAAAAAAAAAAAAGCAATAGTTAAAAAAATTATCTCAAAGACATATAAATAGTATCTCATACATAAGATACATTTTTGACATAAAAATATTTATAAATAAAGTTTTTATTTTTATTTTTGATACTGGACCCCCTTAAAATATGAAAACGAAATCATTATGACAATTATCCGATTTCATAAATTTACACATGACATATTCACAAAATATCAATTTTGTATACATAAGTAAAACTTTCTGTTATTCTAAGTAGAAGAGACAGTAGCAGGTTGCCCCAGTTTTTGATTTTTAAAACGGCAGTGTACACAGTTACCTTTTTTTTTTACTTACGTATGAAATTGCTCTATTTTCTGTAGTTTTAGGTTGGTTGTTTTCAGATTATCTGGCGCCGTCAGCAACACGAGGGCTATAATGCGCCGAAACATTCATTAGACAAGCCAACATACATTTACAAACCCCCATGCCTTACACGGGACTCGAACCCACAACCTCGCGGTTTAGAGGCTAGCACGCTAACCACTATACCGTTTGATCGGCTCTGCAGTTTTAGGACATTAGCGAAAATGGATTATTTAAAAAAAAAAATGTCTGGACAAATATTTGTGCTAACTCTCTCAGAATCCAGCTTTAGTTGAAACAGGTTAAATTAATGGGAAGAAATAACTTTCTTAAATTTTCAATATATTTAATTAATAACATACCAAACCTAAAGTTTGATGTTAATAACAATAGCATCAAAATAGGCCAGTAATTTAAATGTAAGACAAAATACAAATTTAAGTGAATTTTTTTTTCTTCACTTTTCATCATGTTTTACTCATCACTAGTAAAGCAATTCTTTTTTGGTTTTAGCAGTGGGTTTAACCAGTTTTTTTTTTTTTTTTTGACAATCAGGCACCATCGGTCGTTTTAGAAAAATTACGATTTGTTGGAAATGCCATCTAATATAACTTAATGTTATAGAATGATGGAAAAATATTTAACACAGTGACTTCATTGGATACAATTGGAATAATCAGGTATTAATATATCGTTCAATGAATTCTTAGATACAAACCTCTTAGTAATAAAGTAAACACTAAGTAGTTCACGTCACAACCGCTATGTGGCAGCAGTGACTGAAAAGAGATTTGTGTCAACCTAACCCTATGACAACTGCTTGTCTCCCTATCTCTAAATATTTGAAGGTTATGATGATTTATGCCATTTTATTTAGTGGCGTTATATTAGCGTTACTCTGTGTAGTAAAGCTACGCATTACAATAGTGTAGAAATAATGAATATTTTAACTTAAATTTGAGCCCATTACATTTGAACAGTATTTTCAAATATGAATATGTAAATATTTTAAATTAATGTTACTTCCATTTTCTTTCTAATGCGTAGGAATCTCAATTATATCAATGTCTTAAGATAATAATTATGTACATTCCTTCATAACAATTTGAGACGAAATCGAATAGCTGAAAATTAAAGATTTATTCAGCAGTAGATAAACTTGATTCACGAGTAACGAAATACGAAAGGTGTAATTTTATATTGTAAAGACGATTGTACGCTTTCACAATTAAAAGTTAAATATATCTTAAGCTATGAAAGGCTCAGGTTATAGAGTTGCGTTAATAGTTTCCGAAATAAACTCGGAATATTGCAATCATAAAATAAAATGACTATATTTCTTAATTTGCACCAACACATACAAGTACGTCTGTATTTTAAATCATTAATTATCAATTTTATTTCATCGTTCGGAAAGGTCACATTCATACTTGTATTTTTACAGGTGTGCGTGTTGCAAGAAATGTCGACTCATCTGGTGCAAAATAGATGTAGAAGTACCAAGACACCATGCAAAGATTTATCCTTGGTGTTAAAATAAATGCTGAATTGAAGATAAGATAAGCATTTGTGTCCTTTTTAAAATCCTTTATTTGACTTCGATTTTGTGTGTGACGATGAGGTGCAAATCTGCGGACGCCTAATTAACCCCCTTGCCGTCATCCAATAGAGCTGAAACTTGGCAGATAGATTCGATGTCGATGACAATGGATTCTATCAAATTTTGGAGCTGTTACTCTCACTAAAAGGTCACTTTTAAGGAATACTAATAAACAAACTTGTCGTCGTCCAATCGTGCTAAAATAGCATTTAACCGACCATTGAAAAAAATCTTTCCTGTTACCAAAATTTTTTTCATAAATAAATGATAAAATTCTTTTAATCAGAATAAATAGGTGGTATTTGGATTAGAGTGCACAAATTCATGTTCATTTTTAATAAACAAATTTTGAAACGTAGTTTTTCTCACATATTGCTGATAGAAATGTTTTTGATATTTAAAACTAGATGCAAACACCAAGCACACGCTGTTTACAGAATCGGCGCTGTGTTAACGAATATAAAAATTGTCAATGCATATAATGGATTTTTTATTAAAAACTTTATTTTTATGGTTTATATTATTTTACCCTTAAGATATTTTGGAAATTATTTATCTGAAAATAAAACTTATTTATCAAGCAATGGAACGTACAGGTAGAATATCATTCAGTTGGTTTGTGATTCGATATGGAATTAAGGATTCATAATTTCATTAGATTGGTGAAATGTCTTGGGTATTTTCTGATCAACACATTAGATGTGCATACAAATAGAAATAATAATAATAAAACCATTAAGAATGAAGAAGATAACTTTAACACTTTTTTCTTTTAAGTACTTTAAATTTTAATATATATTTTTTTCATGAAAATGACTTTGTTTACAAATGTGTGGAATCAAAAACATCTTTAAAGTTTAAATAAATTTTTTTTATGAAATATTTTTCGTATTTTAAAATAATTTGAAATATGATCGGGAAAATTTAAATTTTTCCAAGGAAAGTTTTACTAAATTTATTAGGAAGTATTACAAATACTGCTTACAAAGATTTGCAAATAGATTATGAATTCCAATAATTATTCAGCAATGAGACGAGCATTATTTTCATAAAAAATAGCTATATTGTTGATTTTATGGTACAAGAGCTACACGAAGGGTAATACTGCACTTTAGCATCGTTAGATCGAGACTATCAAAAGAGTAGACCGGCTATCAAGAGTGGGAGGAATGCTTTTTGGGAGGAAATACAATGTAAAACACTGCCTTATATTAACAAATGGGAAACATTCTAATTTATTTAGGCATGTTTCATTAAAACAATTACTAGTGTATTTCAATTTCAAAGGAGTATACTCTATTCATATCTTATGAGTTATTTATTCACACAAATCACATGTAGGTTATCAACAACTATGGCCAAACGTAGCATCTATCGGATTTCACTATTTGCAAAGGAATGATTGCTTTCTCGAATCGGGAGGGGGAAAAAAGCTCGATTTAGATATTCGTATTTATCCTCAAATTTTAAAAAAGGACTAAAAGAGCCATATAAGTAATTTCGAAGTTGGTACAATTGAAGTCCCCGAGAAAGGGATGGAAATTCAATCGAAGCAATTGAGATGCTTTTGAAGTTATCGGCACGTGCCATTTATAGCAACAACATTTGAAACATTTCTAAGAAAACTGTTGTAATATGTTAACTTTCTAATTTACAGAAAAGAATTTAGAGGGGAGGATTATTTGCATGCGTTTTAAATCAATTAAAAATAAATGTACATTATTTTATTTTATGATTATTACATATTAATATATTTACTACTATGTGTCATTTAACCCTTTGCACTCCAGGCCTTTTTCGCGCCGAGGAATCAGCAACTCGAGACATTTTAGGTTCGGCTGGTGTTTATGGATTTGCTTCATAGAAACTAAACACAGTCATTGGCCTTGCATCGAATTTCCGCATCACACCTAATGGTCCTCTCGTGGTTTGGCATCCAATCGTGTAGCGCCTAAGAGGCGCCACTGGAGTGCAAAGGGTTAAGCATTGTGAAACCAATAAAAAACAACTCGGAAATGCAAAAATTCATCGCCAAGTTGCCTGTCTAAAAAAGAAGTGAAATCCGAAATGTGCCCCACCAAATAGCATCTTACTCATATTCAACATTATTAACTTTTGCTTCCCAAGTTTTCTTGCCGACCAAACAGTATAGTGGTTAGCGTGCTAGATTCTAGACCGCGAGGTTGCGGGTTCGAGTCCCGTGTTAGGCATGGGTGCTTGTAAATATATGTTGGCTTGCCTAATGACGAATGTTTCGCGCATTATAGCGCCGACCAAACAGTATAGTGGTTAGCGTGCTAGCTTCTAGATCGCGAGGTTGCGGGTTCGAGTCCCGTGTTTTGCATGGGTGTTTGTAAATGTATGTTGGCTTGTCTAATGACGAGTGTTTCGGCGCATTATAGCCCTCGTGTTGCTGACGGCGCCAGATAACCTGAAAACAACCAACCAATCGCGCATTATAGCCCTCGTGTTGCTGATGGCACCAGATAATCTGAAAACAACCAACCAAGTTTTCTTTGTATTTTAAGAAGGCACACTAGAATTTTATTTTTCTAAAATCATTAGACTCTATCTTCCGAACTAGTGAAGTACACTGATTTTTTTGTGAGTGAATTGGAACTCAAACATGACACGTCATTAAAAAAAACTAAAGGCATAAAAGAAGTCTTAAATGTGGGTGGATGTAATTTGGTGGGGGTGTTATTGATTTCACAACACTTTGGAACTGACAGCACGGTGGGGAATTTTTTTACCACCCACATATTTTTTTTTTATTAACTTTTCATTTCTGTGAGTTTTCTTCTAAAAGATATTGAAGCTTTTGCGATATGTGCAAGCTATGTTAATATATGAACTGGGCATTTCTCTGATATACACACGGGACATTTTGGCTCTTTTTTTTTTCTATTCGCAAACAGATAAGAATTATAAAATTAAGATGAAAATAGTAGTTGTGTTTTTGTTTTATATAATATTACTTGGTGACAAAGTTATATGGAAAAATAATTATTTGAACTCAGTAAAATATGCATTTATATCGGTCGAAGCATTGGACACGTCTGTCTCGTGAGTTGGAGGCTTATCAATGCATATTTGACCTAGTTAAAACAATTATTTTCCATATAACTTTGTCACCAAGTAATATTATACAAAAAACAAATAAACAATACAAATACTAGTTTCATCGTAATTTTATAATTCTTATCTGTTTAAGAGCAGAAAAAATAGTCAAAATCATCTACGCTTACACCAGAGAACTGTTCAACTGATAATTTCCTGTTACTTATTCCATCTTGAAAAATCTCTATTAAACTAAATCTAATAAAAAAAAATCTGAATATGTATAAACTTTTGAGTTCCCCAAAAGCTGAAATCTAGTGATTCATGATATTAAAATATTTTGTTATATAAAAATAGAGAAACTATGTTACGACATGGCCAATGAGAGAAATTTATTCGAATCTGTCAATATGAGAAAACTAATCCGATTACATAAGATGTCCTCGAAAGTTGTACAAGATGTCGTTGCTTTTCCTCTTATTCTGAAAATAGATAGCTTAAAGTGAATCATTCATGATTACCAAATGCAATGAAAATTTTTTAGTCCTTCGTTTTAGATAGTTGTAAATATTTTTGTATTGAAATCCAGAAACATGCATTTCCAAAACATGGAGAAAGACATTACGACTAAAAATTAAACAGTTATCCAAAAATAATTGAGTTTTCTAAGCCAAAGCAGAAAACAAGTTTAAACAAGGTTATTTAATTAAACAGACAAAGCAATTAAATCCTTCAGATTCGAATCGAGTACGTTAACAACTTTTTCCGTGATTTTTCTTTTAAATAAACATTTGTCATAGCATCTTTCACGCTAGTATTTATAAAGGTTTCAAATCTTATTCGTAATGTTGTTACCTTATGCTAAGCTTCTGAAAGTAAAAAATCTCGTAACTGAAAGTAAAAATAGATTTTAAAAAAAAATTGCATTTAAGTGGCAATAATTATAAAAAAATGTTTCTTATTCAAATATTGAAATGTTGATTATTCAAACACCAAAGCAATATTTGATGTTTATTAACTATCTAATACTTACTAAAACATAAAATTGTTATTTTGTCATACATCAAAATGCCGATTTGTCAAAAAGTTAACAATTTATAACGACGGCTCAACATAGCAATAAACTTATCGTAAACGATTCCAAAACTACTGCTGATAATTCTCAAATAGTAAAATTTTTCCAAATTCATGTTCAAATATAACAAATCTGTTTAGTGATACAATATATTGTTATTTGAATATTATTCAAAACAAGACGTACCGAACGGGAAGCCAATACCCCAAAGTTATTTTTAGAAGGCAATAATTCGGCTATTAATCAAGCATGCATAATAGCATAATAACCACCATGTTACAAATCTACAATCCAGTTTAAAAAAAATCACTAAAGTCAGTGTCAAGGTTACAGCTCTGCATGTATACTAAGTAACCGACCTTTGTCGGTAAAAAAAAAAAAAAAAAAAAAAAAAAACGCGATGGCAATAATGAATAAGTAGAAGCGCTTTGAACATAAAAACATAAGGAAGCTTTAGATTATCTTATAAAAACGAATCCATTCTAGTTAGTGGTGGTTCTCCCTTCCAGCCACGGCATTCCGAACAGCATTCTTTCGGGCAATATACACATTGCATCTTCCCCATTCCAGTCGCTAGTTGATCTACCGCCATGACTGGATTAAACGCTTGAAGATTGGCCCATAAATAATCCGCTAATAGATTATTGAGTCGTTCGTTGACTCGCCCAAGTAGGGAGCTTGAGTTTGATTGTTTAGTTCAGTTGTATTTGTAATTGTCTGGCAAGGGAAGTTTTCATTTCCCTTTTCGTCTCACTTATATGATTTTGTAATCTTCCTTGTTTCTGATTCTACTTTGAGATATGTAATTGGTATTAAAATAAAATGCATCCCTTAAGCCATA
The DNA here is from genome assembly GCA_963978545.1 of Linyphia triangularis. Taxonomy (NCBI): domain Eukaryota; kingdom Metazoa; phylum Arthropoda; class Arachnida; order Araneae; family Linyphiidae; genus Linyphia; species Linyphia triangularis. The sequence continues at coordinate 37,312,554 of OZ021733.1, read as the reverse complement.
TTGTTAACTTTAACAAGAGTATTGGTTATATCACTTATATGGTGAAACAATGACGCAATTTTGGAAACTAGAATTTTCTGGAAATATGAAAACCAAAATTGATTTCACTATGAACTTAGTGACGCCTATGAAATTTTACTAGCGTAATATTGTTACAGTAAGTGTTAAGTTCTGCCTTTATTTTCATGGATGCAGTAAGTATTCCTTGACATAATAGAGACCTTAACCTAGTATTAACAAATTTGCAGTTGAGTCGTTGTTCCACGATATGTATGGAATGTTGTATGGACACATGTTGAGGATTACGTCACCAACACGTAAAATAAATGAGGTTTTGTCCTCAGACGCAATAAAGCATGGATTCGCAGTTGTGTTATATTTAAGTTACCTTTATTTGATAAATTAATATATTAATTAGATCAAACTTTAGTGATCAATACTAAACAACTTTTTAATGATTGATTAAAAAAATTTTAAATTCAGTTCACAACATTTTGACGTTTGTTTAGAAAACATTTTGTCATAAAATAAATCAAAATAACAGATAAAAAAAAAATCAATATGTGCGCTTGAGTAATGGAAATGAGATTATAAAATATGTTGTTTATTCAAATATTGAAATGATGTTAATTCAAACATCAAAACAATATTTATGTTTAATAATTATCTAATACTAAATCAAATATCAAATTGTTTTTGTTATACATCAAAATACCAATTTGCAAAAAAGTTAACAATTTATATCGATGCCTCAACAGTTCCTTAACTTTTCAATAAACTTATCGTAAATAATTTCAGGACCACTGCTGATAATTCTTAAAGAGTAAATTTTTTCCAAATTCATATTCAAATATAATAATTCTATTTAGTGATACAATAGATTGTTGTTTGATTCTTTTAAACCGATGTTACTTTAGAAAGTTGTCTTATAACAGTATATTGATTACATTAGGAGGCTATATTTCATTGTCAAAGTCTTATTTTCATTAGTGATAACAGTTTACGGGTGAATAATAACGGGTGACTCGCACACTACGTAAATTTACTCCCTACTAGAAGAAAATAAACTAAGAAATTACGAGATATATGCTGTCACAAAAATTTTTATGAATGGGTCAGCGCCTGCCTAGATAGAAAGAAGAAAGCGTCATTTTCCATCAAAATATTCAAAAACCAATAAATAGCGTCAAGAAAAAATCAGAAGTTGCCAAATACTAGTAAAAATTCAACAATATCTGGACTTAGGACACTTCTTTTTGGGAGAGCGTTGACCCTTTAATAACAATTTTTAAATGTAAGTGAATTTATTATGACATAAATTATAGATTTTTAATACAATCTGAATTTTTTTTCACAAGCTCGAAAATTAGGCTTTTTATCATGTTTTGAGCATTTTAAACTGAAAATGACTCCTTCCCTTTTCTTCTAGGAGGGCGTTGACACTTATATGACAATTTTTGATTGTTAGTGATATTATATGGAATTTTAATGTAATCTGAACTTATTTTTCACAAGTTTGAAAAAATTATTTTTTAATCACATTTGGCCATTTTAACCGAAAATGACCCCCTTCCTTTTAGGACGGCATTAATCCTTTCGTAACAATTTTTAAATGTTAGTGACATCATAATGACACTTGGCTTGTCTAATGACGAATGTTTCGGTGCATTATAGCCCTCGTGTTGCTGACGGCGCCAGATAATCTGAAAACAACCAACTAACCAAAAGTTTAAGCAATTCACAATATTAAAGGAACAAGATAAGTCATTTAGTCACATCGTTAGGTTACCACAAAAAGATATAATTGAAGAGCTGAGTAGATGATCACGTTACGTGAATGCACTTTAAAATATACAAAACATGTTCATCCTCTAAGTTCTTCATTTATCATTTTAAGGAATGACCTTTTTCAAATTCGTTGTCATTCTCAATGAAGTGCATAACAACTTCCCCTCGCTATTAAAAATGATTCGAGATGCTACGATCTAATAATGAGATAAAAACAGTATTACGACATCTTAGCTTACAAAAAAATCAAAAGGAAGCAGACACGTGGTAGACAGATAAACAATATTAAAATTGGATCCTTTATGTGCAAAGCCAGAGGATAGATTCCAAAGCTGAGTGTGAAAAAGAAATATAGGAAGTTTCGCCGTAAAGTGTAGCTTTCTATAGAAGTGCTGGACCGGATATTAGGGTACCCATTCGTCATTTCCTGCTTGGGCTTGACAGGCGGCCATCCTAACTTCCGATTTGCCCAGGAACCAAAAGGAAATCAGATCTACTCTTTTCGCTACTTTCTATTTTGATTTGCTGTTAAAAATATTTTAAGGAACACGAGTCGAATTCTCCACATTCCGATAATTTTAAGGGATCTGTCTACTTTAGATGCTTGAAAAAAACGCTATTATTATTATTATTTTAAGAATACTGTTATGTTGATTGATATAAAACTAGTTAGGCTTAACAAACACATTCGTAAATTACAAAAAAAAAAAAAAAAAAAAAAAAAAAGGATTTTAACAACTTTCTTAGAGTGAAAATGCAAGATAAACAGGAATCCTCAAAAAGTTGCTCTGTTGAAAACATTTCAGAAACTACTGAATCGGTCCTTATGAAATTTTAACCACATATTCTGTACACTTATCGCTATATCCCGTACCTGAAATATTGCAAAATTTTACTTTTTTTTTCCCCCCACCTGGGCCGTTGTTTAGATTTTTTGAACAGAGCACACCTACCTACTTTTTGAGGACTCATGTTTACCTGGTGCCGACTAAATGGTATAGTGGTTAGCGTGCTAGCTTCTAGACCGCGAGGTTGCGGGTTCGAGTCCCGTGTTAGGCATGGGTGTTTGTAAATGTATGTTGGCTTGTCTAATGACGAATGTTTCGGTGCATTATAGCCATCGTGTTGCTGACGGCGCCAGATAATCTGAAATCAACCAACCAACCAACCTGTTTACCTGGCATTTTCACACAAAAAAGTGGTTCAAATCATTTTTTTGTATTTTTTTTGTAATTTAGGAATGTTTTTGTTAAGCCTTACAATTTTTATATCAATAAAACATCACAGCATTCTTAAAAAAAAAAAAGAAAGAAAAAAAAGCGTTTTTTTCATGCATCCAAAGTAGACAGAGCCCTTAAATGCCAAGTTGTGGATAAAGAATCAATGTTTAGAGTAGAAATTGAAGTTTGGTTCCCGAACGACTATAAAGATAAAAGATGTCACATCGATTATCTGGTATTTATTGTTTCGAATACGATATTCAACATTAAAAAAACAAAAACTTTTTTTTATTTTGATTTTAATATGCATTGCTTTATGGTAAGACAATTCAATTATCAAAGACTTTAAGGTAAAACAATTTAATTAACCTGAAAATATATTCATGCGTAGAATTGAGAACATAAGCTAATCAACCTCCTCGCCTAATCCAGATGCTCTATGAACAATGCTATGGAAGCTCAATTTTGAAATTGAAAGCACAAAATGCATTGCAGATGAAATTCGTAACACATCATTAGCATGACATATTTTAATAATTTCTATTGAATAAATTGGGTCTTTCTCAATATTTGCGCAAAATAGTTCAGTTTTATTTTTGACTATGCACGATTACTGCTAATATTTATAATGTCTTAAATCGAATAATACGTTATTTCCAAACAGTATTTTTAGTAAAGTAATTATTTATATTCTTTCCTCGCTATCGTTTTTAATGCAATTGTGCTAAACCAGGTAGAACTAGCTCTATGAGATTTTCTCTCACACTATAAAATATTTCGATAACAATAGAATATTTTAATCTAGTTCTTAAATATTTAGATTTTCTTTTACAAATCATTGATCTCAAGTTGGCACAAATTATCTCATATGTGATTTCTCGTTGGGCCATATAATTAAGCGAGTTCTCTTGAATTAAACTAAAACATAGGGAAATTTTCTAGTGTACAGGGGACAATTTGGCTCTTTTTTTACTCGTAAACAATTTAGAATTATAAAATTAACATGAATCTAGTAGTTATGTTTTTTTATATATATAAAATTACTTGGTGACAAAGTTATAAGGAAAAATAATTATTTTAACTAGGTCAAATATACATTTATAAATCACCGAAGCACGGGATACGGACGTGTCCCGTGCGCCGTTACATATAAATGCATATTTCTCAACGTAAAAGTAATTACTTTTCCATATATGTCGCATGGTTCCATGCCACCAAGTAATATTGTATAAACCGATTAAAAAAGATAAAATAAATACTTAACTCTTAGATTTATCTTAATTTTATAGTTCTAATTTGTTTACTAGTAGAAAAAAAAGTTTCAAAATATTCCGTACGTACACCACATAATTGCCCATTAATGGTTTTACTCAAGGGGAAAAACGGTAAGTAATAATTACATGAAGCAAACAGAAAGTTTCTATCTGTTCTCTCCAATACCTAAAGTTTACAGCTATCTGAAAAGATGTGTTTTGGAAGTTTAAATATTTTTACGTAGACCCCAGCTTTAGTAAAAAAAAAATATCTCCTCCCCATTTCTCCCATCTCTTTAAACACAATATCCTCTGAGCTCCACATAACTGCACAACAAAAAACACGTGTCCAGAGCTTTTACAGCTGGTCAAAGAATTCAGTTCCTGATTGGACATTTGTACGAACGTTACCGTGTGTGAGGATCTACGTAGAACGTACGTTGAACAGGTGCGTAAATCAAACATTTCCGCATTTACCTGTGCACATCCCAATCATACCAAAGCTTGATTGCAAGTTTAAATTAGACCATAGAACAAAAGATTCTCATTAATGTCTTCTGCAAGACGTTCTTTTTAGCTTCATTATACAATCTGTGTTGAAAGTTTGTAAGGAAACAAGAATATTTAATAGAAGTGAGGATTTGATTCAAGTTTAGAAAATATCTTCAAAAATATATCCTAAGAACGAGCCTACTTTTGAAAATATCCATCCACTTATACACGCTATATTTTTATTCATGTTTTTGTTTATAAAGTTACATTTTTAATTTCTAACCCCAGATTTATAGTGCCCTACTTCAATTTTTACAATTTTCGTGTTATAATAGAGGTATCATGTGTTGTGTGCATTTCTACAAGATGCTTTACTACATTATCATACATGTTCCTACTATAAGTCTACAACAATATCATATACAAGTTTTTTAACGTATATACTCGTTCTAAAGAGTCGTAATATCATTGGATAAATACCAGTTTTATAACTTGATCAGTTTTCTTGGTAAAAATAGAAAAAAATAGGACAAGTTCACTTTACCTTAGGGATCCATTTTTTATCTAAAATATATTTGATAAAAATGTGCTTTTCTTTTAATACAATTAAATGTTCTCTAAGCTAAGTAAACATCTTTTTTATAATTAAGACACAGAAAATAATATGATTCAAATCAATAGGTAGCAAATATGGAAATCCCTCAATAGGCAAATTACTACAAGATTAGCGAAGTATTTATAAGTTAAAATGTATGACGTTTGAAATCGTTAAAATTTTCCTTAAACGTATAAGCGGTTTTGTTGATGGTTACTCAGGGCGTGAAGGAACATCAAGGAAAGTAAATTATTGTAAAATAAGACTCACACTACTCACTAATAGTATCGTATTAACTCATATGTATATAAATGGCTTTTGCGGATGACCTTTCACGATGTTTACGAAGATCAGATTAGTGGCTCGTATACATCAAATCAATACTTACGATAATGCGGACATTACCCTTCATAAACTGCAAAGCACGAATATTATATGGTTGGTATGATTTAGATAATATAGTACTCAGCCCAATTACCGATTGCAATGTCAATATGTTAGACTTCACTTGACTTTCAACGCCTGATCAAACAAACTAATAATGAAATAAGGAGCGGAAACTGATTCATGGAATTGAACTAATTAGTTTATTTGAGATACTTTCGTAATATCCTACATGGTTGTTAACAATTTACTGACTCCGCTATGAAAATATATTGTCCTTCCACGTCGCATGTTTTATTTTGGTATAATTGGAATGCGATATTATGCAACAAATGAGCCAATCCTTAAAAGAATATTTGAACGTTTTTTAACGTATACATACAAGGGTTTTTAACGTATATATTCGTTTTAAACAGTTGAAATATCATAGGATAAAATTTTTTTTTTTTTGCAATTTCTCTTCTAAAATTAGGAAAAATGGGACAAGTGCACTTTACCTAGGGATCTATTTTTTTAGTTAAAAAATGTGATTTTCTTTTAATGCAGTTAAATGTTCTCCTTAGCTAAGTATACATTACAAATTTTTCACAATTAATGAGTGGAAACTAATTCAGGGAAATTAACCAATTAGTTTATTTGAGATACTTTTGGAATATCTTACATGTTTGTTAATAATTTAATGGCCCCACTATGAAGATGTAATATGCTTCTACGCCGCATGCTTTATTTTGGTATAATTGGACTGTGATATTATGCAACAAATGAGCCAACGTTTAAAAGTATATTTGAGGAGCTTTAGGTTGAAAATTGGCCAGGTCCGTTTTAGTAAACTGTTTAAAAAGAGAAACATTTTGCTCCCATACTTAAACTGGTGGTTCTTGTTTTAAAATATTGTTACACGTAGCAATAGAATTCATATCTTCGGAGAAATGATGAGTTTGAATTGACTTCTTCAGTAGAACATCTTTGAATTGCATGAAACAAAAAGCACACTGTTTTACTAGAAAAGTTAATACTAGAGAATTTTTTTTTTTATTCATAGGTTAAGCCAAGTATCATGGTATGAATATAAGGAGATGCCATGCAAAAGCATGCAAGTCCGTTCTAAAAAAACTTTGGGGAAAACGCAAGAAACTTATATTTAATTTATTTTACATCTTACACCAGTAAAAATGCATTATTAATTTTCATTTTGCATTTAACATCAATATTTGAAGGTAGTATTTGATAGTAATATATTTGGTATTTAGTTATTTTGCATTAGAATATGGACATGTTTCTTTTAGTTTTGACTGAGTGGATATATCTTTGTTTTTATAGGAACTATGTTGTGATCTGTTTTCTTTTACCGGGTTTCATTGCCTTCTACATTGATCTAAAATTGTCTTCTATACTTGTCAAACCGTCTTCATTCATTTTCCATTCCATTATAATACTGAAATACACTGTATATTTTAATGGGAACTAATAAACAACACTTAAACATCAAAATTTATGTTCCAATAGAACAAAAAAAAATTACACAACACAAACAAAACCATATGTTGAATTCTGAAATTCATATCAATCAATCGCAGCTCATCATTGGCTGCAAAGGATATGTTGTATTCTGCTGGGAACAAGTTTTTTTTTTTGCACAGAATGAAAAATTTTACAGTTCAAAAAGTGTTGAATTTGTATTTTTTTATGAAATTGACTATAACAGTAGATAGAAATGGGCTGTAAAAAAATATCGATTCATAACTCAATTTTAAGTTTTTGTGGATTTGTTTGCCTTGCATAGCACCTTCTCATTTATAGTATATTCATTAAATCATTTTTTATAGACTTTTTTTTTGGTAGTTTGGTTATTGTGTTTATCGCGGTCAAATGAAGAACAAAAATTTAAATTCCGTAATGTATAAGTCGAAAATTTGAGAGCACTTAACTTAATGATTTGTTAAATTTAAAACATATTTTGATTATTGTCCACTTATTCAAGCACTTAACATTTAAAAACAATGATCCTATTTCGTATTCTGCATAATTAGTGTGCTAAACAAAAATAACAGTAATTTAATGACATTGAAAACAATTTAAATTGACAACCAAAAGATGCATATGTAAAACCAACAACCTCTGTTTTTTTCGAAGTCCTTTACTTAAGAAGATTTACTATATAGAGTTTATGCTTGAAAAAACTAAATGGCAGACTGAATATATGAAATTTAAGCTTGAAATACTAGGAGTAACAACAGATTTTCTTGAAATAACTGCAAATAATTAATGTTTCGTGAAGAGAGAAATAAACTAGAAGTCTAAAACAAATACACAGTTAGTCATTTGTATACGTATTACCTGTTAACTACCATCCTATGTTTATATATAAGAAAAAGTGTCAATATATTTGATTTCAGTAGTTGATTTCAGCTTCTTCGCGCACTTTTTGTGCTTTGCTTTCATTGTGAATCTGAGCTGACATAGAAAATGTCGCTTTACAATTTTTATTTTCATTTTTTTAAACCTCAAATGTACCTTGAAGTTTTCTCATTTATTTTCTAAATAACCGATAAGTGGAATTCACAAAGCAAAATTAGATGAGACAAGTAAATAACTAACTAAAAGTTTGTGAATTTCTGGTGGGTGCTACCAAATAAATTGTCTCAAAGCGTGTTCTTCACTGAATGCTGAAAACTGTAGGCATACTGTAATATGAAATTAACTAAGTTCAATGTCTTTTCTTGAAGATCCCTATGTGATTTCACAGTTGTATTTGCAATATTGAGTTAGGAATATATTTCCTAATATTAAGAGGGGGAATGGATAACTTTTTAAATTACTTTCTTTGTTTCAGTTTTCAGCATATTCTTGCATGTTATTAAGAAACAAGTGGCATTGCAAAAGTAAATGTCACTAAAACATCGCTTATACAAACGTGTTATTATGGTACTTCAGGAACTGATACAAAGTTTGTACAATTTTATTGAGATTTAATGATTACAATTTTCAACAACAAAATATAAAAAAATCCGGCCAATTTGGAGTTTCAAAAAATAGCAATAAGTTGACAAGTTTGGCAAAAAAAACTTTTGACCGTATATCAAAGCTCTAGTCCAATATCTCTATTTGCAATCAAGATGCAAAGTTTCTACTTAAAAATTACATAATATTTTGAGCTTATCGTTAAAGTGTTTAACATAACGCCTAAATAAATGTTTGAACAACAAAACGACCTCCCCCCCCACCCCCCTCTTAACTCCAAACCCATGTAGCACAGCGATATTGGACAATATTGGAAACAGGGGTTTTGGCAACATTGGCCAGTCCATGCTGAATCTCGAGTATCGTTCCAAAATAAACAATTTTTAAAAAAATAAACATGTCAAGACCATCACAAAATATATTTTTTACTCTTCCGTCCTTCCTTATAATATATTTCAATTTTAAAACTCGACATCAACATTTCAAAACTTCCAGTATATTTTACCTAGCACTGGGCGAGATTGGCTGAGATCCGTAGCAATCTATATGATCTATGACCAGTCTATAACGATCCACATTAGGATTGGCAAGTGTCGAGCGATATTGGCCAGCGAATATGCGCTACTGGGGAAGTTAAAAGGCTGAATAGTTTAATTTTTAAAGAACATTATTTTGGATGAAGAAGATATCTTGCGAAAGAGGCAATAAATATCTATCAATTTAATATTAGTCTCCATAAGTGGAAAAATGTTTAATCTTATCTGTAGAAAGGAAAATCTCTATGGGGAGTTTTTTTTTATGGTGAACTGCCTCATATTTACGCGCCGTGTGGTAGAATTCCTGATTTTTTTTTTTTACTTCATCTAAAGCGTTGTTTTTATACAATTCAAGTATCACAGAAATCCAGAAGAACTTTCCACATATTTGACCACTATTTATTTTATAAAACCAATCAATTCTTGCGCCATTTCCGCATTCAATCCCTTATTATCTCAGTCCCTTAAAATAGATCGGAACTCCTTTACGCTCGAGGGACATTTGTAATTGGAAATTAAGGCTCCATTAAAAAAGAAATCCTCGAAACTTTCTATAAAAACACGCAACTTCTTGTGGGACGCAAAATTCCATTGACTAGCGGGACATTTGTAAATGGTGGGAGGGGGTTGGCACCCCCGACACTAGACATCTATTTTTAGAAACAAGGGAGCAAGCGGGGAAGATTCGGAAACACCCACGGTTTCTCCCTGCTGATTTCTGACGTCACACTAGTCAAAGTGTGACGTCACTAAGTCCCGTGATCAAATCAACCCCTAACGATTTTTTTCTGTGCACGTTTCCCGCCCCTTCAATTTAGCGTGTTAATAATTCAGACGCCAACGCAGGGCCTCTTGTAAAGTAGGAAAATCTTCGTACAATTGGGCTACTTGTGTTTTGCAGTGTAGTAGTTAAGAAATACATTTGGATATCAGACCTACTGTCTTCTCCTGGTAGTCATTTTTTTTTTACCGTATTAGTTTTACTTTTGAACTAAAGAAGAGTTTTATAACTTTAGTTATTAAATTTTACACTTCCATTTATGGTAAAACTAACTTAATTAAGTTGAGACTATATTATTGCGTGGAAGTAAGAACAAAAACTGCAATACGCCCATCTGATGTCTGTGTGGTTAGCGCTTTGGTTTTGCATGCCAAAGATGGCGGGATCAAATCCTGGGTTAAGCATGGATTTGCGTAGTGGTTCGGGATCCAGACTAATCAGGTTGGTTGGTTGTTTTCAGATAATCTGGCACCTTCAGCAATACGCGGGCTATAATGCGGCGAAATATTTGTCATTTGACAAGCCAAAATAGATTTACAAACACCCACGCCTTACACGGGACTCGAACCCGCAACCTCGCGATCTAGAAGCTAGCACGCTAACCACTATACCGTTTGGTCGGCCCAGGCTAATCAGGAGTTCCTCGTCTGATTAGACTTTACTGTGCAAGAATAGGTAGCTGAGTGTCGAAACCACCTAACCAAATTGCAGTACAGGTGCGTCGGTAGAGTATCAGTTGGGGTTCGATTCCGGGAACTCTTGCATGTTAAGCAATTACTTTGCTCTTAAAATAAATTGGTTGAAAATTTACATTTTAGATAGGTTACATATACAAAGGATGTGGGATTTAAGTACCTCTATATTTTTTACAAGATGTTAGGTAATTAATAGATTACATCGCTTTTGGCATCATGCAGTTTTTCTGGGAATGGCATAATTTTAGTACCAACTTTTTATCCAAAATTAGGAGGGGATTAAAGAGAGGAATTGAGAGAAAAGAGTCAAAACTTTCAAGTTTTAATTGCCTTTTCTGCAAAATAGCGAATTTCACTTTATAACAGATTCTTCAAAACGAAAGAAAGTTGACCAATGAAAGCATGAAAAACTACTAAGTAGATTGGTTGGTTTGCACTCTCAACGACCTATATTTTACTTAAAAACGGCTAATTAGGGTGGGAACAACAGCTTAACGTTGATTCTGAGCCACATCAAGCATCCATACCTGACCCATGAGGCAAGGCTATAGCACTCACCACATAGCTATCAGGCGAGCAAATACTAGTTAGAAATTGGATATGAAAACTTGGAATTTCAAACCTTTTGTTCTGAAATTTGCTATAGGTCAGTGAGCTTATTATCTTTCAAATGATAATACAACTTCATAAAAATTGGATAATTGAAAATATATATATATATTTTTTTGGGTTAAAAATGTTGTACCACATTTTCATATTTATTAATATAAAAATATCAATTTTATTGAAAAACCAAACACAGCATACTCATGTTATTCTATTTTATCCTACAATTATTTGCATGATTTATTTTATTCGTGAGGACAAATTTAAATAATATCTATAGATAGATAATAGACAAACACATTTATGATTCTCATGATAACACATTTAATCATACCTTCATTTAATCCCATCTGATAGTTAAAGAAACACCATTTATCTAATGCGAAACGCCGATCAAACGTTATAGTGGTTAGCGTGCTAGCTTCTAGACCGCGAGGTTGCGGGTTCGAGTCCCGTGTAAGGCAGGGGTGCTTGTAAATGTATGATGGCTTGTCAAATGACGAATGTTTCGGCGCATTATAGCCCTCGTGTTGCTGACGGTGCCAGATAATCTAAAAATAACCAACCAACCTATTGCGAAACAAAAACTAATCTAGCGAAAATTTTGAATCGAAACTTGCGAAATCTAACCGCAGCATTAAAATGTATTAGGAAACAAAGATATTTACTGCAAAGAATAATCGAAGAATGAGAATCGATTAACCTGTAGTTTTTCCCATGAAAAGTAATTCAATTTAGTTATAAGCAATAGCTGTTGTTAAAAACCGTGAATGACTCTTTTAAATTGACTGCAAATTCCAGACATTTAAATGCATTTGCAAAACTAACATTTGTTTGACATTGTTTAAGAGAATATAAATTCATAATAGACTATTTCTTAAAGTATAATTAAATGCATTGAACTATGATATAGGTCGATTTTATTTTATGCTTGAGAATAAATTAATAGATTTGCCTTTCTTGCTAATTGGATGATGGCTTATTTATCAGTAATTATTTTTACGAAGAAATTATTTAAAAAAGTGTCTAGTAATAAGAATAAAAACTTGTTTTGCCAGAAAGTTTTCAAAACATATTTAATAATGAAAAAATTAATAAAAATCCGGAAGTTCATAAAAATTAATAAAAAGCAAGGAGTTCGTAAAAATTAATAAAAAACTGAAAATTTATAAAAAAACAGGTGGCTGAGCATCCAATCAACCAAACTGCAGTACAGGTGCGTCTTTAGAGCATCAGGCGGGGTTCGATCCCGGTATCTTTCGCATGTTAGGCGATTATTCTGCCATTAAAATACATTGTTTGAAAATTGGTGTTTGGGATATGCTACATATAAAAAGTGTGCGATTTATTTATCTTGATCACTTTACAAGATGTTCGATAATTAATAGATTGTATCGTTTTTGTTGCATCGTGCAGTTTACTTGGGAATGTCGTGATTTTAAAGTAGTACATGTCATGAGGCATCACTGGTTACATAAGAATTAAATCGTCTAAACAATTCGAATGTTTCTAAGTATTATTTCTGGATGAAAAAACAAAGAGAGTAGTCACAAAATAAACAATTCGTCTTTAAAGTAAACAATTCGTCTTTCTTCCCTTTAGCAAGTCATATATAAATCGTAAAGTTAATGAATTTGGATTAAAACTGCACTGATTCAGGAAACGCTGTTAGAAGTTCACGCTCTCACATGTAAACAACGAAAAGTACTTAATAAACCTCTAGTTCAGAGGTTTTTGAACTTTTCTTTACCACGGATAAATAAGTTTAGATTGTTAACAAATCCCGGAACTCCAATCTTAGCATGTCTTTCACCCATTTTACAATAAAAAAAAGTTGGAGAATCTGTCTTAATATCATTTATTAAAATATGTTTTACCAAAATACTCAATACCAAACCTATTATATTCTAAATTTGGTTGGTTGGTTGTATTCAGATTATCTGGCGCCGTCAGCAACACGAGGGCTATAATGCGCCGAAACTTTCGTCATTAGACAAGCCAACATACATTTACAAACACCCATGCCTAACACGGGACTCGAACCCGCAACCTCGCGGTCTAGAAGCTAGCACGCTAACCACTATACCGTTTGGTCGGCTATATTCTAAATTTAAAAATTATTGTTAACTTTTAAAATAAAATAAAAACCATAGGGAATAATTAAAGGGGGGAAAAAAAAACCGATTCACGCTAAAAACTTCTTTAACGTATTCCATATAAATAAAAATGCAGGGTAGACATGATTGCATTGCATTTTTTTAGAGACACATAAAACTTTCATTAACGATATCTTCAGAAAATTTGGTGTATAGATATTGTTTGGGTATTAGTCTCTAACTGTAACTTCTGAATATCTAATAAGCGTTTTGTGATCTGTAAGCAGATGAAACTAATTGAATTGCCACCATACTTTCCCTTTCTAATGTTGTGTAATAGATTGCACTTAGTTACCAACTGACGCCAACCATATTAGAAGACAACATACACTGAGCTCAATGAATAGCCTACAACAATGGGTGAATCTGTTCCTACAGTGTATTCAGTGAGCTCAGGGTATGTTATTCTCTAGAATAGTTTGGGGAGAGTTGCTAATATAGATCTTTGTAGTGATTATTAAGGCTACTCTGGCTTCAAGTCAGTAACCAAAGAATGAGCTATACAGAAGTTACAGTTAGATATCAGGTTGGTTCGTTTGTACGCTCAACGGTCTATTTTTATGCACAATGACGGCTAATCACGCTGGGACCTAGAAAGGGGATCCAGGACTCAAATTTTTTCAAATTCTCAAGAAAAGTTTTATGATTGTAAAAATAATGCAAATATTTTCAAACAAAATGGCATAAAAATTTTGTTTCTATCTTTAGTAGAACTTGAAATATTTAAATTTTTGTTACATGACAACTGTATCTCAGACATGCTATCTTAAAACTTTGAAATTGTTTTTCTCTCTGATGGCTTTTGTCCTTTTTTGGAGTTTAAATTGATATAACTTTAAAATTACTTGATATAAATCTATGAAACTTTCCACAATCATTTTTCATATATATTTCTTTAATTTGTCTTCATGAATTATGTTTTTTTTTTTAAATTTAACTTTTTAAAAAAGAGCTTTTGGAGCTTAGCATACTATGGATTTTATACAGTTTTTGCACAAAATATATTTTTTTTAATTTTTTCTAATTACTTTATTGAAAAATCATGATGATAATTTTTTTAATGAATTATAAGAAGTAGTTTTATGCAAAAATGAATTGATTTTTAAAAAATTTTTTTTAGATATATCAAATTTAGGAAATATCAAAATTTTGAAGTTTTTTAATTTAAAAAAAATAATATATTTTTAAAATTTCAAATAGTTTTTAAAGTTTTAAAGCATTATCCATTACTGCATAAAAAAATTCAGAAAATTCTAAAAATAAAGATTTTAGAATTTTGAGTCCCAGACCCCCTTAACGAGGATTCCAAACCACAACGAACATCCAGGCCTAACACGGGATTCGGACCCAGAACCACTGGCATAAAAGCCACAAAAAAACCTGCACAGCCATCAGGTGGGCGTTAGAAATCAGTGATTTAGAGAGTGGGAGAATTATATCTGAAAAATAAACATCAGTTCCAATTTTGACACCAGGTGGAAATATGACACTTTAAGAACGTATTTGGAAGTTAATTTTACAGGTTGAATCTAATCGGAAAAGTTTTGTATGAAGTTTTACACCAAAAAGAAAATACGAAAAGTTTGAAGTATCTGTCATATCTCTTCGAAAGGTCAATTGCAAAAATATGAATTATTTTAATATTTTATTTTTATATGGTTTTTTTAAATGGTCCAGATTGCCATAAACGGTATCAGTTTACCATAGTCACTATACTTATGCAAAGTGAAAAGCAAAAATTAAATAAAAATCTCCTTAACCATATTAAAATAAGATGTCCCTTTTTTCCCATTTGACCAAATACTAAATGTAAGTATAAAACTCAAGATGAAACAATCCGGTGCTATTAGCCGAATTATATCTGATCTCTTACAATATCTTTTTTAATAGCCATCGTTGTTTTATGTATTCTTTAAGTGTTTAAAAAGTACTAAAGAACACATACCCATGACCTAGAAAAATAAAGCGAAAAATGTTTTAAAAAAAGAAAAAAATAGATTGGCTTTCACGACGCAATCGTAACTTCAGCAACTGCCGGCAAACGTAAACAGATAGTTTGATAGTAGTCGTCCAAGATAAAGACGCTAGACAGAATTAGATGAAAGATGTAAAGCGCAGTCAAGACTAATGCGTAACACAAGGATTACAAGGAAGCAACAAAAGGATTACAAGCTCAAAAGGCTTAATTAAAAGTCACAAAATGACTAAAATAAGCTCACCGTGTTTAAATGAGAAAGTTGGTTTTTGCTCTATGATCGGGATCAGTTCCTAAACAACAGATTAGGCAGTTACCATGAAATCTAACCTTTTAACGCTGTTATGATTATAGAAGATGAATATTGGTATATATGGAGGTGCCATTCAAAAGCAAACACATCGACAAGAATTAAAAATTGAGTTATGAATCGATCATTTGTTTTCAGCCACATTCCTACTTATCGTTTTCATTAAAAAAATACACATTCAGTGCTTTTTAAACTTTGAAAATCGTCGTTCCGTACAAAAAAGAATATTTTCTTTCATAAATCCTAAGCAAAAAAAACAAAATATCCATTGCAGCCAATGAAGAGCTACGATTAAGTCACGTGATTCTCGCACTCATCCCATGTTTTTTTTTTTTTTTTTTTTTAGAACATAAATGTTTATGTTAAAGTGTAGTTTATCAGTTCACACTTAATTATACAGTGTATTTCAGTTTTATAATCGAGTGAAAAATAAATGAAGATGGTTTGATAACTGTGAAAGACAATTTTATAATGTTAGAAGGCAATGTGGTCAGGCAGAAGAAAACATATCCCAACACAGTTCATACAAAAACTAGAGGTGTGGAACATCGCACAGCTTTCAATTACACTATAATATCGGTCATTGCATTAAAAGTTATGGCGTTATTAACTGTTTTTATATTTTCACTCATTTAAATAAAAATGGCTAGTCTGGCGACATTTATGGCAATAATTTCTACATGTGTTAAAAAAAAACAAGATGGTAAAATTGGCGTTGTTATTCGATCGACATTACATTGTCCTTTCTTGTGCGTGAAAGAGATAAAAATTAATCGTTGATGGGCAATGCTCATGTAACTAAATACTATCTATATTCTTATCAAAAACTACCTTCAAATATTGTTATTACATACACAATAATAAATTTTTACTGGTGTAAGGTGTAAAATAAAATTAATAACGTGTTTTTTTTGGCGTTTTCGCAACCATTTTTTCGAATGAACTTCTTTGCTTTTGTATGGCACACCTTTATCCAACTAACTTAGTTACAATATACGTTTACCATGAAAATGCTTCTCCTTTTAGATTTATTAGTGAAAGGTCCCAAAATAATTGTTTTTGTAACAGCTAATTTGTCCGATTCTAAATTCTAATGTGTGTATTTTGGAATTTAAGGAAAATATTCAATAGTAAATTTTTCTCAGTAATATGAAAAATAAATGCAGACTGTGCAAAAAGCTTTGCCCATTTATTAATTTTTTTACGAAATAAGGTTGGTAGATAGAAATGTAAAATGTTTATAATCACAGACTTATTAGTAAAGCCTAATTCTGTAATTTGTAACAAAAATAAATCTCAAAATATAATTCTGTACATGGTTAGAAGTTCTGTTTGGAATTTTTTTAATGTCAGAACAGCTAATTTTGTAAATTTTATAATTTTCTTAGCTATCGATGGCCTATTTGGTTAGTTGCATTAGGGATTATTTGAGGGCTATAGAGCATTGGAAAATCCAATGATTTAATGATTAAGTACTGTGTGAAATTTATCATGCCTTAAGGGAGGTATTTGATTGGGAAGCTACCTTCCATTAGTGTCTGGAATGAGAGAAAAACTGAAAACTCCCACCAGGAAACGTGCGATACAAGGCTATAATCGGAAGAGTGGTAAGAGAATTAATGGCAGGACATCTTGCACACTAACAGCCCATTTTGTGACCCGAATTTTAATGTAATTTGAGTGAGTTATGATGCTATGGTTCAATAGAAAACGAAGACAAAATTTGCAATCAAAAATTTAAGGCAAAATTTGCAATAAAAGAAAATTTGGACTTGGGCTCGTTTTGCTGTGAGGTACAAAATGTTTCTTAGCCCGTTTCTAAAAACTGATTCTTCTTAATATTGATTATATTTCTTTAAGTTTTATTTTCTTTCGGTAAACTGATTGAAAACTCACTTTTTCAGTAACAAAGGCTGATAGCTCAGTTTTCCCCACTAAATAACTTATAGATTTGAAGCCCGCTCAGTAATCCAAATCTTGTACCAACGTTGTTCCCTTCCCTGCCAAGTGTAGCCCTCTTGTCTACCTTTTGTGTTGGTTGTTTTCAGATTATCTGGCGCCGTCAGCAACTCGAGGGCTATAATGCGCCGAAACATTCGTCATTTGACAAGCCAACATACATTTACAAACACCCATGCCTTACACGGGACTCGAACCCACAACCTCGCGGTCTAGAAGCTAGCACGCTAACCACTATACCGTTTGGTCGGCCTACCTTTTGTGTCAAAAAAACATCCTATAAAACCAACCTTTAAACAAACAAATTTGCCTCACGAAACAATGTATGAAATCTAATTTTTGAAATCAATACTTCCCTAAAGCCTACACATCAACTAGATCTCCAGGGCTTATTTCGGCACCTGTACTCATTGATACAACCTTAACCACTTCGTCTTATGTTTCACTTTGCAAAAGTGATTTGCATTTCAATGTACCAGGTGCAAAGAAGCACTTTCACCTAAAAGGGTTCGGACTCAGTCTGACCTCATACAATCAAGGCCTTTCTGTCTGTGTCAGTCGTTTACTTTCAGCGCCTAAGGGAACCAACTATACAAGAAAGAATAGATAGTTAATAATAGTTGGAATAATTTATACGTTTTTCCTTTCTTTTTATTTGAACGGGTGTACTTCGGATGTTATGATGTTGTTGGGAAGCAATGGTCAATTTCTATGCAATTAGTACACGGAAGAACTTCGAAAATATGCTATTAATTGCCTAGATACTGCTTTGTTTTTTATTTGTAATTTTAAGGGAAGTTGGAGGATAGTCCAATGAAGTTGGTTACAGCTTATCAGTTGGTGATTTGAAGATCCAATAAATTAGCACGTTAACGCTCTTTTGTGTTCTGACTACAGGTTTTTAGAAGGTAGTTATTAAAGCGCGTCTTTTTGTAATGCATTGTAATTTTGAATTTGTGATATAAAAATAAGATTTTATTGGTGAAACAAAACGGAAGCTAAAGTTTTTTTTCTTAGAAATACATTGATGCATTTCTTATAATTACATTTATGACCTTAAGAAGTAGTATGCAGTAATTAGCTTTCTGTATATTTTTGTTTATTCCCAGTGAACTCGCTTACATCATTGACTTATGTGATCTCACTTATCAACCTTTTGTAGGTAAAAATGATCTCATATCTGTGTTTGAAAAGAAAGCGAAATATTTAAGAGAGTTAGGGAAAATCTCCTATAAATCTCTCGTAGTCAAATAGTAATCTAATGGGGTACTGTTGAGTTAAGTCCTGTAGGTAAGTTAAGGAAAAGATTTCGTTTAATTCATAAAGAGATCAATATTTTTTAAGGAAAGTTAAATTCAATTATAAGATAAAGACCGTTCTTTAATATGCTTGCCTATTTTTTTAAAAAATATTAAGCTATTTTATTAATAAAAATGTATTGAAATTTTTTTAATAAACTATTTAATTAAAAAACATTTTTAATTAAGTGTTTAATTAACTATAAATGTTTTAAGTTACTGGAAACAGCAAACTTCGAATAACGCAACATTTTGATGAAGAAATGTTTTTAAAGCATAAAGCGTAAGTTAGTATTTAATCTGGTGACAGAAAATGAAGTTTTAAATCGCATTCATACTTCTGCACTTGAATCCAAATTCCATATTTATGTTCAAATCTAATTAAATCCAAGGTTTCGCAAATAAATTTTACATTCCTTGCTTCATACTCTAAAAGTATTCAAATTAATCCCCGATGAAAGTCATTTCAGAGTTTACATTGCAATTTAATGGCTTTCTTCTTAACTAGCATCAAATGAAAAGAAATATTTTTAATGTTGCTCAATTGCGTGTTGAAAATCACCATGAAAATTGAAACCACCTGCACGTTAGAATTCATTTTCTATGAAATCATTTTCGACGATTTGCTTGCTTGCACCGTTTACTTCTTAGAGCCCAGTCAGCAAACATTCAATCGTGGAATGGTGGAATCAACGCATCGACTTATGTATATTTACTCTGATCTCAATTCCGGGTATAAGTAGGATAGGCGAAGACCCTGCATATTCACTGGGGTATTTTTAAGAAATAGAATTTCTTTCAGCATTCAATCTCAAAATTGATTGATTTTAATCTTTCACATTTGAGTTCAACGGATGACAGTATGACAGATGGCAAATAGTTTCATGGAGTTAATAACGATTTAACATTAATCTTTTTTTGTGCTGAATTTATTGTTGTTACCGAGGAATATAATTAACTTTTATAATGCATTCTTGGGTAAAAGCATCCAATTTGTTTCTATAGCTGGAATTGAGTTTACAAGTTATTTCTGTCTTTTTGTAAACTTCCCTGCATTTGCATCTCCAATGTGAGAGTAACCTTGAAAACTCCCTCAAGTTAATTCAATAATGGACGAGAATTTCAACAATAAACGAGAGAAACGTTGGGGTGAGATTTTATACGCATTTTGTAAAACCAAAAATATTTGTATTATATTTTGAAACGAGAGAACCAGTAATCATTTCGCTTTCTGTTTATTATTTTATTACATGCAATGCTGTCTTTCATAGATCATTATAACGCATGCAACAATTTGTCATCGAACCTGTACATCAATAGCTAATTAAGTTGACCAATTTTTTTTAATTTTGGTGACGAATTTTCATATTTTGGTGATGAATTTTCTTAATTTGAGAACCATTTTTTCTTATTTTGGCAATCATTTTACTAATTTCGTGAAAATTTTTCTTATTTTGAAAACCATTTTTCTTATTTTTGGCAACCATTTTATTCCCAATGAATTCCCCAAGAAATGTCGAAGGATTTTTCTCTACAAGATTTTTCAACCAGTAGCGAACTCTCAATCCGATTTTTATACATACAATTTTTTCAAAATAAATGTTTGGAAATACAAGTGGCACTGAACCTTAAAATAGTCACCAATAGTAAATGTTATAAATATTAAAAATTATCAACTATATTTCTAAAATTTTTCTACAATCACTAGAAATTTTGTAACCATTGGCTATCGCTAAAATATTTTAGTTTTGGCATATTACTTAACCAGCCTTCATCCATAGTTATCAATGATTCATATCCAACTTAAAGTTTATCTTTCGGGATTTGTGTACTGCTATTTTCAGCTTTTGTTGGTAAAGTACTACCTTATGTTAGTGAAAAAACATTTATTCGCATTTATATAAAAATTTTCACCATTTGGGGCAAGCTACAGGAATCAGTCTTACCATGCTTTGTGCATGGTAATTGATAAGATTACATTAGCTAACCTTCATGAGTTTTGTGGGGGGGGGGAGGGGTACTCCTTTCATGTGATATTCAATATCATGCTTTAGTCACCCTTCAAATATTAGCATTTTGCTGATACGGCGTTGAAAACCTTAAGAATGCAGTGGGTTGATTAATGCTTTGTTAGTCAATTCATTGCTCTACACGGGAGGGGGACTCCCCTGATATCCCATAGGGTTACTTTATGACCATTTCTTAATTGTACCAACTGCAACTGATATTTTGTATCTGCTTAAGGGGACATAGGACATTGAAACTAAAAAAATATCAACAAAAATGACGTTTTTTGTTTTCTTACTATAAAAATATTTCTGATGTCATTAGCTTTAATTTCGTGTTTGAATTTTTGAACTGAGATAATTTTAAGTGATAAAATCTTAATTCTAACTTAATATTTTAACGTATTGCACACTTGTAGGTAAAAGTTAAAAATGCAATTTTCTCAGCTTCGCTCTTTTCACAATCTACACATGTTCGAAAAGCTCCGTGTGATTCATTTTTGATAAATTCACTTAATTTTTTGCAGAAATAATTTTTAATGTATTATAAAGAGATACACACGTTGTTGTTTTTTATGTCGCATAATTTTTTCTATTTTTTTTTTTTTTTTTTCATTTTGGAAAGCTGAAATATGTGCATTTTTTAGTGAAAAATCACTAGCGCCAAATTTGAAATTTTATTTCTGTTCAACTATAGCACCAAAAGATAAAAGTATGTGTGAAAATGTTTATAATATATAGATAAACAATTTCAAATTTTTCTTTCATGTTCGTTAAAATATTGTGTCGCGAGGAGCATTTTGAAAAAAAAAAAAAATTTCGTATTATTTGCATTTTTCTAAACAATTTACTATCTAATCTGCTCAAATTTTTTGTTGTCTTATCAGTCATATCTTCTATGTTTGTGCCAAATTTTATTTTATTCTAAGCAAAACCAAAGAATTTTGGGAAAAGTGTCCCATGTCCCCTTAAAATCTTTTAATTTTTTTTTTATCTGTCTATCTTTTTATACATACAAATTTCTATCAAAAGAGTTTAACTGTGTATCCTCAAAAATAAATAATTTTCATTAGTTAAAGTTAGATGTATATAACAGTTATTATTGAAATATAAAAAACTGTTAATTTTACTGTAAGGCACACTAAATTTAAAAAAAATAATTCTGGGATATTTTATAATATGCATCATTATTAATATTAAAAAATGATCGTGTAACAATTTAGCTTTCTAATTATAATAATCTTGCAAACGTTTTAAATAGAAAATTATTTCAAACCCAAACTTTGTTTAAACCTCAAAGATATCGGAAGTTAGCTAAAATTTAGCTACTTAATATAAGACTCGTGTTACATTTTGGTAACTAACATTTCAAATATTTCAAAATGTGCTTTACTACTAACCTTTGTAAATTCATAAAACTCTTTTCTTTCAAGAATAATAATTTCAATTATAAGTTTACTACTGTTAATACGTTATTAAGACTACTTTTAATTTGTTTCTAAACTATTGTAATAATGCAATAAAAATTCACTATCATGTGAGAAGCTATGTTTTTGTGTAATTCTTATAATTATTAAACAATGATTTGGTATTATTCATCCATAGCATTTCCTCTCAGCAATTGCCATAATTTCTCACACTGCTCATTGTTTCTTGTATTCTCTATCAAAGAAGGTAATTCAGATTGACAAGTAAAACAATGCTTTTAAATATATAATTCAACACTTTAGAATCATTCATCCTACGCAATATTAACTCGAAACTCGTCATACCTATCCTGGTTGGTTGTTTTCAGACTATCTGGCACCGTCAGCAACACGAGGGCTATAATGCGCCGAAACATTCGTCATTATACAAGCCAACATACATTTACAAACACCCATGCCTGACACGGGACTCGAACCCGCAACCTCGCGGTCTAGAAGCTAGCACGATAACCACTATACCGTTTGGTCGGCTCCATACCTATCCTAATACCATTGTTTCGAGTCCACAAGTAAAGACGCTGATACAGATTTGACCATATTGCGTTGTTTCTGTACTTTCAGTAAAGAAACAATTATAATTTTCAAGTAAAATGCTTTTAAGAAATAATTTACTATTATTCATCCAATTTTTTCATTCAAAGTTGTCATACCTATCTAAATTACATTTTGCTTCTCGCCATCGATTAAAGAATCTGATCCTGATTTTCAACTTTGGATTATTCGCAGTAAAAAATCCAATTTCAATTTCAAAAAAATATATAGTTCGTTTAATTATATATAATGTAAGTATAACTTTACTACTACTCATCCAATGTATTTTTACTGAAAAGTTGGTATACTTATTCAAATCACAATGTTTCTCGCCCCCGAGTAAAACAGCAGATCCCGATTTTCAACTTTGCCTCTGATAAGTAGTAATGACCCCTTATCAGAGCATTCATTAGAATATGAGACAGAGTAATTGGAGAGGGGTGTGGAAACGTTCAACAGACTTCTATAGCCTAGATTCGGATGCCTCCTTTGTTCTTCAGCGTAATTCTGTAATTAGGTTAGACACTGCCTCTGAATCTGCATAAAGTGATATCGCCCATTTAATGATCTATTTTGTCCCGGAGAGTGTTTAAAATTACAACTTGTTTTCACTCAAGAGTTCAGCAGTAGCGTAGCAATTTTTTGATGGGGACCCCCAAGCAAAATTTTATATGGGACTGCCACGAATCTTTCATTCAAAATAGGCAAGGTAACTTGAGTGCATTCAAGCTATGTTCTACCTTGGACGCGATGTTCCTTGGTCATATGCCATTTACAGCAAACACTCTGTTAATTTTCTTAAATTATAAAAATGATTTGTAAATTATTTACAAGAGCTTGTTAACGTATTTTGAATAATGTAAATTATTATGTCAGTCTGATTTCATAATAGCATTGTTAAGGATACAGGACAAAGTTACACTGGGTTCAGGGTACAACAGATTCCTGAACTTAAAAATATGCAGAATGGCTAGATCATAGCTCTGAGTACTTGACTTTTAATTGTTAAAAATTTCTCGCACAAATTAATTTAATCAACCTTAAAAGCCTTCATGTACAGAATGAGAAACTCGAACTACGTACCTCCAATTTAAAGTCTGTCGTCTTTTCTGTCATGCTACGAAAGCTCTGTATTGTAGATTAGCATGTAAAGTACAAAACAAATTGACAATTTTGTACGTTGCACGTTCAGTAACGTAAAATAGGGGAAAGCCATTGAATATAATTTTTTTTTCTTTTCGTGGTGGATGCTTTACTGTTCTATGATTCATATTGTGCACTTTCCTGCAAGTAACAGGTGTTAGAGCGCAAATGAAAAACGTCACAATTTGGCTTTTCCAAAATAAGATAAAACTACACATGTGTTGGTTAAACTGATGATTATTTTTATTGTCTTCTTTTGCTACCGACATAAATTTATTATAATCAATAATTAAGGTATTTCGTAACAGATGCAGACTCAGTTTATTTCATGAACTAATTCTTCTTTTCATCTCTCAAACACTTTTATCCTTGACGCAATTTCCACAAATTTATCTGTTTTCATACCGAACATCTGCAACACTTCCAAGTAACTAACGCTTCACCTTCTCCCCAGATGCAAAAGAGAAAACAGATTGCTTCTAAATACTGATGCGATATTGTACTAGAAGATGGTACTACGCTAAGGGTACGGCTAAGGATGGTACTACGGAAAATTTTACTCATTTTTTGAATTCTAGAAGCTTTTGTGAAATAGCGTAGGTTGTTTTCAGATTATCTGGCGCCGTCAGCAACACGAGGGCTATAATGCGCCGAAACATTCGTCATTAGACAAGCCAACATACATTTACAAACACCCAAGCCTAACACGGGACTCGAACCCGCAACCTCGCGCTCTAGAAGCTAGCACGCTAACCACTATACCGTTTGGTCGGCTGAAATAGCTTAGGTGCTGTTATAATTTTTCTTGACTATTGAATAAAATGCACCTCTACTATATATATATATATATATATATATATATATATATATATATATATATATATATATATATAATATTCTGAGAATAATACATTTGAACAACGTTTTGTTCAACCTTTTCACTATTGAATTACCTTAAAACGTAGACTGTGTGAGGAATAGTTTTTCCTTTTTTGAGAAATCGAAAGAAAAACACTACTCCAATTGTATATTTTCATAGTCATAATCCAAAATAAATGCGATTCTTTGAGGTCTGTAATTTAAAACCTAATGAGGTATTCAAAATTACTGATGACGAATCAGCTACGTGTGCCCAATTTGAAGAGCTATTTAATTTCGTCGCCTTAAATTAAAAGTTTGCCGTATTTTTCTGAGACACTCTTCATTCGTGTAAATAACCGGCGTTTGTAATTGTATCTAGAGCGCACCAGAGCATGTTATAATCATAAGTTTTTATGATCCAAAATTCATGCTCAACTTTACTTCGTCTGTGAAGTTAATTTTAATAGTAGTCCTTCACAGCCCACATTAACATATAGTGAAAAAAAGAATTTAACAGAGTTTTTTTCGTGTCTTCATATAAATTTTTCTCAATAGTCAAGGGATCTTAACAACAGGTTGTCCTAAAAGTTCCCGTAATCCAACTTAAAAAAAAAAACACTGGCCGTGTATTTCTTCATTTATTAAACTTTACGTTTGCTTCTAATTTTATTGATTTTTTAATATTTATCTTCTGATTTTCCTTTGCGCTCAAGTTGTTCGATAGTAAAGTTTCACTTCATTTTGTCCTTCATTACAAGATGCATTTATCACGCGTCCAGTGAATTGCTCTGCTTGAGACTTATTTTGAATATAAATTATATGAAAGATTAAAAGAATGTTGGCAACATAAATATACAGATGATGCATTGCCAAGCAAAGATATGCTATATCAACTCGTTGGGCGATTTCATGAGAATGATTCGGTGGAAGGCAAACACAGGAATCGGAGCCCGAAAGTTGTTACACGAGACTCTCTTCAAGAAACTCAAGGATATTGCTATCTCCTCATAAATCTGAGAGATCTTCTCATAAATCCGTTTAGCGCTACAAATGGGCGCATCACAGAGATCGACACATAATGGCTTAAAAGCTTTCAATTTGTTACATTATTTGAAATAAATGAACGAGTTTCTTGGTTACAAGAAGACGGTGCAACATGTTACACAAGTAATGAAACTGTGAACAGATTCAAGAGTTTCTTTTTTGGTGATCAGACTCTTCATATTTTTTTTTTTTTTTTTTTTTTTTTTGGGTCCCCTCGTTTCCTTTATCTGAGTATCTAATTTTTTTTCTTTTCTGAGGGGATATTTAAAAAAAAAAAAATTATGAAGATAATCCATAAGTAATACAAGATCCAAAAATTTGCCAATAATCTAAGAATACAAAAAGTCAGTTGCAGCATCTTGAAACGCGCTTCTAAAAATATGCGCTAACGACTTCAGCTTTGTCTCAAATAAAGGGGCGGAAATTTGAACATTTGCTATTAATAAAAGCTAAATTTTCCCCCAACGTTATGCTAAAAGTGTTTTTCCCCATTAGCATACAAATAATTGTTTTAAATTTTATTGTGATGGTTAGATGATTTGTACGCTCCACGACCTATTTTTATGCACAATGACGGGTAATCAGGCCGGGACCTACAGCGTCACGTGGATTCCGAACCACAACGAGCATCCATGCCTAATCTGAGATTCGAACCCGAAATTACTTTGTGTATAATGAATTCCCGAATCACCAGTATGAGAACTTTTAGAATACCTTGTAGTATTTTTACCCAATTTTATAGACATATATTCGTTAGAACAGGCTCTAAACAGATGCTCTTTAAATAAAACAATCGGGTACTTTCCAACCATCTAACTAAGAACAAATTTAAACATGCTTTTAAAAAAAGGTTCTAAATAAAAAAAAAAGTTTGTTTCGCACAAATTGCTTTTTTTATTACGTCGATTAAAATCTATTCAATTTTTATTTTCGTAAATATAAAAATTGAGCCACTGAGAACTTTTATGCCTGATATTTTATTTCGGTTCCAGAAGTGAAAGGGTTAATTTTTGTAATACTCTTTAAAACAATGAAGTTTGAAGTAGGTTTGCATAAGTTTTTTTGAATGACTTCGAAACTCGGCATGTTTCAGATATTAAAAAAAAAATCAAAATCTGTTAAAAACAATAGCTTTATTTCGATTCATGAAATCATTTTATTGCAAATAGTTGATTTATTACCTTATATAAATGTTCTAATAAGATGGAAATCCTGTTACTTCTTAACTTCCCTGGAGTTTAATGTGTTGTAAGCCCTACATTAAACGACACAAATCGAAACAATAAGGAATCATTCATCATGGAACTTTTTTAAATATGTCAAATGTTCAATTGAGGGACTATTAAATAAAAAAATAAAAATAAAAATAAAACCTGTTAAAAACAATAGCTTTATTTCGATTCACGAAATCATTTCATTGCAAACATTTGATTTATTACCTTATATAAATGTTCTAATAAGTCGGAAATCCTGTTACTTCTTAACTTCCCTGGAATTTAATGTGTTGTAAGCCCTATTAAACGACACAAATCGAAACAATAAGGAATCATTCATCATGGTACTTTTTTTAATATGTCAAATGTTCAATTAAGGGACTTTTAAATTAAAAAAAAAATCTGTTAAAAACAATAGCTTTATTTCGATTCACGAAATCATTTTTTTGCAAACAATTGATTTATTACCTTATATAAAGGTTCCAATAAGACGGAAATCTTGTTACATCATAACTTACCTGTAATTTAATGTGTTGTAAGCATTACATTAAATGACACAAATCTAAACAATAAGGAATCATTCATCATGGTATTTTTTAAATATGTCAAATGTGCAATTGAGGGACTGAGGAGCAAAGGAATATTAGTGACTTTTCTTAACTTTTGAGAAAATACACTTTAAAGTTTCTTATTTACATTACATTCTATAAAAACTAATGATATCTTCATTCCAGAGGTTAGTATTTGAACAACAAATATTATTCATACAAATTTAATATAAATAAGAAACTTTAAAGTGTATTTTCGCAAAAGTTAAAAAAAGTCAATCTGTCTTTTTTTAAGTGTTAATTATTTTTAAGTGAATTTTAAATAGGTTTACGGATATATAGTATTTTTTTTTATATATATTTCTTCAAATCTAACTTAGCTTAGAATAAAATTGTATGAAATTAATAATATACTTGTGACTAAAATATTTTTTATTTGCATAGGGCCGCTTAAGTTTGCAAACTCCACTGAGGATTTCTATTAAAGTGTTTAGCACTTATGGAAAAAAAAAATAACTATCAAGTTTAAAATTGATCATTATAATGATTTTATAACCATTTTCATTAAAGCCAATACTACAAAAAATGTAATGATCCATGATTTTATGATAGATTAAGATATACAATTTTATTGGGGCTTTTTTTAACTTAAAGAACGCTCATTCTTCGGTATAAAAATACTTGGACATAAATTTAAAAAAAAATTCATTTATATATTTGAGAGTATCAACTTTTGTTGTCATCTCCAAAATTCGACAAATATATCTGGTAATCTATTTCAAGTTGATAATGTTGACATACTGAAAACAATCGAGTCTTAAATTTTTCACTATACCTGTTTACTATCTATATCCTGGGACAATAATGTATCTCAATCTGTAGATATGTAATTTAATGTTATTTAATATCAATATTATTTTAAATCTACTTTTATTTGTATGATTTAATTTAAATTTGTTTTATTACCCTCAAAGTAAAGAACGCATCGTCAGGAATTGAGCCTCCAGGCCTTCCTCAAGGGGAAACAGTGCTTTAACCACTGAACTACTGTAGACGCAATACAACAAAGAGCGAATAAAATAACATTCCACAAAACTCAATTAAAACTACGTACTTTTCAATACCTATTGAAGAATGATCATTGCTCATCACTCGATAAGTCTTTACATTAAACAGAAAATAATCGCAATGAACAAAATAGCTTTGACCTAATTCAATAATTAGAGAATTTATTATTTTATCAAAAACTGAGAAGATTGCATGAGGCTTTGGATAACCCGCTTAGTACTTCAATTGCATTCCGTGTGTGTAATTTGTATCAATCATGCGGTATAGTCTCAAATTAACATAGATATTGCAAAATAAAAATATTCTGGAATTAACGCAGAAATAATAGATCAAATAATTTGTTTTTGAATTAACGCAAAAATAACAGATCAAAGATGTTCTAGAATTACCTCAGAAAAAAAAAAAATATAAAAATGTTCGCGAATTGATGCTGAAATAACAAATCAAAAATTTTCTCGAAACACTGCTTAAATAAGTGATAAGAATTGTTTTTGAATTAAAGCAGAAATAAAAGATCAGTCATGTTTTCGGAGAATGAAAAATTACATATACTTAACCATGCAGAATGCAATTTAACCTTTAATCACAGTTGTTATTTACTCACAAGGCTTTAATGACTTCTTTGCGTCTGGAGTCTAAAATCGGAAATCGAAATTCAAACGGTTTTTTTTTTCTTTCAATAATTACTCTCTTTTGACATTTTAGAAGTTTTCCCATTAAAGGATATCTAAACAAGTAAAAAAAAAATAGTTTTTTAAGAACAGGGGTCATTATTAGTAATTGTATCTGATTTAAATAACTTCAAAACATTTCATTCACAAGAAGTAATTTTTATTCAAATAGCTTTCGAGTTAACAATTATCTCTGTTGTCTAGTTGAATAAACTATGAATTCTATCGGGTTCTATCACATTTTTCGTAAAGCGTAGACTATACTTACTTTAAGGTTATATAAAATTAAAAATATAATTTTTTAATTAAACACAAAATATAGTATACTATTGTATGATAAGGAATATATGTACTAAAGTACTTTAGATTCCAACAATATCATTCGCTTTTATGTTTCATTTCAAACCAATTACAAAAATTAAAAAATATTTTTGATAATATTCTAGTTGACTAGAAAATATCAAATTAGTTTCTAAACTCAACGAACTATTTTTTGCATAATAACGGCTAATCAAACCTGCAATTATATCTTCACGGGAATTCCGAACACATGCCTAGACCAGGATTTGAGCCCGGCACCTTTAACGTGCGAAAGTACCAATCACTCAGCTTTCGTATTTTAAGTGGTCGTATTTTAAGTACTATGTATTCTATTTCTATTCACCGCATTTCAATTAAATAAAGTTATTTTCTAGAAAATTTTAATATTGGTGCAAAAAACCCGTAATATTTTTACGGAAAATCTATTACTATTAAAATCCAAGGGAATATTTTTAAAGGTGGAAATCTTCAATAATACGTCATACCATTTCCGTAATTAAAATAAAAACTTCGGGAAAAACAATGTAATCGTCTTTCAATATCATTCTAACTCCCACCGCCTTGGTAATGATTTTTGAAATAGCAGTGGCTAAATTTTGAAACTGTCACTGTCTATTCCCGGATCAGGCCATAGAACGGTTGATAACAGT
Source organism: Linyphia triangularis (assembly GCA_963978545.1). Taxonomy (NCBI): domain Eukaryota; kingdom Metazoa; phylum Arthropoda; class Arachnida; order Araneae; family Linyphiidae; genus Linyphia; species Linyphia triangularis. Next base: position 37,282,001 of record OZ021733.1, on the reverse strand, counting down.
GGTTTCCTTTATGTTGCGTGCGAAAGGATCATCACAGTTACAGGCAAAACACGCTGTTAGAACATTCCAAAAGGCTTTGCTTCGAAAAGGGAGGGGACACGACATTGTTTACTTGTATTGGAATGATTTTCTAGTTTGGCATTTTGATGTTTTATGGATAACAAGAGGTCAGGAAAAGCACACAGAAATTGGAGTAATAATTGCGCAGTTGGGAATTTTCAAGTACTGGACGTGTGTTTCGGTTTGTAAGCAGAATTAGAATATGTAAAATTATTTGACCGTGAGAAATTCCTTAAAATAACGTGTTTTTAAAGTCCAGTGTAATGATTGGTGATTATTAAATATTCTTAAAGCTTGTAATCTATAAAATAATCAACATTTGATTGCGATAAAAATCGATAGAAATAATAAATTACTTTCTACCATATTACTGAATATAAACGTAAATTTCATGCGAAAAAAGGTCTTTTATTTTAGATTTTTATACACGTTTAGTAAATGAAAGTAAAAAAAAAAATTAACATATCTCTCGTATCTAGTATTTTCTTCTAATGGATAACAGATTATATAAATGAGGAAATGTTGCTTCAACATCAAATACTTGAACATTTTTATAAAGCATTCCATCATTTATTCGAAACTCTGCCCCCGACTAGAAATCATTCGGATCTGTGTCCCCATTTAAAACCATTTTGTCCCCATTTGGACCAAGATTTCAAAAATCAACATCACAAGATGATACAGAAGAACACCAATGTTAAGACAACGACTAGCATCAATAACGGAGAAGGAAATATAAACTCTAAAAGAAGTAGGTTTCGTTAAATAAAGAAACCTGCAAATCGTGTCTGTTTCAGAAGAGAAAAAAAAAACAATTTTCCATATCATATCCTTAATCGACTCGCATCAGTAACATCGACTTATTTACCTACAGCCGTTATCAAAAGCATGGTCAAAGCCCCGAATGTATACTTTTTTTTCAGTCGGCTGTCTTAACAAGCAGGTCATAATTCTTTTCTACCATTCCTTACACAGACATCGCTTCTCGCGCAGGTTAAAATACTCCCAAGGTCAAGAACCCAGGCCCACACCCAATAAAGCGACAAACCTCTTTAGATTTGCACAATCTTTTGTCCTAGGTCCCTCTTGATGATCAACCCAGGCGTGATCAGCTCCTTTGTAGACAGCCAGTCACGGTAGCAGTCACGGAAGAGATCAGTCTTTTGCAATAGTTGTCCAACAATCGTGTTATGGTGAGCGCTTATTGGACAGATTTCTTGATTTCGAGATGGTTCCTTGATTGCGTCACGAACTGACAAGTTTCTAATGAGCTTATGAATTTTTGTCTTCAATTTAATTAACTGAAAGTAATGATTTTGCAAATGCCTTAACAAATAGTATAAACTACATTTTCGGGCATTTCTGTTCAAACTAAAGGATGCATGTTAAGGTTTATTCTTGTTATACATCTTGGAACGCGACAGTGTTCCGTTACCAAGTCCGATGTCAAAGCGACAGAACATGCAAGATATTATGTTGACCAAACTAAGCCCTATTTCAACCCCTAACAGCTCAGGTTCTATTATAGCTAGATTGCAATAATAGCTAGATATATATGGCTCATTTGAATATTTTCTTATAAAAGTTGTATCAAGGTGTATACTGCACCAAAACACCGTAACAACAACGACTATTTAGAGTAACCTGAATTTTAGGTGGGACCAATAGCAATATTTTGCGAAGGTCTGAAGGACATTGTTTTGCATTTATGTTAAACTTACGAGTGAACCCATGGAACAAATACTTAGTACCCAAAAATTGACGGGAAACCTTTTTAAGATTGCCGACTATATATAACGCCGGGATACGCACTGAGGTACACTGGGAATCAAACCAAAGTCCTTCACCTTCTGCATAGTCATAAGTGTGAAGAAGATGACAGAACTTGTTATTTAAAACTATTTCAATATTTCTTTTAGTATATTTCTGTTTAAAATGTATGCTTTGTAGGGTGTCTAACAGCATGCGTGTATACTTGTTGAAAACGCATGCTACTTGAAATAAACACTTAAAAATAAAAACTTGTATACTACTTAATAGATCGGTACGTTGGTTGTTTTCAGATGATCTGGCGCCGTCAGCAACACGAGGGCTATAATGCGCCGAAAAATTCGTCATTAGACAAGCCAACATACATTTACAAACACCCATGCCTAACACGGGACTCGAATCCGCAACCTCGCGGTCTAGAAGCTAGCACGCTAACCACTATACCGTTTGGTCGGCAATAGATCGGTACGTAAAAGTTTAAAAATCGAATGTTGCGCCATCATGGCTTACTTTCAAGATTATTCCTTGATTACTCCATAAACCAACATAACTATCTAATAAGTAAATTACCGCCTTCTACAAAGTTGATAGGTTGTTATCTTTCTAGTTTCGGAGAGTCAATTTAATACTAATGTCAACTGAAATTCTGAAACGAAACTGATGCTAAAATGATAATGCTTATTGGATATCAATTCAAACTGAAAAAAGAAATACAAAGCCTTATGGCTAAAAGAGAATGAATCATTTTCCTCAAATTAGTATTAATGTAATGATGGCAACGCAAGACCAATAGAAATATGCGCAACAATAACAATGCCAGTACTATGAATTTAGTAGTATTGTTTATAAATTCAATATTTGAAGATCATTTCAATTGGAAAATTGCGTATGGAGCATAGTTATGATTATGTTACTTATTTCAAAATTGAATGAGCTGCAATATAAGGAAAAATCATAAGAAATCATTCTGAGATTTATTTCGAAATAACCTATTGTACAGATTATTATTTCATATATGGTTGAAAATTCAATCGAAACAAAATAACAGTAGCGAATATCGAATCAATCAAGACGAACCACTGACATTTGAATAAAAATTGGCGATCTCGCAAGCCTTCATGCCTAATGTAATGGAAAATTTACTAAAAAAAAGCCTTATTTTAAACTATTACGGTAAAACTTCAGCAGTCAAAATTATTGGCAATCGTATTGTTCCCTTTTCCATTTGCATTTCACATAGACAGTGAAAAATGGGTATCATCAGCCCTATAACAATGCTTTCCATGTCACTGAAATCAAACACGGAAAAACCAGAACACTTTAAAAAAGCCAACCTCACCCAGCAGTTGCAAATTTATCTCATTTTTCCACAACACAACAGTTTTCCCCTCGCGCCAGAACGATATATTTATCGCTCCCGGTTATCACTAAAAAAACTCGCCAAGCGAAAAGTTCTGATAAGCCCTAGTTCTTAGTCTACTCTCAATTCGTGACTGTACATCACGTTCGAAACGGGTACGAATAGAATCTTGCTCGTTGAATAAAGAAACCATGAATGAAAAATGACTTAAAATTAAATTCGTCTTCACGATTCTTCACTGTAGCTTACTTCCACATTCTTTCGCACAGAGCTCTTCAATATTCCTTATGTCACTCATAGAATTTAGTCATTATTTCACAAAGAACTTGAAAATTGTTTTTGCGAAATGGTACTATACATTAATTTACATTAATTGAATTGGCTATACATTACATACATTAATTGAACATATATTAATTGAATTGGCATTTCAATTAATGTATAGTAATTGTGAAAGGTAAGGATTGCATAAAATGTAAATATTTGTGAATGTTTATTTGTAACATTTAAGCTTTCTTAAAAACATAATAAAATTTACTATATTTCACCATTAATAGAAAGAATTAATATTTCACAATATTATCAAAAATAAGTTTGGGAGTTTATTTTCTACATGTCATCTAATGCATTGCGTAACAGCTCTAGAGTACATAAAGTATGTGATATTTAGTAAAATTTGTTAATGCATTTCTGCAAAATCTCTTAGAGAAAACATGTTTCAGTTAATAATTAAGCAGGGAGACCCGTAAGCAAAAACCTAAAATTTTTATTAAAGAATTTAATAGCACCAAATTTTTTATATAATAAAACACCGTTTTTTAAGCAATTATTGACACAATTTTTTGTTTCTTAAATTTAATATTTTTTTTATATTTTTGTTTTTCAGTGTTTTTTGGCTGAAATATACGCTTTTATAAAAAGACTATTTCTCCTTCAATTTTTAATATTTTTATTAATTTCAAAACTAATTAATTATATTAAAGTATACTCTAAAGATGTAGAAAGAGATTCTTATTAATTAGTTTGACAGGGTATTTTAAAAAGATGTTTTGTGTTTTTCACAAGAAATTTCTAAATTTTCACAAAAATTCTTATTTTTTTTTTTTAATTTAAAAAAAAAGTTAATACAATTTACTAAAAAAACTCTCCCTACATTTATAAAACAGCTATTAAAGATTTCAAAAATACAAACAGTTCAAATCTAAGTAAATTTTTCTCAAAGCCTTTGCATTTTAAGCACAATCAAAATTGCAAATTCTAGATTTCGAGAAAAACGAACTTAAAAATAAAAACTTGTATACAATTACTTAGTAGATCAGTACGTAATAGTTAAAAAATCGAATGTTTGCAGTTCCCTAGAAGTTTGAAATTTCTCCATGTCTTCTTGAATATATATAGCTTAATTTTATGCAATAAAATAAGAAACATTTTTTCCCGAATTTTTTCTATATTTGGGGTACGGGTCTCCCTTAAGTAAATGTTAAGGCAAAAATTAATAAGTTTAAAAATATTTAACTTTAGGATAGTCTAAATAATATTTAAAAAAACTTTTAGATTCTAACATTACACTTTTAGTGGGGTTGAAAGATGAATAAATACAATTTGAATTATGCTCTAGATATTATAATAAAAACACACAAAATATTGAAATGCACACATATTTAAAATTTTACACAAAATTTCATAATCTAAATAGTTAAGGGGGTTCAGTAGGCTTAAAATTTAAAAAATTTCGATTTCGTGATTTTTGCATATCTTTAAATTTCAAACTATTCTGCTTCTTTTAAGATAAAGTTTTGGCTTGTACTCTTTCTAGTTCTGGAGAAAAGTTAGTTTTAAAATACGTAAACCCACGTTTACCCCAATATTTGCCATGTATCAAATTTTAATCTGAAGTGAACATTTAAAAAAAAAATGTTGATTATTTATTTTTTTAAAGTTATTTTGTCTTAAAAATATGCGATTCTCAGATTTTTGGTGCTTTAAAATTTGAAATAGTTTAAAAAACAAACAAACAAGTAAACTAACAAGAAGGTTAAAATAATATTCAGAATTTTTTTCAAAAGGATCCATTTATTAGTTATTTAAAAAAGGTACATAGAGAATGGGTCTTTTAACAGTAGTGATATAGGGCCTACTGAACCCCCTTGTGGAGAAACTACATGACGTCAGACTGTGAGATTTATAGTTTATTTTCTTTTCTCTAAAAGATCGTTTGGCAAAACGGATAAAAGTAATTTGGAATTTCTTGTAAATAATAAATATACGTTTTGTTCTATAAGCTACGTTTTAGTGTGTGTTATATATAATTAATAGGAATTATACGTTTAATTAATACGTTTTATATATTGATCACGCAACACCCCTTAAACTGATTTACACATTGAAATTTACTTTAAAATGTATCGCTCTTTTGGAAGGATACTTTTCCATTATGAAAATTTCCATTTTTTGGGACACACGATTAAAAATTTCAATTGCATTACATTATTTGACCCTGAAGAAGTCCTTTACTTTTGATTCTAACGTTAAAAATAGAATTACAATAGTACATCACATTCAATTATATAGGATCATAGGCCGACCAAACGGTATAGTGGTTAGCGTGCTAGCCTCTAGACCGCGAGGTTGCGGGTTCGAGTCCCGTGTTAGGCATGGATGTTTGTAAATGTATGTTGGCTTGTCTAATGACGAATGTTTCGGCGCATTATAGCCCTGTGTTGCTGACGGCGCCAGATAATCTGAAAACAACCAACCAACCAACCATGACCATTTCTTATGCAAAAACGCGAAAATCAAAAATTGTGTTGTGTGAAAGTCTTGTTCCAAATAAGGGATATGTATAGGTTTTTATGTAACTTATTGTAACATTTCCGGATTAGTATATATACTACTAAACAGATCGACATGTTTGTTAATAACAATTTGTAAAATACAATACACGTTGAAAATTTAATTAAAAGTGAAGTTTGATTTGAATCATTAATACTCATCATTATTGACTCATTAATATCTGGAAACTCACAAATAACAACAACTGCACTTATTGTCCATTTTTGTATAGTATATTTTCACTAAGTATTGCTTATATAAATGTCTATTTTGTATGTTCCGTACAAAAACAATTTGGTATGAAGTCAATTTAGTATAAAATCAATTTGAAATAAAGTCAACTTAGTATAAAATTCAATTTAGTATTTAAAAGTCAATTTAATGTAAAAGTCAACTTATTATAAAAGTCAATTTTTTTATAAGAGTATATTTTGAATAAAAGTACATTTTGTATAAAAGTATTTTGTATAAAGGTCTATTTTATTTGTAACAGTCCTTTTCTTTATAAAAGTATATTTTTGTTATAAATATCTATTTTTGTCATAAAAATCTATTTTTGTTATAAAAATCTATTTTTGTTATAAAAGTTAATTTTTTTATAAAAGTCAATTTTGTATTAAAATCTTTTTTATATATAAAAGTCTATTTTGTATAAAAATATTTTTTAACAGTCTATTTTGAGCATAAAAGAATGATAAAACTGATTAAGAAGATACAAAGAAAAGTTAAGTTGTTTGTGTTTCTTGCGTGATATACATTTCTGAATTTAAAATGAAGTGTAACGTTCCATTTACCTTAGACTTATGAAATATCTCCACCTTAAAATGGATTTTTATAATATACCTTCAGCTTATAAAAGGATTTTTGTATTGCATCTTTAATTAATAAAATATACCACTAACATAATTCACCTTATTTCACATTCCCATTCCTTAATCCCTCAACATAATTCTAAATAATAAAAGAATTGTAGTCTATATCATATAATACAATTCCAATTTCATCTTGAGAAACAACGTTTATTAGCGTGAAGCCGCAAAGCGGACAAACCAAGAAAGCAGCGCAAAGCACATGGCTTGGTGAAAACAACCGGCAAGTGGAACCGGCTTTTTACGACCGAAGCTGCAATATCTCCAAATTCCGTCACCGGTAATAATAACCGGTATTTAGACCCCCTAGAAACTTTGCTGGTAACAAGCATCATTTGTTACATTTCATATATGCTGGAATAGCAGGTATTTTTTTTCTAAAAAATGTGGTATTTCTTAGATTTTTTTTATTTTTAAACTTTGTTTTTTGCGGTTACTGTCGCCACACCATATGTGACAACATTTCGATAATAAATAAGTCCCTGTTAGTAAAAACCACATCTATTCTTCTTTTACAAGTAGCACTGATTTATAAATAATAGAGGAATTCTTAATTGTTGAATACCCCATGCAGAAAATAATTCACATATGTTTAGGGTTGATGCTGTAACCTCTCGAAAATGTACATGCTGCATTCATTTTAATCTGGTATTTTTTATTCGGGTACTTTTTTATTTAAAAAGCTGGTAAGTTCCATAATTTCAAAAGACATTTCTTTTAAATAGTTAATTTTTTTTAGATTCTGCGTATGAGTAACGATATACATTTAAAGGCCTTTATAGAACAATAAACACTTTTTATGAATTACTAACTTATAAAATACGTAGTTAGCTCTTGGGAAAAGTTTTTACTGAAATTGAAATACTATCCAAATTTTAGAAAGCTTCATTTTCAAAGTGTCTTTTTCAACTTCATTTGTATTTATTAAAAATAATGATTTCAAAGCACCATATACATTTTTTTTTATTAAATAAAATAGTTCTCTAAAATATCATAGTAATTATTCAAAGAATTTAACTAAACACACATTTAACAAAATTACTTTTGACGAATACTTTTGACTATTTCAATTTCGGTGTCATTTTTCAAGCCTCATTATTATGTAATTATAGTTCTAACAAAACATTAAATAAGCTCACTTTTTAATTTAATCAAACCGCAAATTTTCATACGAAAAAAAACTTGGCAAACTTTTTTGTTCCTGGCCCGTATGTTTATTTTCCAGATAAATATGAAGAAAATAAATGTCACTTACCGATCCAAAAGAATCTGTATCCCAGATATCCCTCAAATCGCTGTCACAGTAAGTGACGGGCTCCAGTACTTCCATGATCGAGTCCAGGTTCGAAGCCGGGTCAAAACCAAGTTTTCCAAGTATCTAAGATCTTGTCAATTCTCAACAGAGTGCTTTCTACTTCAACAGTGAGTCCACGGCTTGCTTCACCACGTGAGATTCACATAGGTTTGCCGGAGCGGGTTAAAGTGCGCCAACTACGGCGACAGATTTGGCGACGTTCTAACAGGTGGTTAACTGCACATGGAGATTAGATGAAGCAATCTTTTTTAGGGACTAAAACCGTTATGGCTCTAGGAAACAAATGGGCCAGAAGGCAAAATGTCGCTGAAAGTTGTTTATCGCACACATGTGTATGTTAATTAATAGATTTTTCTATTGCGTAGGTGTTTGAATTGAAGTATCCTGAAAAGTTAAGTCTGAAGCTCCGAGATTTTTTTTCCCGATTTTTAACCATGTCAATTTTATCTCGTTAAAAATTTAGATAAACCATTAACAAACATTATATTACTTTGAAAAAGTAGAGATTTTAAACTGAGCACAATGGAAGTTTGATACTCTTTTTTAAAGATCAGTTGTCCAAGACAATATGCAAAATTCTTTCATCTAATTATCAAGATTAAAAAAAAAAGTTTTTACCATGTGAATGTATTGGAAACTCAAAATATTTCAATCATTTTCTGAAAAACGATAAAAGTAATCGTTAGTCTGTATTCTCAGCTCTCCATAAAAAAAAAAAATCTCGATTGAGTGCAACTACTCAAACGCGGATGGTTCCGACTCGAATCCTCTCGAATAGTAATGTTACTATCCAAGCTAGTATGCTCACGTGAAGAAAGTAAAAGACAAGCTTATTTTTTAGACTCTAGTCATATTTATGATTAGATGGAATAAAAAAAATCTTTGAATTTAAGATATTTTGAAGAACCAAAACAAACTTACTTGAAACTATTAAAAATCATTTATTTTTCTGATTTCTTTTTCAAATTTCTCTTCTCGTAAGGTTCCGAATTAGAAATATAAGGGGGAGGGCAGTAATGTATTGACAAACAATTGTATATTTTCTTTAAAAAATTCCAGCATTATATTTCTAGTTATATATTTTGAAATCCTTGGTGTACCTTTCATTTGGTAACAACGATATTAAATAAAAATTTCAAACATAAAATATAATTTAAAATTGATTAACTTTTTTGTATAATTTTTTACTTGTCTTTATTTGGGCATGTATTAACTAGCAGTGTGCAAAATTTAATTTTAATTATCTAACTAGTTAACGCGATAGACATCCAAGTGCTTCAGAAATGTTTCGTTTTTGACCTTGGGTATGAAAGACTAATCTAACGCAACAAACTGAAAACAAAGGGGTCCAAGTGACTTTTCTTAACTTTTGAGAAAATACACTTTAAAATTTCTTATTTAATTAAATTTGTATGAAAATTATTTGTTGTTCAATTTCAGTTCAGTTTTCAAATTCAGTTTTCATAGAATTTAATATAAACAAGAAACTTTAAAGTGTATTTTCTAAAAAGTTAAGAAAAGTCACTTAGACCCCTTTGCTTCTCCGTCCCACAAATGCTTCAAAAAGAGTTTCGTTTTTGACCTAGGGATACGAAAAACTAAAAAAGCGTAATATGCAACAGAATTTAGTTTTTGTCAAAAGAATGTTCGACTCGTATAGATTGCAATATCAAGTCAAACAGAGGCATATATGCTAATTAACACCGTAAAGTTATCCGATATTCCATTCAACTAATACCCATGTTCCACTAGATTTAAATTTTTTAAACGCTTTAACCCTTTCAGTCCCAGTGATGCCAATTCGAATCCCAACATTTACGAATTTTTTTCTCCTCACCTAATACTTCCAGTGAATTCGAACCAACGTTTTTACAATCATCAAACTATTCTCTTCTCAAATATATTTTTCTTTTTCATCAACATATGGCTGCACGGGTTCTGATGATGAATGAAATGAGGCATTTTTATAATTTCTCAATTCCGAAAAAGATGCCGAAATTAATTTAATTTTTTAAGTAATTTAAATTAAATAACTCTTTCAAATATGTTCGTATTATTTTCTTTAATATTTAAAAATTGTATATTAACCATTTTTAACGAATAAATATTTTAAAATTTTAACATTTGCAATGATTGAAAAGTGATGATTCCATTTGGCATCAGTGGGAGTTGAGTGTAACTCAACACCTTTTCCCGGTTATATTATTTATTTTAGATTCGTACTGTTATTACCACGTTTTTGCCATTTTTTCTAGCAGTATTCACTACGTTAAGATATATTTACTTCTAAATAGAAAATTTCAAATTTTATTTGATTTATTTAGAAATGCCGAAGAGAAATAGCTTATACTTGTCCGATACCTAATGCCCAATGATGCCATTTGGAATCATTTTTAATTTTAACCTTTAACTGCTGTAAGCGGTCTGACAGACAGCGAGTCATTTTTTGTGGAATGCTTCCACCCCCTAAAATATTTCATCTTTAATTTTTATATTAATTTTTCTGATACTATGTTTCTTAAACTTTAAACTGATGTTCATAAATTTGTTTGGTGCAGTATGGACCATGTGTTGCTCTTGCGCAAAAAACCTCAAACCACTCAACCACAGCAGTTAAAGGTTAATTAAAAAATTAAACAAAAAAAATTTGCTTTCAACCCTGTTATTCTGGATACCAAATGAGTATATTTTATAAATTTCAGATTTTTAAAATGAAAAATAAATAATTGGGACTGAAAGGGTTTTAAACTACTTTTTTCAAATATTTTAAAATTTATAGGACATATCCAAACGGGGCACAACTAGCTTGCAAGTCATACATTTACAAAAGACAGTACATCAACAAAACTTCAAAACTGTCTGTAGACTATATAATGTTTGTACAGAATTTCCTCCTATACAAACCGAGCATTAAAATATATATCTATATTTGTCATGATTGCCTCCGTATTAATTTATTTTGAAAACAGACTGAGTCAGTATGTTTTTACAGTTAATATGAAATACGTACGCCATCATTGAGGGTAGACTAAGCAATGCTTTTTTAGTATTAAAATTCTGAAACTAGCAAACGTTAGAAATGTGAAGATAATCTTTTTTATGTTTTTGCAACATTATATCGGTAAGACATCTAGCATTTACCCGGTAGATGCAATTCATCTCATTCATCCCTCCTCGATTCTGCGAATGGCTATAAATCAAGATTGCTTAAAAAATTAGCGTGAAAGATATTTAAAATTGAAAGAAACATACCCGGACTATTATAAACACTCATCGTACTTAAAATCAGTACTCAGCATTTCCCAAGCCAAGGCTTTATAGGACTAGGTACCCTTTGTATGCGCAATAAATTATAAAGATATCGATTTTCTATTTTTTTAGTGTATATAATCTTTGAAACTTTCTCCTTATTCTGGAAAGTTTTTTAGCTGATCCTATAACTGCAATTGCATGAATATTATATTTTTTTTATAGAAATTTTAGCATAGCTGAAATATCTCCTTCGATATTTTGAACGTATTTTTCTTCAGTTGGTGTTTTTTGGAATTCCCAGCTTATTCAAAATGCTACGACTCCAGCAAATACAAATGAAATGATTTGAATTTTTTTTTATCTATTTTCTAAATTTTCTAAAGATCTATTAGACAAAAATATGCATAGATTTTTGAATAAAATATCAACTTTTTTTTACAAATTTAAGTGTTGAAAAATATCTCTTTTTTTACGAATTTTTCACCTGTAGGTATAGTTTTTATTGTCTTTCTCCAAAACTATTTTAATATTTACCGATACCTAAAAGTTTAGAGTATATTGCTAGGAATTTTTTTTTTTTAAATCATGAAAAAATATTGAAAAATGAAAAAGAAATGGAATTTAAAATTTTACGAATTTTTTTTAATTTTAAAATTTTGTAAATTTAGAGCACTATGTGAACTTTTAAAAAAAATAAAATTTAGCTATTGCTTAGGAATACTTTCAAATATGAAAAAATTATAATCTTAAATATTTAAATTAAAAAAAATTCCACTATTCTTATAATTTTTATTGATAAAAAAAGAATAAATTCTATTGTTTCGAAGCTTGTAAGGACTTTTTTTAATGCACTGAATTACGAAATTTAATGCAAGTTTAATAACTTAAGAGTAGTTCATGCGCATCTCATTTTAAATTCTTGTAGCTTATTTTTGTAAACGACCTGTAACTATTTTAAGAAGTTTGTCGTTTCTTATAAAGTAAATCTCAAACCTAAATACCCGAAATTTTCATTTCAAATGCCCATTATTAAAACTCCGTATATAAGTTCTAAAAAACTGTTATGCTCTATTAAATTTTATGCATCCTCCTTCGAACTTCCCTAAGCTATCGATTTGTAATCGATCTCTTTCTACATGTCCTAGATTCCGATTTTAATGAATTGGTTTTTTAATCTATGCCTTTCCTTTACAAAATAATTGCATTTACACATTTTAGACAAGAAATAATTATTTTTTTCCGAATTGATAACATTTGTTTGTTTTTTTAAAAAATTGTGAGAATTAATTTAAGAATCGAAATTATATCCTTGATCTTTTTACATCAACAATAAAATTAGTAAACGATTGCTGTAAAAATGTTTTTAAAAAAAATTAAATAGGGAAGGCAATGTTTTTTAACCTAACTTTACTTGATGGTTTGGTTTGTACGATCAACGTGCACAATTGATTAATTATAGAAAGATCTACAGGTTAAAGTGGATTTCAAACCGCGATGAACATTCATGTTTGACCCAGGATTCGAAGCTGGTAGCCTGACATGCGAGGCAAGTCCTCTCACCACACGGCCATCAGATGGGTCTTGACTTGATTTTTAGTAAAATCTAATCATTTATCGGATGAAGTAACTTTTATCATTAAAAAAAAAATGCTTTTTTACTATTATACAGATAAATATATATATATACATTTTTTTTGAGGGGGGGGGGGAGGAAATTGAAGGTGCATTCATTAAAGTATTTATGAAAATAGGTTTGTCAAAAACCGTAAAAATATAAAAAGTTACGATTTTAAAGAAATTAGACATAGCAATTAAAATGAGATCCCTCCTGCAATGGAAATAGACTAATAGAAATATAAAACTTATACCAAAATCTTGTGTAACAAAAAATCACATAGGCTTGTTGTATAGTGGTTAGCATGCTAGCTTCTAGGCCGAGATGTTGCGGGTTCGAGTCCCCTGTTAGGCATGGGTGTTTGTAAATGTATGTTGGCTTGTCTAATGACGAATGTTTCGGGGCATTATAGCCCTTGTGTTGCTGACGGCGCCAGATAATCTGAAAACAACCAACAACCACATAGACTTGTTACACAAGTTTTAATTTTCCGACGAGAGTTTTCTGCGTACATTTCCGCTGAACTGAATTTTTCACTCGACATTCGCCAAACTATAAAGAAGGTGCATGTAAAAGTTTACAGGTGTAAAATTGGTGTTCTTAAAAAAAAAATTAGCTTATCTTCAAATAGATTGCTATTCGATTATTTGTAATAGTTTTTAAATTTTTTTTTATTCTGATCTTGTATAATGAAGTTGAAAAGTCAATATTCGGCAGGTGATTAGAAAATTATTACAACGTAACAATATGAATCAGGTCATTAATGGTAAGGCACGTTACTATTTGAGGGATCAGACGAAATCAGGCTAAATCACAAACGGAATGTGAATGTCTGAAAATTGGTAACTTTATACGTTTGGAGAGTCGCTGAATACTGCGAATCTACGCTAAAATTATCGCCAACGTTTAGTAATTAAACAATTGAAAACTTAGTGGTCAAAATGAGCCAGATTCAGTTTAAAAAAGCATGAAATTATGTTCACTCATCCTTACTGGTTTGTTTGCCTGAAAATATAATTAACAGGACAGACTCTACCAAAATATTGAATGTTTAAAATAAAATTTTATGAAATGGATTTGGCTCATTTTGACAGTAAACTCTTATTTTCCAAGTTATGCTGATTCTGTTATAGTGATTCGGCTTACGAAAAGTACTTCTAATACAAAAAATGTATACTTAGAAACATCGATACAACCCAACCCTGTTTCGAGTAAAATATATGGTGTTAAAGGAGCTTATCTTTCAGAAAGAACCAAAGAGCGATATTGGATTGGATGACTCTAATCTTGAATTTAGCTATCTAATTTGAAACGACCCGGTGCTCGAAATTTCTGGATACATTGCAATCGAATTTCCTGAATAAATTGCAACTGCAAAGGGGAAATAAAGTGTTTCTTATATAAGGAATTGCAAAGTTTTGCACACAAAATGTTTTAAAGTTGTCAAATTCGTCAGTCTCGCAATATTTCGCAAAAGAACAAAAAAAATTATTTGGGAAAAATTTGGCTTGCATTGTTTTGCAATAGTTTTAAGAATAAGGTTCGTAATGTTCTCTAGTAAAGATTCATTTAGTTTTGAAAGTAATGTTTCCCAATATTTTGAAAATAACTTTTCACAATGTCTTACAATGCTTTGAAAACAATGTTTCACAACGTTTTATAACGTTTTGAAAATAGTGTTTCACAATGTTTTACATTGTTTTGAAAATAATGTTTTATAATGTTTTGAAAACAATATTTCACAATGTTTTGAAAACAATATTTCACAATGTTTTGAAAACAATATTTCACAATGTTTTGAAAAAAGAATTCACATGGTTTTGAAAAAATATTTAACACTATTCTGAAAATAATGTTTTTCCTTGTTCTGAAAACAATGTTTCGCATTGTTTTGAAGGTAATAGTTTTTGGTGAAAATAAGGGTTTACAGTGTTTTGAAAATAATGGTTCACAATGTTTTGAAAACAGTTTTACGATTTTTTAAAAACAAAAAATTTCGATTTTTTTTTAAATAAAGTTTTCGAATATTTTAAAACATGGATTCACTTCACTTATAAATGTGTGTATGCTTTCCATTAAGGAATTTTCTTTATTCCATCGCCAGATAAATAAAAATTTTCAGTTGTTATTTACAGATGGAGTAAAAATGCTTTAGAATAAAGTGGCAGTTTGTTTCCGTTTGCCGGAAACAATCCCGATTTCATTAATGGTTTCTAGAAAAAAGATGTCGTAATCGGAATATACCCGGATTTGTATTTGAAGCTTAAAATAATTTTTTCACAATAAATCACTTTTCCAGTGTCAACAATTTCCAAGTTTTTCAAGTTTAAAGGAAATTTCAGTTTTTCAGGAAAAGAAAGGATAATCTATGTGATAAAACATTAATTAGAGAAATATAGTTATTTTATGGAAATATTTCTGGGGCAGGCCCACACACAGTCTAAGATGGGATGACTGCATCGACATGGATTTAAAAAAATTAAGATTAGCTAATTGGAACACCTTGGCAAGGAAGAGATCAGAATGGAAGAAGGTTCTGGAAGAAGGCCTTGGCCCATAAAGAGCTGCCGATTCAATAGAAAAAGAAGAAACTACTTTTAAAATTAATATTTTATTTATTGAAAAACTAGAATACAACAATTTATTCTTGAAAAAATTGATTCCTTGTGATATTAAGAGGGTCCTGGATTCAAAATCCTAAAATCTTTATTTTTAGAGTTATTTTGCTGAAATTTTTTATGCAATATTTTTTATGATTTGAAGCTAAAATAACTATTTAAAATTTTCAAATTTCAAAAATATTTTTTTTAATTCGAAAACTTTAAAATATTGACGTTACCTTAATTTGATATGTTCAGAAAACTTTTTTAAAAAATCCCTTTATTTTTGTATAAAATTACTTTTAATAATTCATATAAAAATTGTCTTCATGATTTTTCAATAAAATATTTAGAATTTTTTTTTTTAAATATTTTGTGCAAAAACTGTATAAACCCATAGTATGTAAAGTTTCATATATTTATAACGAGTAGTTTTTACGTCCATCTAAACTAAAAAAAAAAAAAAAAAAAAAAAAAAAAAAAAAAAAAAAAAAAAAAAAAAAAAAAACAACAACATCAACGAGAAAAACAGTTTTGAAGATTCAATTTAATATGTCCGAGATACAGTTGTTATATAACAAAAAATCATATTATTCAAGTTCTACTAATGATAGAAAAAAAAATTTTATGCCATTTTATTCACAAATATTTGTATTAATTTTTATAATAATACATTTTTTTTCTAATGAAAAAAATTTGGAGTCCGAGACCCCATTAAACATGAAAAACTTTGCATAGGGAAGGCCGGGACTTGTTGTCACAGTTCTCAGTTATTATTATTGCGAGTTATTGCGTCTGGGTACACGCGTCTGTAAAACTTAACAATCTTTTTAAACAGTGAAGGAGCTTGAATACAAAAAAAGTTCGAAAGATAAACAGATGGAGTGTAGGAGGAGGGGGGGGGGGGGTCAAATGCAAACTATAAAATGAAGACAAAATCGCCACTGAAGATCGTAAAAAACTGACAAGGAAAGAGGAAGAAACTAATTCCTCTGTAATCCACCACTATTACCAGGTGATGTTAGAAAAATGCCCACCTGATGGTTGTGTGATTAGCGCTCTAGCTTCAAATGCCAAAGGTGCTGGGTTCGAATACCGGGTTAAGCATGGATGTTCATTGTGGTTCGGAATCTAGGTTAAACTGTAGGTTTAAGCCTGAATAGTCGTTATTTTTCACAAATATTGGCACGTTGAAAGCACAAACAAAACATAATTTTAGCAAAAGAAATGTCAATTTATTTTATGAATAAAAAATTAAAATTTTGTAATATTTTGTAAACTGAAATTGTGAAGCATAAGAACGTCTTCACTCAAGTTTTCAATTTGAAGGAAATTGAAATATCAAGATACATATAAATGAATATCAATATGATTTGGTATTGTGTACTGACGCCATCATACAGGATAAGTTAAAATTGCCGATCAATTCTAGTTTGTATGCACACAAAAAAAATTGGAAGAAAATTTGAATAAAATGAAATGAAGTAAAATAAATATGTCATCGGAATATGTTTTATTTAAGTGTTTTAATATAAGTAACTATATGCTGAGTTTTAGTACTTTCTGCGATAGACTATTTCTCACAGACAAGGGAAAATCGTTGATAAATATTGAAAAAAATACCAAGTTTTGTTATACAGACAAAAATTACTTCAATTCAAAAGTAATTTAATTAAAGATACTGAAAAGTCATGAATGCTTTATATATAAAATATTTAAATTTTATAACGACTTAATCGCAGTTCTCATATATTACAATACAAATATTGGTAATGTAAAATAACTGCACGTTCTCAAAACCGCATCGGACGCCGACAGTTTCTTGGTAGTGAAAACTGAATTTAGTTTGCGATAAGACTAGCCCTGCTACAGAAATTTAGACATGGAACTATTTATCCGCTGATAAGAGAAGAATAGTCTTTACTGTAACTATGAATAAGTGCTTCTTTCTGAATATTTATGCTACATGCTGGATGAGGAAATAGATTGGAAACGCGATTCTTCATTGATGAAATGAAAGCTACAAATATGATTAGAAATGGTGTTATCATCTGTCTGATAGGCTACTTATAATTACAAAGTGATTGTATACGATAGCACTGACTATAGAAGTATCAAGTATAAAGAGATTTCATGCACAACCTGAGCATTTAAGACTGCTTAGACCCCAGTAGCACAACAACACTGGTCCATACAGCTCGATATTGGCTGATTCCGATGTGGAACGTTGTAAACCGGCCGTTGTTACAGATATTAGTCAATCTAACCCAGTGCTGGATAAAATATACTGGAAGTCTCGAAATGTTGATGCACAGTTTTAAAATTGAAATATTTTATTTATTAAAAAGGTCAGATTTAAAAAAATATGTTATGTGATGTTTTTGATATGTTTATTTCGAAAAGTAACGATTGTTTGGAACGATGCTCTGTTTCGGCAGAATCGGCCAATTTTTTTAAAACCCTTGATTCCTGGATTGGCTAATACTGCTGTGCTAGCTGAAGAGGAATGACTTTTCTTGAGGATTCGCTCTGTTCAGTTTGGAATTATATTGCTGAGAGATATATGGATATAGAAATCCCGCAATATTTATTGCGTGGGGAAAAAGCATGCTCGACGGAGGTCCACTTGAAACGGACCGCCAGTCACGCCAAATTCGAAGGTGTTCAGGAACGAATCTTAAAAGGACCCCTACAATCCCTCGAAAACATCTCAATTTCAGTAAAAGGGAAGACAGCATTCGAACAATGGATACTTTAAAGAAATTACTTTTTTGAAAGTTTCTTAATTTGATAATAGATATTGTATACTATTGTTGATAGATTGCTTAGATTTACTCATCATGCTTACATTCTGGTTTTCTCTTTTCTACAGTGCTTTTTTATACTATACACTATCACAACTCCCCCCCGCTCCTACAAAAAAAAATCTGAGCAATTTCTACTTTTTTAAAACCGATTTTTAAACAAATAACACAAAGTGTATTTGTAAATAAACTCTTCCTCAGAAGCGAAGGCCTTCGTCTTATATTTGGTGTATCATTTATCCGTTTTATAAATAATAGGAAAATAATTTCTATTCTAAAATGAAAAGAAACTCAGATTTTTGCACAAAATTAACATATTTGTATTCTTCATTGCATGCATAATTATTCATAACATTTTATTTGTAAATTGGTAAATATTTCTATTATACGTACAAAATTACTTTATGCTCATGATTTTAAACAAAACAAAATATTAATGTTGAAATATTTTCAATTATGTATTTTTCAAATTTTGTCATGGGATAAAAAAATAATTCAAAAAAAAGTTTCAACTTTTTCCTCACTTCACAATTCTTATTATATAATTTCTCCTCTAAATATCATAGAACTAGCTAAATTTTGTTTTCATGCTAATACATGATATTTTAACGTTTGCATTTAACAGTGCGAATACTCTACGCCTAGTGTTCTGTGCCTAACCACTGTGATAGAGTACTGATAACTTCTATATGACCTTTTTTTTTAATCTATCATTGGATCATCAGAAAGTTTATAAACAAGCTATTTCAACTGCTGAATGGACGTACTGGAATTAAAACCCGCGGTGCTTCAAAGGTCCAGAAATGTACCAACCAGAACTGTACCAACTAAGCCTGTATGCCAACATGCAGGAAATTAATACAGGATTTTTTTTTTTACAACAGCCCATTATGATTGTTTTGAATATTAAATAATTTTAATAAAGAAATAATTTTAAACGTATGTCCTTGATATTGATTATGACTAAACGTATGATTTAAACGTAAATGATTTTATGAAACGTAATGATTTAAACGTATGTCCTGGATATTAAATTATTAAATCCAGGACAGGACATTTTAATAAAGAACTGGAGCATTGTTCAGAAGATTTAAACTGGACTCACCTACATGGGCCTTTTGACTCTAGTTGGTCGTTGTATTTGTATCAGTAATTTTCCTGTAAATTATTCAAAGTCTTCTAATTTTCCGGTTTTTTTTCAAAATAGTAAATTACGGAACTAAAGGGGGAGGGGGGGGGGTAGGTGTTTTCCAGTTTGCTTTTTGATGGACATTTTTATTACAACCCACTTATATGAGATTATTTCACTAACAAATGACAAAGTTTTCTTTGATCCTAAGCGCTATCTTAATTAGAGAAAATGTTCCTCACTAACTTGAGAAGCAATGTAAAATAATATTTTCCCCTGTGTCATGGACAATGTGACCCAACTTTAATTTAACTTGTCCAAACTTTGCATTGGACACATGTAATAAGTGTTCCGTTTATGACATTTAGGGTAGAGACCACTAAAAATGCTCCAAGCAATGATGTTTTTATTAATCTTTTCCCTTAATATTTTATTTAACTTTCGTGTGGTTAAATTTAAAAGAATAATGAAAAACACCCTTTATATAACAAAAAAAAATAAACCGCTAGATTTTTTAAAAAATTTTTCATGGAAGTACCCATGTACATCAGATTCGTAATATAGCAAAATATTTTTCCAGACGGAATTCTAGAAGTATTTTGGTTAAATCATCATTGTTTACAGATCTTGCGCGTTATCTTAGCTCAAAGGAATGATGATTTTCCACAAAAAATGACCTAATTTGGATCCGGCTTTTCAAACAACCACCGACATCTAACATACTGAAATGACATCCAAAACATCAAAATTCAATTTTTGACGCTGCCGATAAGGAAATAGCACGCCATGAAAATAAGCTAATTGAATGAACAAAGATGGAATTTACCGACAAAGGAATTTAATTAAAAGATGCAAATAGTGTTTACTAATCAACTTTTATTACACGTGACTCTGTATTTTAGGATATAACCTTTTATTCTCTCAGGAAATATTTATTTCATTTCCTGGATATTCATATGTTGTATTGATGTTTTTTAAACAAAAGTTTAAAGAATAAGAAAGGTCAAGTTACTTTACAGTAGGAAAAATGAAAAGAAAAAAAAATTGCGGAAATTTTCAATTTCCTGCAAGATGTAGTTAGTGGAGTTTAACTTTAAATTATAATTGTGAACTTTTTGGAATAGCTCCATAAAAAGTCCGAAATAAAAACTTTAATTAGAAAAAAATGTAATAATTTATTTACGAATTATTTTGCTTTATACATGCATAATTAAATTTAACTCGCATGATAACTCATAACTTTCCGAAAGATAACCAGCTGGTATTGATATTTTTTTTTCTTTTTTCTTTTCTTCACTAACCCATAAATGAAATATTTTCGATTATATGTTCTGGTATTCTTTTCATGTTTGAAACATTTTCAGTTAAACTATCATTGTCTCTACCTACTTATAAGCACCACCAGGAAAGAGCATGGGGGTGCACTTGCAACCCCTTGTATTTTGAAAATTACAAATAATATTGGGTTGGTTGTTTTCAGATTATCTGGCGCAGTCAACAACACGAGCGCTATAATGCCCCAAAACATTCGTCATTTGTCAAGCCAACATACATTTACAAACACCCATGCCTTACACGGGACTCGAACCCGCAACCTCGCGGTCTAGAAACTAGTATGCTAACCACTATACCGTTTGGTCGGAAAAATAATATTGGGAAAAGTTATGGATGGAACAGGAACTTAATACAGAACTATTAATTAAAATTTTTATTAAGACATCCAATTGAAAAATGAAGGTTATAAAAACTAAATATTACTTTTATAAAGAATATTAAAAGCATCTAAGAAACAGCCTAATGCATTTGTAAAAAGTTAAATCTGTGAATGAAGCTTCTATATAATCATTAACCAAATCATCATCTCATAGTTACTCCATTTAATAGTTAGATTATTAATAATGCGTTTACCTACTAGGCAAAATGAGTTCTATAATATCTAAAAAAAAAAAATCGGTACTTTAGCGAAAAACATGATCATTATCAAAATCTTACCAATATCTATTTGGACTGTAAATAGATATGTATTACTTCTAAAGCTCAGCTCTTTTGAAAGTATGATTATATATTTCAAAGATATAATTCACCTGTTATTTTATGAAAATTACAAAAAAGCTTAAATAAGTAAAAGAAATTACCAAGTTCTACGATTTCGAGAGACAAAGTTTTTTCTTCGAAATATTCAGAATTATGAAAGCAAGCTCCACTACACGAATATTATTCATATTTATTTGGAACTAAAAAATATATTATTTTTAGAGCTCCAATTCATTTTTAATACGATTATTTCTTATTAATTATATCATTTGCCTATTTTATACACATTTCAATTCGTTTTAAAATTATATTTAGTAACATTCCAGTCAGCACACTCTACAACAAGGTTTTTAAAAACATGCAGCTTAGTCAATAAAGAAAATCCTTTGTATTCTTAACATCTTGCGAGTATCAGAAACACCTTATTTTAGAGTCTGAAGAAAAATTCCACTGATACTTAAATCCCGAGAAAAATAAATGACATTTGTCAAGCTAATTAATTTTTAGACTCTGTGAATTATGTCCAACGCAATTTTAAGGAAAGTCACTGAATTTTCTGCACAAGAAGATACAATGAGTAGGCGTAAGCTCCTCCATGTGGGAATTAAGTCTGATATCTTAAAGAGGAGTAGGATTAAGACGGGCTAAATTCTGACGATCAAATCGTCTAGAAGTGGTATTAGAAAACCACATTTGGAACAAATTTAGCTTTCTAATAGGTCAATGTTCAAATTGTATGTGAAAAGGCACCGAACAGATGTTGTGACATTTTTAATCCAAGAATCAATATTTTGATCTTTTTATGATATGCAATATACTATGTTTTAAATTTCATAATATAATTTATTACTAAATAGATGAGTGCTTATCAATTGCAGAATTTAGCTCAACATACTTGAAGTATGCATTTAGAATATTTGTGAGGTTTTATATTTTAAGGAGAGTTGGTACCTCTTTTTTTCAAAAAAAATTATAAAAATATAAATTTTCTATTTTTTGCGTGTTAATAATCTTTAAAATCTTCTCCTTATTCTGGAAAGTTTTTGAGATGATCCGATTACTGCAATTGCAGAATTGTTTTATTTTTATTGAGAATTTAGCATGGCTCCAATAGCTCCTTTAATGTTTCGAACGCATTTTTCTTAGTTCGTGTTTTTTGGAATTCCCACTTTACTCAAAATGCTAAAACTTCAGAAAATATTAATGAAATGACCTGAAATTTTTTTTAGGCCATTCTAAAGATCTATTTGACAAAAATAGGCATAGCTTTTTGAATAAAATATAAACTTTGTTTAACACTTTTTTTATTTATAAGTGCAGTAATTATCGTTTTTATCGAAAACTATTTTATTTATTTAAAATCCGATACCTAAAAAGTTAGAATACATTACTAGAAATATTTTTTTAAAAAATCAGAAAAATATTGAAAAATTGAAAAGATAGAAATAGAAATTTTATGAATTAAAAAAAAAAAAATTTAATTTTTAAAATTTAGATCACTATGTAAACTTTTTATTTAATGAAACTTAGTTATTTCCCAGTAATACTTCCAAACGTGTGAAAATTATAATTTTAAAGGTTTAAATTAAAAAAAAAATAGTTTTAAAGGTATCAAGCTTCCTTTAAAAATTCTGTACTCCAAAGTCAAAAGAGAAATACTTAGAGAATAACTTTGTATCTTCCCATCCGAAACAATAAAAGATAAATGAAGCGGAAACTAGACTATCCATTTGAATTAAACTTGGTATATAGCTAGTCCTAACATAACCAATCATATAAAAATAAGAAATTTGTTGTACATTTTATAACTGTTTTTTAAGTTTGAAAAGAAACCGTATTTTCAATAACGTTATGTTTGGTACAGTACGCGAAAAAAAAATAAAAAATCCCGAACGATGGTTATATCTTGCTTTCTAATTGATGAAACAGATGAAGAAAAGCATAGTTGTAATTCGTGGAAAGTCTTTACAAAATTGTATAGTTTTTTTTTCTTATTATGAGGGGTCGTCAACATATTAAAACTAAACCAAACATGTTGTTGTTGTTTCTTATCCCAACTGGTCTAGCAGAGCTAGACCAGGTTCATGAGTCCACCCACCCTCAGGAAGTCGAAGAACAAGACTGGGTCGCGCAGGAAATCTTCTTCTTCAAAATGCATGCAGCTAAGGAGCAAAATTCAAAGGATGCATAAACTCATGGAATGTAGGGTTAGGGGACAGCTTCTGTTGGTTGGAAACCTGGAGCACCCGAAGGTAGAAGTCTGACTTGGCTCCGTTCGCCTACTAGCTTTAGCTGGACATTGAAAAGTTCAATGGAGACCCCATAATATTATGCCATATTTAGATTCAGCATACACAAAAAAAGGTGAAATGCCATATTTCATAATTTCCCAAGGCGTGGTTAGTAATTTAAATGATGACAGGGATTGGCAAACTAATGTTAAGAAGAAAAGTGTTTATTTAACCATAAATTGTTAAATAATTTATGTATTTTAGTAATTTTTATTTTAAATGATAAGTTTGTTAAAAGCCAAACATAAGTAATATGCGACTTTTACATTAAATATTTTTTTTCTATAACTATTAATTAATTAAACCCATTTTTTAAATAGAAACATATTTTTTTCGCTTTTATTGGATTTATCATAGTTGAAAACTCCTCTAGAGAATTTTTTCCCTTCCTATTTTTACGTTTGATTTTCAATATTTTAGCAAAAATGTAAAAAAAAAAAAAAAGAAGCTTACTTTTAAATAACCGTATTACATTTGAAATTAATTAAGGTTTAATTGAAATAAAAAAATAAAAAAAATTGTTGGAAAGCACGAGTGGTGAACTTTTACATTTTTGTTTAGCAGATTCAGATAGTTACAAATAAATATTGAGAAGTCTATACATTTTGCAACTCGAAAGTTTTGGGAGGTGTACATCAAATTCATTCCTTTGTAAGATATATCTAGTGATCAAGCAAATTTCCTCAGAGGCAACACACTCTCCTAGCATGTTAAACGACTCCGATTCAATACACAGCATCGGAGCTACATAATTTAAAATTTTCAAATATAAGTAGACACAACAGGAATTGTGCTTTCTAAGTAGGAATTCTCCATTCAAGTCTTTTTCCCATTAAATACTTGAAACGCAAAGCTTTGCTTGCTCTGAAAAAAATAACGATGCAACCAACTTGTGTTCTAAACCATAATAAAATTACAAAACTAGGGTATGGAGCATTGCACAACTTTTAATTACACTATAACATTTGTCATTGCATTAAAATTTATGGTTTTATTTACCATTTTCATATTTTCACACATTTAAATAAAAATGGTCAGTTTGGCGATATTTTTGGCAATAATTCTTACATGGGCAAAAAACCAAGAAAAAATGCGAAAACGGCGATGTTATTCGATGGACATTAATTATATATATATATTTTGAGCGTGGAACAGAAAAAAATTAATCGTTGATGGGCGATGCTCAAGGGAAGAAAGCTCTGTGTTAAAGGCACTCGTTTTTAAATTTTTTACTCTTATATCACATCTCTACGGGAATTTCAGAAGTGAGGGGGGGGGGGACGATTAGAATAGCTTACGATTCATTAGGATAGCGATTTTGATCAAAATCGTTAAAGCAGTTTTTTAGAAATTGCTGAAAAACATGATTTTTTTTCATGATTTCAACCTTATGCACATGGTTGATTTTGGAGAAAACCTTAATGGTAGGTCCCATGGCCACGATTAACCCGCACAACAAATTTGAAAATCGTAAGTCAATTTCTTCGGGAGTTATGCTGACCACGTACATGCAGACACACAGGCATTTTTTCTAGAATACTTTTTTGAAATTACGATATCACAAAAGTAAAGACATGCCAAAAAAAAAAAAAATTTAAACACATATAGATAATTGATTACAACCTTAAGTAAAAAATATAGCGGATGTCCATAAAGATAGGATTTTATGGAAATATTATTCTTCACATAAAACTTTTCATCATTCTCAGGTAAGATAGTAGCAAAGTTTTTATTCGTGTGAAATTTTTCATTATGTTGAAAACATACAAAAAGTTTCATTAATTAAATAATAAAATTTATTACTTTTCCTTAGGTTAATGAAACATATTAGAAATAAGCATGACCTAATTAGCAGAATTAACATTTTTATCAATGTCAGATAAAACCAAAACGTAATAATTTTATATTTGACAATTTTATTATCAACACTAATATTCGATAATTTTTTTTTTTGCTTCCGACTATAATTGGACTGTGTAACAAGTTGGCCCATCTTCAACTTTGCTTTGTTACGTTACATCAAAGTAATTTTAGTCTGTTTTCTGTAACATCTCAAAACACGCTCCCGTTGCAGTTCGCTTTCGCTCTCTTTAATTCTTCCGATGACCTTAAAATTACGACTCTCAATGTTGAGATTTGCCCTTAGCTCATAAGTGGCGTGTTTTTCAACGTAATGGACTGATATTGTATTTTTAGTGTTATTGAAGTATTCTAGATCGAATGAAAAGGTAAAAAATGGAAATTCGTATTAAAGTTTTCAGAGCTAGAGTTAAATTTATTTAATAAACAGCCCTCTAAGAAAAAAAAATTGTACCAGGCATATAAGGTATTGTAAAAAAAAAAATGTGTTGCAAATCGCTACATTCTACGACTTTTAATACGAAGATATAACCATCTTTCATATTTTTTTTTTTTTTTTTTTTTTTTTTTTTTTTTTTTTGCGTTCGTACCTACTGAAAGCAGCGTAAGAGATGATTTATAAAATACATAAAACATGTGTTGGCTTGTTGTAATTTTTTAGCAAAACTTTTAGTTGACCGTTCTCCCCCATTTCCCCCACATTAATTCCAAAACCATGTTTGCACTTGTAATACGAACAACAATAATTGCACACGTATTTCTAACAGTACTCACACACGTATTACGAACAGTACTCACACACTTATAACGAACATTACTCGTACACATATTATGAACAATACTCGCACACATATTACAAATAGTACTCGCACATTTATTACGAGTAGTACTCGCACTCGTATCATGAACACTACTCGTAACTCACTCGCATGTTGAAAAGTACTCGAATGAAAAAATAAATCTGTCGCATTGTGAAAAGTAAAGTATACGCGCCGTACTACTAAAAGTACTCGTATTTCGAAAAGTACTCAAATTATAAAAACTACACGCCCACGAATTATGAAAAATACTCATTTATTTTATGAAAAATACTCACATTTCTTTTATGAAAAATACTCACATTTCTAATATGAAAAATACTCACATTTCTAATATGAAAAATACTCACATTTCTAATATGAAAAATACTCATATTTACTTTATGAAAAATACTCACATATTTACTCTATATATTACTCGCATTTGTACTGTTACAAAAACTCGGAGCAAGAGAAATGTTCTACATTAATTTACTACATTAACATGATTAAAATTGTTTCAACAATAAGCAACGGCATATACTACGAAGAATGAGTACTCGTCTAAAAAACGAATAACATGTTATTCTATTTCTAACATGAGTAAAAGAGTTAAAAAACTCGTTTTTTCTTTTCTAAATATTTTACGCAAGCTACGTCGAAATTATTACCAAATGTAATTTTTTTTTTTTTTTTAAGTAAACTCTTTTTAACAATAAACTATTTAAGTAATCAAAAAATATATAATACATCCATCTAAATGATATAAGAAGAGTCCTTTAGAGAGTTAAAGGTTTTAATGATAACATTTTATTTATTTAAAAATAATATTTAAAAGAATCGTTGTTTTTATACAAGTTGAATTTGCATTGCTATTTTAATTAGTACGTTTCGTCATTTATATTTATTTTATTTTCGTTCTGTTAATTGATAATCCGTGGTACGCTGCCTTCCGCTATTTTTTTTTTTCTAATTTCCTGTTTAGGGCTAAGATGCCTTATTTCCGGGCATTAATTACTGCTTTAGACTGATAAAGCATATTGAAGACGATAAAAGACCTCATTAAAATATTTTTGCAAGCATTTGAAAATCCATCTTGCATCTAAAAATTTAATGAAGATTAAAATACATTAAAAAAGTTTCCACATTGCACAAAAATAATTGTAAATACCCAATAAATGTTATTTTATTAGGTTAGGCGTTATATAACTCCAATTTTTAATATTTTTTTTTACTTAAATATGTCGTTGATTTTATCTTAAATCATTTTTATTTCCGATTAGTTGTGTGGCCCCGCGCTGCTGGGGTCCACTTGAAGGACATCTATATTAGATGTTAGATATTTAGGACAACTTTAATTCAGAAGATATTTGCTAATGAAATACAAAGGAATTTAACGAATTTATTTTGTTTAAATTTTATTGATACTCATTAAATAAAATCAAAATGTCAATACCTGCTGAGCACAATACATCTTTTACGACAACAAAAAATGTAAACAAAAGCAGGATGAATTTTAATACCTAGAAACACAAAACTGTGCATAAAAAAATAATGCTTTAAAACTGCACATGCGCAGAAGTTGTTAAAGGTATCGACTGACAGTAAATATATTGAAATATTACAATAAAATTGGAACTGTTTATCGGATAGACAATTGTAATACTTAAAAACAATCAGAAAAATGAGGGGGATACATTAAAATAATTTTTAGTTTTATTCTGATGTAATAAAAAAATATCGTTTCCATTTCAAGAATCTTTTTTTCGTGTCATTAAATTTTAATGAAAGCAACTTTTAATCGAACTTAAAAGTTGTTTTCTACAATCTCCATGTACTAAAGTTTCTATATACCAAATTTCGTACCTCTAAGTGCAAAATTGTGGATTTGTATAAGGTTCAGACTTACAGAAAACTTAGTATTATATATATATAGATTAACTTTTAATGTAAATGTAAAATATCATTCATATAAGACAAGCTGATGTGGTCGGCGTTTTCCAGGTTCAAACAGCGGTGGCCTGGCGTGGCTCGGTAAAATTCGGTTCAAATTGGCTCAGTGGATTATAAGCTATGAGCATGAATCCTTGCCTCCTATTCTCGATTCCCCACCTTAGCAACAAAGCATCGAAATGAAATCGTGTTTCTGATAATCTGGATTTTTCAAGACACTACATCACACCTCTTTAGGCGTTGAACAGGGGTGGTTTTTCTAAGTCTCAAGTACAAGTTTCCTTTATCTTGTTTCGAAGGTCAAATGTACCAATTTCATCAAGATCGGAATAAAGCCATATATTTCAAGTTATATCATACCCCCAAAGAGTTGAAAGGGAGAGAGAAGGGGGGGGGGGTATCAAAAATTCAAACAGCCAGAAATCTCTCTTGTCACAAATATAAGGACACTACTTTATATGCGTAGATGTATCCAAAATAGTTAAGCAAAAATATAAATTTACAATAATATTATCATGAATTCTAATAGCGTATAACCTGTTCAGTTCTAACCTGTTCAGTACGCAAAAAAAAAAAAAAAAAAAAAAAAAAAAATCAGAACGATGACTATATCTTGTATTCTAATTGATGAAATAAAAAAAAAAAAAATCAGCATTGTGCAGGGCTTGATTTAGAAAATCGCTTACTAAAGACACATTATAGCAGATGGGTATTTAATATTAATATTTTTAGGGATTTAAATATTTATGACAATTTCGATTACCGTCTTAATAAAATTAAGGTTGAGATATTAATATTTTAATTACTAATAAGATTTGTTAAAATATATTTCATATTTTATTTCATTGATCAAATGCGGTGAATAGAATATTGATAATTACTTAGTAATTCAGAATTTTTCCAGCAATTTGGGGGCCCCCTAGGGGGCCTAGGGTCTAGGCACTCCTTATGGGAAATAGGGCTCTGGCATTGTGATTCGAAGATAGTTTTTAATAATTGTAAATAGGTTTTTTTTCTAATAAAGGGTCATTAACTTATTAAAACTAAATCAAACTTAAAAAGTTCAAAGGTTCCTCGAATCAGTGTTAGCAGCTGTCTGATTTAAAATTCTTAGGTAGGTAGTTTTTAGCAATGCATTTTGGACATGGCATATGCAATGATATATTTACCTATTGAAATATCGATAGTATTTAAGAAATTAAGACATCCAGCATCTCAAAAAGTACTAAGAAAGGGAATGTTAAAATATTGGTGAGGGAAAAATACAGCAACGTATTAAAAATATTGTGTCTGGCAACACTGCCCTAATATCATGCCATATTTAGATTCAACATTCGAAAAAAAGGCGCAATGCCAAATTTCATAATCTTCTAAGGAGTGGTAAGTAATTTAAATGACAAGGGAATGAAAAGTTAATATCAAAAAGAAAAATTGTTTTTTTGGCCATGAATTTCTAAGTAATATATTTAAGTAATTTTTGTTTAAAACGAAAGTTTGTTAATAGCCAAAATGGAAATTTGTTTAATAATTATTAATTAATAAAATTATGTTTCTATACGAATTTTTTTTTAAAAAATTAGTCTTTTTGCTTTCATTGAATTTATAATAATCTCAAAACCCAACAGAAATTTTTTCTTTGCATTTTGACGTTTGGTTTTCAGTATTTTAGTAAAAATATCAAAAAACCTACTTTTGAAGACCATATTCTAACTTACATTTGAAGTTAATAAAAATTTAAATGAGATAAAAAGTGTTTCAATGTAAAATTTTAATAATTTATTCAATCTTTTTAAACTGTTGTAAATATATCCGAGAAACTGATATTTTTCACTAGTAGATTCTGGTAGACAAGCAAAAAACACATATTGGACAATTATTTAACAACCTTAAGTAAAAAATATAGCACATAATTTTCAGATAATATAATTGTTTAACATATTTGTAATCGCATGCAATGTTACATTACGTTGTAAATATACATAAAGTTTCAAAAAATAAGTTTTATAAATTAAATAAAAGAAATGCAATCCTTTTTTTACTTAGGTTAGTGAAACATGAGAAGTAAGTGTGATCTAATTAACATCAAGTATTTTATTAATGTCAGATAAACCCATAACGTAACGATTTTATATGTATTTGTCAATTTTATTATGAACTCGAATATACATTTTTTTTCTGACCTTAATATAGAGTATTGCACATAAAGGTAGTCGATCTTCAACTTTGTTAATTATGCCTCATTAAAATTCATTTTTAATTGAATTGCTTTACTAATTTTGTATTAGCATCCCCTTGTTAAACATGATACAATAAATCTAAGTAGTTTCCGAATAATTTTTGACTTATACCTGTTATGTGCTGAAAAACATGTCCGTTCACTTGCCTTTATGCGGAGGTCTTAAAATTACGCTTCTCCATTTTAGCTTAAGCAAATTTCATTAAGTGTCGTGTTTTTTAACAGAATGAGCTGAAATTTTATACTTAGGGTAAACGTACTCCATATTGAATGAATTGATAAAAATTGGGTTAGTATTAAAATGTTCTAAGTTAGAGTTTAATTTATTTTTGAAACATCCCCACCACCAAAATTCTTTTTGTAAAATTGTTATAATGGTATAAAAAGTTGAAAAACGAATGTCTTTAACACAGAGTTCTCTTCACTTGAGCATCTCGCATCAACGATCGTTTTTCTCCACTCTGTTTCACATGCAAGAAAGGATAATATAAGAATTAGAGAAAAATTAAGCCAAAATGGCGAATTTGAAGGTTTTTGTTTCTTCTTTTCTTCCCCTCCTCCCCCCCCCCTTCCCCTTTGAAATAACTTTTGCTTCTTAGACGTTCAAAAGTCAGGAAGTACAATGTTATTGCCACTGTTTTTGTCTATTTAAATTGAACTTTTGATGAACTTCATTCTCCATTTTATCATTAAAGAGTAAATACTTGAAGGATTTTTTTTTGTAAACATATTGATGGAGTTGCCTTAAGGTGATGCTCAAAAATCACATAATGCATTATTTGGACTACCATTTCTTTCTTTTGATCGCGTTTCGTCATCTCGTAACTTTAACAAGTGATGTGCACAGAACATAGCTAAAGTAATGCTTTATTTGTTAGTAAGCCGTATCAAATTAGAAATTGGATAATTTAGTTAAAATTATTTGTACTTAGTAAATATTTGCTATTTAATTAACACTACAGTAATCATCCGGTTTTAGTTGATTATCGTCTAATGCAATATTTTCCAGAACTCATGTCTTCTAAGAAATAGCTTGAAGAACTAAAAATATTTTAGAATACAGAAAACTGTTTTTATGCGTAATAAATATTTCATATTTATTCATTCGTTATATTTCCATATTCGTCATTTCATGTTCATTTCATTAAAAGAGAGACTGCACCTGCAGTGCATTGGCAAGGCTCGATATAACAAGACCATTTGTATGGTGGGCAAGTATTCTACCTCAGGAACAGTGGTGGATCGTGCACTACAGCCAGTACAGTCGGGTTGAATCTAAATTTATTAGTTCAAAAGTAAAATTATATATTTTACAATTTTCTAAAATGAAGATCCTATTTCTACGGTAAGTAAAAAAACCCAATAAATGGCAATCTAAATAATTCACGAGAAGAAAGAAAAAAAAACCTCTTCCAATCAAAGTGATCTTCCTCCGAACAGCAGCCGTGTGTTTCTGAAAAGCATGTTGCGGGCTGCGACGTTGTCATGGTAACCAATGGAAAGCAATAGAGACTTTCCTCCACGTAATGTGTAGCGGCGCTGCCGATCAGGAATTTATTCTAACTTCGGCTGTCATTGAAAATTCGATGAGCTGATTAGTTCTTCCATAAAATCAGCTTGAGGGAAAATGAAAGAGGTAGGGGAAAGGAAAGTTAACGGTCTCTAAAAATCGACTGTCATTTTGAAACATTGAGGAGCTTGTTCCAGCCCTACATAAAAGCAAAAGCGAGGTATGAACTTCTCCGTGATTATTTACAAACATTGTTTTGTTGGCCATGTTTGATTGTGCTGGATATAGTGGATTACACAAAAAGGTAGCTCTCTGATTAGACGCTGCATTCAATTACTCATCAAAGCAGAATTATTTTTAACAAAAACAATAAGTAAACAATAACAGTAAAGTAATAAGTAAACAAGAACTAACATTTAGAGGTCAAAACGAGAAATGTTTTTTTAAATTAAAACTATACACAATGATTTGATTAATTGTTCTTATTTTATAAT
Source organism: Linyphia triangularis (assembly GCA_963978545.1). Classification (NCBI taxonomy): domain Eukaryota; kingdom Metazoa; phylum Arthropoda; class Arachnida; order Araneae; family Linyphiidae; genus Linyphia; species Linyphia triangularis. The sequence goes on along the minus strand of OZ021733.1, from coordinate 37,249,220 downwards.
GTTATATTAAAAATGTTAGTATTTTGTACAAATTGTAACGAAACTTCAATTTGAGTGTTAAAGAATTTGCGTTCATTTTTTGTGATGTACACTCTTGAAATATAGCAAAAATAGGTCAAATGTGTTTGTTGTTTTTCTGCTTTAAAATAATCTCTAGATGGAATTTTTGAAAAGTAATGGTATCATCTGAAGCCTAGAGAGTTATTTTTCTAGTTTCAAGTACTATTTTGTTCTGAAAATAAATTTGATTATTTTAAACTCATTATCTAAAAAAATCCTGTTTTTGGCACGTGAAACTTCATTTAAACAGTGATAACTGAAGTTTGATATAATCTTTTAAAAAATGATTTGAAAATTCAAATCTGCATTAACTATTAGATGTTTTGAACCTCAGTCAAATTAATTGGAAAATAAAATAACTTTGCTAGATTTTTAAATGCATCCTACTTTTAATGTAAAAAAATTCTATTAAAAAAACTATATATTCTAGAAACTAACGGATGGAGGTTCATAACATTAAGAATGATATTATGAACAATTTCTAACCATAATTTCTTTCATTAGCCTCATTAAAATCGAGTAATTGTTCAAAAATATGCTAATTATAACGAGCAGTTAATTTTTGAATAAAACTTAAATTTTTTTCATGTAAACATCATAACTAATTATGTAGTTTTAAGTACAATAAATCCGTTTTTTAAAATGATGATTTAAAAAAAGTTCAAGTGTGATTGTACATGATTGTGGAAAGTGTGTGTGTGCTTGGGGAGGGATGGGAGGTTTTGGGAAGTCGCATGTTTCCAACTGCATTAACATTTCCGACCACGGGTCACCATTGCTCAGGGAAACAAGTCGGGCAAATAGAAAGGTAATGAAAATCAAAGGAATATCTCAATGCTTAACTCTCCAATTTCCATTAATTGTGTGACATTTTTATGCACATTATTTTTACTTTTATTTCATGTCAATGTAAACGGAAAAACATGTTGATTTTTTATTTTATCTGCAGTTTTTGAAAGAAATAAGGGTGTCACCTGGTGATCACATTGAGTTAGAAGTGATATAAGGTACTTTCCACAGAAGAGACACTCAAGGCGATTTTTTTTTTTTTTTTTTTTTTTTTGAAAAATTGTGCCTTGTAAAAATTATATGCATGTAGATAATATTTAGTATTTTATTTGTATTTCCATTATTATATGTTAATGAACTAATTTTTCATTATTAATATCTACATCTTTTTTCAATTACTCATCCTTCAAATATTGAAAGAATTGCAATTTTATAATAATCAATCTATTTTCCTCCTCGTTTAGACCTAATATGATGCAAAAATTTGTCCATATGCAAACTAAATTCCATTACTTTTATGCTCACCACAGTGGTGGCTCGTGGGGTACAGCCGGGCTGCACCTAAATTTAGTAGTTCAAAACTAAAATTATATCCTTCACAATTTTTTAAAATTATGATCCAATTTGTTCGGTAAGTGGAAAAAAATCCGACAAATACCAAACTTGTTGCCTTAATACTCAATTCCATGAGAAAGAAAAAAACGCTTCCAATCAACCCAAACTGGTGATCTTCCTCCGAACGGCAACAGAGTGTTCCTGAAACACTTTTCGGCAGCCACGTTGCCATGGTTACCAATGGAATCCAACAGAGTCTTTCCCTCTACGTAATGTGCAGCAAGACAGCCAGTTCAACAGTTTTTAACTTCGGCTGTCCTTGCAAATTCGATTAACTGATTGGCTCCGCTTGATAATCATCGTGGGTGAGTGTGAGAGGTAGGGCACCGAACATTTCTAAAAATCCATCCAAACGGAATGTTGCGATAAGTTTACACTATTTTCTTTTTATTTATTAAGTTTACCATTTCGAAACATGGAGCCCCTTTGCGATAAAGTGTGCGGATTGTTTGAAACTCCCTTTAGAAGATAGAAAGAAGATGATAAATGGCAACGACCTAAAGAAGATAGTTTTGATGTCGATCTGTCATCCATTCATAAAAAATGGGATACGTCCAGGGGTGTAGTGAAGCGGGAACGCGTGGGAACGGCGATCCTTTACCTTTCTAGAAGGCGGAACGGCGTTCCCTCATCTAATTTATTTTTTTAATTTGTACTTTTTTTTTCTCTTTATGTGATACTTAACGCAAAGCCAAATAAACAAAAGAAAGAGTTATTTCGTGAGAACTTTGCTTTCGTCTGCGATCCGCAACTTCAGGGCTGAGCAGGCAAGTTCTAGTTTTTGCAAACACTTGAGAGGCGCAGCCAACCACACATGGCTATTTCGCCTTCATTAGAAATGAACCGACATACATGTTTACATCTAGCTATGATTCATTTAATGGCAATTATCCTCTTCAACGAATGATCTGTATTTGTGGATGAATTCCAGAGGTCAAATTTGTATGGTTCGTCATATATATAGGCTAAAATTTCCATACACAAATTCACGACAACTATCTACATTTTTAAAGAACAAAACTGTAGCCTAGCATATACTGTTCTTTGCGCCCTTTCCTTGAAGAATGTTTCCTCTCCTCTAATTTTAACGGGAACTCATAACCGATTTATCAACAAAAGTTATGTAACGTTTATATATATATATATATATATATATATTACCAATTCCAATTTAATAAATTATTTGTAAACCTCTCACTGTACCTAAGAAAGGAATTCGTTCAAGAAGAAAATACTAATGACAATAAAAATATTTTTTTTTTGTCAATCCAAATAAGTTAAGTAAACCTGCGATTCTGATGGAATAAACTGATTGGTGCTAAAAATCCAAAAAAGGTAAGAGCAAAATGTTGATATTTGGTATTAGCTTTTAAGGCGTTTTGAGATTAAGGAATTATGTATTTATATTTTGTCAGATATTGGGATATATTTATTTTATTGCCAGATATTGGGAAAATCAAACTGATAACTTGTTTGAACATGAAAAAATTTGTTCAAAACAGTATTTATTTTTAAAGTTATTATATTAACCTTACTTTTGTATGTTTGTGAGTTTGAATATGTTTAGTTCAACAGATAAAATGTTGCTTGAAAATACAGTAAAGAGACTGGCTTCAAGCGCTCCTTTACCTTGTTTTGACAGGACTGAACAGTTGTAAACTTTGTTTTAGTTTAACTTCTCAGTACTAATAATGCTATATTAGCCGAATTGCAGCCCTTCACAACCCAGGGTTGCAAAGGGGAACCAAGGCTTGCGCTAAGAGCAGAGGACTACTATAAAAAGTAATGCGCAGCAAAAATCAGTAATTTTAATAACATGTATTTTATTAAATTCTTATGAAATTAATTTTATTACAATTTTTATATTTTATATATAAAAAAAAATTGTATCCCGATGGTTCCTTAATAAAACCTGACGTAAAATGATATTTAGTGCAGAAAACTCTACGATTTTAATAATTTGCACCCATACCATTTTTTGAGGGTTTTCTGGAACCATTTTCATTGAAAGAGGCGCCAAAACTCATTCTTGCACACATAGCATTTTACTCTTAGGCCGGTCCTGTATATTTGATTTTCCTTAATATAAAACTGCTAATGGTTTTGTAAATGGGTATAATACATCAAAATTGGGCTGTGAAGAAGTAGGAAAGCAATTCAGATGTACTCTAAAATGCAAAATTAAATTGCTTTTCGGTTTGAGAATGGGAAAGCTTTTATATTTACAGTTACTTCAGAGTTTATTCCAAAAATGTAGCAGCAGTTCCTAAAATAAAATCTTTTCCCCAGAGTTCTTTAAAAAAAAACACCACTTAATACAGAGGTGGCGATAAGGGGCAGAAATTTTCCCCGATCCATTTTAAAATCTAGTGATTTGAAGAAGAAAAGAGCAATATCATATATATTATGCAGTTCACTTTTTCCTCCGATTCATACTCACTTTTGACTTTTATTGTCACCTAATCGTCACCACTGTCGAAATAACAAAACCGAACTGGATAAGATTTAAAAAGATAGGAATGTCCCAAGCAAATCTATACGTCTGGCAAGTAATGAGTCTATATTGAAATATCCCGCTTAAAATTAGAGATGATTGAGATGGTGCACAAATTAATATTTTATCAAGAAATTTTAAATCGACTGATGGATCCCATTATTTTAAAAGGAAGAAGAAAAGGAAGGATCTATCAAGTAAAAGGAACTTCTCTACATTTTCTTTTTAATAAGAAGAAAATCCATAAAACTCTCAATCGACATCTGCAACAATCGCAACCTTTTAAATTCATTTTGAAAACAGATTTCGAGGATCTACAAAATCTTGGAACTTATCCGATCACATTGCATATAAAGCATCTCTGACAATTGGGAAAACTGTTGTAAAAATTTTTTTTAAAAATTTGTGTCAATAATATGTTTGAAAATGTCTTATAATCCATTTATAAAGTGTTAAACTATCTTTTAAAATGGGTTGTGCAAAGCAAATTGTTTAAAAATCTATATAACTTAATAGTTTTAAAAATATATTTGAATAAAAGAATAAGTCGAAACACACAATTTTTTATTTTTTTAAAATTTTTGAGGTACTCATTAGTTGTTTTAATATTATTAAATTTATATTAATAAAGCTATTTAAAATTGTCATTTTCACTCTGTCATTCGTCATTAGACAAGCCAACATACATTTACAAACACCCATGCCTAACACGGGACTCGCAACCTCGCGGTCTAGGAGCTAGCACGCTAACCACTATACCGTTTGGTCGGCCCCACTGCTGAGGAATAGTTTATTTACAATTGTTCTCAGATTAAAAGATCAACTCAGATTAAAAGATCACCTCCCCTTTCCCACACACACAGAAAAAAAATGTTTGTAACGACGCGACATAGCGTTCTCACACCTTTTTATTTTACACTATACCACTGGATACGTCTGAGCATGGTCGTAAGTTTCAGTTATCTTGGTATGTGCATTTTTAATATAAACTCTGATGGTTCTAATATAAACTCCTTTCGCCATTTTTATTCTGATATTTAAAGCTATAAAACGAGTTTTTTCAAGAATTACTATCAATAGTTAAGCTCTACCAGAATTAGAACTTTTAATATTGAATAATTAGCACCATGACAAATAGTTTTGGAATAGCAGGGTTGAAAATATAAGTCCAGTTTTCTTGGTGATAATCACATTTTTATACTTTGAATCGATACATTTCTAAAGCCATTCATTATAAATGTATGACAAATTTTAAGGATATTCTTTAAATATGTTTCTTTTGTCTTTTGGAGTTATTGATCTATGAATTAAAAATATTTCGAAAAATTAAAAAAAAAAAATCTCGATGAAATATTATTTGAAGACTTAGAGTAAAAACAATTTTTAAAAAAGTCTAATTATGATCAAGAAAAAGTAAAAAGACTATTATATGAATCTTTACAATTTAATTAGTATAAAAAAAATATAAATTGAATAACTAGTCTTGGACTTATCAAAAATAAAAATAGTTAACAAATTAAGAAAATTTAAAAAAAAAATTCATAAATGCTGTTTTAATATGAAATAGTTTATCCAAATAGTATATTCAGAATACAACTACCCAAAACATTTTAGAATAATTCCTTAAAAAATAGAAACTTTATATTTTTATGCCCTATACCCCCTAGACGTACTCTGCAGAAATCATAACAGTTAAGAAAACTCTGAGGTTAAGTCTACAGATTGAGTAACCTCACACAGTGCTGGAAATTTTCCACCTCTAGTTTTTCCACCTCTCGAAATTAGTAAATTTTCAAAATGTTTTTTTAAAGATCAATTTATTCACGAATTTAAATCTCAAATGTTTTCGTATGGATTTGACATACACCCGATTTGTTCCTTAAAAGCGCGAACCGCTCCAGAAATGTTTACAAAACCTACTTTTCATTAATGAGAGTTCCTATCCCTGAAAAAAAAAATATATATATATATATAAACAAATACTTTGATGGTCAAGTGGTCAAGTTAAATGTATAATATTGATCATATATCAATGCTCATTACGCCTGAATGAATCGGCGTATTTGCGAATTCTTCAGAGAACAATGGGAATTAATGTTTGAAAAAAAGTATTGTTTTCTAACCTTTAAAAAAAATTAAATAGAATTTCTCTGATTTAAAATAATACATTGTATCAATTATTTTTCATGCAAGATTAGTTATTCTGTTTTCCGCACTGTTAAGTTAAGATAGGATTAAATTTTGATTTCAAAGACTATTTATTAAGTATCGTTTGAAAAGATATATATTATTTTCTGCAATAGATTTGATAAAATAATTCGAATTCTAAGAGTTGATAATGTAGTTTTCTTACAAGATTAACTATGCTCTTGAAGAAGAGTTTTTTTTTTTACATACTTTATAAACACAGTATACTCATATAAAACTCAAATACTTGAATTTGTTTTCCATATAATATTAGAAATTGCACAAATAATTTAAATTTGTTATTTTGTGATTAGGGGTTGAAATTGAGAGAAGGTGGAAGTGAAAGTGAGCAAAAGATTCACTACATAAATTCCCATTTAAAAGACATTATATTATGTTATATTTTTGGTGTTGCTTTAGACAGAAATTTGAAAATGCATTTTCGGTATACGGTGGTTCCCAAAAAAATTAAATACAAACCACTGGCCAAATCTTTCATACCTATCAAAGTATTACTCATGAATTATTTAATAACTATATACACTTATACTTCAACGAGAAAAAAAAAAACAGAATGTATTTTCATTTTCTCTAATAACTTCTTTAATTGCTAACCGGTGACAACAACACTGCATTAAATCAAGTAGTTGATGATGTAATAAACTAACCAAAAGTTGGCATCAGTTCACAGTGACAAGGATTGATTGTCGAGTGGAGTAATACCAACGATGCGAGTTGTTTAGTTGAGTAATTTAAATTTACGAGAATTTTTTTAAAAATCCCTTCGATTTTGCAATTATTATAAAAAGTGTTATGCTAAATTATTATGCTAAATAAAAAACTGGGGGAAAAAAGTTCGATTTATAAAATAGAAGTTGATTTTGTTTCAGAGCTTTCTAGAAAAAGGGCTACACAAGGTTACTGTGCAGTGGATTAAAGTACCTCTTGAAATTTTAATTTTGAGCTTTGTAGAGGGCGAGGCATCTTTCTCTTCACACCACCGAAGAGATAACTTTCTACACGTCAAAGTTACGGAAGCTCGTTGGCTCGATACCGTAACCTTTCGGTCGTGGGACAGACGACTTAACAAAACTATTCACTGGATGCTTCATAAAATAGAATACTATGAAAGTGGAGAAATACCGACTAATGAAAGATGTAAAAGAAATAATGAAAGATGGCTGACTTAATGGCTATGTGGTCAATGAATTAGCTTTCCATGCCAAAGTTGAAGGGTATGAATCTTGGTTAAGGCATGGATGTTCGTTGTGATTTGGAATTCCTGTTAAGCAGTTAGCTTGATAATCCATTAGTTTGCTCAAAAATTTATTTTTAAGAGTGTAAACCAACCAAAGAAAGAAGATTATATTAGATTGATTTTCCCTGCCTATAAAGTTTGTCAAATGGTAAAAGGTTCGGGAGACACTGATCTAGATATAACTTTAAAGTAAAATTAAGCTGTTATTCTCATATGCTAAATTACTTACATTAGTGGATATGGTGTTAAGACTAAAGTTGACATTAAGGTATCTAAACACATTTCTACTAACGAAGCAATTCCACATCTAATTTCTTTCAACGTTAATTTATAATCAACCGCTAGTTGAGTAGTACTAATGATTTTTTTGACCATGAGCTACATGAAGACTATTCTGCGTTATAACATTGTTAAATGAATATATGAATGTTAATAGGAAAATACCTTCCAGGAAGGCATTTTAAAGAAAATTGACCCGCATTTACGCCTAAAATGGGAGTAAACCCGAAAAACTCCCACCATGCAGCCTTTCCATCACGATCACTACCGTGTCTACTCATTTAAGTTGATTTAGAAGAGAATGAAGGATAAAGACATTGCTCGTGTTTCCCAAGCTAAAATTAATGAAATTTTTATTTCAGGAATAGTGTCACTAATTATTCATTTCCGTTAACAACCTTACTGTTTGATTGATTGGTTGATTTCTCAGGCTTTCAATGGATATGCATTTTCACTTGGCCAAAATAAAGTTTCAATGAATGGTAAATTTAAATTATAATGACAATGGAATCAGTTTTAAATGCCTTACGAAGAGAGAACTATTAAATTTTATATAATATATTGTAACAGTTTTGATTCTTTCTAATTTTGTCTGAAGCTGTAAGAAATGCTTGCAATGTGTTTTTCTTAAAGCAAGACTTATAAATTCCTGAGACCCACAACTGTTTGAAACATGATTTAAAGCTAATTTTTATGTACATTATTCTTTTGGGTCTATTAACGTACTTCTAAAGTTATTGAGTTTCAACTATGAAGATGGAACAAAAAATGACTATCTCCTTAAGCTTGCAAAAATTCTGAAATTTAATTGTTTAATCATGAAAGGCTGCAAAACAATTTCGTGAGGAAGTGATACATAAAAATATTTTACAGTTAGTGCAAAAAAAATGTGTTCGCGCTGAACATACAGACATCCGACAAGAGGAAAAAGTCTTAGTGTCCATTGCTGGCATGCGCTTCGCACCAACTTTTCGTGACGCCGCAACTGGCAGAGGAACTGTTTTTTACCGTTTCTTTGCAAGATCTAATTCGTCACAATCGGTGGAACTATCATCAGCTGTAGCAGTGAATTCGGCTATTTCATGCAAAGAAAAATTATGCGCCCAAAATCCGATGTGTCTTTAAATGTACGCAGGGTCTAAGGAGGATATGATGGCTATACCGAGACAAAACAACACCATCCAGAATTTAAAAAGTTAATGCTATCCGGGAGGTCTTTTTAGATTTCAAATGTAACCGTGGAAAATTCGTTCAAGGCTCTCTGGAAAACATTCCAAAACTATCTGTCAAAATAACCGTCTTTTCTACTCTGCCTTTGAAATCCGAAAATTTTGAGCTCTATACGGGACTTGATTCTGGGACCTCCCGTATGCGTAAGTTCGTTAGATAGAAACTTAAATTTTACTGTTAACCCTTTGAAGCACGGTTGGTTGGTAGGTTTTGATTTTCTTGGTGCAAGAGCAACTTAAGGACCAAACTGTGCCGGCCTTTGAAGCACGAATTTCGATTTTATTTCTGATTTTAATGACATTTGGTATGAGCCGTCTTTATGCGTAGAAAAATGGAGTATACTTCCTTTTTTGCAAAAAAAAATTAAAAATTAATTATTTTAACTTTTGAAAGTGGTTACTTTATGAAAGCACAATGCAAGTAACAGTGAAGACAGTATCGCTGACATACCTAATCAAATTTTTCTGCATAAAAAAAATTCACTTTGTTTCAGTAGGTCATATAAAATCGAAAAATTACTTTGATTATTTATCATATGTTATGTAGTTTCGCTGTAAAACCAGTCTGCACATAGAAATAAAAATTTAAATGGTTTCTGTGTGGAAGCACTATGCTTCAAAGGATTAAAAATAAATACTCTTAAATAAAAGTCACCCCCTCCATATTCTTAATTCTTCCTCTCTTCTTCCTCAATACTCTTAAATGAAAGTCCTAACTCTCCATATATGTTGCCATATTCAAATATATTGCTACAAACATTTGATAATAGCAAAATCTCACAGACAGCAAAAATCATTTAATTTCAGTCATAAACGAGGTAAAATTTAAGTTTAAAAGTTGCCTTTAAAAACAACTAGGTCAACAATGTTACTTTAAAAAATATCGATAAAAATTATGTAAAAATTGTGAGTTTATGTACAACTTTGAAAAAAAAACAAAAAACGATATAATACTATTAATGAACCAGTTATTATTTCATTCAACCAAAAGTAATTTCTAGTTCATTTAAAATTCTATTTATAGACCTTTATATATTCAATTAAAAGGGAGGAATTCATACAAGCTCCAAATATTTCAAATTAATTTTCCGACTTAAAATATATATATATATATAGGTTTTTAATCAAAAAAAATAATACTCAGAGAAAAACCATTCAACTATTATAAGAAAAGAAACAGGAAGTAAGCATATATCTTTTATTGCGGATTCATTTATACTGAGTAATTCAATTATGCCAGACCGTAATTACTTTTCGCTTTTTCAATATTCAATGGTTAATTTTGTCTGCAAGAATTTTGCCGCATTTCCAAACTGCATACATTAAATGATAAAACCAGCAAATTTAATTCCTAAAGTTTTATTTCAAGTGCGCAAATAAAAATCTTTAAAATAATTTAAATTAAATAAACTTAACATACGCAGATACAAATACAAAAACAAAGCGTCTCTGGTTTGAAAAAACTGTTTTATTGTTTCCGAGATAACATATATTTTTTAAAAGTTACGAACGTTTCTGCACCATTATTTTTCAAAAAATTTTGCTCGTATTTAAATGAAAGTTGGGAAACTAAATATTACACGAGAAAGTTGCGTACAAAACCTTCATATTTATTTCAGAAAAAATGGTTAAGAAGAGCAATCTTTTATTACTTTTTTATAACCCGGTAATATTGGTCTGAGAATATGATTGGCGCATATGATAATGTTTTCAGACAATCATTATCTTATAAATTGGGTGTAAAAAATATTGCTCACTTTGACGAGGTTTTGAATTGGACTTGGTCAATTTGGAGAAATTTTTTTTTTCATTTATTAGTTTAATATCTTAGTCATAAGTGGAGCGTATTTGTTTGGTTTAAATGACATTTCATGTTTTATTTTATCTCTGATCTGAAAACAATTTTAAAGATAAATACCAAGAGAGGTGCATTTGCGGTTATTATTATCATATTGTGTAGTGAAATCAATACAGTTTGTTACCATCTTTATTACTAATAAAAATACAGATTTCCTAGGTATTTAAAAAAAATTCAAACTTTACATCAACTTAACAAGTAAATACTTTCACATCCATACAGGTTTATTATAATTGTATGTTTCCTTCAAATACCATTGGAACATATAAACTGCGTCAAGTAAAATTTTGATCCCCCCCCCCCATTCCTAACACCCTTCATGTCAAGCCTAGCCATACTTCATCAAACCCACCACCAAAAATATTACATCAAGTTTCTGCCCTCACACTCTTCCTAAATAATACTTTAATTTTACCAACAATTACGGAGAGTATTTTCCTATTGTTGCGAAGATAAAGTATACAAAATTTTATAAATATTGGAATAAAACTGTAACCTCCTGTAAAACACACATACATACATAAGAGCATTCTTCGTTATATATATATAGCGATAAAACTAAGTGTCAGACGGTTGGGAACTCACTTGAAATCTATTATATATAATCTAAATAAAATAAATCAAAACATTTTCTGTAATTTTTTTTTTCTACTTGACTGATTTTTTTCTCAAATCTTTCTAATCGAAATGTTTCCAAATAAAGGCGGGAGGAGGTGACATGTTCTTACAACAGTTAGTAAGTTATTTTACTAATAAAGTGCATAATAAGACACACTTGCAATATTTTTTTAATCAAATAATCTGCAGCCAAAAAAAATTAAAGATTATTTTCAAATTAAATTTTTTTAAAACAACTTAAAATTTTTATTATTAGTGTTTGGTTATTCATGGACTAACATGGAAATGGAAATCCAAGTGTGGAAGTACTTTTTACTTTAAATTACCTATATGGTAACATAAGGCAATGAAAGTATAACATTCGGTCAAAAAAAAAATAATTTTTTTTTTCGTTCCTCAACGTTTTGGAGCACCCTGATTTCAAAAAGTGGTCTACAAAAAATGTTTGAATGTATGTATGTCTGTGTGTACGTGGTCAAATAACTCCCGAACTAACTTCCGGTATAACTCCCGAACAAATTGGACCAAACGGTATAGTGGTTAGCGTGCTAGCTTCTAGACCGCGAGGTTGCGGGTTCGAGTCCCGTGTTGGTATGGGTGTTTGTAAATGTATGTTGGCTTGTCTAATGACGAATGTTTCGGCGCATTATAGCCCTCGTGTTGCTGACGGCGCCAGATAATCTGAAAACAACCAACCAACTCGAACAAATTGACCTACGATGTTCAAATGTTTGGTGTGCGGATTAGTGGTGGCCATGGGACCTACCATTTAGGTTTTCGTCAAAATCGCGCGTGCACATAAAGTTGAAAACATGAAAGTCTTAAGATGTTTCAATCATTCCCGAAATTCCCATAGAAATGCGATTAAAGGGTAAAAAGCTGAAAAACGAGAGTCTTTAACACAGAGCACTCTTCCCTTGAATATCGCGCATCAACGACTGGGTTTTTTTTTCTTTCTGTTCCGAGCATAAGTAAGGACAATGTAATGTCTATCGAATAAGATCACCAACTTCGCCATCTTTTTTTTTTTTTTTTTTTTTTTTTGCCCATTTAAAAATTATTCCCGAAAATGTCAAACTGGCAATTTTTATTTAAATGATGAAAATATGGAAATGGTAAATAACCCCCCCCCCCCCGTAATCAAATTTTTATACAGTAACCAATATTATAGTGTAATTGATAGTTGTGCGATGTTCCACACCCCTAGTTAAGTTAACAGTAAAAAAAATATATACCAGTTAGCATTAAAAAAAAATCTTTATTTTTTTAACTAGAACCACATTTTTTTTTACACTTAACAAATTTAAAAAAACTAACATTCTGCATTTCAATTACACTATATTACTTCGATTTGTGTTACCTACCGTGTTTATATTTTTATCATTCATTTAGTAAAAATTGACAGTTTGGCTACATTTTTTTGCGATAATTTTAATATGGAACTTAAAAAAAAAACTTTGCCAAAATGATAATTTTGGCAATATACTTATCAGCAATATATTATCCTTTCTTGTAAGTGAAACTGAGCAGAAAAGAAAAAACGATCTTTGAGGAGGTATACTCAAGGGAACAGAACTCTGTGTTAAAGGCATTCGTTTTTCAACTTCTTACGCCATTAAAGCTTTTTTACGGGAATTTCGGGGTGGGTATGTTTAAAACACCTTAAGAGCCATTACTACAGCGATTTTGAACAAAATCGTTAGAGCCGTTTTTTAGCAATTACTGAAAAACATGATTTTTTCAATGGCAGCAGCTACCCTATGCGCATGCGCGACTTTGACGAAAACCTTAATGATCGATCCTTGTGCCATCACCATCCCTCATACCAAATTTGAACATCGTAGGTCAATTTGTTCAGGAGCTATGCTGACCACCTACACACAAACACACATAAATTTTTTCTAGATCACTTTTTTTGCGATCAGGATGTCCCAAAATGAGGAGAAATGCAATTTTTTTTTTTTTTTTTTTTTTTGACGACCGAATCCTATATTTTCATTACCCTATGTATACATATTGATAATTAAAAGTAAAAATGTCCCTAACTTAAAAAGTATTTTGAATATCATAAAGAACATAGTGCCATTTTATAAAGCTACCAAACTCGTAAAAATTTTGAAGATTTCTTTTTAATTTTCCCATTTCCAATGTGTACTGTTACCTTCCAGGAATTCACAGAGCTTTTGAACCGTAGACAACAATGCATGAGCTCTGTGTTTTCACATTACCTCATTTAACAGTTCTGTGCCTATTGATGCATAGCATGACTTGGATAAAGATTTCTTATTCTTGAAACAGGCTCCTTTTTCTGCGTACAACAATTCTTCTCACTCCTCCTAACCTAACCTTGACACTGCTATAATTGATTGCTGCGATTAAACAAACCATTCTAGTAATTGCCAATTTTTTGTTTATGTCCTGTTACTCGTCCTGCAATCGTTGAACTTCTATCTTGACAAGGAAACCGGGCAATTTGGATGCTGATGAGAACTTCAAAAATACCTTTTCGGTCTAGTGAACCGATTCCACCATTAGTAGTGATACGGCAGTATTTTAAAGTGCTGCTAAAATATTTCAATTGCACAAGAGTAAGGCCTATGGGCCATTCCACGGTTATAGATTAATGTTCAGAGAATTTTTATTGGCAATAACTGAAAGAATTCGTAGGTAATTAACCCTTGGTTAGTCGCACGGCCTTTATTCTCGCGGTTAGTCGCGTGAGAGAATTCAAATTTTCGTGCATGACATTAAATTTTTGGCCAAATATTAAAGTAAGTGGGCATTTTAATTAAAAACACAATATTGTTGAACAGAATGAAGAAAAAATTAAAAAATATTTTTAAAATAACTTGAAAAAAGCTGTAAAAATAAAAAGCATTATTATTGAAATGAACTTTGTGAAGATTCAAATTTATATTTAAAATAATTTTAAAACACAATAAGCATAATCACTTTAAACATTGTTGATAAAATTACAGGGAAAATATAAATTTACGTCGAAATTAGATTGGTTGTTTTCAGATTATCTGGCGCAGTCAGCAACACGAGGGCTATAATACGCCGAAACATTCGTCATTAGACAAGCCAACATACATTTACAAACACCGATGCCTAACACGGGACTCGAATCTGCAACCTCGCGGTCTAGAAGCTAGCACGCTAACCACTATACCGTTTGGTCGGCCGTCGAAAATAGAATAAAAACAATTATACAAGGCCAGAAGAATAAATGTTATCATAAAAAGTCATTCAGTGTCCTCTTCAACATCTGCACAATTTGCACAAATTTCAATCTGAATTAAATAGTGCAGACCCATTTGTCACATTTTCAATATTGCTTGAAATCCAAAAAAAAAAAAAAAAAAAAAAAGTGAATTCATGTAAAAAAAATTGCATTATTTTTTTTTTTTTTTTTTTTTTTTTTTTGTGCTGAGAAACAATGTATCAGTCAAATCAGATAAAAAATAACAAGCCCCCCTCACAAAACATAAAAACTATAAAAATATAACAAAAATATTTTTATAGTACACATGAAAAAGTGGCCCAAAAGTAATTTCTTCGCCATACGTAAAAAGAGTTCCATTATTTAAAAAAAATTAAAGGAAGTTTGTACCTTCTATACCGGTAATGTTAATTTGATATCTTTCATGTACCTTTTTCTCAAAAACTAATTGACAAAGCAGCGTTATTTTTTATATGCATTCAGAAGGCGCTTTTTATTATACTGAAATTAGCTTTTGATTGTAATTTTCATTTACTTTTTTTTTTAAATGAATTTTCGTGAAAGTTATTTAAATTTGTTAAAAATTATAAGTTTTTTTTTTTTTTTGCCGAAATAAACCAAAGCAAAAAATTATTTGGTTATATTTTATAATTATTGGTGTTATATTTAAAAAAATTCTAAACTAGCTAAAAAACTTTACAAAAAACTATAAAAAACCACTAGTAATTTCCCTCTCAAAATTTGTTAATGATATCGTTTTACTGTTGTTATACCTGGTATAAATGTTCATGTATTTTTAAGTAATACTTAATAAGATTTTATAGTAAAAAAATTAAGCATATTAGGTCTATTTAACAAGGACAGACTGACGAACCTTCTTTAAGAAGGTTTACTAGGGTCCGGTGGTTGAAGGCACCGATCACATCGTGGGTTCGATCCTGAATTCGCCGAACACTAGTGTATATGATATGGGGGGTTGGTATACATTTAATAGGTCATGGCCTCAATATCATCTCGTTGGTGTGGTGGGGTTGGAGAGAGTGGTATGCGCGATAAGATTTCGACCTCATAATCTTATCATAGTTCAAAATCATTTGGCGTATTTTTTTGTGATAAGCACTTTATAGTGTCAGAAAAAGACAGCTAGAAGTATACAAATTAAACTAAGATTTACCACTGAAAGCACTTATTGTCAAAATCCATTCCCCAGACTTCGAAAGGTCTTAGATAACTAAATCTTTCAAAATGATACCAAGTTGAATAACAGAAAATTTGCACATTAGCAGTTTTGTTACTGGATTAGTGATATCATCTCCCCAGATAAGATATTATCATCCCCTGTTTTAATTTCAAATATTGTAGACATATTGCACTTTCTAACGTAAACAGGCTTCAAGCTTTAGTATAACCCGTTAATACAGCGTCTAAAAGTGCATGGCTAGCATGAGGTGTTGTAGAGTAGCAAGATATGTCCTGTTGGGCGAAATGAATTTTTTTTAACCAGATGATTTTGATTGTTAAATTAGCGTTATCAAGGATCTTGATAAATTTCTCTATGATCTTTAGAAATTAAGATTTGAATCACATTAACTCAAATATAAGTGTTTAGGATTTTTTATGATTCGTAAATTAAAATCAGTTTACACAATATTGACTCTCACCTCGTTCTTTGATATATTAACAAAAGTTAATTTTAATTACTGCAGATTATATCTGCTCATGTTGAATTGACTAAAATAACAAATATAGTCACTATGAAATCTTTACACATTTTAGTCAATTTGATTAACATTTACTTTTGAAGATATATCATTACTAAATAATTGAAAGAGATAGATTTAAAAAGATAATAACCTCTCACTTACATTTAAACACTTTACTTTTTTTATATTTCTTGAATTGTTTGAAAATTTACAAAGCACAAGTTAATTTTAACAAACAACAAGAGTTAATTTTAGTTAGTTGGATATTTATCTACTTCACGTTAAATTGATTATAGTAATAAATATAGTCACTATAAAATATTTCAACATTTTTGTCAGATAATTTGATTTATATTTAGTTTTGAAGGATGATCAGTATTAAATAAGTGAAGAAAAAAAATAGATTTGAAAAGATAAATAGTAACCTTTCACTTACAATTGAACACTTAACTTTTTTGTATAATTTTAACCAAATGTATAATCATGAAATAAATTTCAGTAATTTTTATTTTAGAGGCTGACATTTTCTATTTTATCAGAATATTAAGTAAAATTACCTACAGCAATGTGTATTAAGTTTGTATGAAAATTAATTTAAATTTAACTTTCTATTATGCATATAACAATTGAAACTACACACATTTTTCAATTGTAACGACAAACATTGAGAACACACATTTTTCACGCACATCCCAGAATAAGTTCAAATTTTTGCCAATTTTTACAGAAATACTTTTCAATCATTACTTAATTTCATTAAAATAATATTTTCATATTAAATATTAAAAGATATAATTGGTCAACATATTTTACAAATTCCAACACTTTAGTAAATACAATATTTATGACCAATTATTTTCGTCTTGTAATTCATGTCAAAATACAGAATACGCTGATATCTTTATTAAAAGAATGAAGAAATAATTGTGAATTCATAAGAGCAATTTGTAGAAAGTTGTGAAGATTTTTTATGCACCGCTGCAAATTTTTATTTTCGAACTCTAAGTTCGCTTAATCCAGACTCTACCAATTAACCCAATATGCTCACGGGTAGAGAGTTAATATTTTACATTTGGATATTTACTATGATCTAGACTAACAAAAACTCTTCAATTTATTTTTTTCAATCCAATACATTTTGATGATACAAAATTATTTTTATACCAACTATTTCATGTCTTCAACTTAAATGTTAATTTTTAAAATTTTCATGCCTATAAGTAATCGAATTAAGAAAAAGGGATGAGGTATTTTTAAACAATAAGTCGTTTTATTGTTTAAATTTATAACAATCCACAATTGTGACTCCTTTTATTTAATCCGTTCATCTGCACTTTTAATTTGGTACCTAACACAAAGCAATTAAAAAAAAAATTGCAAACTTAAACAAACAAAAAAAAATTACATCATAAATTTAGAAAAATTTATGTAATATTAACAAAATAAATAAAATATATATATGTAACATTTATATATTTTAAAGATTTTCTCAATTACCCATATTTGATACTATTGTCCATCAGATTCAGGTATTCAGATATATTGCCTATATCTGAACAAGTCGTGTATAAAAAATTCTTAAAAATCATCCAATCAGCTCCAATGCTATTCAAGTTTCGTAATATTATGGGTTGGTTGTATTCAGATTATCTGGCGCCGTCAGCAACACGAGGGCTATAATGCCCCGAAACATTTCGTCATTTGACAAACCAACATACATTTACAAACACCCATGCCTAACACGGGACTCGAACCCGTAACCTCGCGGTCTAAAAAGCACGCTAACCACTATACCGTTTGGTCGGCCGTAATATTATGGCAGGAAAGACATGCCCCAAACACCAGTGATGCAATAAGTGTTCCGTTTTCAACTTTTGGGATTGCATTGTTTCATATTAATTTTATTACATTAATCGTAATTTATAACCAGACGCTCACTAAAATAACCAGTTGTTATTAGAAGGTAACATATATAGCATAATTGTAAGTGAAGAATTATGTGACTAGGATGGTAAATGAAAGCCACTATTAATTGAAAAGTTTTTATTATTATTATTATTATTCAATTCAATTTATGTTAATACAAATATCTATAATTCATAATAGTCATTAAAATATTCATAAGTGACTTAAAGTTAAGTAGAATTTTTTGCTAAATTGTAACAGATATCAACTGAAAAATCATTATTCTAACATTGCTACCACAAAATCAGAATCAGTACTCAACAATTCGTTTAAATAAAATAATTTTTTGGAATATACTCAATAAAAGTGATATCAAAAGACAAATCCGTCAGCGATGTTTAATTTAAAGTGTCAGAATTACGAATTTTTTTAAACTATCAAACACTTTTCCGAAGGAAATTTTCCAACAGCTTTTCAGGCGCAGTATGGCCCACGTGAAGCCCTTGCGCCAGAAAATCTAACCAACCAACAGCTTTTCATAAAAACTCGAAAACTCCTTTAATATCCAGAATTATCCATTTATTTAAATACAGACTCCCCCGGTAACATTTACAACTACACTTATCTTAACGGGAAATTTAAAACAAACTCACGAGCAGATCTAATTCAATTTATATACACAGCATCCCCGCGTCATTCAATTTAACTTCACATATATATATTCATTCAACTAACAGGGGTTATCTCCCTAAAGACCCCTGCCATTCTACCATTCATTCTGGGCCATCGGACTTGTATTTCTAACATCAGGTTTATACTGGTTCGTTTAAGGAAAATGCGGTACATCTCACGTAAAGATTCGTGCTACACTTATGCACGATTCGGTTCCTTCAAGCTTGCTTTTTGAATTCCTCATTTGATTTTTCGTTTAGACTCATGCTGTTCCTTCAACACCTTGGTGAACTTTGAAAAAGAGTTTTTTTCTTTTCATTGTATGACCTCGCCAACTGAAATAGTTTCGGAATAGTTCAAGTTTCCAGCTTGACCAGAGGGCTTTTTATGTCTGTCTCTTGTTCCGTCTGTGTAATTATACTTTCAGGATGAAAACTGACAATGGTCAGTTTGAGTTTTTGTTTTTGAGGAAGTTTGAGGTTTTGTGGGATTTCAAGCCGAATAAATGCGGCTGATTACATTGGCATTTGAAAACCGAATAAAAGCTTTACAAGGGAGCTTGTTAATAAACGAATTTCCGGATCTGGGTTTCTTTCAAGTAACTATGCCCATCTGATGGGTGTGTTGTTAGCGCTCTGGCTTCGCAAGTCAAAGGTGCTGGGTTCGAATCACGCGTTAGGCATAGATGTACGTTGTTGTTCAGAATCCACGTTAAGCTGTAGGTTCTGGTCGGATTAGCCGTTATCGTGCAGAAATATAAGTCGTTCAGCGCACAAATCAACCAATCAATTCAAGTAGCTATCTACAGAAAACATGGTACAACGCAATCACTCCATTAATATAATATTGATAGATATCGGAAAGTTATCAGTGACGCTGGTTTTTCACTCATTGAGGTTGTGGGCATGGAGAGTGCAAATGAAAAGGGAGAAGAAAAATATCGTTGGTACATTATCATTTTGTGTTGAAGTTTAACTTCATTTTTCGACCTGCACACATAAATCATTTTTAAAAGCCAAGCTTGAATTATTGTTTTTGACAACATTCTTCTGCATTGGCTTATTCTATTGAAGACGGCCTTCTGCATGAGAAAATATTAAGTGTTCTGTATCTACCAATAATTATATCCATTGCCTACTCACTCAGTCAGAGTTCTGTACTCAATTTCTAAGTATATGGGTACTCTAATCTGTCCAGTATATTTAGACACATCATATAAACTGCGACAAATCCGAATTTTAATCATTTCAGGAGAATGTCTAATTATTTGCCTGGCTGTTTTGTAACAAATATTTTACAAGAAATTTTACAAAAGGTATTACTAATCACACACACAAAAAAAACTTTAATTTAGTCTTTAAAACGGCATAAGTAAAAATTAAGATTAAGAAAGTTAAAATTGAAAAAAATTAATTTAAATTTGCAAATCTGGATGGTACTATTTGGAAAAAATTTCAATTTATAAAATTTCAAATATTTGCTATTTAAGCACTGAAGAAACCCCCAAATAACGTTTTTAGTATAATAGACTTTAACTTGTTTCTCAATCGAGTTTTTAAAAACGTATTTGAAGTTTATTAAAATTTAAATAGGAAAAATTTATGAAAAGTAGGTTATGGGGATGATACAATTTGAATTGGAATCATTGGTACTGAAAATGTTACACACTTTCATACAAATGATAGTAGTGCAAATAAAAACTGACAAAAATACGTCATGTACGCAGTCGCCAAACACTTTCAAGATACAGGATCCATGGAGTAACTTCAATTATAAAGTTCATATCATTGAAATTTTGCAAGCCTATTTGAAATAAGAAATAAGTGTTCTAAAATGCATTGGAAAAACTTTTCAGAAGACAATTGAACCTTGAAATAAAAGTAAACATTTATACACTTAACAATCGATATCCCAGTTTAGTATACTGAATTGCAGTAGTTTAACTAAAAGGTCATTCTTTTAGGATTGCCTTTCATAGACTTGTATCAGTTTAACTTTGAAACCTCCGTATCTAGTAACTGATAGATATTCGCCGGATGTTGTGGAAGTCTTGTTTCTCTAAATCGCATCTTATATAGGGGAAACGTATCAAGGGAGTGACCCTTTCTAGGAAAGCGGAGTCTATTTTAGAAGTCTGCCATGATACCCTTCCTACTACGAGAAATAAACCAATTTGCAAATAGACTACAGCCATGGGAATTGTATGCATACGAGTAAATAGAAAATATTATTAGGATTTTCTAGACATATAAAGCCAATTGATGGGAAATTATTGGATGGACAAACACAAATTCGATTACTTTTGAGTGAATAATATGATTTTTATGAAATAATATCTTGTTATGGGACTGGTTATGAGTATTATTTAAGTTTTTTCTGTTTATATTTAAGGCTCATTTAAGAAGTAACTTTTTCAGTCGATAACAAACTATTGAGTAGTTTATATTGAAAGAGATGACATACCTGTTCAACAGGTAAGAAAATGATTTTTCCCATGTTTTACTTTGAATTAAATAAGCGAGATCTATTGTATTCAATTTGAAATGTATTTACCACTAGTTTAAGGACACTTTTTGAATATCTATTTTTAAGGATCCTGGCCAAATATACGGATAAAGGAAGCCATGTATTTTCTTTAAAAAAAAAAAAAAAACGATTAAAAATAAATTGGCATTTACTTACTTTCTTTATTTTTAAATGTTTTACAATAGTAAAATATTTAATTAAACGACAGTAGTTACTACTTAATTCTTAGGCATATCACTTTTCGTGCACGCTTTGGATGCGTACAATAGATAAGCACAAGTCAGTCGCAAATCAATTTGTTTCTCCAGTTCCGGCGAACCAAGAGCGTGCTGATATTGGGTTTGACGTCATCGAAAGATATCTCACTGGAATCATGATTTTTATTTAGTATCTATTTCCTTATTTCTTCTACGTTTGTTAACGGAAAAGTAATTTCATGAATAAATTCGCTATATACATTAGTGGGCCTGCTAGCTTGGCAGATATCTAGAAATTTTTTGAAAAAATTTGAAAATTAGAGCTGAGCGGAATTAGATTTGAAGATATATTCGTAATAATTCATTAATAAAAGTCCTCGAAAATTGAAAGAAATTAAACGTAATTTTTATAAACCAAAATTTGTAATATTGCCATGAACCAAGCTCCAGTTTTGACAAGGATTGGCCAATCTTCTAAAACTCCTGTTTGCGACATTGGCCAATACTGCTGTGCTACCGGGGTTATTGTACTCTGGCATAAAAACTACTTGTCAGATAAGGATGAAGGTTTTATTAACGTATTTGTGTTGCCTATTTAGTAAGATAGAAAAGGTACCAACATAAGAAAAAGTACTTTTTATTTTATGATAAAGAATATTCCATATCTGGGTCCACGTCTTGGAGTCGATTGCTGGACTGGTTGCTGGAGTTTACCGGGATTTTCACAATTCAAGACGCGAATGCGGACAGTTTATAATCGAAAGAGTTTTCGGGAAGCTATCTTTCTCCTAAAACTAGCAACTCGCACTACTCTCATATCTTGCTGCAATGATGTATCGCGAGGTGTAAATTTCTTGTCCCAAAAAATTTACAACCCTAATATTATTTAGTTACTACAGTTTAGCTACAGTACAGTTATTACAGGTTAGTTTTGTTTACTCTGTGTGATCATCTCTAAATCAGTGGAGGAGTATATTTTCAAATGTCTATTTAGACATTTTTTTAATTCAAGTTTATAGAAAAATAACAGATGAACTTCATTTCAAAACACACTTAGCAATATCTTTAATTTAATTGTCAGCTATAATCATTGAATAAAAATAATAAATTTGAAAATAAATTTCCAAATTTCAAAATATTCATTGATATATATTTTCTTATAAGTACCTTCGAGATATATGAGTGCCTAATTTCATTCAAATCGCTCGCCCTGGTATCGTATAATCAACGTTTATTGTTCAAAAACTACGGATTGACATGGAAGTAACTTTCTTTGTGTTACTCTTACAGTAAGTATACGAGTAAAAAACAGAAAGCCAAAAACTATCAAGTCCACAAAAAGACTATTGATTGGCCTCTGAATATCAAAATCTGTTGCATACATTTCAAAAGATCTTAAATAAACTTTCAGAGTAATGGAAATGTTTGGGACTAAATTTCGCAACTATTGAAAGTAAAAGACTTGAGTCTAGTCTCTTCGTGCTCACGAAAATAACATTAGCATAACTACGAAGGTTTAAATTGCGCAAGTTACCATGTCTTGAGTAATACCAGACATCTGAACTAACTTGGATCGTGAAGACATAAATCTCGCAATTCAAATATAGCTTTAATTTACGCCCCGGACCATTGATTACCCATCGTTGGAAGTTATTTGAGTTAATATTACTCAACTTACTGTTTTAATCTAAGTTCATTAAAAAAACACAAATTTAACTGAATTAATGAATTTATATTATGTCAACTCTACAGGCAAGGAATAACTTTTTAAGCCTTTTTATTGCATTGAAACTTCTAATGAAATACGACTCAATTGTAGTAAAATAATTACATTTTAATTAAGCCCTTATATGTCGATTACTTATAAAGCAAATAATTTTATTGTAGAAATAACTTTTTTTTTGTAAAAATATTGCAGCACGCCTTATTATTGTGTTATAAACTAACACAATATCAGTGATAGCAAACAGGTTGGTTGTTTTCAGATTATCTGGCGCCGTCAGCAACACGAGGGCTATAATGCGCCGAAACATTCGTCATTTGACAAGCCAACATACATTTACAAACACCCATGCCTTACACGGGACTCGAACCCTCAACCTCGCGGTCTAGAAGCTAGCATTCTAACCACTATACCATTTGATCGGCGATAGCAAACAGGATGTGCCATATCTTTGTAGAAAAGCATTTTATTCCCATGACAAAATTATTTTTTAATAATAATTTACTTAAAAATTCAATTTAATTAAAAGGAATAACTTAATTAACATTTAGTTTCATAAGTTTGCTAATCTAGATACAATAAAATTGCTTAAAATATTAGTCCTTGATCCTAGAAATTTTCCATTATAAGTCCTACAAACTTAAAAGTTTGCATTCCAAAAGTTTAAGTTAAATACAAAATGATTTTTGGAAATACAATAGATTGTTAAACAAAATACAAAATAATTATATATAGTTGTAATATACAAAATAATTTATACGGTGATTTTTATAAAAATATATTTTAACATGACTATCAATTACAAAAAAAAAGCAAAAAAAAAAAAAAAAAGCAAAAAAAAAGAGCAATTTCACTAATAGTTTGAATCCTACTTTTTAGCTTTACAAACCTCACAATTTCCATTAACTTCAAAGGCTTCAGTATTTTGAATCACCAGCAAAAATTAGTTTTCTGTATTTCTAGTACAAAGAAGAAATCTAATTTTAACTGAAGAATTATGCTTTTCTAACAGTGCTTAAGTTTTGAAACAGTCATTTTTACTAGAACTTACAAAGATTCTATTTGTAAATCTTGTATAGTGCAATTTGTTTTAAATATGCGTATAATACATTTCATTTTATTATTTATATAAATATATATATTTTTGTAAATTTTATTAGTATAATTGATATCTGCTTACTTACTAAATATTTACAGTTAAGTTTTGAATATTTACTATTAAGGTTCTGAATATTTATAGTAAGGTTCTGAATATTTATAGTAAGGTTCTGAATATTTACAGTTAAGGTGTATTGTTAAAATTAGTCTTTAACGATATTGTATTGATTGATTAAATATGGAGTTTTAAAATTGTTACAATAAAGTTAAATATTTTTGAAATTATTAAATGTGCCTCAAATAATAATAAAACATATCCATCTCCCTGATGTCTATGCTTACAGTTGAAACTTCAAATGCTACAGATACGAAACTACTTTTAACAATCAACATCATATTTGCTTTTCCGAATATAAAGTATGTATTGCGCCGTCACGTTAGGTTGGTTGTTTTCAGATTATCTGGCGCCGTCAGCAACGCGAGGGCTATAGTGCGCCGAAACATTCGTCATTAGACAAGCCAACATACATTTACAAACACCCATGCCAAACACGGGACTCGAACCCACAACCTCACGGTCTAGAAGCTAGCACGCTAACCACTATACCGTTTGGTCGGCGCCGTCACGTTAGGAGTCAAATGCAAATCCACTTGCTGGTCAGATTCTTTGAACCATAGTTGGTTGGTATTTTAGTTTGTGCAAAATATACACAAAGGCTAATTTACACCTAAGTACTATAGTTTCAAGATTCAGAATTTCAAGGTGGGAATACGCCGATCAAACGGTATAGTGGTTAGCGTGCTAGCCTCTAGACCGCAAGGTTGCGAGTTCGAGTCCCGTGTTAGGCATGGGTGTTTGTAAATGTATGTTGGCTTGTCTAATGACGAATGTTTCGGCGCATTATAGCCCTCGTGTTGCTGACGGCGCCAGATAATCTGAAAAACAACCAAAACAACCAAGATGGGAATACCGTCTCTGACGCTAATTAAGGTCTAGGTTCATCAAAGTCACTTTTTGTCTTATAATAAATAACCCGAAATACTCTCACCAGACAGTTCGAAAATCAACACGATACTATCTGTCATAATCACCGTTGTTTCTATTCGTTTTTGAGACCGGAGATCATGGAGATACAGAGTCACGATTCCTAAACCTTTCGCATGTTAGACAATTATTCGTCTTCATATCTACGAGTTCGGCCGGAATGTGTTTATAAACGTATACGTGGTTTTCGTTTCCAAGCATTTTACCAACTTCTCCTTCGCTAAAATAACACTTGAGGTAGTAATTTGAATACTATAATCGCGATATCATCCCAGAATATATCAGCAACCTTGATCTTCAATCCAAAGTATTTTAAAAAGACCTTATTGTGCAATTTTAATTATGCGTCTACCGAGGCTGGATAAAGTGATCACTCAATGCATAGGCGATAAAATGTTGAAGTGCTGGGAAAATTCCTTTTGGTCTGATGAGTTTAAATTATTAGGTTGGTTGCTTTTTACTTTGCAATGTATTTTTCACATATAATATTAGTTCTTATTGTTTACCACTTTAAAATTCGATTGTTGTTCTAGAAAACTGAAAAATGTTTTCATTGCCTCGTGGATTCTTTGAAAAAATACCATGAGCCTTTATTACACTAAAGAATTCAATCGAGAAATCTCATACTCTCAAAATACTCTAAATAAGGAAAAACTTTGTAATTCAATATTTTAACTTGAAGATTTATTCAAACATAACTATAAACATAAAACGATTAAAAAAAAGTATCAAACAATGCTACATACCGTTCATAATTTCATATAGTCACACAACGTAAATATAATTTTTGAGATGCTTTTTTTCATTAACAAAATTAGTAAAGCAGCAATACATCTGAAACTACGACAAGTTGAGTTATCTAACTGCGAATGCCATCGGAAAAAATAAACATATTAACTCGTCTGTTGGGTTGAACTAGATGGAATTCATTATGGATTAGATTCGAATTGCATATTTCTTCTAATTAAACTCACAACTGCAAGTTCGTATGTTACATTAGAGTATAAGTTACGTAACCCCTCAATGCTAGTATTATGTAGCTAAGGAGTAAAGTGGCAAATAAGGCAGCCATCTTTGTATTGTGAGCATATGAGAATTAATCACTGATCTCTAAATACAACTTATGGATAGTGCATGCTTAGTTATTGACTTGAAGCCGTAACAATTACCATAGAGATCCATATTAACAACTTTCCCTCAATCTAGTTAGAATGCATTGGTAACCACAGGCGACCTATTACATAGAGTAGATGGGAGTATTAGTAGAGTATTCAATTGGCTTCATCTGCTTGCAGAGCAGAAACCTCTTATGAGATATCCAAACGTTGTAGTTAGAGATCAATAGAAATAACATTGTGTAGGACTCCATTTTCCCCAGTGGTTAAAGGCACCGAGCTCATCAGCTGTAGATTGCAAGTTGGTTGTTGTTTTCAGATTATTTGGCACCGTCAGCAACACGAGGGCTATAATGCGCCGAAACATTCGTCATCAGACAAGCCAACATACATTTACAAACACCCATGCCTAACACGGGACTCGAACCCGCAACCTCGCGGTCTAGAAGCTAGTAAGCTAACCAATATACCGTTTGGTCGGTGTAGATAGCGAGTTCGGTCCTGGCTTCGTTGAAAAGTTGCGTGTACAATAATAAGGGCTGGTGAACATAAAATAGGTCGTGGCCATAATGTCCTGTCATTGGTGTGGTGGGGTTGGAGAGAGAGGTATGCACGATAAGGTTTCGACTGCGTAATCTCATTGTAGCTCAAAATTACGAGGGATATTTGGCTGTGATAAACATTTCATAATGGCAGAAATAGATAACCAGAACTATGCACACTAAACTAAACACTGTGTAACATTTTTAATACATTATTATGTAGTAGACTACTGTGTATGAGGCTCTTAAATACCACCACACCAGTAACGTATCCAGACACATTTTTTCAAGTTAGAGGAGGAGAAGGGGTGAGAGATGAGACATAGCCCGACTGTTTTTTTAAGTATATTAGTTTTTGAATGTTTGATGTAAGTGAAATAGCAAAACTATTTTTTTAATCAACACACATTTTAATTAATCTAAACTTTTGATTAATAAATGAAGAGTAATTAAGCAAAGAGTCATTTTAATTTTGTAATAGATACCCAACTTACTAATTAATTACTTAGAATATTAATTCCAACCTTTTAGCTTTTTTTGAAATTTTATCAGAATCATGTCATCAAATATTTTTTTATACAAAAGTGCCATTCCGTTCAACCTTGTTTCTCTCATAGAATTTTTTTAAATATGATTTTAATGATCTTAAAGTTGAAAAGCTTCTTTCAGTAGTTTCAATTGAAACTGGCAAATGCACAAATTTTTTAATAGAAGGAATAGATGTGTTTAAAAGATAATCGATATGTTTTTGATAATTCCTCGTTGTTACAATTACTTTGAAATAATTACTGACATGGGAAGTTTGTTAAATGAACATATTATTAACTATTTGAAAGTGACTCAAACATTTGAAATGTAATGTAATTTTTTATCGATTTTCGGGGGAGGGGAAGGTGCAGCCCTATCAACCTCCCTCCCCCCTCTGGATTCGCCACTGCACCACACCGCACAAAAATGGCTCCTCGTTGACACTACAAAAGTCACGTGATTGTCACTCTAATATAAGAAAACAAACTCTGTAGTGTAAAGCATTTTTGGTGACCCATATAAAAGTTATGATAATTTATTAAACCATTTTGAAAATAATTATCTGACCTTAGAGTGTTAATCACTTGCAACTCAGTGCTAACCCACAGAGTCCGTATACAGCATTAAAGCATCAATCATTTGACTTTTTTTAACCCACAGTAAACTATGCGTGCATGTCCACGAACTTGGCTATGGTGCTTTTCTATCAGTCAATAAGAGAAAAGGTTAATATTTAAATCCGGAACCATGTTCATGGATAGCTTAGCCTTGACAAATTTACTTCCCCACTAAGTTCTAGTAATGGGTGATGTCCTGTACTGAACTGACTCCAACCTATATAGAACTCAACGATTAACGTCTCTTGAATATTAGATTGGTATCTTACGTAAAGCAAGCGGTTAATTCCTACGGAATAATTCCAGTACACCGTTTCAAGGGAGTTGGGTAGAAGGGCATGCTTATCTTCTAAGAAAGAAAAATTTTATTAAATGGGGTAACTTTATTGGAAGCACGCTTAAAAAATGTCAAATAATTATTTTTAATTTCTAATGTTCTTATTGTTTATAGTATTTAATCAAGGTAAAAAAAAATTGACGGGAATATCTAAACTAGAATAAAACTAGGCTAAGTCACATGAGGCAAATTTACAGGATTGTTATAAAACTTAATCATAATACAAAAAAACAACAAAAAAAAAAACTGAATTTACTTTCAATATAACACTCTGTTATAATTCTCTCTAAATGCTTTACAATTCTTTTTAGTAAGTTAAAATGTGCAGTAGGGTATTTGAGCAATTCAGTTGGTCAAAATCGATTTCCCAAACTTTGATTCAAGCTCAATTAAATGACTGCATAGCATACGTTGAAGAGTTGAAGCATTCGAAATTTTCTCCCTAGCGACCGTTGAAGATCCCCCTTATCAGTTGTAATTTTATTATTTTAGGAAGCGAGTAGTTAATACAAAAGAACATTCCAAGTAAAATATCCAAATCAAGGCAAAGTTTTAAAAGTGTTTCTTCATGAAGTATTGTGAAAAAATAGTGAAATGAAAAAAAAAAAAACTTGCTGAACACTATGCTTATTAAATGCATTGTGTTAGAGCAATAAAAACAGTATTATGATTTTAAAAACCACAAAACTTGCTTTAAATACCTTAAAATAATATTAGAAAATTATCCAATTCCACAATAATGAATTACAAAAAGTCATTTTGAACGGCTAAATCTTACAAATGACGCAAAATGCGATGTTATAGTGTAATAGTTGACCCCACTTGATTTACCAGCAGTGCGATATGATGCGACTGATAAAGATGAAATTATTTAGTGGATTTGAACAGAGGTGTAATCAAAATCTCTCAAAAAACAACTAGACGTTGCAAAAGAATACAAAAAAGAATATACAGAAAAAGTGGGCAGCCAGAAAAAATTATAAAAGGTATGGATGTTGCTAAGCGGTCGCATTCCATTTCATTGGAGTACTTTATGCACAACGAACAGAATTTGGATTATTGGGGAAAGAATCTGAAGGCAACCATTGATTTTAAAATCTATCCATATGATCAATTCGATAAATCAATTTAAGATATTACTTCTACACCTTAGCACTCTTTCAGGCCTTCACTCTTCAACTATGGCCTCCTGTTTCCTACAATACAACATTGTAATATTAATGAGACAACAATAATATCTATTACTATCTTTTTATATAAATTTAATTTTTTTTTTAATTGTATCTCTTACTTCTAGTAAACTTACCTTTTTAATAAATTAAATAGACCATTTTGAAATTGGAATCCCACCTATTTATTTTCTATTGAGATGTACATTTTCAAATCACCGCTTCTAATTATTCTGTTATTTTTTTTTATGTAAAACTCCACTTAACTACAAAAGGTAAAATATTATACAAAAGAATATTTCCGTGCTTTGCTAGAACGTACTCTCAGGAAATTAAATCCTGGGTAAAACTTTCATTTTTTACAGCGACATTACTACACTTTATATTTCTCGGCCGGGTTTTAGTAAAAACGAACCGGCCGAGAAATATAAATTGAAGCAATGCCATTGTAAAATAATATAACTCATAAAAACAAAGTGTTTAATATAAATCCTTTATATGCATTGCCAATTTTTATATTCATTAACACAGCGCCTATTCTGCAAACACCGTATGCTTGGTGTCATTCCATTAAATTTTAAATATTTTAATATTAAAAATAATTTTAAATATTAAAAACATTTCTGTCAATAAAATATGCGACAAACTACGTTTCAAAATATATTTATTAATTTAAATTTAATTAGTAAAAAAAAAATTCCAGTTTGTGTTTTAAGATTATCTAGTCCATCCAATGAAAAATGTAAAAGATGTGGATATTTTTTATTTAAATTTAAATTTTTTGCAAGAAAAAAAATAAAAATTAAAAAAATTATTATATTTACGTTTGGACCATTTGATAGTTTTAATAAGAGAATTCACGTTTGATAAATAATACTTATTAAAATGCAATTTCTTTTTATTATCAAATTTAGTCTAAAAATTAAAATAGTTACATATTATTCTTTTCCTGTTCGATTTATAACAAGTAGGACTTAAACATTTACGACCTAACCTACAAAACATTAAATCTTAAGAAGTAAAATATCCATTGTTTTTCATTCTTATTTGCATTCAAAGTAATAATAAAAGTAAATTTATAAAATTTATATTTACAGTATTTTCTCTAAAAGTAAAAATGAAAACTAGCTATCTTAAAAGAGTCCTTATACGTGATAGCAAACAAAAAGACATAAATCCTACCAAACCCTTAACGAATAAATTGTTTGTAGGATTACATCTCCTCTTGAAATTATTCTTTTAGTCCATCAGAAATCTAAATTTAATTAACATTTTACAGCGATTCTTATGTTATAAGCCTTGTAAATTTGAAAATACTAAATTTTGAAGCTTTATACTTTAAAAAACAAAATATTTCTGTAAAAAACAATTTGATTATTCGACAAAAATGACTGATAATTTGTTGTTGTTGTATTGATTAAACATACATTTAATATAAAGGCAAAGCACCTTGATTACTAAATACATAATCATCAATATCAGTATTAATTGAATACCAAAGGTGATCAAGGTTTTAAGGGTTTTTTAAAAAACGCAGTTTAAAGTCGTAAAATAGTATAGAATTTCGTTAAAATGTTTTATCTTTTATGTGAAGTTATCTCCGTAACTGTATCATTCTTCCCCCTTAATGACCTACCATCGATTAGTACCACAAATGTGCCGATAGATTACACTCTTAGCTCGACTTAAGCCATTCTTAACCCTTGATCTTCAATTCGTATATTTTCTTAAATGATACTTTTATATCCCCACTCAAAAGAATCCTGACTATGTGCTTGAATCTTCAACTTTTTGAAATTCAGTCTATAAAAGTGTAAGTAAGTATAAAATTGCTATTAAAAAACTTCCCAAAAAAATTCACCACGATTTACATTTAAAGATTAAGAAAATACTTCATTAAATACAGTACCCTTTGTAATGGTAGGCACAATTCCAGCCAGTTGAGGAATTTTCATCTAATTTGAAAGATTCTTAAGCTTTGCCCCACAGGAATTATACGACTTTTAAGACCTTGGTTTTTTAAGATCATATGTTGGACTGCATCGGCGATAACCTCCATTCTACTTGTTGGTTCAGCTGATGAAGAATCACGCACTGGGAGCTGTACTAACAGTCTCGAACGTATATCTTCTAGTGCGTAATAATCCAGGATTTATTCAGAGTCCTTTTACGTTGAGCAACCTTCATTTCCTGAATTGTTTAAAGGAGAAACAGTTCATCTTTATTGTACTTGAAATCGCTTGATTTTTCTAAGGTACATTGTGGCATTTGTTTCAATTGTTAGATTTAATGAAGGCGTCGAGGAGGAAGTCGAGGCGTGAGGAGGAAGGAGAAGTAAAGGGCACACTTTTTTGCCATTAAAAATTATTTAATTTTCTTTTCAAACTGTAATAATAACAATTAATAACAGGAACATCGACTAAAAAATGATTGAAAGATTTTTTTCACCTTCAATCTCTTAATATTATTTGAGCACATGTAGAAAAATGTTTACAAAAAAAGTAGAACTTCATCTTGCTATTCACAAGGCCAGGCAATATACCATAAATTAGTGAACAATAGTCATATTTAAGAAAAAAAACTGTAATGCCTACCAACATATGTTCGAAGAAAGCATTTCATTTTGGTATGCCCAACTTCATACACATTTATCCAGGAACCTCAAAACATGTACATAAGGCCTTAGTGAAATTGGTCTAATATAGTTTATAAGACAATAACATAGCGAATCAGGGCAATGCAAAGCATTCCATATGTAATGGTTGGTATTACACCACGTCAATAAATTAGACATCTAATTTTAAAAAGTTTTACATGATGGATTAGAATGTGTTAAATTTTATTGGGTAGTGTAAGTATTTTCATGTAACACACATTTTTTAAGATTGAAGAGATTGACACACTATCATAATCGGAGTTATTTCGTGATTATAACCATAATTATTACAACTGTTGTTGCCCTTGCGTAGAAGCAGGCCATTATTTAACAATCAGTGGGTTTAGGATAAATGGAATTAAATTGAGCAAATAAAATATGATATTCTTTTTAAAACTGCATGAATGTATTTAACAATAAGATATTATAACCCGATGGTGAGACCATTATTTAAGAGTATTTTTTATGAAAGATTTTATTTCTATAAAGAATAAAATTAAAGAAATTATTCAAAAAATTTCTGCCATCATGCAAAATCCCTAAATCGAAAAAAAAAATCCAAGTGCATATTTTGAGGCTTTTGCGTTCGTCCTTTGAAATTACATATTTTTTTATTGTGATATATATTTGTATGACATAAGAACTTGGATAATTCAATGGAATAAAAGGATTATTTTCTAAGGACTGATCAGAGAGCGTTTAAATATACATTTTTTTTTGGGGGGGGATTCAAAGCATTTTAAATAATGACATTAGATTTCATATTCATAAATTTTAGAGAATTTCTAAAATTTAATATTAAAATTTTTTTTTCAACAAATTCGTTCTACCTAAATCATCAAAATAAAACTCAGAACTAAAAAAGAATTCGGAAAACTTCAAATAGTCCTATCTGTCATTTATTTAATATCTATGATATCTGTCATTTCATTACATTAGACTTTTCTTAATATTTTTTACTTAAATAAAAATTGCCTTATTTTCAAGTAACTAACGGGTAAGTGACTCGTTTCGCGTGAGAAAATTAAATACGGCACACGACTTATTTAGAAAAAAAAGAGTTATTTTCAAAATATTTTTCATATTGTGAGTACAATTCTGTTCAATATCCATTTGTCACCTACGACAATCATAAGAGAATATTACAAATACAGTATTTTATCTAGTAGTTCAATCGAATATAATGTTGAATACGAAAGTAAAATTATCTTTTTATTTTTGGACAGATTGTTCAGCCGCTTATTTCTAAAAAAATTTACGTGAACAGTTCTAGGAATAATAACTTCCACTGTATTGCTAAATTCAATCAAGTATATTGGCATTAAAATGTTTTATTGGATACGTAACAAAACTCGCATAAAACAATTGTTTGCCAAGTAATTTTGTAGTAAACATTTTCTAACAGAGTATGTACTAGTAGAAGGTATATGGACAGTAATGAAATTTCAATGAATTCGTTTTTGTAGTTTTTTCATGTGTGTGAAGCAACTTCAAAATAATTTAATAGCATGAAATATCAACTAATCATTAACTGTGGATGTATTCATATAGGTAATGTATATGAGGTAATGTATATGAAAGAAGTAGTACATGATATATAGTCAAAATGAATAAATATACATGTTAATAAAATACAATAATATAATGAATCGTAAAGCTTAGCCATATTATTGGTTCAAACTAAAAAAAGTTCCAGGTGACAGCATCACTAACTATTTTTCAATGCATCTAATCATTAATATAGTACATAATTAAAACTGATTTTTAGATACAAAAAAAAGTATTAAAAATATTTTTTTTAAATAAACAATTGATATTTGCGCATAATTTAAAGCTAAATTAATTTTTTAAAATCTATATTGCATTAGTAATTTCTAAAACAATTGTTTGTCATACATGTCATGACTTATCAAAGAGACGAAATAATATTACATTAATGTTTCTACACAATTGGAAAATACAAGATGTAATAAGATGGATAAAGAATATACAAAACCATTCATAAAACAAGACAAACCATTTGAAAGAACTGCAGTTTTTCTCAAAGTAACTGGAACCAGCCTCACAAAGAAATTTGATAGATCAAATTTTATAATGGGGAATGGGGGGGGGGGGGGATGAGAGGGTTTCGTCTGTCATATAGAGTCATCTGTTAGCAGGTATCGAAACTAAAAAAACAAACATAAGGCCCAAAAGGTTTTTTTACATAGAATTTATATAATTTATATTAATTTATTAAACTATTTATATTATTAATTTATTAAACTATTTATATTATTAATTTATTAAACTATTTATATTATTAATTTATTAAACTATTTATATTATTAATTTATTAAACTATTTATATTATTAATTTATTAAACTATTTATATTATTAATTTATTAAACTATTTATATTATTAATTTATTAAACTATTTATATTATTAATTTATTAAACTATTTATATTATTAATTTATTAAATTATTTATATTATTAATTTATTAAATTATTTATATTATTAATTTACTAAACAGTTTATATTATTAATTTATTACATAGAATTTCATAATTATTACGTTATTAAACAATTATTATATTAAACAATTATTAGGAAAATTAAGTAAATTTTAAACATTAAAATTTAAAATAGTGTCGACAAAATGTGCAGTTTTCTGCCTATTGCATTCTAAAAACCAATTGATAATTTGCATTTTACAAACAGGAAGTTTACAAGTACATAAAATATAATTCACCGGATCCAATATCAATTAACCCTTTCAGCTCTAGACCATGGAAATTGACATTCATGCAGGGTCTAAAAGGTGAAGAATACAACCATAAAAGAACGAAAAACATTATCTGTAATGTGGATTGTAAGCGTGAGTGTCCTAAAGTTTACAACTTCAACTTTATTATAATCCATAAGCATTTGAAGGATAAAAATTTTGTAATTTAGACTGATAGATATTTCAGGTTAAGATAAATTTCCCAAAAAGATTTATCAATTGATTTGAATGTACAAATATTTCTTGTACAAACTAATAAATATTTCAATCAGTTATTTTCATATTTTTTTTATGAGAAGATTGTCGAAAAATAATTTTTCTGACATACGACATTTAATGTCACTAACATCAATGAATGTACATGAAATTCGGAATACAGGTATTTAAAAATGTAAATCTGAAACAGCCGTGGCTCGTGCACAACAACCAGTACAGCCGGGATGCATCTAAATTTATTAGTTCAAAACTAAAATTGTATCTTTTACAATTTTCTAAAATGAAGATACAATTTCTACAGTAAGTGTAAAAAAATATCTGATAAATAGCAAACTTGTTGCCTCAATACTCAATTCACGATGGAAAAGAAACACTTCCCATCAATCAAAACTGGTGATCTTCTCCGAAGAACAGCCTAATGTTCATGAAACGCGTTTCGGCTAAAATTAAATAACGGTTTGTACAGTATGGATCATAAAAAGATGAAAATACTGAATTGCCTTTTAAACCGCCAGTACGGGTTATAAGACTAAGTTATTTCTTCTTAATTGTATCACATGATTTACAAATGATCCCAAAAATTATATTTAGTACTGTTAAAAATTTCTCAAAATATGCACAACTTTACATTAGTTTTTATTTTGTATCATATACCCCAGTATTTCCTTCAAAATTTAAAAGGTACAATTCACTTATGAATTTTGCAATATTTGGCACTAATTTTCTTACCTAAATATATCACAACTTAAATTATAAGTTTTCGTTCAAAATGAGTCATACTATTAAATTGGAACTCATCAAAATTAACAATTAATTTAATTAATTGCACACCCTGATAATATTTGTCAAAAGGGTCATTGTAAGATTGCTTTTTCTAAAAGGGATCTGGCCCATTTTTAAAAAAGTCCTTATAAAAATATACTAGAATAAATGATATCAAAAGAATTTTTCAAATAAAAAATGGAAATAACTTCCAATTTCCAGAAAAGTAAGTTCATTTATAGCTTATCTAAAAAATGATTTATTTAACTAAGAAAAACTTCAGATTTTTAATTAGTAGGTTATACCTTTTAGAGTTCTTTCCTTTTGAATTACACTCAGTACCCTTACCGCATAATAACGAGAAAATAGTGTTTGTGCATTTGCTGAGTAAAAACATGAGTCACTCTCCAGATGCTTTTTTGTCCTTATTTGACCTAAATATCCAGAATAGCCAAATAGGAATTTATTTGCTACTTTTTTCTAGTAGACAGCAAGTTACAGTGTTGTAATATAACATTTGAATAAGTAATTGAGCACAATAAGTATAGTACTATAATTCATTTTGTTATAAATTTGACCTTATAACATTTCTTATTTCTGTTTTGAAGTAATTTTCCTTATTATAAAAGCGTAACAAAAGTATTGAATAACAATAAGGAACGATGTTACCATCACAAGAAACAATCATGTACAAGTACATTGAATGAGTCATGGAAGCATACTTAAGCAAAATATTACATTTTTATCACCTTCGTTCCCAAGAAAAACAAATTAAAATGTACCAGTAGTAGACCTACTTTTTGTTTGCGAATTTTCTTTGTAAAATGCGTAACTTATTTTACGAAATATTATCAAAAATTGGTAAATTGTGTGGCCATACGGATGAACATGATGTAATAAATATTTATTGAGTTATTAATATCTATTAGTTACTGCTTTGTAAACATGAAAACGATTGCAGTGGGGTTACAACTTTCCAAAATAGAAAAAAACATTTAATAAACTGAACAATGTTTCTACTGGCAGTTTTTATAGGACAGTAAAAGACTTTTCCGGGTTTGTCCGGTATTATCTATTAAAACGATTTTTTAAACAATAATAATTCCAATAATGTTGTATGTGTTTGAATGACTTCATACACACAGATTACATTCTTATTTTATTTCTATACGATTTCCCTTGTTATGATCTATCACCCTCCCCTCCTCCTCGGAATAGTAGGTTGGACACAACTAAACTGTACCTCTTTAAAGACATCCGGAGAACGTTCTAATAAACATGCCTTTATAAAATTTAGTAAACATCCTATTTAAACCATGGTAAAATAATATTTGAAGAAGAAATAAACTTCGTTAGAATTTTAGTCACCAGATGGAAATATGGCACTTTAAGGACTTGTATGAAAGTTAACTTTACAGTTTAAACCTTTTCGGGAAGTTGTAAATGAAGTCAAGAAGACAACCCAATAAAGTTTTAAATATCTTTCATTTTTCTGTTGTCATTGACGCGTTAAATATGAACTCGCGAACCATATTATGCTCTGATAAAAAAATATTTACTAACAAAATATGCTCTGAAAAAAATTAACTTATTATTTCTAGTGTGCCGTATCCCCAAAAGCGGAATACTTATACAGTCACTGATGATATCTGACTATTCGCCCGAAACACTAATGGTACAAGTACACTCTCGCCGAGACAAGACGAGCTTCTGCGAGTGGGAGAGTGTACTTGGTGCGCTCAGCTTCTTCCGCCCTGACTCGGTCTATTTCGCCTCGCCTACGTTCGGGCTCGCCTGCGCTCGGTCTGAAGTCGAATTGCCTGCCCGAGAGGGAGCGCGTAAATTTACCTCCATTTGGACTGAGACAAAGAAACAAAAACTCGCAGCGGTTCGTCTTGTCTAGGCGAGAGTGTACTGGTACCATAACAGTTGAATAACACGAAAATTCATTGGTTGAATTTATTTTAAACTTCAAATATATTTAAAAAAAAGTAATGTGTCAGTTCCAATCACTAAAGACCTCATTTAATGATTTCTTTCTTAAACATCTATGATAGATGAAACGGCATCCATGAACCCTCAGGGCTAAAAGGGTTAAGCCTGGACGTGGATATGCCTAGTTCATAAATTACCTTTGAAACTGATGTTCTCAAAACTGATCTTTAGCTAGTGCCCGCATCACAGCGATCGAACACTCGGTATGTGAGAATTTGAATAAGATTGGTGATTTATTAGATATAATTTCCCGAAGTACGTCTGCTAAGTTTTATGACCAATTCCCAGACCTAATGCAAGATATTCAGGAACAAAAGAACGGTTTCGTAACGTTTGCAACTTAAAGTTATGTACCGTTGAACGTTTAAATTTGCAAGTCAATACATCTATGACAAAGCTTCAAATTCTTTGATTAAGTTTCCCTCCTCCCCCCCTTTTAGATTTAAACTTTGAATTGCTATTGAAATAATGTTAAAATGAGTTGATCGCTGTTTGGTGAATGCGGTAAAATGTCGTTTCGAAACAATATTCATGTACTTAGAAAAACATTGTTTTAAGATACCATGGGACAGTGAAAAAGACTGATGATCTCTCATGATATATGTTGATTGAAATATAAAAGCCGTTGTTGAATCTAACAGAAAGTTCCCTGTTTCCCCATTAGATGGTAAAATTTCACTTTTCCAATACATGCTCATTTATCAAAATTATTTTCGGTAAAAATTTCATTTCGAAACAATATTCATGTACTTAGAAAAACATTGTTTTAAGGTACCATGGGAGAGTGTAAAAGACAGATGATCTCTCATGATATATGTTGATTGAAATACAAAAGCCTTTGTTGAATCTAACAGATAATTCACTGTTTAACCATTAGATTTTAAAACTTCACTTTTTCAATACATGTTCATTTATCAATGTTCAAATAATTTATTACATTTTCCTAGCGGTTTGCCGTTATTTTTAAACACATTTTATGCGATGTTTATTTGTACTAATTTAGTTTGCATTTTAACAACTGTTTGTAGACACGCTATCTAACTCACATTGTTATATATTTGTATCATGTTATTTTTGACCCAATTCCCAAAGTCCTATCGAGTTGAAACTTAACATGCTTAAGTAATCCTGAAGTCTACAATATCTAATTTTATAATCAAAAGGAGCCGTTGCAGGCGCATTTTCTTGCCGTCATAAGCCTAACGGTGTAGCGAAAAAAACACAATTTATTTTTATTGTGGCGAAAGGTTTTAACATTCCGAGTTGTTTTTATGAGAAAAACTGGGGTGAATTTATTTTTCATATTACTTTTACACCGAGAAACTGGGAGAATAGAAGACTTTTATAAATATATATCTAGAGTACTATTAAGCTTTTTTACTCGAATTGAATATTATAATAAAGTATTTTAAAAGTTTGTTGATGGTCTTTAGGAAATGGAAACTCTTTAATACCTAACGCTCAAAACATGTTAATGTTTAACTGGGAGTGCAATTTAATTTCTTTAAGTTCTACTTCTAGTTACCACCAAATCGTTACGAATGGCAGCAGCCACATGTTCCTCATTTTGTTTTGATACTGATATGTTTCTAGATGTGTGTGTGTGTTATACAAATTTCTTTACATATTAGTTATTCTTTCACAATGCAGTCATTTTGACTGCTTTTAGGAAATATAGGTATATACTAAGTTTCAGTCTTTCTAGTGTTAAAAAAAACATTATCCGCAGCAAAATAGCTCCCCCCCCCCCCCTTTTTTTATTTTTTAACTTAACAAACAATTACAGTTATAAAGAGGTGCCTACCATATTAAATGGTAAACCATCATTTCCAAACAAAACAATAAAATCAATACCTCAAAACTATTAATTCGCTGCCATATTGCTAGTGCAAAATAAGTAAAAGCCTATAACTAAAAATCATTTTTAGAAAAGTAAGTTGGCTTAGAAAAATCACTATAAATATCTTAAAGCATGATTTCTTGAAGAACGAAACCAAATACTAAACCAAGACTTTACATAATTTGTGTATTTATGGTAAAACAACGCTTCTGTTTATCGAAATAATGACTCGAGGAAATGACGGAATGGATGAAAAATGGGATGGTAAATTACTTATACATTATAATAAGTAAGAGATTGAGTGAAATTGAACTAAAAAACCAGACACATACCGTGCAACTATTTGTGTTGCAGTGGGGGTCCTCTTATCAATGATGACGATAAGACTATTTATAAACGGTGAATATAAGCTATCTTTGATGACTCATTTTTGAGAACCTTACAGTTAACTGATAAATAAATTTGATTTTCATATGAGAGAATTTAAATAGTACTTTTTTACACTCAACAGGGTAAAGTTTTAAGTCACAGTAAATTTTTACTCAAAAGAACTTCTCCGGTTTAACGATACAAAATAAAAAGTTTACATTTGCCAGAATATCTTAATTTCAACATTTGTTTGCATTTTTTAACGGTTACGATTTCTTTATGGGCTTTTAAAAAAAAATTAAAATATCGCGCGTTATTTTTCATTAAATTTGTGTTAAATAACAGAAATACTTAGTAAAAATTACATATTTTTCAATCAATATTATCAAAATTAAAATAATTAATATACTTCTTAATTATTATTGCAACAACATTATGGAGTGATTTAAGGAGAAATATAAAAGAAATATTTACCGTCTTATGTTTGCAGTTTACGGCGCTATAATCTGGTGAAAAGTTGAAACAGGCTTTAAGAGTGTTACTATTCTTATTATTGAAAGCTAGCTTCTAGACCGCGAGGTTGCGGGTTCGAGTCCCGTGTTAGGCATGGGTGTTTGTAAGTGTACGTTGGCTTGTCTAATGACGAATGTTTCGGCGCATTATAGCCCTCGTGTTGCTGATGGCGCCAGATAATCTGAATACAACCAACCAACCTTATTATTGAAAATAATACAATAAAAGGTCACTAATAATTTTTTCGTTAACACAAGACGTGATGTATTAAAATTGAGGACTAGAAATGTAAAACGACCTAAGTACCAAAAAATCGAAAATCTTTTTTTTTTATGGAAAAATATCCTAAAGACCAAGCTAAACAAAATGGAGAACGCCCAAAGTGCAAACTCCAGTAGCAATAGTTCAAATTCAATCTGGTACTTGGTCATTTCCTTAAGCACCAGATGCGAGTGTTTTTCCTTTTTCGGTTCTCCTGAAATATTTTCTTTTTTGGACTTAGGTCGTTTTCCGTTTCTAGTCCTCAATTGTTTTCATATTTTAAATATGCTTCATGTTTAGTTTTTCAAAATTGTATTTCGATAAATTCAGAAATTGGACGACACACATTCACTTATATAACACAATATTTTTATAAACAAGTATTTTTTTTAACTAGTATATTATTTTAATGCTTAAATAGCTTTCAATACATAGCTATTAGCTATTTTATTCCATATTTACAAATTCTTTATCAAGCATCTCTCTTTGTATGAAATCAGATTTTGTAAACTTCTTTTTCAAAAACAAAAATTCTCGCTACCTTTTGTCCCAAATTAATTTTGTAAAAAAATTTATTGAATATTTAAGTTGTTAGTAACATCTTTTAACAAAATTTAAACTTAATTAAAATAAAAAAATTATAATAACTTCATCCTCGAATTTAATATTGAAAAGTAATTAAGTACTCAAAGCAATCGAGTCTTATATTAAAACTTTAATTTACAATAAGTTTTAAATAACGCAATTTAAAGCTTTATGATAAGTAAATAATTAGCACATATAACAAGCTACAACTTTTAAAACCTTCAACAGGAGGTTGAAAATTTAATTTAGTTTCCTGCAAAGAAAACAGATTTTAATACCGATAGCAATTGGCAACGTTAGCAAAACATAAAAAATATCAGCTACATATTACGGATACTGTAGCACTGATAGTCTTCTATTCGTCTAGACTATTTAAATGGATACTTAAGTAACTGAATAAGTAAAAGCATAAAAATAATGGAAATGTTAATAGTATATATTAATTTCAACCCATATTATGATTACATTTTTGTGTTTAGTAAAAAAAAGCATCGCTACAAATAAAGACATAATCGTTTAATGATTGCTACACAAATACTCATCAGGCTTGGTACTTAATTTTTCAGCAATTAGAATAGAAACTGTACTTAGTTGGATAGCTTAAATTAATCACGTGGTTGCTTCTAATGTGCGCTAATGGAATCAGAAGCTTATACAAAGATTCTACTCATCCGTTTGCGTATCTGAGGTGAGCATTTCCAGAGAGAAATATAAATGCTACAGATATGTGTGATATATCAAATATAAGGTATCGACGAGACGAGTTCATATACCAAAATTAAACCGGAAGTTAGAATCAAAAGTACCCGAAATGGCGCCTAGAAGTCAATTTGTAATTCATTTAGTCTGTTCTAAAAATGCTATGTATACATGATCAGATATCAGTTTGAAGTCACGATAATATTAGTAATATATCATAAAATTAAACTAATAGTACTTTACTTTTTTTTTTTTTTAAGTTTTTTTTTAATTAGTACTGTTCTGTAGAATAAAATAAAGTGTTCAGATACATACTAAATTTTCCCATGACAGAATTTGTGTTTGTTCTTCTTAATTTTCTTTAATTCATTCAACATCCCTTGAGATCTTTATTATTCTTGCATTAGCAATGTTATTTTAAATAAATCACTTTAGGAAAGGAGTATCATTCCCACTTAGTAAAAACAGTCAATATAGTTATGCGACATCTAGTAATCACAACATAATAGCAATGGAAAATGTATTTTTTTGTCACATTTTTTTAAAAATAGTATGGAAATCGTCATGCTCAGTATACATTCCATAAACATTCCATTCATATAAATAAGATGATCAAACTACCACGATAGTTATTTTTAAGACCTACATTTATTTTAATTACTTAATAAATGTTTGTAGATAGAGAGCGGGTGGGAAACAATCAAATTTAATTAAGTTGTTTAATTATTGTTAAGTTGTTTATTCCACTTAATAAGAACAGTCAATTGGTTGGTTGTTTTCAGATTATCTGGCGCCGTCAGCAACACGAGGGCTATAATGCACCGAAACATTCGTCATTAGACAAGCCAACATACATTTACAAACACCCATGCCAAACACGGGACTCGAACCCGCAACCTCGCGATCTAGAAGCTAGCACGCTAACCACTATACCATTTGGTCGGCTAAGAACAGTCAATACATTTATGTGACATCCTGTAATCACAACATAATAGAAATGGAAAATGTAATTTTTTGTTAATTTTTTTTTAAATAGTATGGAAACTGTCATGCCAAGTGCTCAGTATCCATTCTATAAGCATTCCACGCATGTAAATAACATGATCGAAGTACCACGCTAGTTATTTTTAAGATCTACATTTATTTTAATTACTTAATAAATTTGTGTTGATAGAGAGCGGTAGGGGAGCAATCAAATTTCATTAAGTTGTTTTATTTAATTTTTTTTCAATAATTTGAATAAATTATTTGACCGCGAATCACATTAATAAAATTTAATTTACAATTAATTATTTAAATGAGATAAAATAATTTAAATAATCTTATTTCAGTTAATTTCAAAATTTCACATTAAATATGCAGTTTTTTAATTTTAAAAACAAAGGGCTAGGGTAAAATTAATTAAATTTTATTTTAAGAGAGTAGGGGGAAGTAACAGCAACATTACGTAGTTTTAGGGGGTCCTTCAAATGTGACTGAGCTTGACATGGAGGTAGGGTGGTGTCAAAATAAGTCAAGATTTTCCTTGACGTAATTTATGTTTGTCCCCTTACGAAGCTTATAGCTCTATGCTTCGAAAAACAAATAAAAATATGTAATTTCCTTATTATTTTTATGGTGAATATTTATAAGTAATTCAGTAACAGTTAGAAAATTGATTAGCATAAACAAAGTCAATGCTTTAGTTGAAAATTTATTTACCTTATAGCTTTGTTTGTCTTTATTTTAATTCTATTAAATTGAGTTGGGTATTTTTCTCAATGAAACTAGAATATAAAGAAAGACTGGATAATAAAGCATGTTAAGAAAAGATGTTATTTTATAGTCTTTGTGACTGAAACGAAATGATTTGTATTAATATTTTCCTTCTGTTTGTCACGTATTTTCTTCTTATGATTACTGCTTCAAGCAACCAAGAAATTGAATTGGTTTTAAAATCCATAAGCGTGGATTCTTCCTGAAAAATTACATTGATTTTTCTTGTTGCTAATTGCTGTTTATTGAGTTAGTTTTGAAACTTTTTTCAACAATGTTAGAAAAGTTTTTAAATTAGGCTGAAAGTTTCAAAAATATGATAAAAAGTATTTACTCTTTTGCTACTAAGTAATTTGTACTGTAAGAGCAATTTTTTAATTGCGTATTATTAATATTTTTAATTGAAAAAGCTTTG
Organism: Linyphia triangularis; assembly: GCA_963978545.1. Lineage (NCBI taxonomy): Eukaryota > Metazoa > Arthropoda > Arachnida > Araneae > Linyphiidae > Linyphia > Linyphia triangularis. The sequence continues at coordinate 37,204,597 of OZ021733.1, read as the reverse complement.
GATTATTAGTCATTTTTCTTTTCAGATCTTAAAAATACAAATGATTCACTATAGAGTTTTGAATTTTTTCCAAGAGAAAAGTTACTCATATGGAAATTTTGATAAAAGAACTCGGGTTAGGTAAGATACTAGCCTAGTGTATTTTTTACTCGTTGAAGTTATTTCTATGCAAACTTAATGAGGCCGTATCGTTAAGAGAACGTTTCTGAATGAAATGAAACAGAATTTCAACCATTTTTTTTTAAATATTTTTTTCTCCCGAGTACTTATCATATCTACCTACCTATATATATTTCCTTTATTGAAAGGGTTCAAGGTTCGGAGCCCCTCTTGATGTCAATTTATGGAATAAAAAATACGTTGTCATGATTAACTAGCAGTGGTAGAAGTGGGGGGGAAAAAAGGTGGGGGGATGCCTAAAAGTTGGTGGAAAGTGCACCTCTCCCCCTACCCCCGTATTTGATATAAAATAATAATACTTCTATCTTTACACAAAAGAGTGCAATACATTTTTGTAACAGTATGACATATACACCATAATTTATTTATTTTTTATTTAAAAAAACTTTAAACTACTTTTTCGCAGTGTAACTACATTTTGCATTTTCCCTACATGCTTGATATATTTTTTAAGAAAAAATCTACATCTATGTAATTTTAGTACTATCTAATATTCCATGCTCATTATTGTTTAATATTTCAAGAAGTTTAAAAACAAAATTTAGTGATAAAAACTGAAAAACTTGTAGGAAATTAAAAAGCAGAAAAAAATAATTTTTTCAAAAATTATATGCACAGTGCACGACTCGGAAGATATGTACTGGTTAGACAGTGTTAGGATGATGCTTTTTCAACAATTTTGTCATTGATTGTATAACAAGTATTGAATCGTGCATTCAAATATTAAAATTAAAAAAAAAAAAAAAAAGCGAAAGGAAAATTTACCTTCTTGTGCCAAAGAGTTAATGTTATTTTTCATAAGTAATTTTTAGATGGATTGAATGTTTTAAAAGTGGGGGGATGGATTTCAGTGGTTTTAGAAGTGGGAAGACGCATGAGTATTTTCTTGAACAGTGGAGGGATGCGTCACTCCGCGTCTACCCACACTTCTACTACTGTTAACTAGTAGTAATAAGAATTAATGGGGAAAATTTTCCCAAGAAACCTGCGCCGACCAAACGGTATAGTGGTTAGCGTATTAGCTTCTAGACCGCGAGGTTGCGGGTTCGAGTCCCGTGTTGGCATGGGTGTTTGTAAATGTATGTTGGTTTGTCTAATGACAAAAGTTTCGGCGCATTATAGCCCTCGTGTTGCTGACGGCGCCAGATAATCTGAATACAACCAACCCAAGAAACCTGTATGCAAACGGTCATGCGATATTTTCCTGTGTGCTCCATACACCACATCCACGTACTGATGTCAGCGAGACATATTTGAAATAAGGATATGTCTATATGTAAACTTGATTATGCAAATTGTACATGCTCCAGACGTCCAGTCCTGGCTGTGATATTTAAAAAAAGAATTTTCCTGCCATGTACAATAAAGCAAAAAAATATGAGTGCTCATCGATGCCGACCAAACGGTATAGTGGTTAGCGAGTTAGCTTCTAGACCGCGAGGTTGCGGGTTCGAGTCCCGTGTTAGGCATGGATGTTTGTAAATGTATGTTGGCTTGTCTAATGACGAATGTTTCGGTTCATTATAGCCCTCGTGTTGCTGACGGTGCCAGATAATCTGTTAAACAACCAACCAACCAGACGTCCAGACCGTATTTATTCGAATATTCGATAACATCCAGACGTTTCCTATTTTTTCGAATATCCGCACGTGTATATACGTTTCGTGTGTACTTTTTAAGCTGTAATAGGAATCATGGCTGTTTAAAAAGTCTATGTCAGAATCATTCCATATATGGACTCTTAAAAAATACCGAAATTAAATTTTGGTACAACACAAAAATATAGCCCGTGATGGTGAGACGATCCTATTTAGAAATTTTCTGCTGTTCAGTCAAATAGTATATAGTACAAGTGAACGATGAAAAATAGCCACTTTGTGCAAAAAAAAAAAACTCTCCATATTTTGAAAACTGAATCTGAAGATAATTTACAGTAGAGTTCACTGACGAATGTTTAGTTGGTTAAGTTGTATTGGAAATTTTCCATTGCAAGAGCCACACGAAAACTATACCGCGTGAGAGGATCCAGTTCTATGTGATAGATGGAATATTTTCCGGTAGTTATTTCAAGTTGAAAATGTCCATAATTTTCATGTTGAATAGGAGGACATCCGGAAAACTCCCACCAAGCATAACCCAATAATCGACGTTGGAATATCTATCACAATCAACCCCTTGTCTATTCACTTTGAAAAGTCTCACTGCAGAGCACGGGCAAGGTTTGATTACGAGACCATTTGCGTTCTAGACAGATATCCTGCTTACTGGTGAGTGGGACCACTGTCTGTGAAATGGTTAAAAAATGTATTTCTATAGATTGCCCATAGAAAAGTAATTTCTCGCCAAATATGACGCTGCCAAGTACTATATGTTTATAAAAAAATAGCTGTCATCAGAAAGTCTGGATAGTGGCAATATCTACAGAAACAAGACAGGTAGATTTAGAATGGGGGTGCTTGCATGCAGGAAATTGGCGGCCTGAAAGGTTACAATACAGGGTATTCATGGCATGGTGCGCAAAAAAAAAAATTCGAACTATTGCTGTATCTTGTATTTTAATTGATAAAATAACAAATGAAAAGCCCCGTTGTAATTCACGGAGAGGTCTTTAATAAAGGCATATGTTTGTTTTTTAACATGAGGGGTCATCTACGTATTAAAACTGAACCAAACTTTAAAAAGTTCAATGGAAACCCCATAATAATATGTCATATTTGGATTCAGCATCCGAAAAAAAGGTGAAATTAAAAATTTAATAATTTTCCAATGAGTGGATAGTAATTTAAATAATGACAAGGGTTGGTTGTATTCAGATTATCTGGCGCCGTCAGCAACACGAGGGCTATAATGCGCCGAAACATTCGTCATTAGACAAGCCAACATACATTTACAAACATCCATGCCAACACGGGACTCGAACCCGCAACCTCGAGGTCTAGAAGCTAGCTCGCTAACCACTATACCGTTTGGTCGGCAATAATGACAAGGGAATGCCAAACTGATGTTAAAAAGAAAATTTGTGTTTTTAATCATATATTGTTAAATAATAATTATATTGTTATAATTCTTGTTTCAAACGATAGTATGTTGAAGGCCAAACATAAATAACATGCAATTTTTGCATTAAACAGTTTTTTTGATAATTAATTATCAATTAAAATTAAAAAAAAATTATAAAATTATAAATCAATTACAAATTTTAAATTTTTTTAAATAGAAACTTTTTTTTTATCATGGTAGAAAAAACTCCTAGGAATTTTTTTTCTTTCCGTCTTGACGTTTGGTTTTCAATATTTTAGCAAAAATGTAAGAATTAAAAAGCTTACTTTATGGGACCGTATACCAGATTACATTCGAAATTAATTAAGGATTAACAATTTTATAAATGTCAGATAAAATCACAACTAAACAATTTTATATCTGTCATTCTTGTTTTCGACTACGTATGAAATTGGACAATTATCAACTGTGTTAGTTATGTTACATTAAAATTCATTTCTGATTGAGTTTCTTTTTTAATTTTGTGTTGACCTCATGTAAATAATGAAGCAATAAATCTATATAATTACCGAGTAGGTTTAGTCTAATACCTGCAACACGTACTGAAACACGCGCCTGCTGCAGTTCACCCCACCCCCCACTTTAATTCCCCCTGATAATCTTAAAATTACGGCTCGCAATATTGAGATTTGCCCTTAGCTCATAAGTGGCGTGTTTTTGAACATAATGAATGGTTTTGTTTTGTTTGTACCCTCAACGACATATGTTTGTGCACAATAACGGCTAATTAGGCAGGGACCTACTGCTTAACGTGGATTCCGAACCACAATTAACATCCATGCCTAACCCAGGATTCGAAACCGGTACATTTGGCATGCGAGGACAGAGCGCTAACCCCATAGCCATCAGCTTGGCCGAAGCATCCTAGATCGAATGAAAAGATAAAAAAGGAGGGTTCGTATTGAAATTTTCAGAGTTAGAGTTGAATTTACTTAGTAAAAAGCTTCCAAAGGAAAATATATTGCACAAGGCATATAAAGAATAGTAAAAATATTCCTTTTGGTGCAAACCGCAATATTCTACGACTTTTAAAACCGAAGATATAGCCATCGTTTGTTTCCCCCCTCCCCCCTTGCTTCTTTTTTTGCGTATTGTACCATTCCAGCTCCCAAGAGTAAAAAAACTCGGCTTCACACAAAAGCGGTAAAAACCAGAAAATATCCAATTTTAAAAAAATTTCAGAAGTCAAGCAACATTAAACAATTGTACTATACTGACAAACAAGATAACCCCCAATTCAACCTATTTTACTAATTTCTTTAACCTTTAACTGCTGTAAGCGGTCTGACAGACCGCGAGTCATTTTTTTGTGGAATGCTTCCACCCCCTAAAATATCGCATCTTTGACATTTATATTAAGTTTTCTGGTTCTATGTTTCTTAAACTTTAAATTGATATTCACCAATTTGTTTGGCGCAGTATGGACCATGTGTAGCCCTTGCGACAAAAACCTCAAAACCACCCAACCACAGCAGTTAAAGGTTAAACCACATTTCAAGTATTGAAATTTCGGTAAAAAAATCTGAAATCAGTGATTCCGTTGAACTGTAGTGGCGCAGCATGGCCCGCATGTTGCCTTTGCGTCGTTAAATTTCAACCAACCAACAGTTGAACTGCTGAGGAGACCTGGTATAGAAAGTGGCTACTTTTTACAAATATAACTGTAGCTCCTGAAGTACAGCTGATTTTGATATGGTTCGATTGTTTGGTTGCTTTACTGGCGCAAGGGCAACTCATGGGCCATACTGCACCGTTGATATGGTTCAAATACTAGAAGGACGAGTGATTTCTCTTTTTCGACTGATATATTTGAATATAATTTTTGACGAGTAGAATTTTCAGGAAAAATGCTTTTCCGACGTAAGACAATTTTTACAACTAAGCCCGCTTACATGGCAAGTTGTAACAATTATAGGGACAAGTTGTAACATGGGTTAAAATTGAGAAAACTTTAGAAGAAATAGCTTTATTTACCTACTTGGGTGGCCAACTATATTCAATAAATATCATCACCTACATCGAGTCACCAGAATCACAATTTTGACACACAAATAGTGACTCTCCAAGAGTGCGAACTTCATGAGCCTACCCTTCACAATTGTTGCACTTAATCCACTTTTTCATTTGATTGGCTCTTCGAAAATAGGTCGCAACATATGATACACCTTTCGACAATTCAGATTCACTGTCAGGTTGATGTGAGTTTGATCCTTTCTTTTATATTATTAGTTATCATTTCTTTATATTATTAACCATTTGCACTCGAGCGGCGCCTCTCAGGCGCCACACGATTGGATGCCGAAACACAAGAGGACCACTAGGTTTGATACGGAAATTTGATGCAAGGCCACTGTGTTTAGTTTCTATGAAGCAAATCCATAAACGCCAGCCGAACCTAAAATGTCTCGAGTTGCTGGTCCCTCCGCGCGAAAAGGGCCTCGAGTGCAAAGGATTAACCCTTTGCACTCGAGCCCTTTTCGCGCGGAGGGACCAGCAACTCGAGACATTTCCCGGCATTTTTGGTTCGGTTTGTGGTTACGCATTCACTTCATAGAAACTAAACACAGTCATCGAATTTCCGCATCAAACCTAGTGGTCCTTTCGTGTTGAGGCATCCAATCATGTGGCGTCTGAGAGAGCCGCTCGAATGCAAAGGGTTAACATGTTACAACTAAACCCAAAATTTGTGTTACAACTGAACCCAAACACTACCCATTTTGAAAACGCTATATCATGAGTTTCTGTAATCCTATTTTTATTCTAACGCGTTGCACTCAGTGGTAGTGGGTAAAAAAAAGTGGGGGGACGCCCAAAAGTTGGCGTTGGCGACAAGTGCAATCTCTCCCCCCTCCTCACCCCTCAAAGATAAATTTTATAATTTATAATTTTATGTCTTACAGTAAAAATATTAACTAGTAAGGAAATAATTTATACTTCCTAACACTAACATTGAACAAGGGTTCAAAATGTATTGTTATTTTAATGAATATTCTGCGACATAGTTTTTTTTTCCTTGGATAAGAGATTAAGTGAAGCTATAATTCAACATTATAAACATAACTGTTTACTTAAATTTAAGTAGTCCTTCTAAATGTGCATATTTTCATGAAACAAAATTAGTAAAGAACTCTATTTTTTTTTTTTTTTTTTTTTTTTTTTTTTTTAATAGCTTGTCTTTATATGAAAGAATAGAAATTTATCTTAAAAGTTCTTCCAAAGCTAAAAGTTGACTTAGAGTAACAGTATTTGTTTTATAAAAATACTATCTTTATACAAAGTAGTGTAATACATTTTTGTAATAGTTTGATATGTATATATATACCATAAATAGTTTTTTTTTTATACTTTAAATCACTTTTTCTCAATGTCGCTACATTTAAAGGTTAATGTTATTTTTCTTTAGAAATTTTTAGACGGATTGAGTGCTTTTACAATGGGGGGGGGGGGGAGATGTCTTTCAGTGATTTTAGCAGTGGGGTGGGGGGACGCATGGGGATTTTCTTGAAAAGTGTGGAGACGCGTCACCCCGCGTCTACCCACATTTCTAGTACTGGTTGCATTCCATATTTGGAAACTGTCTTTTAAAAGGGCATTTTCTGTGTACAATTAATTATAGTCATCTACATGCAATTTCAAAAGTTCTGAAAAATCAAAAATTTACTTACCTCGTCAAAACACAACAATAAAAATTCCGCAAATTTTAAGCTGCTTTCAATATTCGCTCCTATCGTTTTGTAGACGTGTTCAGTATTACACGTACCTCTGATAATATGGATTCTGATGCCATATGGTGATTATAGAACAAGTTATTGGATTTGTTACAGCTAAACTCTGTTACTCAGGTCTAGTCTCCTCTACCTTATCTGGCATTTGTCTTGTTGAGAGGAAATGAGGACTAGAAATGGAAATAGAGCTAAGTAAAAAAGAAAAACATGATTTTTTTTTTTTTTTTTTACGGAAAAGACCAAGCTAAACAAAGTAGAAAACGCCCAGAGTGCGAACTACAGTAGCAATAGTTCAAATTCAATCTGGTACTTAGTCATAGCCTTAAATACCAGATGCTAGTGTTTTTCATTTTTCGGCTCTCCTGAAAAATTTTCCTCTTTGGACTTAGGTCATTTTCCATTTCTAGTCCTCAACTATTTACTTGAATAAATATATTTGAATGATCGATAAAAAAAAAATATCGCCAGTTAATGAATTCAGCAAATCAATGTGACTAGTTCCATATTCCCCAGGGGATTCTTTCTCCAAGAATCCCCTGGGGAATATGGGACTAGTCTTGTTTTCACGTTAACAGGCAACGCTAGACAAATTGAAGGGAGCTATTCTTATTATAGACAGACAGTACCAAGGTCGCTCTTGTGGGTTTCCCAAAAAGAAAGAAAAGAGGGGGGAGGGGAGGGCGGTGTTGAAATTTCACCTGCTGGAGGTGTGGCAGACCTTCATGTCTGCGAGAGAAAATTTCGAAAATGCAACCTTAAGGGCGGGAATTTTGAACCATTTGTGCATAACTGAGATAATAGTAGTCTTTCAACAAAAACGCAACAAACAATATAGCATGCTTTAAAATTTAAACACCTGCGAGTGCAAATAAGGGTGCTTGCTTTCTATTGTTAGAAAAGAGATATGAAATTCGGATTGTGATAATAAAGCCAGTGTTTCCTTGTTTTAAATTAAAAATTAAAAAAAGTTTTCAAGTGTTTCTTTTCTCTCATTTTGAACATTGTGCTCGGGATTATTTTAAGTTTTAATAATTATATAATGTATGACCTTATGCATCAGAATTTGGAATAGCGAAAGAGAACCCCGATAGCTAAAAGTCACTTTTTTATAACCCGCGAGAACGCGCGCTGGTGTGTTGCCATTGGAATTTACGACGGGGCCTCTAAAACACAACGCGCTTGCTCACGGGTTGAATATTTATAGTTTCAAACAGTACTTATGGATAACAGACACATACGCAGTTACAGCGATTAACTGTCAAAATGTGTCGAAATTACGAAAGATGCAAACTGTAAAATGTTGATTTTACTCTCAAAATATTCACACACACACAAAATATTCACTAATTATCTCCACTGCATGATAGTAGGATTGCAGCTTACAGGTTTTACGCCCTCAACCTTATTTTAAACAATATGTAATTTTTCATTTGAATTTTTCTTTAAAAAACGTAAACGCATTAATTAAAGTAAAAAGTGAGAATAGGCACCTATATAATAGATGCAACTGAAAAATGTGCATTTATAATGCAAAAAAAAATAGGAAGTTATTTTAAAACTATTTTTATTACTAGGCTTATATTTATTTGGTTTAATTATTTGAAGTCTTTAAAAGTGCTACAAATTACAATTGCTTAATTTTAGTTTGAATGGGAGATTTTCTAATTTTAAATGCAGCCCTTAACTTTCAGAAAATTTAATTTTACTGCTGATCTTCAGCTACAAAAAGTTGCTGACCACTGGTCTAAACGATACCACTTGTCATGATTTGCATCAATCTTCAGGGCAAAATGAAGGATTTTTTTACAAGCAATCTCCACATCTACCACCTTCCTAACTAAATACTTTCCTCACACAAGATTGATTGTAAAAAAACATCATCTACATTGATCACTCTTAATTGATGTTAATTATTTAGCCTCAAAGACGAAAGCTAGAACAACTAAGGGAAGTCAAAATGAAAAGTAAATTCTACACTTAATAGTGATTGCGTGTTAGTCCGCGTTATTTAGTGAATCTAAATTAAGCAGAGTGAGCAGGTAGTGTCGCAAGTTGGAAAAAATTTCAACCAATATCCATATCAGACGCGTCATCAGCAAGTTTAACCATTGTAAATGACAATAGCGTATTTACATATAGGCGTCAAATATTTCACCAGGCGGAATGAAAGATTTATTGCATACTTCTTAAAAAGGCTCTGAAAATTTGCCAAAAATGTTGTCTATAGATTTGTTGATCAAACACCAATTGAAATACACCTACTTCTTGCTCCAAATCAAATTGGGCTCTCAAACTCAAACTATCTTTTATTTTATAAACATTGACAGTACAAAAACATCTCATGTTACCTACCTATTGTTTTGATAATTACTGTTTATTACCTTTTATTTCATATTTCCTGTTTGTATCTTTTATTTTGCATATATTATATGCATATCTTTACTTTTTTATCGGTCGATACTTGAAATTTTGTTTGGTTCAATGTTTATCCCACATGTTCATAATAATCACTTTAAATATGACAAAATCGTTATATCTCACAAAAAAAAAAAATGCCAGTAAAAAGAATTTTTTGTAAATAAAAAGTGAACAAAAAAATGAGATTGGAGGTGAAAATTTAAAAAGAGGAAGCGATGGATTTTCGATAAGAAAACAATTTTGAAATCTGCGTTCAATACGGAGCCATAGTACTTTAAGGAAAAGTTAAATATGAATGGTTTTAACTTAAATTACTGAGTTTTTCGATCCTAACTTAAAAATAAAGAATTGTCGCGAAATTTACATTATACATACTTTCGGAGAAATAAAAGTGAGACAAAGGATTTCTTGATTCGTTGATTTGTACGCTCAACGATATATTTTTATGCACAATGATGGTTAACCAGGTCGGACCTACAGCTTAACGTGGATTCCGAACCACAACAAACATCCATGCTTCAACCCGAGATTCGAACACGGACCTTTTGCGTGCGATGCCAGAAAGCTAATCATACATACCTATCAGGTGGGCCAAGGGACTCTTCACAAATTATCAGTTCTGGTGAAATTGGACCCCGGTTATACAATGAAATAAAAAAAATCACCATTCAAAATAAAGAATTTCGAGCTCAATGTTATCTGCAATAATATTGCATCCAGAGTTCATTCTCGCAGACACGATTCATACATCATCAGTCATATTATAGTCAGGGCCTAATTTACTTTAGACCCACTAGGCCCGGGCCTAGGGGCCCCAAATTTTGAAAGTTTTCTGAACATTTTAAATATAATGGTCTTTTTATGGGAAGTACTGAAGAAAAATAATAAAAAATTTTTAGTTACACATCTGCAAATTCCATATTTTTTATAGTCACAGAGAGTTATGTTAGATAGATTAACCTAATAAAACCTAATTAAGCAAATCTTTACGGTTCAGTCAATCATATACAACTTCTTCATATGTACACGGAGACAAGGGCTTTACGCCTCTGTTCTCCTTCTCTCGCCTCTTGTAAAGAGATGTTCACCAACCAACTAACCATATACAACTTCTTATATTATGAAATGAAAGAGTCTTTGTGATTGGTTGGTTTGCAGGCTCTTCCGTGGACTTTTTTTAAAAACTTTTTTGGCCCTCCTTTTTGGTGAGATCGTGGAAATAGTGGAAAGGTTACTTTGTATTATTTACAATTATTGTTATAAAATTAAGTAATCTTTATTATTATATAATTTGTGGACCCTGTGGTAAAATGTAAGTTTAAAATACAAGAAAGTGTGCTTTAAAATCAGTGTTCATGGGGGGTCTTGATTAATTCAAAAGTTTTGAGCAAATCAAGATCATACTAATTATAACAAAAAAATCGCGTGAAAGTTGACTATGAGTTTTAATTGTAAAAAGTTAGTCTTAACGAATGTAGCTTGGTCTGGTAATATTGTAACGTAAGGCAATAAATATTTGCTATTGGGGGGCCCCTCTCTGAATGTTGGGCCTACAGTAAAAAAAAATTCTGAATTGGGCAATGATTATAGTTAAAAGGCCCTAAATCCAAAAAAATTCAAATGCATATTTTGACACTTTTTTATTAGTCCTTAAAAATAATATTTGTATTTTAATGAATGGCTCAAGTTCTTAGGTAATACAAATCTATACAATAGTAAAAATATGTAATTTCAAAGGGCGAACGCAAAAGCATCAAAATAAGGATTTGAATTTTTTTGGATATAAGGCTTTTAACGTACGACAGCAGACATCTCTATAAAGTGGAATAAAAAGACCAATGCTCATTTCAAAATTTAATATAACATCAACTAATTGGCGAATATGATTGTAAATGTGGTATGCTGAAAATTGTTGTCAGGGTATAAAATAATTCGAAATTCTTTGTATAGATGGCACTAAGGTAAAACTTAAAAGTATGCTGTGAACAAAGAATTCTTCGAAATACAGTCAGCGCCATCTATTCGTGAAATTTTGTGAATAACCTTTTTTTCCAAAAAAATAAGTCATTTTATTACAAATCACAGTTTGTCCAAATGCAAATGATGTTTTTAAAAATTGCTTTTTTAATTTTTTAATGGATTTTTTTGTTCCCGTATATTTTACAATGTATAAAAAGCTAAAGAAACAGGTACACTAAAGTTGTTACATATCTTCCCTAGTTCACGGAGATATTGCATGTATTAACGTGTATGATCATTTGGAGTTCATTTACACACAGAATCGGATTCTGCTTTTAGAAAAAGATAGACGTGATGGAGATAGAGAAATATTGTTGGCGTGCCTGGTGGGAGTTGATATGTGAATCAAGATCTATAAATCTCTATAAAATCTATTTAAAAGTTTCCCCTTTTTTTATTGTTAAAAACGTCTTTTGCAACTGCGCAGATGATTTAAGCTATTATTTAAATTTAAAGTTTATTATAAAGACACACTCATAACCTAATTAGACTATTTTCCTAAATTCAAAATGCCCCGAAAAATTATTTCAACCATCGCAAAATATTTTCTAGTTATAATCACAACAATGCAGCTAATATTAATAATAATTCAATTACATTTTAAAGTTTTAAATTAAAAAAAGTCCCTTTTTCTCCAACAGGTGGCGACACGATTTTTAAGAGAATTACTTGGAAATAATTGTACGAATGTTAATAGCGCAAAAGGAATATTTAGGTCGAAGTTAATGTTCAGATAATATGGACGCCGCTAGGAAGGTGCAAGGTGAAGATTAAAAATAGTGTGGATAAAAGAGGTATGATTCACTGGAAATAGAAGTATGATACAGGTTTTAAAACATTAAATGGCTAACAGATTTAATACATAACTATTAAATAAAATTTAATAAAGATATCCAATTGGAAAATCAAGGTTAAAACAACAACTTAATCGCCTTGCATCCCCTTAAGAGCTGCATGCACCACCCTGAAAATAATTCTTTCGCGGATACCATGTAAAAAAAAAAAAAAAAATAGTAGTAACTTTCATAGGAAATTCTTTTAAAATTCAGTTGTTGGATACAATCTCCTGCTAGAGTCATAAGGGGCAAAAGGGAGTATCTATGAATTTATTCCAAGAGAGGATATAAAATCAAATTTTGTGATAGTATAATATGTAATTTTAAAATGCATTCTCGTTCGTATATTCAATTATGAAAAAATTATTATATGCGTGAGAATTTTTTAAATGTCCTTTAAAACCACGGGAAATTATTTTTATGGGGGTGCAAATGGGTTAATTTTGCGTTATGAAATTGACTTTACAATTAGTTATCTTTATAAAATTTTAATTTAGTTACGAGTTAAATTTCTTATACATTGAATATTTTAAAACCTATATCCTCCCGAGACCCACAACTGTTTGAAACATAATTTATAGCTAATTTTTATGTATATTATTCTTTTAGGCCTATGTTACGTACTTTTCAAGTTCAGAACTGATCCATGCATTTTAAGTACACTTAGACAAAAAATGCTATCTCCTTAAGCTTGCGAAAATTCTGAAATTTAATTGTTCTGCTGTGAAATTTAATCATGAAAGGCTGCAAAACAATTTCGTGAGGACGTGATACATAAAAATACTTTTCAATAAGAAGCCCTTTCAGAGACAACAAAGATTCTACTTGTGAATGAGAGATGTCCTGTATACAAAGAAGACCGGCAATTCAAACGAAATCCTCTCTTATAATCGTTGTCGTGACGATTATTTTCAATCATAACACTTATAGCATTAAACTCCATAAGTCAAGTAATAAAAAAAGTTAGGAGTGTTGAACACCGCACAACTTTTAATTACTCTATAATACTGGTCACTACATTTAAATGTGACGTGGAATAGTGTTATTACCATTTTCATATATTTATTTGAAAAACTGCCAGTTTGGCGATAATTCTTACATGAGCAGAAAAAAACCCACCAAAATGGTGAATTTAGTTATTCAGTTTTCAATAATTCTTACATTATCCTCTTTTCCTTGTAAGTGAAACAGAGGAGAGGAGAAAAACGGTCTTAGATGAGCGATGCTCCAGGGAAGAGAGCTGTGTTAGACACTCGGTTTTCAACTTTTTACACCTTTAAAGCATTTTTATGAGAATTTCGGAGGTGGAGATGCTTATTACCATAGAGATTTTGATAAAAATCGTTAGAGCCGTTTTTTAGTAATTGCTGAAAAACATGATTTTCTTCTGTTTTGTGCATGCGCAGTATTGAAGAAAAACTTAATAACAGATCCCATAGCCACCACTAACTTGTACACCAAATTTGAACATCATAGAGATCAATTCGTTTAGGAGTTATGCTGACCACGTACACAGACATTTTTTCTAGACCACTTTTTTGAAGTCAGGGTGTTCCAAAACATAGAGAAATGCAAAACAAAAATCAATTTTTTTTTACCTGAAACAATGCTTTCACTAACCTTTATTAATAAATGGGGTAATTGAAAGCAATATTGATTGAAAAAAATAATTGTATTGAGTCGATATGTTCCAATAAGATGATCTTCGGAAGGGAATATATCACCTTATCCCACCCCCCTGGCAACGTGCCTGATAAGGGGACAGGCTACCAAATTCATACTTAGTCTTAGTAAGTAAAATAAAAAATGCTATGGCCTGATTTTAAATTAGATTCCCCTCCCCTCCCCTCCTCCTCACTGTATAGTGGTATAACATTGACATTTTCCAGGAACATTTAATTTTTAACTTTAATGCTATTGAAACTTCTAATTTTGAAATTTAGTTTATTACAATAATAGGTCTTTAAATCAATTAATGATAGTAATCAAGACTTTAAATCCAAAATCACTCTCTATAGGGAGAAGGTGAAATTCTTAGCAATTATGCAGATATTACTGAAAGATGGATAAAATATTTTAAAGTTATCTTCTTAATACTGACCATCCAATTGAACCTTTTCAGCAGGTCTTACAGATTCAGCAGTCGTCAAAATCACCTCTCCCTTCTTAGAAGAGGTGGAACTGAGTATTAAACAACCTAAGCTAAATAAAACCTCAGGTCCTGTGATGACTGAGGTAATATATAAGATTATTCTTTTAATCTGGGAAGAAGAGGTTTTACCATTTTACTGGACTTGCCAATCTGTTCAAATTATCGGGGTATCAGCCTATTAAATATAACTCATAAAATGTTTTCAAATTTGTTACTTAGGAGGCTATTACCTTAGGTTGAAAACATAGTTGGGAAATATTAATGTAGTTTTAAGAGGGGAAAATCCACCTACGAGCAAACCTTCCAATTACTCTATAAAAAACATTATTAGTCCTGTACTCACAAATGGTTCCAAAACCTGAGAAATGACAAAATCACAGGAAAATCTATTGCTATCTTTAAGAGAAAGGTTTTGAAGACGATTCTTGGTGCAGAAAAATTAATGGTGTATGGAGGCACAAGCAAATATATTAAAATCAGGGGTGAAAACAGTCAAAATGAAAAAAAGAAGAAAATATACACAACATTATTTTGAACAACAAATATAGCTGAGTAAGAATGTATTTATGTACTAAAGGGTGTACATAACAATGGGGCAACCAGAAACTTTTTCTGAGGGGTTTTAGGCAAGTTTAGTCTGACAAAACCCTATATACACTCCACTAAATATAATAAAATTGTAGAAAAATCGAAACTTCTCAGAAAAATAAAACGGAAATCCGCGTAAACTAGAGGAAGATTTTTACCCTTGTAAAATTAAACGCATTAAATTAACTGGACACATCTGCCAAATGGACTTCTCTTTAACATCCATATTCTTCAATTTTAATTCAATGGGAACCCAAATAAGGGGCATGCCCAGACTGAGGTGGTCTAACTGCACTAATGTCAAATTTAAAAAACTAAGAACTACCAGTTGGAGCACCTTAACAAGGAATAGATTAGAATAGAAGATTTTTAAGTAGGCCTTGGCCCATGATGGGTAGTCAAGCCACTATAGACAAAGAATATGTTTTAATAAATGGATTAAGATCAACATTTGAAAATTAAGTTACCTTTTTACAATAGTTGTGTAACCTCACATTCTAACAATATTGAATAACTGATTATGCTATATTTATTAGATACTAGCTGCGTGTCTAGTGTTGCTGACCTAGTGCTGGGAGATCCGTCATTTTCTCTCTGAAAAATGCATTGCTATGGAAGCACAGGCTCACAGAAAGGTTCATTGCATCACAAGCATAAGCTCGCTTTACTTGATGAAAGATTAACTACTACGCAAACCCTTAATATTAAAATCCCCTTCTCTGTAGAGAAACAAGAAAATTTCTCCTGTTAGTGCAATAATACAACTCCTCCTCACCCCTCTAAGATTATTTTAACATTGTGTTAGTGAAAAGAAAAACTAGAAGTCAAATACTACTTATGCTGAAAATTTCATAGCTGTATATCTATTAAAAGTTGCTTTGTAAAAAAAATAATTAAAGTTTCAACATTCTGTTTGTCAAAAGTCAAATTAGAAGGTCAAAACTACTAATATTTAATGTTTCAGAGCTATATTTCAATACTTAACGAAACATCACTTAGAAGGTAGATCTTCACCAAGCTTCCCAGCGTCACGCCACCAAAATGGATGCATTGCCTATGGGCACGGTAAAGATCTACCGTCTAAGAGATGCTAAGTTAAGGTGGAGTTTAGTATAGAAGTCGCTTTGAAAAATTTTTTAAATTCTGTTTTCTAAAGTCCTATAAAAAGGCCAAAACTAATTATGTTGAAAATTTCAGAGCTGTACCCCAATTAGAAGTCACTTAGAAAAAAAATTTAATTAAAATGGAATGAATGAAATTGAATAAAGAAAGGCAAAGTCAAATTTACAGCATATATGAATAGCCCAGCCTACACAATCAATAAAACCTATTTAAAATAAACTCACTATTTTACAAGACTAGCTTGGACTATAAACAAACCACTGTTGATTATACATGTAGGTATGTGAAAACCCTTACATAAAAAACACTACCATATAAATTTATAGAAACGTTGAAAATACATAAATGTTTCAGATTAAAAACACTAAGAGTACACTAACAATATTGCATCCATTCCCACTCAGATAAAGGCTTATAGGGCATTCTTCTTCCCATCTACCATGATTATCTTAGATTAATCTTGTTGTAACAAGCTAATTACTTATAGATTTTCTAAAATTTCAATCAGTATTTTTACTTAGATTTGAAACATGAAAGTAACAAACTATTAATTTTCAATGTTAATTGCAAAATAAATTAGAAATTTTTCACAATTTCCATCACTTCCACAGCCAAAATTTATATAACTTGAAAAGAAACATATTTTAGAATTTAAAATTGGTACTATGTTATAAATATTCCTAATAAATGACAATACATTTAAAGATATGTTTATTGCAATACACACTCAATATTTAAGGGCAATTGAGCAAAATTACAAAAAAAGATAAATATGTTTACAATAAAATAACACAATATCATACTACATGGAAAAAAGTAAATGAAAACATTCTGAGTTTCACAAGCAATAGTTACATTTTATTACTACTCTTAGTTGAGAGTTAAATTTAAAGAATAAGACTAGAAATCATACAAAACTGAGAAAGATTTTAATATATTTTAAATATTATAGAGGAGTTTTTGACTAAGCTATTATTAGACATTTTTGTGACATGCTTTGATATAAAAATGACAGGAAAATAAAATTTCATAGTATAAAACTTAACTTTATATCAGGGAAAAAATCCAATCTCTATTTTTGAATATAAGTTGAATGTGAAACTAATTTAAAGCACTTAAAAATCTGAATAAAGTAAAACATCTATGGATAACATAATTTTTCTAACCTAGCAAAAAAATAAACACAATTTTCAAGTCACAAAATAGAAAACATTTTAAATATAAAAGTTTTTCATTCACAGAAATATACACATGCAGTTGTATAGATATTAAAACATTATAGGTTCAACACACACACAAAACTACAAGAGATGAAATGAATTGTATTATGAATATTAAAAAGAGCTAACTTCTGCTAAAAATGTTAATTAAATGGGAAAAATATTTAAAAATGTTATTCATTAATTTATAAAACATTGATAACCAAAATTGTGAATTAATTCTTAGATAAATTTTTAGAGCTAATATTTGATATTTGCTCAGTTTATTATTGGCTTAAAAATAATAGTACATTATAATTTTTAATGAAGGTATTTGTGATACAAATATAAAATATTATTTTGAAGCTTCTTACAAAAGCGTTTCTATGGTCTTGGAATGGTCCAAAAATGTGCATTTAAAATCTTAAGATGGAAAGCTAAAGTACAAATTATAATCGCTGTCAGAGGATACAGTTATAATTAGGATTGGAACTAGTTATAACATTTCTTTCATATTGACTACAATAAACAAATGTAATAATATAACAGAATAATATGCCATTTACCTGTGTATATTGATAAGAAAACAAAATTATCTTTTAATATTTCACTTCACCAATTTCAAAGCCCTCCCTTTTGTAAGTCCTATGATAAAACACACAATAGTAATCTATTGTTTAACATAAAATATGTGAAAAATATCCATTTAACAGAAGACAAAAAGACACAGAAACAAAAGGCTATGATGCAATTAAAATAATGAGGATTTAAAGAAAAACAAACAGTAATCAAAATGTGCAATTTTGTTATCCAATAGGACTAGATTTATAAGTGACTTCACAACGTATTTAAGTCTAAAGAGCGTAACTGTCACATGGTGCATAATAGTTTAATGGAATTAAAAAATCTACAACAAATATTCCTCTTAACAATTAGAATATATAATCAAAAATTTAATGTGATAAATAATAATTATTAAATTTTAATAAGCTTTTGTTTAGTTTAGTCTTTGACTAGATGAAAATAATTATGAGCACAATTATATTATCTAAAAAATTATTGCACAAGAATTGTGCAAGTTACTGTAAGTCAACATATTGTACTGTTCTGACAAGAAAACATTTTAAATAAAAATTCACCATGTATATCCAACAAAGTATTTAAGGTATTCTAAAATTTACAAATTTCTATACAAATATAACTTTATAAACTGTAAATTTAGTTGTTAAAGATAGTAGCCCATTTTAAGATAGTCTCTTTTTAGATAGAGCTCTTGCAGTATCACTATACATGGAGTCTGAAAAATGTAGTAACAGGGTTTTATTATTTTGCTGTTAGAAATAATACATCAGTGTAAAATGCAAAAATGCTCAAGATATGGTAAGGAATCATTAATAGAGTGAATTTTTGTATGAAATTTAATATAAAAATTACAAAATTTGAATTTTTACACAGCCCTTGAAGCCCAAAAAAGTTGACTACAAAAGCATTCTTAAAAAAAAAAAAAAAAGCATTTCAATACAAAAAATAAAAGCTATTTTTAAATTCAACCTAAATATCCCATCTTCAAAATTATGACTAATACCATTTCAGAAAAGTTACAAAGCCCTCACAAAATCGATTGTTCTATTTTTCACATCTAAAGCATTTTACAGTGAATTATTTTCATGAAAAGAAGCATGTTTGGAAGATAAATTATTTATTCGAAAAATGGTTTTAAACATTTAAAACAGATTGTATTAGAAAGAATTTTATATCTTTGTTTTAGCAACATGTGAATTTACTTTTCTAAATTAATTTATGACCCACTTAATTTTAAAATCCTTATAATTTGGTTATTTTGAAGAGACCATTAGTTTAATTTGATTAGTAAGGTTTCATGAACACTTTTGTAACTGACCAATTTGTTTTATAGGGGCAGTCCAAGATTTAAAAATCTGAACCAAAATAAATTACCCATAAGAATCACACATGTTTATGATTAACATTATTTTGAGCATTTTTCCAATTTACACTGATGCCCTATTTCAAATAGCAAAATTTCTCAAGAAAAATTAATGAGTGTATCAAGACGAAACTTCAATATTAGCCTTGTCATAGGACAACAATTCACTTTAAAGTAAAAAAGGGTCAAAAAGAATTAAAATTATAATTTTATTAAATTTTTAGTTCCTATCTGATTTAATAAACTGCAAATAAAGTATATTACAAAAATGTTTCATAAATAACCTAATATGTTTTATAAATAACCAACATACTGTACACAACTTTTTTGACTGAAAATATAGATATTAAAAAAGCATTTACCAAATGCTTTGGAAAATATCAATTAACATATTTTATTGACCAACTACAAGAAAATTTCAAGTTGTAGACACATAATTATTAAAATGATATAGTATATTTCTTTTTAAAACAACACACTTATTTAGAAAAATTGTAAACCCCTACATTAGTTTGTAATTTTTTTTATTCATTGAAGTATGTTTATAAAATGTAATAGGAATTTAAAAAAAAAAAAAAAACTTCTTTTTTATCTCTTTAAATCTTATATGTTATGAGTACAGTAAAGCAAACATATTATTTAAATGATAAAAATTATGAATACAGTAAATGAAGTATACATTAAAACTACTATTAGGACAATATTAAAATAAAAAAAGTTATAATGTATGACAAAACAAATGAACACACCTTACAGACGAAAAATTATATCTTAAATAAAACAAAAAGAAAAGCTAGTTGTTACTGTTCAAAATTCAAAAATACAAAGAAAAACAAAGTTTGACTTAATGCACTTATTAATATAAAATAAAACAAACTCAATAAATAGTATTAGAACAAAAGTATAATTCTTTGGAAACAGCCATTATATATGCATAAATTAATATAGTTCTTTCAATGCAAAAGTGTTTCAACATACAATAAAAACATGCATATTAAGCAGTTTGAGTCAAGAAATCAAGGACATGACTCTACAGAAATCACAGTTATCTATCACAATATGTGATGGCAAGGCACAGAGTCTTATAAAATGTGAACTAGTACAGCTATTTATTGGTGATATTATCAGACACTGTGGTGCTTGTAAAATCCACAGAATCACATGTATCAAAACAGTTACCAGTAGTATCAAAACATTCATCTCCGGTATCAAGGGCCTAAAATGAATTTTAATCAGTAATTAAGTAAGTATATACGAAACTAATAATATAAAATCAAAAAGAAGGTTGTACAATGTACACCCATTGCTGGAAATAGCAGATTATATAAAAGGCAAGATCAAAAACATCAACATTAATATACATAAATATATAACCATAACTAATTTAAGAGCCAAGTTTGATTATTTAAATTGGACGATTTTGTTTTGCCCCAAAACCTGATTTTAGTGCAGAAATTCTCGAAAGCTTTACTAACATAACTGTATTTTAATTACAGTTTTTAAAGATCATAAATGGTGAAGCCATAATGATAATACTTGGCACGGACAGCGCACACTGAATCTTTTTAGTTGGTGCTTTTGACCAGTTCAGTGTTAAGTAACCCATATCAAAACTGAAAATACACTGGCAGGGCAAGTTCAAATTCCATAGTACAAACTTTGAAGGCCAAATGAAACATAGTGGTTGAGCATAATGGTGGAGATTAGGGTTTTCAGTTATTTGAAATTTGTTTAATAGATGCTTCATTATCAATGCTGCTTTTAATATAGGAAAGTGTTATCTCCATAAACATTATATGGTATTGCTTCATGGGCAAAATTTCATTTCTTTTCAATTCAAAAAGAAAATGCTTGGCCCTTTAAAAGTTCTCCGCTAATATATTCTTTTCGACTACAGACAAATCTTCATTGTCCAATTTCACTTTATTCCATTTCATGAGTAGCTTTGTGTCTTTGCATCAGAAAAATCCAATAGAACTAAGATATCAAAATTTAGTATGCAACAAAAGAATGATAAAGTTACATTTTTGCCTTATTTGTCCAATGAAATCCTTAGATGGAAAAGGTTGATTGATTGGAGAGAATGAAAATTGTTATTAGAAACAAGTGCCATCTAAGACAGAATTCTAAATATCTAACAAATTCTAGAATCTTAAAAAGCCAAATATGCATAAAACTTTTTACAACCAACAAAAATAAAGAGTGGTAAAAAATTTAAAAGAAATCAGGCAAACATAGAAAAAAAATATTGTTCAATTGAAAAATTAAATACTCTTAGTTATTTATGCATATCCCTATACAGTTTTAAAAAATTGTCACAGTGACAACTTAGAGCATTAATTTACTCCGTAATTAAAGTTCTTTACATGTTGAAAGAAAAACACCATGAATAATAAAATTTTATTTAGTTTTTCTAGAAATTTCCAAAATAATTAAATAAAATCAAAACATTTAAAAAAAAAGCATTTCTTACTTTTTGAGCAATTTTTTTAATAAAATACAAATTTCCAGGAACATTATTTCATTGGAAAAAAGTTTTCTTAATATCGAAGTTTTTAGCAAATTGTGCAAACAGATATTTTGTTTTTATACACTCAAAGAATTGTGAGAACTGAGATTATCCTGATTTATAAAAATAATTCTGGGCTCTATCATGCAAATAAAAATATCAATATTTGTCTACTTATCTGGAAAATAGTTTTTATGGTTAAATTTTTAGTATTCAAGAAAGATTTTATTTAAAGTTTTTGAACATAAATTAGATAAACAATTTTTTAGTTTGTTTTGGTTGCATTGCTAAAGAGCTACAGAACAGTGAAACTGTCACAAAACACCTACCTTATGGTCAGCAAAATCAGTAGATTGCCTTCTAATAAACAGGTTTTGTAAGCATTATTTTCATAGAACACATATGAAGTGGACGTTAAACATAAGGAGATATTTTACATTAGTCTTGCTTGTAATTTTTCCAAGACCAGTATTTCTGCAGATACTTTGTTACATGATGGTGAAAATAGATAGCTTAAACTCCTTGAGTTACATATAAAATGTTTGCGAAAATTCACCATGAAAATTTTTATTTTTTTTGCCCAGGTATTTCTCTCAACAATAATCCATACAAAGTAAAAAATACTTTAGCTTTGTGGTAAAAGCATATGTAAAATTAAGGGGTTTTTTAATTATTAAAGACACAATTTCAACAAAAAAGTTATTGGTAAGGGTTTTTAAGTAATTAGTTAAAACATGCAACAAAAGTTCGAAAGACTAGCTGGTTTTGTTTTTAAACAGTATGACAAAAAACTTACTTCAAGTTCTTGCATCACTTTATCAAAGAAATCAGTAGGATTCTTTTTGTAAAGGACAGCATTTTTTATTGCATCATTAAATAGCTATAAGCAAATAAAAATAGATTTACTACTTTCTTCATAAATATTCAAAAGCAAAACACTTATTGATTAAAAAACATCCAATCACAATAGCAATTAATTATCTAAATAGAAAACACTTAGATGGTAGAAAAGTAACATTCAAAGGGTTTTGAAATCAGAATATGGGCCTTACCAACTTATCTTGCATTTAACATTATTCCCTTTCACTAATAACAGTGTGCCATTTTACATGTCATTAACATACATAGAGACCCTTTAAGATTGCATGTTTTTGCATATTTATTAATACTATAGCATTGGCTGTAAAATAAAATAGGGGGTGGGCCATATGAAAACATGTTGCCAAGAAAGATTAGAAGCAAAGCAAAAGTTAACAGGGTTGAATGTGCGAGAGATGTGATTTGGTTGGACACATTTCTGATTTAATCATTTTAAGCCAAAACTTAATAATCATTCTACTGCTTAAAAGGTATTTTATTTAAATTTCAAATACTTTGCAAGATTTATGTTAGATTCGAATATAAATGAAAATATAAAAAACTTTAAAGATCTTGTTTTTATATTCCAAAAAGTTTCATATGCGATCCAAAATAAGTACTAATGGACTACCTCTATGCAATATTTATAGCACAAAAAATCTATTTTTTTTTTAATATAGGCCTTTTGGATGGACTATATTAAATTTCAAATGTAATTTTTAAAGAGAATATAATACATCAAATGTAACTGTTAAAGAACATATAATATATAAGTATCTACAAGTATTCAATATCGAAGTAAGAACTCACCTAAGAAACACAGAAGTTTTAAGAAAATACTTAAACCATTAAAAAGTTTATAGGTTCTTTTTAAATTAATTATTCATAAAAAAACTTTTAATTTGCATGAAAGGATGTTGTCATTTTAAGTTTATAATCTTTTCCACTAATCCCACCAAAGTAGGCAGTCCTTTCAATTTCAAAATTTGGAGCTCAAACAGATATTCTTGTGACAATACTGTTAAAACAATTCAGCTTTTTCAAAAGGTGTACTACGATCATAAAAATCTTTGTGCACATATAAGCTGAATTCTTTCCCACTTATCCTTTATACCTTGTCTCTGAAAGCGAATTTTTGGATTAACCCTTTCAACTCGACTTTTGCATGATTAAAATTTGACCATAAAAAGTAGTTTAATATAATGTTGACACACTAAAAAAAGTAAACTATGAGTTTTTCACTTTTCCAGTTTCCTGAAAATCTCCTGAGACCTATACATCCCAATCAAATGATCGACTGGGACATGTCCCCCAAAAAAAACATATGCTATGAAAACTGAAACATAATGCCCATTCTGGTCGAAAGGATAAAGGACACCATTCATTTTCATTCCAGTAGATGTTATGTGCCCTACATTACAAGCTCTTCCACAAATGAAACATTATAAAGCTGTGTATAGCATCCTTCTTTCAATAAAAACCCCTTACTGAATCTAGAATAAAACCCAAAACATTACACTCTGAAGCCTGATAACTTTACTACTTAACAAACTAGTACTAAAAATTACTTCTTAATGCATGTTGGAAGATGAAAATCAAATTTCACTCATGACATTGACTACATTTCCACGAGTAATGAGTATCGGCTACAAGTTTCATTCTTTGTTGTGTTTGTGTTGCCCTATACGACATGGGACGCGTTGTTTAGGGTAACAGGTTAAATAGCATGCTTTAATTAAATGAAATTTACTGATTTTCAAGCTGATACTCCACACTTTTACAATCATCTTGTCTCTTTAACTAGCCTTAATATAAGCAATATGGTCCTTAGTATTTATTTTGTTATGTTTCCAGAAGACTGATGAAACTTTCTTAGTATATATGACAGTACACAGTGAAACCAGTCTACAATGATACTGTGTATATAAATAAACTTGCATATAAAGGTAATTTTCTTTCGCCCCGTCATTATCCCTATTCACCTCAATGTATTTTAAACCTGCCCACGACGATAATCACTGTGTAGATTAAACAATAATTTTACTTTGTTAGAAAGCAGATAATATATATTTGCAATTAGTAGGGGTTGGTAGATGGACTCTAACATATATGCAAGGATTATTTGCATTAGCAAGTGAACAAACAAAATTAAAGATTTTTTCTGAAAAAATAACACTTTTTTTTTTTTTTTTTTGCAAAGTAAAATTATGCTTATATTTTTCTTTTATAATTAAAAAAATTTTAACTAATATTTTAATTCTGTAGAATCCCAAAAAATGCCATATCAACACCAAATCACTTAAAAAATAATTAATGGTAAATCTGTAGAGCTTTGCCACTACAAAATAAACTTGTCAGTAAAGTTATGCTTTCTTCAAATTAATTCATTGTGCAAGACATATCCATTGATGGCAGAAGTGTTGCCCAGAGTGGTAAATACATTTTATTTTTAGGAAAAACCTAAAATCCCCAGGCAGTTGAATTGCTCGTTATTGTTGATTAATTAGCAATTGAATAAACATATTTATCTTTAAATTCTTTAAATAAAATAAAATTTAGATCTCTTATTACAATCCAACATATTCATGCACACATTACTATACATACACAAACCTTGGATACCCAAATTGTCTCGAGTGAAACTTGTCGATAATAATATTTTTTTCAAAGTCCCTACATTATGTTATAGACCAGCCGTTCCCAACCCATGGGTAGTGGTCTACAAGTGGGCGGCAAGTAGCGTGGTACTGGGCCATGATTGCTGGTCGAGAATCTAATCAAAGATAAATATTATAAGAGCTTCAGAGGTAGAGACAGCAACAATCAAGTCACTCGATAAAAAGCAACAATCTTCGATGCTGTAAACGTGAAACATGGTACTTCGTGAATTCAACAGCATGGCTAAAACTACCCAATTTTAATCGGGATATTGACTCTCATGGGAGAAACAATGTCAAAATTTTCATTGCCTTTTTTTCTAACTTTGACCACTTGCTTTATAGTTTTCTTATAGTTGTGACAGCAAAGTGAATGCAATAAAGTTCCTTTCTTAGTAAAAAAAAATATTGTTTAATCCTTCTTATACAGTACGATTTACTAATTTCTAAAGCATGCACGCAAATGCACGTATTCTATTAGCTAGTAGGCCTCAAAGTCTTTTTTCACAAAATAGATGGTCAGCACAACTAAAAAGGTTGAAAACTGCTGTTATAGACAGCTAGTTACTGCAAAAGGCATGAGTGATGTACATGACATTTTGGCTTTTTTTCCTACTCGTAAACAGATTAGAATTGTAGAGTTATGGTGACTATCTTTTGATAATCTTTTATTTTATATAATTTTACTTTGCGACAAAGTTATATAAAAAAATAATTATTTCAACTAGGTCAGATATACATTTATAATGTCTGACGCACGGAAGACTTCCCTGTCCTGTGCGTCGGTGACTTTTATTTCATCCATATTTATAATCAAAGAAAACATTCAAATTTAATTCAAGCTGTAAACAAAGTAACTAACCTTCACATCATCTTATTTTAATTTGATCCATAATGTCACATGTGATCTGGGACAATTTTTAAATTTTACAGATACATTATGCAGTTAAAAATATTTTTAGTAATAAAAATTGAAAAAAGTTTTGTTTGATTAATTTTGTGGTTGTAATTGCAAGAAATATTGTTCAGTTTATATACAAGTGTACAATATTGATCTTAACATTACATCATCAAAATAAATACTTCATATAAATGTTAATCTATGGCAGAAAGTGATAAATGCTTATAATTGTACTGAATTTTACTAAATTTGTCACGTTATATTTTGCTATTTTTATATGAAGAAATTATCTTTTGCCTATATTATACTAAAAGAACCCCACTACTGCTCATTGCTTCCAAATGTTGCTCATTTTGCTTGCAATAAATGCAAGGAACACTTTTATCACAAACTATCTGGAATTTTTTCTCTTTCGTTTCTTGCTATCTTTGAATGATGAGAGCATTGTTTAAAAAATGGCTCCCTTTACAAGGTAACATTCCCAACATCACCAGGGAAATATGTCATATTCCTAAAAATTGCAACTTTGCTCACCAATACCAGCAAAAAAAAAATCTCCTTTAAGAAGTCAAGATACTGAACAATTTGTTCTTAAACTATTGTCACATTCATGAAATGATTGATAATAATATAGCTAGACTATCAACAAATTATTTCACAAAACTTACCATTAGCCACAGAACCCACAATTCTAAGATTATTTGTAAAATAAATGAAAAAGTGTTTTTTTTCCCTTTTATCTTTTTTGTAGATCCATGTTTGTTTCCATATAACAAAAAAATATGTTTATAAAAAAGTGAGGTCATGAAAAAAAGAGGATTTCTTATTAGTGCCACCATTAGTGTTTATGTTATTCAAACAGTTATGTGTATATATAACATCAGAACAGGTATATTTTATGGATTTGACATAATAGGTATTAGATATGCAATAATTTTTAAATTTGCATCCCCGAAGAATACTTTATCATGAAACCATTAAACAAAATTTAAATTAAAAATGTAGTAAAAAGAAAATATTTTTTTAAAAAAATAGGTAGGCTTTAAAAGAAGATACATACTTTGACAACATTTGTCCCGTCTGAAGCAGAAACAAAATAAAGAGGCATTTTTAACTTTTGAGGCAAATGAAAAGATTTTTTGGTCACAGTTGGATTAGCTAAAAAATAAAAGCAATTAATAGTAAATAAAGGTATGGATTTTTAAGTTAAAAATAACACTTCAAATTACAGCTTACACAAAAAAAAACCTCTAAAAATTCTAATCACACATAACCACCTATAAAATTTTAGGTAAATGGAGAACTAGAATATTCGTGATTTCATATACTTAAAAAATATGTGGTTGCTCAAATATTAAAAAAATATCTTTTTTAACACATTGGTGGTGGGATTATGGACTCACTATTTATGTGTGAACTGCCAATAGTAATCAGATTTCAATGAGCTATTAAATCCTCTTTCCACCACATAAAAGGAAATTTTTAAGTGTAATTCTCCAATGTGTTAACACTGGTAAATGAAGTTTTGTGTAGTTTGAGAAGCATGAAATATAGCTAAAAACCTAAATATGCATGGTTTAAATTTGATCCTTCTTTGTAAAAGCAAATAATTTTTGCAAAAAGGCCTATTTTACAAAACATTTACTAGTAGAATTAAAGTGCAGCATACTTTTTTCTTGGCCTTTCAATCAATTAGATGCACATATTATATTAAAAGACTCTCGTTTGTATATTTTTTGGCAAAGAAAAAACTATGAAATATAAATAACTTATTAGATATTATTTATTGACAATTACACAAGGAATTTTTACTTTAATGTCAATGAAAGGTCCATATTCCTTGTATTAAAGGCACATCAGTCTTTTGAAGCAAAAAGATACAATTAGACCTTTATAACAAAAAAAGCTGAGTAGAACTTTTCACTAGCATAATAATGAAAGAAGTTTTTCATACGTTTTGAAATAAATTTTACTACAATACAAAATTATCTCTCTCAATCATGACTTGCCACTGTTGGCAGCCATGAGAAAGCACCATCACAAAAATGAGAAATATATTAATTTTTGTAATATCAATTGCAGATATGATATGTGCATTTTGTTAGCTCAACACAAGTATTTTTTAGGTAATGGATTGCAAATGTCATTTTCAATCAGCAAATGTGGCCATTTTTTTCTGCTCATTTAATACCTTATGTTCTTAACACAGCATGCATCATCATCATCATGCAACATTGTTATATATTGAATGTGAGTGTTTTGCAATTAAGTATTGCTACTACTCAGGATGTCCCTAAAGGTTACTAATGGGATTATTTCTTTGACTATTAGAAATAGAGAGATAGTGCAAAAATGTTCAAAATAATGTAGGAAATTGTTAAAAGATCATGTGATTTTGATTGGTAATGAACATCTTATAAGTTGAAGAATTTTAATTATTATGCTATCCCTGTTGGGAAAAAAGATCAATTAAAAATGTGTTCTGATATCAAATCATCTTAAAGCAAAAATAAAAAATATATATATTTAAAATTGAATGGGGAAAAAACTTATTCGAAAACCCGATTAATAACCTGATTAATAAGAGAAGTGTAATGGAGGAAATTAAGGATAATAACCAAATCAGCTATTTTTATCCTCATGAGTAATCTAAAGATAATGAATTCTTCACAAATAAAAACATATATGCAAGCAAAGATTTTTTTTTTTTTTTACTGAAAGTTTTAAACACTTAAAGAAGATTACATAACATTGAACATTGCTGTCACCAAAATCTGGATTTACTTTTCTAAAATAGATATGATCCTGGATTTACTTTTCTTAATAAATATATGACCCACTCCATTTAAATACATTTTTACTCTGTCAATATTAAAGACAGGGTTTCTTTTTCTTTCAGCAAATGTGATTAGACCTCAGAAACACTTTTGTTATTGATTTTTTTCTGCTACAAGATCTGTAAAAAAGTTAAAATTCATGTGATAACTTAAAATTTTTTCTTTATAAAAAACCACAGTGTGATACTCATTCGTAATGGAACTCACCATCAATTTTATTTGCAGCACAAAGACATGGTATCTCTGGACGATATTCTCTTAATTCAGTATGCCATCTAGTAAGACTTTTATAAGTAGGTTTTCTTGTGCTGTCAAAAACCTACAATTAATAAAGTTAAAATGAGTTTTAAACTATTGATTCATAGTTGAATAAGATGATATTGATAAACAATTCAGTTATTAAAAAAAAAAAAAAAAAAAAAAAAAAAAAAAAAAAACATTTTAAAATGAATCAATCAGAATATTAAGAAAATTGCTTTTATTCATTCTGAAACCTTTTATAATACTGACTGACAACTTTTTAAATACAACACAGATATACTGCCTATATATATGAAAATGTTGTGATGTGGATGCTTCTGAAGTCATTATATAAAGAAGAAGGAGAATATTACAAAAATAAAACCTGTAGTTATTCTCTAGATGAGGTAATCATATTTGAATGCTCAAATTACATCTTTTAAATTTGATTATTTGTGCATTATTAGTTTTCTTATTTGTCACAGTAATTTAACTTTATAAAGTGTAATAATAATAATAGCATTTTAAGTCACAAGTTGTTTAGAAACTTCTTCCGCACTTAAACATAGTGTTGTCAAATTATAATTTAGCAGTTCAAGAGATTTAAATAATAACCTTTGAATATTTCCAAAATCAACAAATAAGTCAATGTTGTCTGTTAAAATTATTCTAGCTAAGTATGGATTTTAAAAAACTAAACTTTTTTTTTATAATTATATGCTCATTAAGAGATATTCAATAATACAATTAATCAAATGCATCTTAAAATACACGTTGCCCAGCGAACCAGTAGTTGGCCAAAGAACAAAGTCTGAGATATCCTTAATGAAAATCTAGAAAATAATAAAGTGTTTTGTAGATTCCCTTCTCTAACTTTAATAAAAGTATATTTCTCCCCACCACTCCTCTTTAAGCATAGAAAGTTGTGTCTTTTGCCAGACTGCATATAATTATAGTAAATATCATACTTTGGAATAGTTAAGATATCAGGATGAAACAGATTGCACATGGGAATATAATGTGTATTGCATAAACTGTAACAACCAAACAAAAGTTTATTTATATATATATATATATATATATATATATATATATATATATATATATATATATATATATATATATATATATATATATATATATATATATATATATACATAGTTAGATGTAAAATAAATACAAACCAATAATGTTAAATCATTTTTTTTTCTCATTCAGACCAGCACCATTATTAATATATTTTGATAAAATCTAAAAATTTTATTAACAAGGGAAAATCACAATTACAATCTCTTCAACCGACTTGCATTGAAATTGCTTTTTTAGATATTACATCTTTTTTGAAAAAAAAACCACAATACACTGTTTTAAAGTTAACATGTATGAAAGCCGAGTTCACTTTCCCTTCAAGAGTAAAAGTAAGTAATTTTGATAAAAGTACAATTAGATTTCATTGATCTTCAATATAAAGTAAAAATTATAATCATCTGCTTATTCTAACTTTCACTATGAGCACTTTTTCTATTTATTTCTCTAAAAGTGATTTGCAACCATATATTATACTTTAAATGAGGCTTCTTGAAAATACATATGAACACTTGTTTACGTGAATCCCATTATCTTATTATATTTCTATATATATAAAAAATATATATACTTTTTGAATACAGCAAAAGTTATGCATATAAATGTATTAAAAACATGAAAGTATTATAAAAAAGTTACCATAATACAAGCATGGGCATCATGGTAGTAAGATGGATGTAAGTTATTGAACTTTTCCTGCCCTGCTGTATCCCAAATATCTAAAAGGGAAAAAATCATTTGATTGGATAGTTGCAACAGAAGTTAAACATAAAGTGGCAAAAAAAATTGCACAAAGTTGTACAATGATAGACCCCTTAAAAGTAATCGGAAGTCTAGAAGTTAAATGGTGCCTTGAAAGACATAAAAAACAGTAAAAATAAGATAAAACTTAAGGAAATGAATTACATGAAGACTTATTATGTCTTCATTTAGCCTCATAGATTGCAATTAAAAAGATGGAATTCCCTAAAGAAGAGCAAACTTATTACTGATTTAAAAATAAAGCCAAATAATGAGCAAAAATCTCTTAAAACATTCACTTATACAACAAATTTTCGACATTCGTTTAATAAAAAGGAGGGGTGATAGTATCAATCAAGTTGAACAACATTTGCATTGGTGCTCCTATAGTTCTGGAAAATAGTCCCAACATAATTTCTGGAGGCTAATAGTATATCCACTGAACATTGCTAAGTATTTGTTGCACAATCTGCAGTTTGTGACTTAAAATAAGAGAGTTGTTTGATTTGGAAGACTAATTATATTATATGGAGAAAATAAAAAAGGGAAAGAAAAATAGCAAGAATTTTTGCTGCTAAATTCTGTTAAGTCTCTTAACATTAAACATATAATTTAAAACTGTAAAGATAAAATTCTTACAACAGTAACAAAAATACATTGTAATACAATTAATTTAACATAGGTACAATCTCATTCAAACTACACTTATGTCCAAAAATATCTTTACATACATAAACTCACAGATTTCTCAGAAACTGTGAACTATAATTTTATGAATTTTTCTGGAATGATACAAAACAATTTTTTTTGTATGATGCATAAATACAAAGGAGAATTTTTAAGAGTACTGCATATGATAAAATTGTAGCATGATAAAATCGATAACAAAATGTGACAAAAAGAGTTCAGAAAAAAAGGGAATAACTCAGAAAAAAAATTAATCCTTACAAATATAATCTAGAATGTGATCTCCCTTGACTTGTATACACATATCACATCCTGTCATGCTGGCAATTACAATGTTAACCACAGTTTGGGAAATTAAGCTCCACTCTTACTAGTTTCATTTATTTTAGAAGCATAAAATAATTTTAAACTCATAACATATTTTTTTGGGGGGGAGGAGGGGTGCAGGTATATGAACTATGGCTAAAAAATATGCTCTATTATAATAGAAAAAAGCAGGACAGTTTGCTAAAAATTATCAACAATACAGGTTATATAATAAAACCTAATTCACACACATCAATCTACAAACATTTTCATATAGTCAACACTGACATAAGAAATTGATATTTTGAATCAATATTAACTTACCAACTAAAACACATTCATCATCCACCTTAGTTTTGTGGCGAAACATGGTAAGAGCATAAGTTGAAAGTGAATGTGGTTTACTACAAATTAAGGAATATCAACAATGGGAAAAATAATGAGTATTTTTTTAACACAATGTTAATGGCAATTCTTTCAATAATGTTGATTTTGTGACATTATTGTGAATGATAAACTAATGCAAAAAAAGATATCTCAAAAATGTACTTTTGCATGATGTATGAAAATTCATGCTCTTTCAAATGTCAATAGATAAAAAAATATAAATTAAAAAGGGAATTATATTAGTCTATCACTTTATTATAAAAGAAGAAAAGTAAATATACAGAGTAAAATTCTTACTGTTTGGAATGAAACAAGTAATGCAAATATATAACAGAATGACTGCACTGCAATAAAAAAAATTGTGTTCTTTGAGTTTGTATTATTAATAAAATGATTCCTATATGATGCACAAATTTTTTTAAAAACAGCTTTAATGCACTTCAGCCTGCATCTGTTAGAATTCCACAATACAGTCAAACCTCATTAAAACAAACTCCAAGGGACAGTTAAAATTAATTTGTCTTAACCATAGTTTGATTTATCTGGAAAACAATAAAATATTTTTTTCAAAACTAAAAGAATTTTGCACGATTTTAGTTCCACACAATTTTAGTTTCTAATGCATATTTAAGTAAATGCCATAAATTTTGAATTTGACATAGAAAAAATACATTTTTTAGATCTCTAATATAAAAAGTTTTAAAAGTAAAGATTTAAAAGTTTTAACGTTTATTAATTGAGATTACATGAGAAATTATTTGAAAAATATCGTATGTTAACAGAGTAAGATACATACCCCATTGTTTTTTAAAAAACTCAGTTTTAACACATTGTTTCCTTCACTTTTCTGAGTAATTAGTCCACAACTCTTCAATTAAATCTAAACTGTTCAGGCATTCTGACGAATTATATTTTACTTTTCCCAAGAGAAATCAGCGCAAAGTGTTGAGGGCAACAAATGCTTCTCCTGAAGAGGATGTTTGGGTTTAAATTGGTTTGTTGCATAAGCTGCTGAAATTTTTTCATGATTCTTTAAAATTGTGAACAATGCGCTACAGGGAATTAAAAAATTAACAGGAATTTCAGATTTCATCTTGACTCCATCATTAACTTCAATGAGTAAGGTATATTTTTCTTTCAAAATTAAGTTTTTTTTTACTTTAAGAACTCATTCTAAAATATGCTCTAAGGTAATTAAAATTCAATCTATGCACAAGAACAAGGACAGTACAGAGTACAATTCACGAATGGCAACTGAATGTGAAACGACAAATCCAGTGAATGGACTGATGCAGATTCCAGAATTTTAACGAGAAAACTTACAATGAAGGAGACAGCATTCCAAGGAAACAAGAAAAGGAAGAGTTTGGCCATGTCACCTATAGAACCCCTGAAGATCTCAACAAGTTAAAAACTGGTGTTTGTTTGAACACTTTTTGAGAAGACGAAGTTGGTAAAATTGAATTTTTTGACTTTGTTCGTTTTACTAAATGGAAATTTGAACGTTAGGGACTTCAAATACAAGTTCGACTAATCCGATAGTTTGCAATAAGCGTGTTCGTCGCAAACAAAGAAAATGATGTTATTTGTGCACACAATAGGATGGGGATTGTAAATGTAGTTTGTTCTAAAAGTAATTTGTTTTAAGCATGTTCGTATTAATGAGGTTCGACTGTATCATATTTTATAATAAGAAAGTTTCTACATTATTTTAGAACTTGATACCATTTTCCAAAAACAAAACTGTGACTTTAGCTTTTTGGCTAAAGAAATTTTTTACCCTATCTTAAACACTGTAACTATCAAAAGTGGAAAATTAGAAGTCAATTTCAAAAACAGACCAACAGGGATCAAAAACATTTTCCTGGGAAAGAATATTTTCGGGAATCCTATAATTTATTCAGTGATATAAAAATAAATATTAAAAACTAAATTATTTGAAAAAAAAAAGGAATAAATTGTATAACAATTTGCATGTTTATTTTTTAATAATCTTTTAAAGTCTTAACAGTCATAATATAGGACCACATGATAGAAATTTGAA
The DNA here is from genome assembly GCA_963978545.1 of Linyphia triangularis. Taxonomy (NCBI): domain Eukaryota; kingdom Metazoa; phylum Arthropoda; class Arachnida; order Araneae; family Linyphiidae; genus Linyphia; species Linyphia triangularis. The sequence continues at coordinate 37,170,100 of OZ021733.1, read as the reverse complement.
GAAATGTTATTAACAATAAACTAAAGAATGTTTAATGTAATATAATTAAAAGAAACTTATATAATGAAACTAGATGAACAAAAACAAGATATTATAAGAGATGCAAGACATACGGAATATATGAGACATGCAAAAAATATGAGCGATGGTATTATGTTATATTACAATTAAGTTATTCTAGGTAATATTGATGTTGAACAAAAAATGTCAGTGAAAATTTTCATTTAAACCGACACACTAATTAAAGACTGTAAAGCAATAAAAATAAAAATTTGTGAAAAACAAACTATTTCCAACACAATAAGTTAAGGATACTATCCATCCAAAAGAAACCTTTCAACAAGCCTAAAAGTTAAAAAATAAGTAGAATTGTAAACACAAGAAAATCAATGAAGTGTAACTACTAAATATATGTAATAAAATGCTAGCTAAAAGGAAAGGAAAGTTAGACTTTGTTATAGTTACCAATAGCAGGAATGTATTATTCAAATGAAAAAAAAAATAGGTTGAAATATCATCTAATACATATCATGCTTAGTTTTATGTCAACGTTTCACAGTTATTCATTGTGTACTTACTTCTGTATTGTTAAAATGGCTGTGTTTTTGTTAAAAGGAATGTGATGAATTATCTTTTTATACAGAGTTTATAATTTGTATGTTTATGCCGAGTTTATTACTTTTACATTGATACAAATTTAATAACTTTTATAGCTGCCATAAATATGAATTACATAGAAATGTCTGACCTTTGTAATTGTACTTATTATTTTATCACAATTTTATAAATAAATTTAAAATATATTTGAAGGGGGATATTCTGAACAAATTTATACATCCCAAAGAAATACTAGTTGATATTTTAAAGAAGAACTTTAAATCTTTATAATAAATCTATGTTAATGAACATACATGCAACTAATTCTAATAGTAATTTTACTATCATGATAATTATTAGACTTTAGCAATTTATACTAATATTCTTTAATATTAATAATTTAAATTATACTTATAATTTTTTATCAATTCTCACTTATGCATAATTTCACTGAATGTTTTGTCGTAACATGAATTTTAGGAGAAGAATATTTAAATGTCTGTGAATTACTTATATGTTGTAGATTTTATGTTTCTGTGGGAAAGTATAATTTCAATTCAATACTTAAGGTTACAAACCTAAAGTCTCCATTTTAAAATAAAAAAATAGTGAAAGCTCAAATGTCAATGGTACACACATTAGAACTTTCTTTCAATCAATTTTTTATAAACTGCAAATGGAAACATTCCTGATTGCACATGAAAATTATATCTGACGACGTAAGGTATATTTAACCGGAGTTATTTTTTGTAAAATATTTTATATCACATGAAACTAAAACAAAGTTTAAAAAATGTAATGTGGTTGTTTAGCACTACTTATATTTATTCAATAAATACAATATTTGTGTTGAAATAGACTCCTGACTATCTGCCCTCTGAACTACATGGCTCAGTTTATTCCTGGTTTATCACTAAACAATAAAGTAAGCTTGAATATTTTTTTAAAGAATTAGGCTTATGTTTTACATATTTTTTTATTTAGTATTCATGCATTGTATGAAGGCAATATTTTTATGTTTCTTTTAATTAAGTTAGACATTATAAATTTACTTTAAAGTTGAATATTGCAAATTTACATATTTTAAATTCATCTTAAAAGCATACGAAATGTTTTAATTCTTATACTTTCCTTTTTTATAGCTTTTTTAAACATAACATACTTACTTTACAAGAGGTAGAGGTCAGAATTGAAAGGTTAGAAAATCTGAAAGATTCGTTTTATACAAAAAGCAACCCTTATCCATCTTATTGCTTTTAGTATTTAAAAAGAGTGATTTTAATGGTACAAGGGGCAGGAGGTATGTATTCTAAGAACTTCTGGCTACTTGCCCTTTTCATTATCTAGCCAGCTCTTCAGACACAATAGCCAGGAGTCTACTACACAACTTTGAGTCTTTTACAAGAAAGTTAACACATTTTAGTGATTATACTAAGAATTTCAAATAAAACATTTCCGAAAAAAGTTAGCTGACAATACTTGAAACATTATGGGAAAGAATACAAATAAGTAAATGCTTTATTTTTTATAAATTTGATACGCGTACTTATACATATTTTAGAAGAGATTTAAAATAAGATTACACCCCGAGAATTTCTTATTGAATATTTATACTTGTTGGTAACATCTACCTTTTAATTTTACACTATGCCACTGTAAACTAAATATATGATCAATAACAGTGAACACTCCAATCGAGGCATGAACTTCAGCACTCTACATATAAACACTTTTACAATAGAGTGGTTAATAAATGGAACAATCTTCCAGCCCATATTATAAATTCTACTGAAGTAAAAAGCAGCTGGATCTGCATTGGGAGATTGATCAGATGAGTTAAACTGGACCAACCCAGATGGGCCTTATGCGGGTAGTTGGTTGTCATTTTTGTATTTGTACATATATGTGTCATGTCTAACTCAAATATCGTGGCCAGATTGGTATGACAGATAACTTAGGGCCAGAAGAATCTTCGCCAACAAAATGTTTTGGAATATGCAATATAGTCTAAAAACATATTTTACTTGTGTGTTAAAATTGAATTTGTAACCTTGAATTATTTATGGTTGCTATATGCTGCACATTGTAAGTAGCATAATCTTGTCTAAAGATTTGGCGGTGAGAGCTACAATTATAAAATAAACTTAAACATACTTCGATTTTCCTACGGCACTGTCACCAAGACATATAATTTTGATTCGCAGACTACCATCTTCATCAACTGTATTATAATCAACTTCATTTGGGGAATTCGGCTTCTTGCCTTCAACGTTTTTCTCATCAGCCATGGTTACAAACAATCCTAAAGTTAAAATCGTGTTAATGACAGACAAATTCAACTGTGAAATAAATTATTCGACGTAGAGTTAGATATATACTTAAGTAGAAATTCCGTTGATCTGCATAAAGTATCACTTAAAGTTGTCATTCGCTTGTGTCTGCTTTCTAAGTACAGTCTACCCTGTTGAAAAGTGAAAACAACATTCTGGATTTTCGTTTTCACTGCAACACAACAGTTACAGGTGCAGCTACACAATAAATATTGACTTGTGATTTTATGTATCGTGACGTCACAGACCACAGCATCTCATATTAAGAGTTATTGTGGTCTGTAACTTTTCAAATTGGCTAAAAGTATAAGAAAATTACATTTTACTTTTGAAGGGTTATTGAAATAGGTCAAAAGTTTTGGATGATTGCGATGATGACAAAAAGAACACTTGAAATAATGTGTTGAATGAGAGGTATAACAGTTTTTCATTTTCAAACAAGGTTTACAATTAAAATAATTATAGGAAAACGACTGAAGAGTAGTAAAATGATAAAAAATAAAGATTGATTCCGGGCAATAATTTTCATGAATCTTAAATTTGAAACTACGAGAACTTCTCTCGGCTCTTTTCTCTAGTTTGATACTCGCTTATAAAATCGTTTTCATTGCAATTTAAATTATCGTAGCTCAAATAATAGTAAAGAAATTTTTTACTTTTTTACTAAAATGCCCCCCAAAGAATATGTATATATATTAGAGATAGATACTAGAGATAGGACATCAATGTAAAATGCAATGGAAAAGAATTCAAATTAAAATGAGAAATCATTAAAAAAAAATAAAAAACAAATAAATAAAAAAAAACTTTTTTTTTATAAAATTAAAAAAGAATATAACAGTTTTTTTTATTGCATTTTATAAGGTTTTTGTAAGCCACCTTGTAAAACTTTCTGAAATTTAGTAATAAAAAGAACAATGGCTATTTTACCTTAAAATTTCCTAAATATTTTTCTACAATTGTTTTTATATTTGTCAAAAAAAAATCCATATGTTTTAGAGCAATACTCCTGCAGACATCGGGACCAGAATAAGAAAGCACTAAATCTATGGGAGATGGAGCCAGGCTGATGATCCTTCTTAATTTTAAATTTTGAAACAAATCCATTCAGTATTATTTTGAGTGTCAAAAAAGGAGACATTTTTATGCATATTTAAATTGGGTATCTTTTTCTCACTTTTTAAATTCTTTTCTGAGGCTGGCATTGAATATATGGTTGGTCCCAGAGGGCATTGCCAGAGGACATCAGTGGACATTGCTTTCCTCAGTACTGGCATTGCTGACCATAGTGGCGTGGGTTAAAACGGTCTTTTAGTGACAAACTCAAAACTCGATGGAGTGCATTGTCATCGACATGCAAGATGTAGATTAATTAGCCTTCCGAGAATTTTCCCTTCACAATAGCAATAATAATAATAAAAAAATCGAAGTTAGTATAAATTATTTGAAAACATCAAATGGCAAAGTTTTTTCATATGCCATCAATCTTTAACCGTGGAAGGTTTGAATTATTAAATATCACCAAATTGTACATGCTTGAATATGGCTTGGTCTTCAGTTCAATTAGATGATGGTGCGTGGGTTAGTTAGCTCTCCGAAAATTTGCCAAACAAACAAATACGAGGATATAATGGATTTAAAAACAGTTCAAATTCTTTTGTAGTCTTTTTGCGGCTAATGGTGTTGGATGGTATTATGAATATTACCAAAATATATTTTAATGCATAATCAATTTTATCCAATTCTTTTTAAATCAAAATGAATAAATATAAAATGTTTTGAGGAAGTGGTAGTCATCATTTCTGCAAATGTTCATATTTTTACATTTGACGAACATAGCCTAACATAATAGAGAAATTTTAAAGAGCTGACAAACTCTGCCTAGAATTTGTCAGCTCTTTAAAATTCTTCATTGAATTCTTTTGTAGTTTGATTTCATTCCAATTTGGTAAAGTCTTGCGATGCGTAAGTTACATTTTTTCTCTTAAAATTGAATTGAATGGAAATATTTGGTAGTACTATTACGAGGCATTGATTTCTATCATGTCTTGAAGAAGAACTAACTGTAATATAATTATTTAAAAAAATTTCAACTAACTCCTTCAATACTGCACAAATGAATAATGACATTAATTTAATGTTTTGCTTGAATTGAGTGAAATTATGACTTCGTCTGAATATGATTAAGTATCTTTTTAAATTTCATCTTTAATAATGTTCTAACAAAACCGATTATTAAAAAAAATTGATTGATTAAAGTAAGATTTATTGATAAAATTCACTTGTTATTTTTACAGCTTATAAATTGCAACTTTATTATAAGCAAAAATTTTAAATATAAGCCTAAATTACTCCCCTGTAAGCCCTTATTGCTGTAATTCGTTCCTTCCAGGAGTGGGGCAACTAACTTATTTTTGCTTGATATACAAAAGTTCTTTGGACCGCAAGTGGCATCAGGAAAACTAATGGTTATAAAACTCTTAACCAGTGTAATGTTAACAAAACTGACGAGTGCTGTATGGCTCTTGTTATTTGTCCTTACCTCACACTTCTACTGTGTTCCAGTAAACGTTGGACTCTAAAAACACGTCACTTCATCAACAAATAGTCAGTACGAGGTAAGGACTAGTACCTCATGCTTATTCCTTATACCCTAGTACCTCATATTGACTAACATCAATCCCTAATATCAATGTGACTATCAATTGAATGGCTACTTATGAGACTTATTTGTAAAACTAGGCAAAATGTAAACCAAGAAATTATTTCTTATTATAATAAATAAGAATATGCTTTTAGAACTGGACTGGAAATCGTTAAAAATATCTTTTAGAAAAAAAAAAAAAAAAAAAAAATTGGAAATGAACCCTTCAACAATAAACGATTAAGATATCTGCGAATAATTTAGGTTTGAATTTTGTTATAAAACACTTCGGATTTTTTTCTTTTAGCGTTTAATATTCCATAGATTATGAGTATACTTATAATGTGAGTTGGAAATCTGTTTCTCCGTATGAAAGATTAAATAGTGAATAAACAGAAAAAAGAATCGAACGATTTAAATAAAATTTGGGACAGATATTGACCATAAAAACTCAAACATAGACTGATTAGAAATATTCTCTTAATAAATTATTTTTTGAAATTTTTCAATTCTTATTCAAGTTTGAAAAAAAAAAAAAAACTTTTTTTCTTTCATCAAATTGTGCTTGGTACCAAACAAAAGATGCCGATGTGTTGATTTTAAAAATATATCTCATTTGTGATTTGTTATGTTTTTCTATCCATTTGAAAAGAAAATATATCAAGAAAATTGAAGACTGAAAGAAAGACATTTTATTTTTAGATTTATTTTGGGTTAAAGGGAAATTATTTTAGATTATCAAAATATACCTTTGATTCAAACAAATAATTTAAGCTTGTAAATATTCCAGCTGATCACCAAGTGAGACAGTTCACATTTGAGCACTTAAATGCCACGACACCCGTTTAGTGTTGAAAATATTTTCATAAAAACAATCTGTCAATACGAAGGTTCTACGAAAAAAAAAATGTGTAACTAATTACTTTCAAGCTCAGCGTTCACTTACGGAACACTTGACATGCGACTATTCGCGTTTTACTTCATTTTTTGTAAAACAAAAATTACAAACATATTTACAAGCGACGCTGATGTCGGAATAACGTAAACGTAATTATTAACATAAACTGCTAAGTTATATGTGATTAAAACACTCAATAGCAGTTCTTCATTTAAAACAGAGGACTTCTCTACTTTAAGTAAATAAGATTAATATTTGTATTAAAATATTAGAAACTGCCAGGCACGCCCTCCCCCCACCCCCCAGATGCCTGTTTGATTTCATACACAGCGGTGTCACAAAATAAAATACTAGTGAAATAATACGTTTTCTTTGTTGAAATGAAGGAGGGATTTTAAGATTATATAGCATTAAGCATAAATGGTTTTAGGCATTCCCTCTACCATGCAAAGCTTTGTTTGAGCCCCTACAATCTTGTTAAATTCTGAAGCGTTTTATAACGAATGAGATTGAGTTTTTCTTTTTCTTTTAACAATACATATTTGGAACTTCATAGAAACCATCTGGAAAATTAATTAATATTTACTTAATCCTGATGTATTTATACCACTGCATTTAACTTGTAAAAGAAGCAATAGCGTTTCTGAAAATATTCTCTAAGTAACTTGGAGTTCCCCATGTATGACTAATTTTTTTTTCAGTATTTATGTGAAAGTTGTTGAATTTTAAATAGTTGTAGTTAAAAATAAAGAAAGTTGTTAGATGGATGATTTACAATTCTTGAAGAAATGAATTATCTCTCCACTTAAAGATAAAATGGTGCTCGGAGGGCGATAGTTAAAAAAAAATGTTGGGCCAATCTCATCTAAGTTTTAGATACTTTCATGCCATCTGCTGCGGTTTTTCAATTTAAAGTTCATAGGATTATAAGTTGGGATTTTTTGGGATTAATTTAGATTTGTACAAATTAGAAAGTTTATTTTTCCGCAACCATTGTTTCCTATGTGGATCTCCATTTGAGTAAACTATATTAACCGAATATTGTTTCCCCCCATCTTTGTAAATGTGTTTTAATAAGTTACCATTTTACATGTACAAGAGCCCGTATTATCCGTATATTTTACTTTTGGACACATAAACCATACGACCATTGACTTTTAATAAGAAAATATTAGTTTCGAGGTAAATTAAGATCAAGGACAAATACCATTCCTTTCTTCCTAATAGCCTCAAACAGGACGGTAGTTAAAATAACTATAACTATAATTTCCAAATTGTGTCACTTACGGGTTTGCTACGAAAGAAAAAAAAAAGTCGATTTGTTTGAGTGTGACGCTACGCAAACATGTGAAATCCTGAGTTTTCAGGCATTAACCATGAGTAGGCAACGTGTAAACGACAAGGCAATATTGACATTATGGAGGCAAACATCCCCGTTTACATTAGGCATTTTTCTTTAAATGAGTGCCCTGAAACCAAGCTTCCTTTACTGAATTTCTGAGGTCAAGAGACTTTGATACCACCAAAGTTGTCATCACGATAGGTTTATGTTGTACTTTAAATTGGGTAAGTGGGTGAGAAAATTATCTGTACGGAAGGTACATGCATGACTATATATAGTTTTTAGGTGCTATCCTGGATTTCAAATTCGTGAAAGTCCTTCGTCTAAGAAGTTAGGTCTGAAGTTTGAACCACAGTGATTGGGAAATAAGCGCTTTGTGACTAAAATTTAGAATATATTATTTATATTTAGAAAGCTCTGGATTTGAGTCGAGAGTACTGTCAGATATCAAGATATTTAATATTAATTATGCAAGTACAAGGTATATTAGCGATATATACGCTTCAAATTCTTGTAAGTGTAAATTTTGCATTCGATGATATACAAAAGAAGGATAAAGCTTTTACTTATACTACGAGGAATATCAGTGGAGAAAATCTTGGAAGAAGAGAACGTAAGTGTAAATTTTTCAAATATTAAAAAAATAGTTTCAATTGTATACATTATATTAACTTGGAAATTTTTGTACAAATATACCTCATGAAAAGTTAAATGAACTGGCTAGTAAAATGATTAAATGCCATTTAAGTATATTTGAATTGTTTTTACCCACGTATTTTTTCGAGAAAGGACAAAATATTTAAAAATATCATACAATTTACAATTTGCCATATTTATAGATTTCTCCCTTTTGGTTTATTAAATTTTTGAATTCTCGAACTTGGTTCTATTTTTGTAATAGATTCTTAGTGGACTAAAGAATAAATCATTAAGCCTGTTCTATTTTAACTATGGGTATTTTTCTTTTATTTAAATTGATACATTTATCAAAAGATAGGTTACTTAATAATTTAACATACACAAATTTACCAAAACAATACCCAAATAAACTTCATAGCTAAATATATATATAAAAAAAAATGAATTCGATCAGGATATCTACCAATGTCCGCTTGCAAAACCTTACCCTTTTACTTTGTATGTTGACAGCTATTCTCATAAAATTTGGGTTTAGATACAGTAAAATGGTCACGCGCTATTCGATGACAACCGAGGAAAGGTTTTGAGCTTTCTATCCAAAATATTTATTTACATATAGTACATTTTCTTACTTAAATTATGATGTTCTTCAACTTTGCAATTGTCTATTTACATGTATCTTGTAATGGTCTTAGAGATTGAAACATTGCTAACGCTCCTTGATGCTAGGAGATATTATATGAAATTATATAGTTTTATCGGATAGCGCATGGCTACTTTACGAGACTAAGACGCAAGTTTTATAAAAATTGCTTTTGGCGTATAGAAGATAAGAAGGTGGCACAGAATTACTGTGTGTAATAACTATCTGCCTAATTAAGGACAAAAAGTAAAGTGCGCTTAATAACACACATGGTATGTTTCCAATATCGTTTTGAGCCATTTTACAACCTTACAAATACTTCTTGAGGAACTCAAATTTCATAACGTTATACAGAAACTGTGTTTAATACAATAACACTTACCTTAGTTATGTAATAGCAGAATTAACTGTTAAAAACTTTCAAAGTGAACAATTTTATCTAAAAAAAACTGCCTGCCCACCTACTATAACCAAATCTTTCACTGCTCTGTCGATACGCAGCAGAATCTACTTATAAAGTAATGCGGGGAGGGAGGTAATTTTAAGACAGGATACGGTATCAGGGAAACATATTCGATAATTAACATTTCATTAATTTAGAGTATTATATAGAATATCTTTTAATTAGACTAATTATTCACAGACACTACCATACAAGATTTAACTACCTTTTTTAATTTAAGCATTTTCATTCACACGCACAACACATTTCTTCTTTACACAAATTATCATGAACAGAGTAATCACAATTTCTTTTAATTTAATTATAATTGTATGCAAAGAGTTCTTTTAAATGCAGTATTACTTAACAGTTTCTTATGGACCATCTTCAACTGATGATTTTGCCAATCGGAGGAACGTTTCCGCTAGAAATCACGCAAGTGAAAGAAGTCCACGGCGTAAGTGCCTTCCAGAAATTTACTTTATACTAAGACTGACATAAGCTGAAATAAAATAGAAAATTACAAAAATTCTTCCCTAAGTTGCATCCTGCTTATTTTCCATTACAAATTCAACTATCGATTTTTCCCCCAGCGTGCTTACTTACAAATACTCATAACTTGTGCTTGTAGTGTGGAACCACTTTTTAAATCCTTTATATTAACTTCGATTTTGTGTGTGGGTTTATCGATGGCGGGCAAATCTGCGGAGGCCTAAATAACCCATTGCCGTCATCCAATCGGTCTGAAACTTAGCAGATAGAATCGATGACGATGATAATGCATTCTATCATGTTTTGGACTCTTACTGTCACTAAAAGGTCGTTTTTAATAAACTAATAAACCAACTTGCCGTCATCCAATCGCACTAAAATAGTATTTACCTGACCATTCAAGAAACTCTTTCCTTTAGTCAATTTTTTTATTAATAAACAAATAACAAATATGTTTTATTCAGAAAAAAAGTATTTGCATGTGAGTGCATAATTTCGCGTTCACTTTTAATAAATAAATTTTGAAACTTAGTTTGCCTCACATTTTGCTGATAGAAATGTTTTTGATATTTAAAATTAAATGCAATCACCAAGCAAGCGCTGTTTACAGAATCGGCGCTGTGTTAATGAAAATAAAAATTGGTAATGCTTATAAAGGATTTATATAAAAAAAACTTTGCTTTTATGGGTTATATTATTAACGCACTACGCTGACCCCCCCCCCCCCCATCTCAGGGGTATAATTCATTCGTTTGCTCATATAGTTTTTAATTACTAATTGAAAATAATATTTTAAACCACCAAATTGTTTAAAGAAATTTTAGAGTCCCACAAACCTTAGTATATACTTTAACAAATACAATTGTATGGAAAGTAAAAATAAGGAATGCATAGATTTACTTCATGATTTTTTTTTATTATACAATATATCAGGCAGTAAGTTTAATAAAAATTTAAAGTTAAAGTTGCAAAACATTATAGGATGAATGTTAAATGTTAAATTAAAAAAAAAAAAAAAAAGCAACATGCCGAAAACTAATTTGTAATTTATCTTCATTTGTCTCATCAGTTTGTAAATGTAAAAAGTAAAGTTTGCTGTCACTATTATGCTCTCAATCGCAATACTTATTGTCAGTATTATGCTTATTTGAAAGACCTACTTTCAATATTATAGTATCGATTGTAAAAATTACTGTCACCATTCTGCCAAGATAAAAATAGACTTCCTGTAGTTATAAAGAACATTGTGTTTTGGTAGTAAGAAAGTAAAGACAATTACCTAATAATTGTATAGGAGTGAAGTTTTAAAACCAACTGGATTTTGCATTGAGTGAAGTGAGACTGGACAAACTCAATTAAGGTATGAATTCATTATTTGGTGAATATCGCTTCACCACAGTCCCAACTGTGATGAAGCAAAACAAGAAAAGATATTAAATTGTATTAAATTCTGACTTGTATTTTATGTTCAGGATTTTCAAATCATAACTTGTTTAGATTAAATTTATTGTTCTTTAATATTCATATAAACTTATTTACTCATTGATATATTTTCTTAGTAACAATTTTAAGGCTGATGAGTCCTTTGTCGACTGCTGATAACTGTCAAAGTGCCTCAGGATTGGTAGGTTCGTGTTTATCCGCACAAGACTGCATTAAACGCGGAGGAAGAGGTGTTGAAACTTGCGCCTGGGGTCTTGGAGTTTGCTGTGTTCGTAAGTCCATAAACAACACAAATTTTGTTTCCAAAAGTTTCTAGTATCACACTATAACTAAGTTACACATTAAGTGATTGGAGCTTTCTACGAATGTTTAATAAAATAATTAAATTGATGATGATTGTTGAACTGTATGGTGGTAATTGATTGACTAATCGATGATAATGAATTGAGGACTAGAAATAGAAAACGACATAAGTCCAAAAAAGTAAAATGTTCAAGAGAGCCGAAAAATGATCGTATCTGGTACTTAAGGCAATGGTTAAGTACATACTTCAGTTTGAACTTGAACTATTGCTACTGGAGTTCGCACATTGGGCGTTCTACACTTTGTTTAGCTTGGTCTTTAGGACATTTTTACGCAAAAAAAGATTTTCGATTTTTTTGGTACTTAGGACGTTTTCCATTTTTAGTCCTCAATTGATCCAATTTATGTTAATAATTTATTAGTGCCTTAATTATTTAATGTTATTTGATTGAATAACATAATTTATTAATCAATCAATTGATGGAGTTGTGACGATATTAGTAATTATTCATAAATCAGTCATAAAATAAGAATTTGAACATTTTATGACTGCTTTATGAATAATTACTAATATCTTCACTATTCCATTAATTCATTAATAAATTATTATTCTATCAATTAACATTAAATAATTAAGGCACTGATAAATTGAACATTTTTTAATAAATTAATTTTTTTGTGATACATTATTATTATTATTATTATTTTAATTTTTATTCCATCAAACATTCAACAGAACTATTTTTTTAGTTATAGGATATAAAATTTTTGCTTCTGATGTATACAATATGCTATCTGATCTAGCAATGAAATTATATATTATTTTCATTGCCACTTTCATTCCCTTTTCATTAAATAGTTTATCTAACGTCTTTTTTCAACAGTTATTTCTTCTTCGTATTTCATTCTTACAATCTTGAAACATAATTATAACATGTTTCAAGAACAGAACCTTACAAGCAATGTATATTTTGCAGATATGTCTTCGTGTGATTCAACATCTAATGCTAATGTTACATACTTTACTAGTCCTGGTTACCCTAATATCTGGTCAAGTAACAGTGGTGTTTGCACTTTTGCCTTAAAGCCAAAACTGTTTTCAAGAATTTGTCAACTGAGACTGGATTTTGAGGAATTTTATATTACTGGTCCTACGGCTGGTATGTGTTCAACCGATATGTTAGCAGTTACAGGGCAAGATTTGAATAACATAGTACCAGTTATTTGTGGAACCAATTCAGGACAGCATAGTAAGTATATATTTTTAAAAGCTTATACCCTAAATGGGATAGTTATAATTTTTTGGATTTCCATTAAAAATGAATACAACGTTTTTAGGTATTTGAAAAAAATAAATGAGTGATAAAGTTATTGCATTAAAAAGTCTTCCTTTTTGTATTTCATAGAACTCAATAATGCATCATAAAATATTATTGTACAAACAAAGAAAGGCTTTTTGAAACAACAAAAAGATTTAATTCAAGGTAAAAATTAGTGACCCTTACAACAGAGAAACTTCTTACAAATTATTTTAATACATTTAAAATATGTTATTGATTTTTGTGAAAATTTAATTTTTGGTACATATTCTGTTATAATATGAGGCTTTGAGAAAACAGAGCGTAAAGCAACTAAGTTGGCCATTAGATAAACCATATTTGGCATGAATGTGTTTTACAAAATGGAGTAGAAACAGGTTTCAACTCGAAAAATAAACGTTGTGGTATGATCCTCTCTGACACTCAACACCTCATATATAACTACTTGTTAAAAAAAATTACAAGACTTTTAGCCTAATTAGAAATTTCACAAAAATTTCAATATTTTTTATTCAATGCAAGAGCATTTTACATTCAAAATACCTTAACATGACTTTAACTTAAGATAAAACAAAAACTTATTTTATCTTGTATAGAAACATTACATGCAGATGGTAATCAAAATAATTGAAAAGCTAAATAATTATTGTGTTTTTTTTTATATGCTTTGCCATTAAAAAAAAATTCCCTGGTCACCAAACTTTTTTTTAAACAATGTATATGACCCTCTACTGGCAGGTAGATATAGCAAAAGTGTAGACAATGTGTGTGTGTTTTTTGTGCATAAAGCAAGACAACAGAGCATATTCAAACTTTTAGAAATGTTAGATAGTGGAGCGTGTATGTTTGGATCATGTAACAAATAATCGTAACACTCACGCTCCACAATCTTCTTCTTCTTATCAAGGACTATGGGGACTAAGGCACTTCTGCCTAAGCATTTTGTACCAACCCCATATCCCGTACAGATCGGTAGTGGGCAGTACTGCACAGGATGTAAGCGCACACTCGCAAGAGGGAGTGCACAAGTCTACCTATAACCGCCGAAGAGTTCATTTCTACCTCTTTCGGTAGGTATCCGGTAGATGGCAGCACTACCGACCGTATGTGGAACTTCTTAATTTAGAGGCAATACCAAGCAGAAGATTCCACCAGAAGACAGACTTGGCTTTGTCACCCCCAGAGGTATTGATTTGTATGGGAACTTGGAGGACTTTGCGACCATGACTGATTTAACGTGCTCCAGTCACCATTAGCGAACACGGCGGTCTTTAGTCGGTCCCAGGCCCGAACTCGCAACCTCAGGGCTCGCAACCTTCTAGTTGCGAGAACGATACTCTCCCGACTGGGCTACGCGGCCCCACGCTCCACAATACTACCATATTATTGTGTTTTTTCAAAGTGCCGAAAGTTAAAAAATATCACTTGTAAAAGAATTTTAAAATGTTATCTACAGCAGTGTCACAAACATGAAAAAAATGCGTATATCCCTGGCTGTTGCACTGTAAGAGTAAAACACGAAGGAGCTTTTTTTAAGGTTTTGGCATCAGTTTTATGGTACTCAAAAGGTCTTTTTAATAATACTAAAAGTGAGAATAACCAGTGATATTAATTTCGAGAATTTAACAAAGTCCATCTTTGATGCCACCATTGTATCCCATAAGATATGGCGTTTATTAAGATGACGTTCCTTCAATACAACTGAACTAGTTTGATGCACATGTAGATGAAGTCCGGCATCTTTTCTGGTTTACACAGGGTCCGCCATTATCGAACTTCTGTGGTTAGATTTAGAGAATAGTCTAGAATCTATATCCTCCACCAGAAACTATTTAGGAACTCCTGCCATATCTTCATGAATAAGAGAATAATATTATGTTAACAGCTATTCATGATTAGTGTAATTATTCACTTAGATGACTTCAAAAGAATTTCTACGTTGTGTTATTGAAGTAATTAATGTTATTCCTTAGTGTTCCCATCATTTTGATAAGGTATGCAAGCAGTTGCGGCTATAAGGGAAAAAAGAAGGGATGATCAGTCGAGTCTTCACTGTATACACTTTTTTATAGCAATATCATAAAAAAATTTCAATTGCCTTAGATACCTTTGGCACTCTCTCCAAATCATCCCCCGTTTTTCCTAATCGTTGCCGCTGTGTACGTATGATAAGAAATTTACCCCATAGGCATTTCAAATTTAAGTTGAAATAATAGTTTGATGCTAAATAAATAATACATAACAAAATACAACAATTTTTTTGTTCAATATTTTCTTATTCTCTCTCTCTCTCTCTCACTTTTTTTTTTTTTCATACATTAAAAAACTAATACCTTATGCATTTTTAACCTAACAGTCCACTATATTAAAACAAACTTAAATTATTTTGTAAATACATTAACTCTGTATCCTGATAGTATAAATTTTAAAATTAATTCCAATGAAAATCAATACACCTGTAATTCTAATTAAAATAAAATACATATTCTGACTCTTTGAAATTTAAATTGATACTTAAAAGAGTTAATTTTCATTTAAGAATTTCTGACTAAAAAAAATCTAACGTTTTTAATTCAATAATATACCTTAACCCCTTAGTGAATAATTTTTTCTTTTTAATAAAATAATATTTTTTCGTTTTCTTTTAGCCCCTAGACCATTAAAAATATTTAAAAAAAAATCTTAAGTGACTATTCAATTAAATAATTAATTAAAACCGTTGTGTATCATATATGCAACACAATATACTAAAAAAGTTTTTTTTTTTGTTCTAAGATTTCCCCCCAAAAGTTGCGAAGCACATATGCTACAGTTTGCACTAGAGGGTTAACGAGCCATATGTCAATAAAGGTCATTCTAAATCATTAAATGAACATACCAACTCTACTATTATCACACAAAATGCTAGTGTGAAAATACAAGAATTTTGCTTTTCAATTTGGTATGTTTAAAAGGGTACGGCATTATGTCTGCTGTATTACATTTGGACACTGGTCAAGACATTGTTCTTGATCATTATATCATGGATGGTAGCGTGATATGCTCCAGTTACCATCACAATTACTTAAAAGGGAGCGGACTTCATAGACCATGAACACATTAGTGACGTTATAAAACGAGACGAGATATTACCATAGAAGATTATATTCCTGCATTCTTCTAATGAACAGAAAAGGACAATGTGTTACAATGGATTTTTTTTTTTACATAGAGAATAATTTCCTTTGAGACTAATATCTTGATCTTTATTACCTTGAAGAGTAAATCAATGCAAGCTATTTCAGAACATAATGAAAAGAGATCGATTAGCATTGGCAAGCATAAGTGTATTTTATTTCATATTTAGGATTTTTTCCTATACATTTCTTTTTTGATCTTTTTATATATTTGTTATTATGTATCAGGTAATTTAAAACCTATTACAGAACATTAGACTTTTTAAATGTAATTTAGAGAAAAAATGCTTTTATGACCAAAATAATATATTTGAACTGCAATGGAGAAGAATTGTGTAGTAGAATTCATTGTAAGCCAATAAATTAATTACACTAGATATTTTGAATGAATAATTTAATTACTCATGTAGAAATTACAGGTGAACAATCTGTGAAGAACGAGTAATTTTACTGCATCATCATCATCTCTGATTTGGGTGACTTTACCTCAAAGTACATGAATTTATTTTTAATTATATTTATAAATCACTCTAATTCGAGATGACATAGACTCTAGTGATTCTCTCTAAGTAGGAAATCCGAGGTATAAATTTACAAATAGTTCAATCTTCTATAAAATAGTCTCCTATTCTCATGTTTCCTATTTCTAAGCGCCGACCAAACGGTATAGTGGTTAGCGTGCTAGCTTCTAGACCGCGAGGTTGCGGGTTCGAGTCCCGTGTTAGGCATAGGTATTTGTAAATGTATGTTGGCTTGTCAAATGACGAATGTTTCGGAGCATTATAGCCCTCGTGTTGCTGACTGCGCCAGATAATCTGAAAACAACCAACCTATTTCTAAGCTGAATCCTTTTCGTCAAATTATTAAGTTCTCATAAGAAAAATTTCGTGTCTGTAGCGTCTCTGAACTTTTTCCGTCAATGCGATATAAATATTACGGTTAATTTGATTAATTTAGATATTATACATAATAACTGGTTATTTTACACTGTCACTAATGTCTTATATGACAAATTATTAACAGTTTCTTTTATCTTTATCATATTAACCAGTTATTACACATAATAAAATAATTGTTAATCTAATAATTTTTTTCATTTATCTCAAAATAAATTACATTAACCAGCTATTATGTAAAATAACTGTTAGCCCTTGGTTAATATGATAAATACTGGAGTCTGGTGTAATCCAATTGTTTATGTTTTCCTATTATGTTTTGCTTGTGCATTCGTTCAGTGATATCGGTGCTTTGGGATTTTTATTTTTAAAGTTTTGTTTATGATCTAATTTTAGTTGAGTTTACAGTTATTATTTTCATCAATATGAAAATTATTTATAATAGCCGCAGTGGTTTAGTTACTATATAAAATCACCCGTTAATTTAATAAATACTATTGAATTAATCATATTAGCTGTTCACATAGGATATTTTATAAAATAACTATAAAAAGTAATGAATTTATTTCACATTAACCTGTCTTTTTGGTTATTTTACAAAATAACAGGTAATTTTACATAAAAGCAGATTCATCAAATAAGCTTTAACATAAATATGCGAATAATAGCTAATGCATAAGGGGGAAAAACTCACCAATTCATTGCATTTGGCTATTATTTGGCCAATAATAAATTCTTAAAAAATATCTAAAATTAGTGAACACAACCAACTCTTTACAAACATTTGCAACAGTAAAATGACAAAAATAATTCTCGATTTCTAGTTTTAGCTACGAATGTTGACTTAATACAAACAGACAGATAGATGACCATTGGATTTTTTACTCTTATCACTGTGTAAAAGCTATCACTGAAAAATAATTAAGTTAAAGAAAAGAAAAAGTTTATTAAAAATAAATTAACAGTATACAGGCATTTCTGTATATTGTTAACGCTAACCATTGTCAAGGTTATCATTAACCTTTCTTCATTGGTACCAAGTTAAAGGAACGAATATTTCGTTTTACGAGCTTGCAGAACCTTTCCCATGCCTGAATTTTTGTTAGGAGTCAGTTGATCCCAAACCATATACACCTTTCCAGTTTCACAATGATCTATTCAGTAGTTTCAGACTTGTAGAAGGTACAGTATCCAGCCTGACTGACGAACGGATGAATGATAAGACGGATGTTTTCGAAACCATATTTTTTTTTTTTTTTTTTTTTTTTTTTTTAACATTTGGGGAATAAGAGTGGGATAGACAGAAATGCGTCAAAAATTTAAATGATTTTTTGGACAATTTCCATACTTTCTACGACTAATGGATGAAAAATAGTGATGAATGAATACAATCCGTTAACACAGAAACTATAGATAACTTCTAAGCTTTTTTCATATATATGTATATATATTCATTCTTATGAACTTTTCACAAAAATAGGTTCCCACGTCCATGCTACAACGCTCATAATTTATGCGTAAGTGAATGATTGAGAAGGTTTAAGAAGGACACATTGTAAAAAATATTTTAAACAATAAATGAATGCTGTTGTGTCGTAAGATTAAATGGAACCGTAATAATAGATAGCAGAAATATGTAAGTTAAAACCGACTTCAATCAACAAGGATGACCGTCATGAAGCATTGGCGTGAAACAATATTTTTATGAGTAAACTATTTCAAACAAATTTATAATACTTTTAGTGAATCTTTTCTAAATACTTCAAAATTATTAAGTGTATTTGAAAATAGCATTCATAAATATTTTTATAAATACTTAATAATAATAAATCTTTTCAAATACTTAAAAACTTACAAAAGAAAACAAAAAAACATCGACTTTTTAGGATTATGGATGGCATGCCATGTTTATTAGATCAAGGCGTCATATATATAATGGTCTTAATAACGGTATTTCATTAAATCAAACTTTTGCATTTTTAGAAATGTCATTAAAAAAATTGAATTAGTATAAATATAAAGAATAAACTATTATATATTTTTTTAACTAATCCAACTTTTGAAATTTTAGTTTTTATTGATGTAGCATTTATCTTTGTTTATTCAGTGTATATTCAAGTCGGGAGCA
This sequence comes from Linyphia triangularis, assembly GCA_963978545.1. Lineage (NCBI taxonomy): Eukaryota > Metazoa > Arthropoda > Arachnida > Araneae > Linyphiidae > Linyphia > Linyphia triangularis. Next base: position 37,150,808 of record OZ021733.1, on the reverse strand, counting down.
GCACTGGACCATTTCGTATTACAATAACCACTTCAGGAGAAAGTGAGGAACGCAAGTGGCGGATTAGAGTAACTCAAATTCCGTGTGGCAGTAGTGCTCTTGGTAAGATGAAGTTACATTAAACTCAAGTATAGTGTCAGTAGTAATTTATAAATAATACAAATTTTCAACAATAGGATTAATATACATACAAACACCTTCAGATTTATCAAGAAGTAAAAAAGCAAAATACCAGATAATCGTCAGATGTCTCCCAGAAAAAAAATCTAAGAAATCCAGCAGGGATTTCTTAAATTTATTATTTGTGTTATTTAAATCTTAATGAAAATTTTGATTACCATCTTGATTAAATTAATGTCAAGATATTAATTTTTTTAATAATCAATGCATTATTAAAACACCTTATCATATTTTAAGGCATTGAACAAGAGCCCTGAACAAAATATTGGTAGTAACGCAATAATTCAGAACTTTCCAGGCATTTTGGGGGGACCCACAATTCGGAGATATAGGCATGGGTCTAGCGGGTCTTATGCGAAATAAGGCCCTGGACTCAAGACGCTCTAAAATGCATAGGAATGCAAAAAAGGAAAAGAAAAAAAGAGAAAAAAATCAAAATTATCTCTAGACCAAATGCAATACTTTCCGTGTGTCTTCCGTCCTATGTTAATATTTGGGTAGTTGAAAGTAATTATCAAAATATCTCAGATTCAAAATTAAATAAATTTATTCATAATCAACAGTTTATATGATCATAACTGGCTACGGTCTAAACAATAAGCTCTTTATTAACTTTCTTTTGTAAAGTAGTGTAGTGTACTCAGAGGTGTAGTGGAGCGGGAACGTGTGGGAACGGCGATCCTTTACCTTTTTATAAGGAGGAACGGCGTTCCCTCACCTACAATTTTTTAAATTTGCAATTTTTTTTTTTTTTTTTTTTAACATTTTTTAACATTTTTTCCCCTTCACGTAACACTTAACGAAATTTGAAGTAAGAAAATTAAAAAAGTTCTTTCGTGAGAAATGTACTTTCGTTTACGATCCACAACTTCAGAGCTGAGAAAGGAAGTTCAAGTGTTTGTAAAACCGCACATGGCCATTCCATCAACAATCCGATACATGCATTAGACTCCCACCCCCTACTCTCCTTCAATGTTTCTATGCTACTTATTTAGAAATGAACTGACGTATGTTTACATCTAACTATGATTCATCCAATGTCAATTATCATCTTCAACGAATGATTTGTGTTTGTGCAGTTCTTTGCGTCCTCTCCTTGAAGAATGTCTCTTCTCCTCTAATTTTTTAATTAACGGGTAAGCTAACCGATTTATCAAATAAAGTTATATCACTTTTTTTTTTATATCACCCACTTAATAATTTATTTGTAAACTTCGCTTGGTACCTAAGAAATGAATTCGTACAAGAGGATAAAACTAATGACAATAAGAGATCTGTTTTTTGGACAATCCAAAAAAAGCGAAGTAAACCTGAGATTCTGACGGAATAAACTACTTGGGCCCTAAGAATCCAGATAGATAAGTGTAGAATGTTGATATTTTGTATGAGCTTTTAGGATGTTTTGAGATCACGAAATTATGCATTTATATTGGTTCGCCAGATATTTGGAAAATCAAATTGATTCGTTGTTTGAACATGACAAACTATATTCATAACTGTATTGATTTTTTAACTGTTACTTACTTTAACTTAATATGTAATACTAATTAAATTGGGTAGAATCAGGAAGGTGCATGGGAGGATGCTTGGCATTCCCCTACTTGCTTAAAGTTTTATGAAAGTAGAGAAAAGACAAAATACACCGAAAAAAAAAACTATGTGCCTTTTAATAATAGATTTTATATTTGCCATTGTAAGAAGCAAAATATTTTGAAAAATCAAGGTTTGAACAAAAACAATTTTTTTCCCTTTGCAAACTTCCACAAACAATGCTGCTGGCACTCATGCTAATGAGTCTGTCTTTTCCAAAAAGTGAAAGTATTCACATTTGTTGATGTTATAGATTTCATTTTCCTTAATATAAATTTCTAATGGTTTTAAATGGGTATAATACATCGAAATTGGACTGTAAAATAGTAAAAAACAATTCAAATGTATTTTATTTTTAAACGTAGAAGTAAATTACTTTTCAATTTGGAAATGGGTTTTTAGAAATAAACATGTATAGTTATTTGAGAGTTTATTCCAAAAATGCAGCAGGCATTCTTTAAGAAAAATCTGTTTTCTCAAGTTTAAAAAAATCAACACTGAATGTGCATGGAGACGATAAGGAGAACAAGTTGCTCCCGGATGGGTCGACATTTGGTTATCCCCCTTAAGATTAGAGATGATTGGAATGCTACACAAATTAATATTTTATCAAGAAATTTTAAATCGACTGATGGATTTTAACTTTCCAATTGAGCTTCTTCTAGCTGTTAATTTCATTTTAATTCATGGAGCAAATTTTGCAAAGGAAAGAAAGGGTCTATCAAGCAAACACGCATCCAGGTGGATGGTTTTTAGGGTCAGACTCCCCTAGGATCCCTAACATCCTGGTGTTTTATAATAATTAAATAAGAAACTCTTAGAAATCATAAATAATTGCAAAATAATACTTTTTAAAATATCATTATTCAGACAGAGTTTGCCTACCGTATCACAATCAAGTAGCTATTACGTTAAGAACTTGGAAATAAATATCGAATTTGTAAATCTCCTAGCATCAAAAAAAATCACTAAGCATTATTTTTTGTCTATTTAAATTCAATATAAAGTGTCGTTTAAAGGAAATGTAAAACTATGTATACTTCAAACGTTGTTATAATTGATTAAAGGTATCGGCGCTACATGCCCTTGTATTTAAGGCGCCAAAAATATTTAGTAAAATCAGCCTGATATTGGTGTTTGTTCTTTTACCGAATACATTACTCCTTCTTTAATTGCATTTAAATAAACGAAAAAATTTCATAATTTATAATATAAATATATCTACATTTTCAGCTCGAGAAGGAGAAAAACCATAAAACTCTTAATTGACATCTGCAACAATCGCAATCTTTTAAATTTATTTTGAAAACATATTTCGAGGAGCTATAGAGTCTGGGAATTTATCCGAACCATTGCATCTTAACAGAATTATGGAAGTCAGATGTTTATATTAAATCTAGGCCACGAAAACAAAGATCAGGTGATGACCCTGTTTGAAGGAGTTTTAAGTCAAATGTGTCTGAATAGAAACTCGATTTCTCATGGAAATTTTTCTGATTGAAAATTGTTAAAAAAATCATGAAAATAATCTGTTTAAAAGATTTTGTAGGTATGGAGAATTTTGTAGGTATTATGATATGTTAGGCCAGTAATATGTTTGAAAATTTCTTGGTAATCCATTTAAAAAGTCTTAAATTATCTATTAAAATGGGCTGTGCAAAGCAAATTGTTTAAAAATCCTATAACCTAATAGTTTAAAAAATTATTTAAATCAAAAATGTTAAAACACAATTTATTTTCTTTTAAATTTTTGAGGTGCTCATAATCTGTTTTGAGACTATTAAAATAGTATTAGTAAAGTTATTTATTCTTAGTTGTAATTTTTACCCCCCCCCCCCCCACACACACATTAAAAAAAAGTGTACGTTTGTTGTAAAGACGCGACACAGCATTCCCACACCTTTTTATTTTACACTACACCACTGAATGTACTGCTGTTCAAAAGAACCGGCCATTTATTACTAAACATTAGAGGTGTGAAATATCGATCAAAATAAATATCGATACTATATCGTTGCATAGAGAAAAAATATCGATACAATATCGATATATCGATACATGATTATTATTTTTTTTTATTTGATTTTCAATTCTGCCAAAAACGAAGTTTTTCGAGGCAAATTTCTACTTTTCATGAATTCATGCCATTTTTTTAATAAATTATAAAAATTGTTTTAATAAATAAATTATATAATCAATCAGAATAAATAAAATACATTAGGACGTCAATGCATAAATTCACATTTTTTTTAAAGAAGAAATTTTGGAAAATAGTTTACATATTTTTGCATATTTTTCCGATAGAGATGTTTTTAATATTTAAAATTAGATGCAAATTCCAGACACACGTTAGCAACAGAAACGGCGCTATGTTAATGACTGCTAATAAATGATCTGATCTTTCCATTACATTATGTTTTCGTTTTGGTTAGGGTGCCATTTTAACTGTCTCTTAGCCAAGTCCAAACTTTAGTTTTTAAGTTTTTGAAAAGAGATTAAAGAAAAATGAAAAACACATGGAACTACTAAACAATCATAAAAAAACTAAAAATGTTTGAAAATATCAATATATCGGTGACTTGTATCAATATTTTTACGATCGATATTTAAAAAAAAATATCGATAAAAATATCGTCGGATTGATATATCGCCGACCTAACGATCTCTACTAAACATTGCTTGTTTATGAATAAGAAAGATACATGGATAAAAATAAAAAGTCTAATGCGAGTACTATAAGCTCGATCAGGGTTGTGGTACGGAACACTCTGTGATCACACTCAACTTGATCACACTTAACATGATTGTTTTTCTTTCCCATACAGCCCCATCTCATTGTCTTCAGTACATAACCGGATCAGTTGGTCGCTTCCAATCGTTCAACTACGGCAACATTAAATCCGTAGAGGAAGATACTTATTTCTTGAACATGAACTACGCTATCTGTATCCGCAAAGAGGCCTCAATGTGTGGTGCGACATTCACGGCTGACTCAGATTTCAATGTCAGTGTGTGGAATTCGACCCTCAGTTGTTCGAATGACTACTTGAGTTTTGGAACTTCAAGAAAGTGCGGAAGGATTCGTAAAGAAGAACTCAATGCCGTTAGATTAGGTAAAAATAAATTTGTGTGTGTCTCTGAATGTCAAATATAGTTAATTGAGTTTAAACGCAATAAAAATGAGAATTTCTAAAAATAATGAATAATTGAATAACGCGACATTTAATTGCATGAAACTATTCATATAGTAATTTGTATCAAACTGTATGATGTATTATGACGGTGATATAAAATTATGAATTTGTGGTTGTAGACTGTCTCAAAGTTGAATCAAATTTTCAAAAAATACTGGCATGACAGTGTATAATAAGGTTTTGATAATTCTATAGGTATTTTTATGAATTTAAACTTGAGTCCATAGATAGAATCAAACTTCAAAGTATTTATGGCTGTATTGAGTAGCATACTTCTATGTAGAAATTTTAAGCTCCTCTCAGCAGAGACAAGTTTTTTCATATTATTATAAATTTGATATTCTGAACTTTTCCAATTGAGTTGAGATTTGAAATCTAGATTCATCTGGATAGACAATGAATGGGAAGTTTTTAGAGAAAATTATTGCTCAATATCTCATGAAAGTATTGTCTTGTAAGCACTTCTATCAGAATTCCCCAAAACTTCTCCAAATGAAAGTAAATAACAGGGTAATATTTGATTTATATATTGTTAAATGTGAGCAAATTATTTCTTTTTAATTTTATTACTATTTGTGATCTGTATTTAACATTCTAAGACTCACTATCGATCCCTAAGCTGACTGTCATAAATATAATAGGCAAATTTACGCAAATATGATAATTTTTATCTACTCGTTACTTGCAATTGTATTAGGAGCGTGCACTGAGAATATGCAAAACACGAGGTACTGTTTCACTTAAAAATCAAGCAGTGGATTGATATGACATAATCGTTAATTTCCGAATATTTTAGATAATGACATAAATTGAATATTAATGAGATATTTGACTGTTTTCAAGAGATGGATTAATGTATGGACAATAAGTGATAATAAATTTTCATTACACTTTTTAAGATATCCGAAGCAATTTAAATTCAGTCTTGTAAAATAAAGAAGAAAAAGATGATCTTATACAAAATATCTTTTCTGTACTAGAAACAGTAATTAAATTGCCAGAAATATGAGTTCAGATGGTAAACGGAAAAATCTTCTTGTCATATCAGGGGTTGCGGATACGAAGGACGAACTCAACATCGAGTAAAAAACTAGAAACCACATTTAAATTGCCAGAAATCTGAGTCCAAATGAGAAACGGAAAAATCTTGTCATATCAGGGGTTGCGGATACAAAAGGCGAACTCAACATTGAGTAATTTTTTTTTCACCATCCGAATATAGACTCTTCACAGATTCTACTGGTAAATTTTTTATGTTGAGTTCGCCTTTCTTTCTCTCTTAGAGAATGAGACCAAGCATAGGAAAATCAACAAACGGGAAACCTTGCAAATGTGTTTTTCTGACAACCACTTTTGGTTAAGTTCGGCCTTCTTATTCACAACGCCTCATTTTAAATAGTAAATAGTTGAATAATATGCAATTGTTGTTTGTAACGTAGTTAATATACTGAATTTTCTTATAGCAAACACAGGACCAATGATTGTGACGTTTGTGAGTGATGACAAACATACTACGGATTCAATAAGTGGCGATTCAGGTTTCAGTTTCAAGTACACCCAATTTTCTTGTTCTTCAGGAATGTAAAACTACTTTAGTATTTTAGAAGCATTACAGAATTTGTAATAAAATGAGTGTTATAAATTTCATTTAAGTTAGAGACTTCATATATTTTTAGTCGTTTACTAGCTGGCTAATGTAAATGTTACCATTAAATGTTGTAAGCCACTCTAAAGAGCACATTATCTAGGTAATCAATAATTTAACTAATTTTTTTTACTTTGAAGTGTGAATCATCTATAAAATAAGAGTTATCCGTACTTTACCTAGGTAATGTGCTGATTAACATATTTCAAATAATTAAACTGTTTTTTATAATGCTTTAATAATTAACTATTGGAGAGTCTCTGGACTTTCTGATTTAAGGATACATGTATAAATGGATAGAAGAATCAGGTGTGGTGAGCGTGGCCTTCTCGCAATAAAAGTAAATCGCTTTCGGAGGCCGTTACAGTCACTTTACTATAACCAAACAGCTGATACCCCCTTTGAGCAGTCGTTTGGGGCCTTGCAGCTCTAACATAAATTGTTTTGATAAATCAGGGTCATAAAGTTTGATATGAAAACGTTCTTAATAAAAAATAGAAATTGACAATGATTTTCATCACCCAGTTCAGTTATTTTATATATATATATTGTTAAATTTTCAAATTTTTTAAATATTTGTTAAATATTTCAAAAGTATCACCGAATTCGCTGAGTATGATATTTTCTTTTGTTTCTATCTCTTATCCTGAAATATATATATCTTTGGAAGATAAATAGGACCAGATTTTTGCGATAGCATAAATACATAAGTGTATTTTGTGATTTAATTCTTTGTGAATATAGTAAAAAAGTAAAAAAATTCTATTGTACAAGTATAGTAAAGTAAACAAACGTTTTTACTTTATTAAATATTTTCTTTAATTTCAGTTTATTGTGTGTTATTGAAAATCTTTAAAAGATAGGTTACCATTGTTCTACTATTAATTTCTCATAAATGCCAATTGCATACAAATAATTATCAATAAGTAATATTACATGTGCCGCTTTGTAAATGCTTGTATAATAACTACTAATTTATGTAAAACACAATCATTATATAATAAAGAAATAAAACCAGTACTTGTAACTGAATAAATTCATTTTATTGTTTTAATCAACAGTTTTATAACAAACCAAAACCTTAGTTACACCCATATCCTTCAGGTGCCAAAATAATCTCGTAAGATTTTATAACTTTAAAGATAGTAGGGTATATGTATTTGTCATGGATTTTTTTTGGCCGGTGAAAGCTTCGTTACTTCCACATTATATCCTTACATTCAACATGGGTTTTGAGAGTATTGCAAATGAAATCCCATAGCATTGTTTGCTGAATCAGATTTGAATCTTGCAATAAAAGGCCCAGAAGAGGAATCTAAAAAAAAAAAGAGTTATAAAAGCTAAAACACAGAAAGTTACAGTTTAAGATTATTGCACAAAAATGTAATTATAGTGTTATTTTACCTGGTGATCTATAATTTTTGTATTGTTTTCGATGAAGTTTGATGTTGATTGTTTTGATGTTAATATATAAATGAAACAATGAATATACTTTAAAAAAATCGATTTAAAAAACAAACAAAAAACTTTAGTGTGAAATTGTCATACTTGAAAAATATATTTTTGAAGATATCACTCAAATAAAGTCCAGTTTGATATGTTTGTGAAGATGAAGTATTATCATATCAAGTGGAGCACAAGTTTATTTCAAGTAGATGTGAAAAGATGTTTATGAGAAATATTTAAATTTTGAACTCATAGTTATATAAAATATACTTTAGATGCCCTTCCAAATTTTTTAGTATAAAGTACAATATTAAAATCTCAAACATATATACTGCATTATGAAATAGCTCAAGATACGTATTAACGAGCCAAAATTCTATTTCTAAGGATTAAAAACGGCTGCAGTTTTCGAGGATAATTCTGACCAATATGCAACTCATTCCAGTAGTTAAATTACTTTAAATAGACAAAATACCATAATTCCTTTATTAAAAATTTAATTTTTCAGTTATGAAATCGACATTTTTTCAGCTTAATATGTTTATTAAGTTGGAAAGAGACATATTTTTTCTTCCACCTTTGAAAATATGCTTTTCATTTAAATAACGCAATTAATATAACTATATTTGATATTTAAAATTATTTAAAAATATATGTCGATGAGCTAACCTTTTCAAAATATTTTAACTATCACTAAGGATATCACTTAATGTAAAATAAAATGTAAGGTAGTTTCGACGTACCTAAGAGAGTTTCAGTATGATACTTATGGTTAAGGTCTTTATTATACATACGTAATGGTATTAAAATGAAGAAATTTGCAGCATTTCCCATGACAATAGAAAAGCAGTTGCAAAAGGTAATTTTCTGTATCAAGGATGTTAGAAAATATTTTACATCAATAGTTCAGCTAAAGACAGATTGTTTTTTAGTTTGATATCTTAAATATTTCTCTAGAAACAAATATGACTCAAAATTACTAAATATTAAAATAAGATCTCAAGTGTAATTAAGCAATCCAAGTTATACAATATGCTTTTTGATAAGGTTAATGTAGATTTTAATGTGGCTGACTCTTCACTTCTCGTGTTGGATAAATCACGTTGATCAAATACTCAACGATGCACCAGTAAAATTATACTAAATAGCTACTATGATAATTATTACTTATCTGTCCATTTTGATTTTAGCCAATAAGAGTTCGTTACTTCGCCTAATGTCCTACGTACCACAAACCATCAGGTATAATATTACCATCGTACCATAGAATATTCTAGATTATTTGTTCTACAGGAGTTTTATGCTTTGCTTTTATGTTTTTATATGCTTTTATGCTTTGCTTTTATGTCTAAGTCTAAAATATTCGACATTTTTGTGGATTATTGGACTATGCCCCTACTGGAATCAACTAATTTATTTTGTGTTTGACAAGTCTGCAACTTCGGGAGGTGGTTAAAATTAGGATTTTGACCTCAAGATATACACAATTTTTTTTAATTTTCTGCTTATTCTAAACTTACCTGATATTGTTCAAAGTGACTATGTTCGACGAGATCGAAATTAACTTAAAAAAGTCAGAGGGGTTATCATTAAATCTCACCTGTTTAGAGCCATGTAGAGTCCATTCTAATGAATATACCTTTATAAAATATGGCGCACAGTATAGAGAATTCGAAGAAATAAAAATCACCTGTTCAAATATTCACCACAGATGACAGGGAAGACTTAATGGGATTTTATAGAAGTTCACTTTTACACTCTGAACTTAAACAGTTTGGTTATGAGTTAAGTCTTAAACCAAGAAACAAAAAAAATTGAATATCTCTCATTCAATTTTTGTTCTTGAAGGGTTATTTCCAATAATTTAAACTATTTTGTAAATTATAATTTATTTATTTTTCTAGCTTTTGTAGCTTTTTCTATTCTTAAAGAAAATTTCCTTACTTTCTCTCCGTAGCATGTATTCAAAATGTTGGGAAAATCTGTTGATTATGACGTATTCCAGACGGCTTATATCATATGTAGTTTTATTATAACCATCTTGGATCACATATAGGTTATACCTATCAATAATTATTGCAAATTTAGCAAGGATATTCCTAGATATCAACAGAACTCACCCGTTACTGGAGCATTGATTGTCGGGTTCCTTTCAGAAGGGTCTGGGTTCAGTCGAGCACCACAAAATCGATCCCCTTCCAACCTCAAGTAATCATTTGGACATTCAAGAACACCCAACCCTGCTTCACCGCCACCGACAGTTGGCGAGTTATTTGGATTGAGATTGAGGATGAGAAAGCTTTCTATGTCTTTTGCCGTATAAGTCTGAGAACAATATCCTTTCTCTTTCCGAAAACAGGTGGCGTAGTTGAGATTGTTGAGGTAGCCACCATTTGACGCTGATGATTCATCTCTGACATAATTGAAACTAGAGAAAGATCCTTGGGTTCCAGTGTAATATTGAAGACAATTTGGTGGAGCTAGAGAGAGAGGGGGGAGGGGATATATAGACTTACCTAATATTTATAAATGTGAAGGATATAATAATAAAAAAATACCAAGAACATGCAATATGCGAGGTGCCCGAAAAGAGTGAAATTGGGGATCATTTCTTTTGCCATCAAAAATAAAGCATCAGTGTAAACTGTAAAAATGCCCAAAATAAGATAAGAAAATTGAAAAGATGATGTCTTTATACTAAAATTATAATTATTTATACTAATTATTAAAGCTAAATTGTAATTATTTATGGCTTATGTAGGCAAAAATATTAATATGGCGAGTGCCACAAAATGGTGGAAATGGGATTTATTTCTTTTACTGTCAGAAATAGGGCCTCAGTGAAGATTTAAAAAAAAATCTCAAAGTTAGTTAAGCAATAATTAAAAGATGATGTAGTTTTTTGGAAATTTATTTAAAAAAAGTTACTACATTTTAATTATTTGCGGATTATGTAGAGTCAAAATATCAATTATAAAAGTATTCCCGCAAGAGGAAGTCACTGATATATTTCTCGATATTCAATAATAACTCTAGTGATTCAAATAGAGTTTAATTATAACAAATTCACTCTGTAGATGAACCTTTTTCTATTAAAATCCAGAATTTCAAAAAAGAAAAATCTCAAATAAGAATTACTATTAAATACAAATCAGGGCGTCGGAATATTTAAATAAAATACCATTTATTAAAAAACAACAATATGAAAATTAATAAATCTCAAAATTAGAAATATTCCTTAAATTATACTAGCTATAATAGTTCCTTTTAGGCATGTGAAAACTCCAGTCTTTATTTTCTATATTTTCTTAAAGAATCATGAAAAACTTTAATTTCTCAGTCTCAAATAAGTATTCCACGATGTAAGGAGGGCAAAAGAAGCTGAACAAGAAACCAGTTTTAAATGTAACTCATCTACAAGATGTAGAAAAAAAATCACCTCTGATCCATTATTAAGTGAGCGATTTTGTTCCCAGGACTTCTCCCTTGAGTTTCTACCTGAGGTACCTCAAAACACTGCAATTAACCCAGTGACCTGAGAAGTCAATGACAACTTGAAGAGATTTTGAAGTTTGACAACAGATGCGTTTCCGATCTTGCTCTTTTTGACTTCCATAGCATCGTTATGACTTTCAAGAGCTGAGGTCACTATTAATTACTTTATGGGGGCGACACACATTCAGGCAAGTTCTGGAATGGGTAATTAACTTCTTTGCATATTCAGGGCGTATTTTTAAAGCAGTTGTAGGTGACTGGAGTGAACGTAGATTTAAAAAACATTTTTGCATAAAATACAAAATATTTTAACATCAAGTAATATTTAGTATTCTTTAATTTTAAAAACAACAGCAAATACTTTATTAAAATACTAAAATATTTTACTTCTATGCACCTATTAGCAAAGAGAAAATTTTAATATTTCGATTGCATTATTTGTCTTGTATTTTCTTTCTTGTGAAAAAGCTATGTAGAATTTTTTTAAGTAATCATAATTGTAAAGTATAATTAAAGTAATCATAAATATGCACATCAATGAAGAGACTGAAAAAAATCATATTTTGTATCAAATTAAGGACAATTTTGTATCAATAAATAATATAATATGAACAAACAAATATTAGTATTTTTCTAGAATATTTTATTTTTCTAACATAAATTACTTAGTTCTATATTGATGTTGAAAACTTATCATTTACATCATTTGCGAATATTTTGAAAATTGATTTTCATCTTAAAAAGGAAGTTAGGGATTTTAGAAATATTAAACGTTTCTTTGAAAATTCTTTTACATATGAGATTTTAATATGCTTTTACTGAATATGTAAACTTTCCTAAACTCAAAGTACGGTACAGATTTGCACATTGAGGTAGCGTGTTATTAATAACGTAATAGAAATATTCAATTGGCTAATAACTAAAAGCTGTAATAAGTTAAGATTAAGTATGATGACAAAATATTTGTCTTTTGGGGAAAAAATAAGTCAACCCGGTTTGATATTTTTTAGGGGAAGGGAAGGGGGGGAGGAGTTAGAATTTTTAGACGAAAGAAGTTGATTGATTTTAAATTTTATGGTGAAGTTCGCTACAGAAAAATTATGAGACAAATACATATTTAAATTTTTTGAATTGAACTTCTTTAAGAAGAAAATAGTAAAAAAGTATTCAGAAATAATAAGTTATATATTTCCTTTCAATTAATTTTCGCTCATATTGTTACAATTTAAATTACGACTGTTTTTTAGATTTAATATTTTCAACATGATACGAGTACATTTACTAAATTTCTTTAAATATTCTTTGTACTTTGTGAAACTTTATTTAATTAAAACAGAATAGAAAATTTACTTGAGTAATTTTACTGTGAAAGCTGGAATGTAAGGTTATTTTACTAAGGGGGATATCTTTAGCTCATACATCGAGAGTAAAATAATTCTTACCTCTTGACGAGCTGCCACATTCAATAAAAGTAGCTTTGATATTCCAAAGTCTACGACCCAGGCCTTTCGTTGACATAATTAGATGAATGGGTGCATTATTGCATTCTACGTCTATATATACTGAAATAAATAATCCGCAAAAATATAAATCCTGTAACGTTACTAAATGGTAATTAATGAGCATATTAATGATGCAGTATTAAAATGAATTAAAGTGTTCCACATTTTAGCTAAGTTCAAAATTTTACGTATAATGTACTCATAAATTAGAGTGTGGAACATAGCATAATTTTCAATTGCTGTACAATACTGGTTAGTGCATTAAAATTTGACATGAACTAGCGTTATTTACCGTTTTTATATTTTCTTTCATTAAAAAAAGTGGCCAATTTGGCAATAATTCTTATACTGGCAAACAAAGTACGCAAAATGGCGAATTTGACGATATACTTTTCGATAATTACATTATCCTTTCTTATAAAAAAAAAAGCAGAGAAATAACAGATGGGCGATACCCAAAGAAAGAGGATTGTTTTAAAGAAATTCGTTTTTCAACTTTTTACGCCTATATCGCACTTCTGTGGGAATTTCGAAGGTAGGGATGTTAAGAACACAATAAGAGACAATACCACAGCTATTTTTTTTATTATCGAAATCATTAATGTCAGTTTTTAGCAATTACTAAACAATATAAATTTTTCACTGGCAGCTACCATTTGCGTATGCGCAATTTTGAAGAAAACCTTAATGACAGGTTCCATGGCTACCACTAACCCATATGCAAGAGCTGGAAATTATAGTTCATTCCATTCGGGAGTTAGTTGTGTTGACCACCGACACAAACATACACTTTTTTTAAATCACTAGACCATATTTATGAACTCAACACAATCGAAAACGTACAAAAATGAAAAAATATATAATTTTTTTTTTTTTTTACCGAATGCAATAATTTCATTACATTAACATATCGGTAATTGAAAGTGAAAACTCATGTTAAAATCGGAAAAAAAGTAGATAAGAATATAAATTTTTAGTTATAAAAAGATTTAATCAACAAACAAATGATGGGGAGTTAAATAAATTTTTTGCCATCTTTCTATCAAAATTTGCTAAAAAAATAAAGTATTTTTAATTAAAAATGTTAACTGGCGACTATGAATCAATTGAATTTAGAAATCCTCATCAACTTACTTATTACTCTAAAACAGAAAAGTATATATCTCCTAGCTATGAGTATGGAGTGGGTAACGAGGTATGATACACTACGGGAAAAAAGTAGAAGGACAGTCATATTTTGTAATTTATGCTTTGTATTTCGATCCTCCTGATCTAAATTTCTTTTTTTATGTAGTTTGGCTATTTTTTCTTTTTTATAAATGAGTAAATTTTATCTACCACTAGTAAAAATTAAGGAAAACAGTACTTAACGATTTTTGGTGTGTGAAAAAAGTAGAAGGACACGTGCTAAAATAATTTGTTTTGGAATATTGTAAACCTCAAAGGCAGGGGTTTCATTCTTTTTAACTGTTTTTGTTAAGAAAAACATACTATTTTATTGAAAATCCGTCGTTTTCATCTTTTTAGAATGCCTAGAGGAAAACCTTTAAGTGAGTTTGAAAAAGGCCAAATTTATGCCTACAAAAACGATGGCAAAGGTGTGAGAGAGATTGCACGCCAGCTACATATTAGTCCAAATACCGTTTCAAACTATATAAGAAATCCTAGTAGTCAGGGAACCAAAAAGAAGACTGGCAGACCTAAAAAACTGACTCAACGCGATCAAAGAAAAATCATTCGGGAACTAAAAAAACGGATGGAAGTATTGCCAAAGCTCAAAATAATGCAGGCATCACACACGTTTCAAGAAGAACTGTCTACAACTACATAAAAAGGTCCGAAAATTTCGTATTCCGAAAAAGGAAGCACCATCCCAAATGGAATGAAAGGCACATTGAACACCGACTGCACTGGGCTAAAAACCACATGTCCTGGACGTTAGAATGGACCTCCGTTATATTTTCTGATGAGAAAAGATTTAATTTAGACTGTCCAGATGGCTACAAATACTATTGGCACTGTCTCGGTACTGAAGAAAAGACTTATTCTACCCGACAGTGAGGGAGTACCCGGAGGGAGTTTAATGGTTTGGTTGGCAGTCGGGTACGGAAGAAGAACAAGCCTAGTGTTCCTGAGTGGCAGACAGAAACACACAGATTACATCCAAGTCTTGAATTCAGATCTTCTTCCCTACGGCGTTGAGCTAGGTGGAAATGACTGGATTTTTCAACAGGACGGAGCATCAATTCACACAGCTAATGGGGTTAAAAATTGGTTTGCAGCAAATAATGTTCGGGTTTTGCCATGGCCTGCTAAAAGCTCGGACCTCAACATTGTAGAAAACATATGGGCAATGATTGTTCGTCGCTTTTACGGGGAAGGTAAGCAGTTTGAATCTATAGTTGAGCTTCGGAGAACTTTGAATTATGTATGGGACAATTTCTGACAAACAGAAATTCAAACATGATACGATTCGATGCCAAATCGAATTTTTGAAGTAATCAAAGCCAATGGTGGAAGAATTCCCTATTAATAAGACTTTTATTTGCATTATTTAGAAGTGTCCTTCTACTTTTTTCACAGAGTATGATGAAGTCAAAACTGATTTATTGCTGTACTTGACCTGTATTTTTTTGTTTCAATTTTCAGATACAGTTATCTGTTTGTAATTAGTAATTTAAAGTGTTACTCATTAAATTGCTAAGGAAAAAAATTAGTGTTTTTATTTATAAAAAAAAATCATGTGTCCTTCTACTTTTTTCACGCAGTGTATATGTTTTTGCGTAACCAGATTCTTTGAATACCTTCTTCTGTCATTCAGTAAAAGGTATCGTCGACGTATAGTCAAAAGGTGCTAACTTCAATTTGTCAAAGTATTCGTAAGAGGAAAAAAAAAAAGAATTCTTAAGTGCTAATTCAACAAGACTTTAATGCTTTTGCACATCACCCATTTACCGCAATTTTTTTCAGTGATCAAATTACAGATTTTACTACTGTTTGACGTTCTTTTTGCAAATATACCAAAAAAATTATTTTTAGTTTAAAACTTCTAATAGAATCTTCCCTATAATGTTCAATTAACTCCATAAAACCAATTAAAGTGCCCTATTTTCATCTAAAACGTTCCCTCTGAACATTTAAACTGCTGTATGATTTTAATTCAGATTTGATTTCTCCCAAAGTGTCAGTAGTATATTTACTAAATTCTACTATGCTGTATTCATTTGAACGGAGTCTAGGTGGCTCTATATGCCCATAAATATGGTAGGGAAATTAATAATAAAATTACCAGGCACAAAAAATGGTAGTTTGATTATTTATGCAAATTTCTTACTGTGTTGTCCAGTGTTACGCCCACACAGCTCTGGAATGGGAGAATTTGGATTGTTGCCTTGGACAGTAAATTTGTCATCTAGACAATCTCCGTCAGTGGGATTATTAACGTCAAACTCCAAAAAGTCTAGTCTGATTTGACTAATTTGTGATCTCGGAGGACGAAGTAATGTCAGTTTACAAGTAGTGTCAGCAGAATCTGAAATTTCCCCAGGGTATCCAGGATTGGTGAAATGAGTGCAATTTTGGTTTGTTGCTTGTCCACAAGTCCTTTGAACTATGAAAGAAATGGAATGTATTCATAATTTTAAAATCAATTATGTTTAATTAACATATGTATAATTTATGGAAATTCGCAATGAAGGGTTTAAGATATGTATTTTTACGTCGAATACTAAATAGCTTATTATTTTATAATAACTATTAAAAAAATATTATTTCTGCTAAAAATCTAGTTGCTTTCAAAGTTTCGTCAAAAGAGACAGATATATTTGAAAAAAATTTGTATCGTATTATATTGGATGATATATTAATTCATATGGGACCTCTCCACAACAAATGTTTTTTTTTTTTTTTTATTTACTTGAATAGCAAATATATTTCGGTAATGTTTTTATAAATGACTACCGTAACGAATTGTTTTAAAGATATTTCATCGTATATTTCAGGATCTTTTAAAATGTCTAGTTAGATTAATAACTATATATTAGCTGGAGGTTTTATTTGAAATTCTGATTTTCTTGGTCACATTTTAGGTGTGAAAAAACGTTTGTTTTCCTGGTCACAAGTCTTTTACATATTTAAAATTATATCAGTTTCATAGGTTATATTATAAGAGTATATGCAGTCAAAGTATACGTTTACCAAGAGAATTTGGTAAATAGTTATATTTTATAAATAATTCTAAAGCATGGAAGTGAACCATTGAATTTTCCACGCATTATTTATACCTTTTAAATGTTACTATGATTATATTAGTTAGTATTTTATTATTTGAAGGAACCTTACATTATCTTATATTTATACATATATACATATATTATTCATTATAAATAATTTAAGATGGTGTCCACAACACAAATATATCATGATTCATATTCCGATTTTAATTATCTCTTATTTAAATTGTTTGGATGTTCAATGTCCATTGATTGGTTTGAATACAACGTGGCAACTGAATGAACCACTCGCTGTTTAAGATTTTATAGCTAAGACTATTGCAAATTTAAATAGATTTTAAGATATCTTGGGTTTATTAATCAATGCAACGATATTCATATAACTAACCACATGATTTTAATAAAATTTAATTTATGGTATCGTACAAATCCGGCAAATAATGACCAAAAATTGTAACAAATCTTTCTCTCTTACTGCATTATAGTACAAACAATCGTAAAATTAATAAAAAAAATATCAGTACTTCACTAACGAGTACAAAGCAACGATGCAACCAAACCTTAAAACTCGTGTCCTTATTAGAATTATGTTATATATTATACTATACATCCAGCGACTGATTTGAGGACCAACACATTTTTGCAGATCATTTCTACTTAATGCATTATAGTTCACATGATTGTTTAATTTATGAAACAGAACAACATAAAACATCTTAGCTTTACTCACATGTGCAACAAACACCGAATCCGGAAGCACATGTTCCTATTTGGGTTCCTTGAAGACGTACACAATCTTTGAGAGAGTAGCACACTCCAGTTAAGTGACCATTAGGGGAAGAACATGGTATGTTCAAAAATCGAACAATAGTGAACACTGAGCGGTCTGAAAGAAGACAGCCTGGTGTTAAATATGAAATATTGTTGAAACATACAACAATAAAAACTAATATACCGTGCCAACTCAATGGCATAATGTTCAAATGCCGCAAGGTTTTTGTAACACTATGTAATAAATGCATGTTATGAAACCATGGGATGATACAGAAGATAATGTTGAAACATACAACAGAAAATGATAGTGTAAAATTCCTATTCAATGGCATAATGTCCGAATATAGAGAGGTGTTTTTTTTATTTAGAAATATAAGACAGATCAATGTAAAAGTAAGCAATGATTAAGTTCTACACAAATAAAATCTCACAGAACTTGAAGAAGAAAACAATCTTATATATTGTTGCATGATATACCATAATATTTATGGGTATTTTATGAAAATATATGTACAGTTTTAATGACAATAATGTATTTGCAGTTTCAATGACAATAGAATATAACTTGAATAATGGTCATTATTGATTTACCATGTCTAATTGCAATGAAAGCATATTTTTTTCATGATGAAGAGATATACAAACATATTACTTATAATTAATGTTCTAAAGAAGTTTAAAGTAAAAATGCTTAACTGAAAAGCTGTACAAACTAGATGTCCTAATTATACTAGATTCAGATACAATGGTAACATTTTAAATTCGCAAATTGATCAAGACATATTAATTGGTAATCGATGCAAAGAGGAATTTACACGAAATTTTAACGAGGATTGATTAAGTTCGGTTGTTGATATGCAACATGAATAAATAATGTAAATAACTATACTTAAATGCTCGGAATACTACAAAATATTATGTAAAAACCTATCCAAACTTTTAAAATTCTGGGTGCCCATTAATTTCTCCACAAATTAATATATCAAAATAATATAAAAAGTGGTTGAAGATAACTTTTCTGTAGCTCAGAATGTGTTCTTTTAAATTATTTAGATTATAACAATTTCTCAGTAAACATCCTCAAAGGTACAGTTAGTTGGTCGAAGATAGTATATTCTCTTTTTAATATTTCTTCAAACTTCGTTTAAATTTGAAGAGGCCATGCTAGTGAGTTTTTAGACTATCTCTGTAATAGTTTGGTTGCAGACACCATCTTCGTCTAAAGAATGATGAAAACGTCCTTTCATTATACCCCATAAGAAGAAGAAAAAAAAATTAAATTAAGAATAAGATGCAGTAAATCATTCTGTATGTTGGAGTGTTTATTTTCTGATGGAAATATCTAGAAGTTTATCTATAATTGAATAGATAAACTTTGACCAGTTTGGCAATTTCCATAAAAAGTCGTTTTGAGAAATGAATAAAGTATGCTGTCTAAAGCTCGAAGTGTACAAAAGTATCACCTTGCGATGTGGCTATATAAAGCCCAAAATTGTACTTTAGCTGACTTAGGTGTGTTAATGGGTAATGGCACTAGTCAATATAAAAAATAGTGTACTGCCGTCATAAGTTGAAAGACCCTAAATCCAAAGAAATTCAAATGCATATTTTGACTCTTTTATTAGTCCTTAGAAAATTATCTTTTTATTTCATTGAATTTCTTAAGATCTTAGGCCACACAAACTTATACAACGATAAAAAAAATGTAATTTCAAAGGACGAACGTAAATTCGTCAAAACACGAATTTTAATTTTTATTTATTTAGGGCCTTTTAACTTATGACAGCAGTTTAGAGTGGCTAAACAGAGTTTTTTTCTTATCATCGAATTATCATTAATTTGTAATTCACTTAAAATTTCCCTAAGAAAGATAATGGGCATTTTTGTTTGAATAGACTTTAAATAAGAGAAAGGTCATACTTACTTAAAACTGGTGATTTGACGGTTTTACCTCCAGCCAAATTTGTCTGAACCGCATTACAAAACACGTTAAATAATTCCGTCGTTACAAAAGTACACAGCAGTATTTGTATTAAAAACTTCATCTCCTAAAAGAGAAAAAATAGTTATCTTCACTTTATTAAATAAAACCAAATACTCTCATTTATACTCTTATTAGCATACAAAATAAAATTTATTTAGAAATAATTCATCATGTATAAAACTTTTAAATTAATTAAGATTCTACTCCTTAACCAATACGGATATTCATTTAAACATTACACAGTATTATTAAAAATAGTTGTATTTATTTTCCACATAGTTATTTTTATCACTCATTCAGCATAGAATTTAACATTCAACTTAACCTACAAAAATGTGAAGAAAACTTTTTCTATGACATCAGCATGAAAGAAGTTATAAAATTAATGAATGAAGCCATCCTTATAAAACAAGCTCAACAAAATATAACAAAGATATAATCATACACGTGTATATTTCTCTTATAACATTCATTTACAACGCGGTTCGTGGCAACCGCAACTATCTTCTATTGCCATTAAGTCTTGCATGTGTAGATATATCCGCTTCAGTTGTCGCACGCGATTTGCCCAAAGCAAGCATAACATTAACTTTTCTTGCCTAAAAATACACTTCTCGTCTGACTGTGATTAACAAGTTGAGCAGTATTGATTGTGTTAAGTTGACTGCGTACCAGGGAGACTTTCTACTGCTGCACTGATAATTTGTATTTATGATGTAGTGAAGTGGTTTAGTTTCTACTGCTATAGGAAATAATACATAGCAAAAGGTCATGAATTTATAAATAATTATTACTTTAAAGAAACTTTATTTAAATGATAGTAGGATACTTACACAGAACGGAAATAATAATTAAGAAATTTCACTTAGAAAAATACAAAGGTAACACTGGAATTCGGTCGTCATTTGACGGTTTAAAACCTGATATCTCTTTCTATGAAATTTTCTGAGATTGATAAAACTCAATAGGGATACAAAAAATATTTTAAGCTTTCAGTGAATTGAGGACTAGAAATGGAAAACGATCAGGTCCAAAAAATACATTTTTTCAGGAGAGCCGAAAAATGATCGCATCTGGTATTTAAGGCAATGATTAAGTACATACTTCAGATTGAATTTGAGCTGTTGCTACTAGAGTTCATACTTTGGACGTTCTCCACTTTGTTTAGCTTGGTCTTTAGGACATTTTTCCGTAAAAAAAGATTTTCGATTTTTTTGGTACTTAGGTCGATTTCCATTTTTAGTCCACAATTGATTCAATTGATGCCTGTATTAAAATAATTTTTGTTTTTCATTAGTTGAAAAAAATCACACTAAGAATAAAACGGTTTGTAAAAACTTATTTTATTCAAAATTCATTATCGTGCTTAATGTGTTTTTTTAAAGATACGATACTCATTTAAAAATGATTTTAAATAGAAGACTCTCCATTTCTGCAAATTATACAAACAGAAGCTACCGTATAAAAATGTATGAATAAATACGCGAAAGTTCTCTGAATTTGTTAGTTTTTATAATTCGATTGCTTATTTCAATATTTTTTTATATTGTAAGATTTACACATACATTTTTTTAATAAACTTTTAAAAGTTATTTTAAAAAAAATATTTAAGATTGTTTTCAAAGTAACATTAAACTAATATTATTTGTAGTTTTTAAGAAATTATTACTTTTTTCCGTAAAATTTTCCTCGTAAAAAAAAATATGCCTTCTCTTTTTAAAATAACTAGTTTGAATTATTAAAAGTACAATAAGAAAATATTTTCTTATAGATTTTTTTAATACGTGTAGTTTTAATCCTTCGAAATTTATATTTTCATCCATGGTGATATGTAATAAATTTTAAGTTTACTATGCAGTTCCATTTATACAGAATGAAAGTTTTAGCATACATTTTTAATGAGTTTCAAAGTAGAAGTATGATAGGTTGTGTAAATATAATATGTATTTTTGATAGATTATTGCTGTCATTTTACAGCAACTTCATTTATATTAAAAAGCTAAGCACATAAAATACCAAATTAATGTAAATTTTATTGCGAAAAAATGTTTTTTTTTTTTTTTTTAAATACTTACTAAAATTACAATTGAGTGCAGCACAAAACTAAATAACCTTGAACATTAGCAAGTTAGAAAGAGAAAAGGAGAAAAAAATGTTTTATACTATATTTTAATAACCTTTTCTTCGTTAGGCGTCAGTAGTTTCGAGCATGAATTATTAATCTTCTCGTGAAGTATTTGCAAGTTAAATATATTTATAAAGTATCACGCAAAACTGTGATTACCAATGCTATTTGTGCTCTTTTGATAAATATTGTATTTCCATTTTTTTAGAATGAAATTTTGAATTACTTCTACAAAAGTTTAGAACTGAAATGCATTTGATGTCCTATATAATACTAATTCAACTCTATATAAATTAGCTATGTATGTAGTCATTATTTTTTAACTTTATTGCTTTATAAAGCTTTCAAGTCATAGAAATGTGCATTGCAGCATTTTAACAAGCAAATTATTATTTACTGCGTACCTTAAAGAGAGCACTTATACAATAATGGATACCACGTCTTTTAGTGTCCCTCGCTCGTAAATATATATGAGACGGAATGATACAAATGTATAAAAAACGGAACTCTTATAAATACAAATACCATGGTATTTGTTTGCATGTTCGTCAGAAGCAAAAAAAAAAAAATATTTAAGTAATGTTAAAGTATTGAATGATCTGAAAGTAATTCAGCCCACATCTAGAAAATGAATTGATAAAATCCTTTATAGAAAATGTACGTCACTTTCAAAAGCAATCTATTCATTTTCGTACCATATAATAAATAATAATCATAGTTTTAAAACATAGAAAACTATTTCTTGTGATAAACTTTTTTAGATAAAATGCCCCTCTTATCTCACAACCAAACCCTAAGAAAGTCAAAAAGAAAGTTTTAAAAATTACTTCAAAATATACTAAGAAGTAAACATTGACTTTCTATCCAACAACTTTCCAACTTTCAATTAAATGCTAAATTAATAATAAAATTCAGAAGTAAATAAAATATTACAGGCATCAACACGAAATGGATTTCAAATAAGTAAACAATTTAAAGGTTTGACTAATCCTAATGTTGAATTGTTCTTTTTATGTTGCATGTTAATTAATCAGTTTTATAATAAAATCGATGCTTACTTAAAAAAAATGAAATTTTTCAAGTAAAAAAAAACTTTTTAGCTCATTTTGACATCAAATAAATTTCAAAAAATCTCAATATTCCTTAATCCTTACAATGATGATTTAAGTACATGACATAATTAAATGTTTATAGTCCATCGCTTATAAATAATTATGCTTGTTAAAATAACAGATTAATTTTGTCAGTGGATGTAATTTTTATTGAAAAAGGAGGTAATTTCATAATTTAGACTGAACATTCGGTTTATGTTAATATTTTTTTATAATTATTTAAATAAGGTATAAAACCTCTCAATAATTGAATTATGTGGTTTTGTACGACTCTTTTGTGCTGCCGAAAAAAAAATTATATACATTTTTAATATGCTTAAACAACTGGACTCAAACAGTATTTTCACAATTATTGTGTTGTGTACAGGAATAAATATGAGAACAAATTAATAAATTAAAAAAAATAATATCAATTGCAAAAAACTAAAGGTTGTTAAAACTTAGCATCGTCTTGATTGACAATTTTATATGAATTATATCTTTTTTTATTAATTACATAAAAATTATAGCATGTGATCGCGCCTGAAAAAAAGCAATATGCTGTATAAGTAAACTTTATTTACGACTGAAAAGTTCTTAATTAGAAATAATTATGTTTAGCAATAATTTTCAGGAACATAGATTATATGTTTCTAAACAGATTTAATTTATTTTTGTGATGACGTGATTTACTATTTAATTTAAAAGCATCATAAATTTTAAATTTATTCAAATTCATATGTGTTTGACTTTTCTCATTACTTTTATGACAAATATTTCAAACTTTTAATATCAATCTGTTTGAAGAATTTCTGTTTTGAACCTGAATAAAAAAAAATTTAAAAAAAAAGAAGAAAAAAAGAAAAAAAAAAAAGAATTTGAATTACGAAAGAAAACCTAAAGATTTTAAAATCATTTAATGGTCTTACTTAGATCTTTTTAATCATTGGAAATTATTTCTTATCGTTCAGCGAAAGTACAGTTGCATGGTTCTTAAACATTATAACGAAAGCTCTATGCTTTACTCTAATAAGTTTAACATATATGAATAAATACAAATACAAGACGATTTATTGCATGCATTGTAAATGTCAAGCTGGGTCGGAACTATTTTAGCTATACTTATTTATTTATTTTTATTCTTTATTCTATATCTTATAGCTAACCTACAGAATTTAAAATATTATCTAGCCAAGTATTTTTTTTTTTTTTTTTTTTTTTTTTTTTTTTAAATAATACAATGAAAAATATCATGTTTCCTTTTCTCTGTAATAAATTCCATGCATTCTACTTCATTTAATACATTTAAATAACGCAATCTGTATATTTTTTACCATCCAGTATATGCCATAATTGTTTGATTTTTAAATGTTATCTCTAAATTAAATTATTTAAAAAAATCCTCTCATTTGCTTTTCTTATTCAATTGTGACTTTATATATATATATATATATATTTCTTAATTCTATCAGATTTAAAGTTTCTTACACCCACAAAACAATTTTCTATGCCCTTAAGTCAATTCCCAATCAATAATTTAAATAAGAAAAGTCCTAATCAAAATTAGCCGACCAAACGGTATAGTGGTTAGCGTGCTGGCTTCTAGACCGCGAGGTTGCGGGTTCGAGTCCCGTGTTGGCATGGATGTTTGTAAATGTATGTTGGTTTGTTAAATGACGAAATGTTTCGGCGCATTATAGCCCTCGTGTTGCTGACGGCGCCAGATAATCTGAATACAACCAACCAACCTAATCAAAATTAGCTTAATGTTACAATGCAAAGTGAAAATACTATTTCACAAAAAATTACATTTTCAAAATGAGTTTTAAATTATAGTGGTGACAAATTTTAAGTAGATATCAAATAAATGATATAAAATAAAAATAAGAAACATTATAAAGAGTGTTAATCATATTGAAGGCAATCCCAAACTTATTTTAAATACCTGTTAGTGAGCAATACTGGTATGAAATTGAAAATGTCAGACATAAAATTAAAAAAAATTTAAGTTCAAATTTAAAAATGTAGAAACCAACTTGGAACATCAATTTTCTATATCAGTTGACACTTTCAAAAACTGAAAAACAGCTTTTATCTTACCTGTGAAATATAAAAGTTGTTCAAGGTCAAACATCAACCCTTTTGAGATCTACATCTAAAAATCCATCCAAGTTTTCAAGCTCAGTACTTTCTTCAGCCGATGAAGCATCTGAGAGAAGCTTAGGTATTATTTAAAAAAAATGCGATCTTACCCTATCTGATCATCGGTCCGTATGACTTGTTCACGCGTTAACTTACGGACGTTCTGTGTTCACAGTTGACATCTTCCAAATGGGGTGAACGCATTTCTCTCTATAAATATATTTAAATACAGACATAAGTATATCCCGTAAAACGTTGCCTTTTTGAAAGGTTAGGAAAACATTTTATTTTTCGCTAAAGGTGAGTTGGTGGTGCTTTTTTAAGCTTGTTTTGAATGGAAGATGTATTGTGTTTGAGGAGAAGCATATGCAGCCTTAATGCATGGCTGCAGATGTGCCAAACGGTGTCTTTTTTTATTTATTTGGTATCGATGTCATGTTTGGTTAAATTATCACACTGTAGGAATGATCGTGAAGTTTGATTTTGATCAATGATTTGAAGAAGTAAGAAGTTTTAAGGATTTACTTGTGTTTAATATATTTGAAATTTATATTTGACAAGCAAGTTCCGTGTTTTTCTGAACTCGGACATTGCGTGATTGAATTTTTTGTTTGATGTAGACTCCAAGAAAGCAGTTCCTGAAATGATGCTTTAAATTGTGTAAACATCTGTTTAGTTTACTAAAATATTTTATAAAATATATGTCAACCAATGGAAAATCAATTTCAAGAAAAATTACGGCTCGTTTGTGTTATCACATCTTTGAAGTAAAGTAACATTTTAGTAAATCTCAACTAAATAAATTTGAGAACCTTTTGTTTGTACTAATGTTGAAATTAAGTTTAGCTAAATTTAAGTATGTAATGAAATATATTATTAGCCAAATTGGAGAAGTCATATTACATTCCAATGCATAAAGATAGTTAATTTTTTCCTCTTGCATTTATTTAATAAATTCAATTGATCCTTAATACTATATAATTGAAAAATACCCTACGATTTACTTAATATTTAATAAAATCAAACCATAGAGATTCCACATATGTGATTTACTGGTCATCGTCTTTTAAACATTTTTAACAGTCTTCACATTACCTTCATTTTAATCTAAAGATATGTTTATTAATTATACATTACTTAGAAACTAAATCAAAATGCTTAAATCTTGATAGGAAATGATAATTAACTTGAATGAAATTGTTTAAATTTTCTAAAGCATTCGTATATCATTCATTCTCCCATTCTTTTCATTCAACATGGATTGGATGAGGCAAGGATTCACGATAAATTGTTTCGTAAACTAAAAGACAGAGAAATAAAATAAAAAGTGTTTAAAAGTTCATTGCATGCATTACTATCTTTATGCTAAAGTAGTTACGATACAGTTTAGTAAGTTGGAAAAAAAATTCACCATTGCTACTAAATCAGATTATATGTATGGTAATTTTTTAAATTTAATAATTACTTAAGATAATAAACAATAAACATGAGTGGGTTGTAGTCTAAGGGATTCATTATTAGACTTTTTCTATGTTATATATTCAGCGAAAGAATTTATGAAATAATAAGTGTATTTTTGAATAATATAAAACTTGTATGTTTAAACATAAGATTAGTAAGTTATAAGAAATATCTTTTTAACATACAAAATGTTTATATTTCATTAAATAAAGAGATTTTGAGTACGTAAAAAAACATAAAAATAAAAAATAGATAACGAGACTGAAATTTTCTTTTAGAATTTTATTAACAAAACTAATACATTTACTACTTCTAAAAAAGGTCAAGGAAAAGCATTTTTTCTAAAAAAAGCAATTTTCTAATTTTGCTTGAGATGGAGGTTATATTTGCAAACATAGAGGCTACAAGTGACACTGTAAATGATAATATAGTAAGTTTATCTTACATAATTTTATATTTTGCTAAATTTTCAGAGAACCTATAATGACCTCTTTTGTTTAGAATCGGTTGCTGCAATTGTGAAAGAATATATTTTATATCAACAGTAAAAAACATCATCTTTTGATGGGAACACAAATATATCTCTTCCAGATTTCCTTAAAAACTTAATGGTGGATTGAATAACGCCAACATAATGCTTCAAGGGGGTTTTTTTGTATAAAATTTCACAGGAACCAAAGTATTTTCTGTGTAAGTGTATTCTGTAGGCCTAACTTCTATATTGCTTTCTGGAGAGGATAAGACACTGTTATGTTCTTCATATAACGGAGAATCTTCTTTAATTTTATACCTCCTTTTTCCTTCAGACTCTCTTTTCATCTGTCGTATCTTTTCTCTTTGAGCATCTGATATTTTACTAGGTTTTTCTTATTTTTATTTGTACTCTTGATAGCAGCTGAAGCTGAACTAAGATCTTTCTTCTTCTCTTTTTTTCTTGGAACCATTTCAAACTGTTATGAATAAATTAAATCAGTAATTTTAGGTAAGCCTAGGCCTAACTATAGTAAACAAATACAGACCCAAGGTGGAGGAGCAAGGTGCCATGCATTGCTCCAAAATAGAAAGCGTTTTACAGAGTTAAATTTCAATGTTGCATTTTTCATCTTGGAGCACGCCATGAATCCTTACACCCCGGGATCATGCCTGATAGTAACTAAAGTTTGAACCACAATGAGTTTATCTGCTGTCTAAAAATCTGGGTTTAGAAATATGTATGCATTGACTAAGTAGCAAAAAATTTATCAAAGATTAAAATTTAACAGTAATTGTTATATCAAAAACCAATAAAATCAATCTAAAAAATAGCTTATAAATCTATAAATAATTAGGACTATAACATTGTACATACATAATTGCAGTAATCTGTATGGTTAACTGTAACCTCCGTTGTTAACACAATCCATGGAGGTTACAAATAAGTAGATTTCGGTGCTTAAAACCTAACCTAAGAGACTGAGGATACACTGACTTTGCTTTTAGAGAAAAATATGGCTATTTGATAAGAGTTAACTGCAAAAGTACGTTTAAACTGTAAGGAATAAGATTATTGAATACATGGAGATTACAAGAAAAAAAATGACTTACCTGATTTTTTAGAATTGGAGAGCTTTTTCTCAAACAAAATAAAACTATACTCATCCAACAGCATCACCAGACAAAAAATTTGGCATGAGCTTCATTTCAGCTCTGGTAAAAAATATATTTATATATTTTTTTTTATATAATAATAAATTTGTAAAATAAAGACTGAAAACATTTAATGTAAACTTTTTACTACTTAATACTAATTTCCACCTTTAAAGGAATAAATATTAAGCCACTAAAATCACAGGGACGGAAATTTCCCCTTAATTTCAGAATCACCCTTATATACCAAAATAACTTTATGAGATTGATTGCAAATTTGCCAAAGACGTTATTCAATCAGTTTTATATACTTAAAACAATATGTTTTAGTAATATTATACTAATATTCTGCGTTTTTATGTTTTCGAAATGGATAAAAAGTATTTTTATTTTAATCTAATTTTTATGTTGCTTTATTTAAACGACTATACAATGTATGCTCTAGAATTGTCAAAGTATTTGAATCCATATTTATTTTAACGTATGATTGTTTAACGAATCCATATTTATTTTAAAGTATACTTATTTTAATGTAGAAATATGCTATCATTTTTTTTAAAGAAAAAGTACATTTTTAATTTGAATAAATTTACCTCTGTATGGAATTTTTTTTTTTTTTTTGAGAAAACAGCGTATCAAGTATGTAGAATCATTACAATTCTCCAAAAATCCTACAACATTAGTTTTTTATTTCATTATATATAATATTAAAACCCATTGATGGAATAAAAAATGTAATGGGCCTAGTTTAGTTTAAGCTTTTTATTTTCTTTTTTTTTTTCTTTTTTTTTTAAGAAAATGCCATTTTTTAGAAAATAACCAATAAGTAATATGAACTCTTATATCAAAAACAAAAGCGAATCAAATGAACCCCGAATTTAAAATGTGGGAAATGAATTATGAATTCAAACCACGGGGCATTCAAACATAACACCACGGCTTAAGTCGCATAATATATTCTTGTTATAGATTAAAGCAATTTATATGCGTATCCTTAACCGTATGAAAACAAAAAATAAACAATACCGAACATATCTAAAAAAAAAAAAAAAAAAAAAAAAAAAAAAAAACTACGTCGAACACCTTAGACGTAATCATATACATTGGATGATCCCTTATAAGTAGTTTTATATCATACATGAGAACTCATATTATCTGTCATTGAACTCGAAATAGAGATGGTTTGGATAATTTATGTGATATAAAAAAGTTCGATTGTTTGTAAAGTATTTAATAAATTGCTTTCTATTGAACCGTGAAGATTTTTTATTTGTGAAGCAATTATTACGATTTGAATTCTGCACACCATCATGATGAAATCAACCTGAAGTATTGAACAACTACAAAACACGATTTAACAATAAACTACAATAGTACAATAGAATATTATCACGATCTGATCCATTGTTGATGGATTACAGAACTAGTATTCTTTTACAGATAAAGTTCATTTCATTGAGTCTAAATTGTATAATCGGTATTGAAACCATTACATGCATGGAGTAATAAAACTTGGAGAATACAGGATCCAAAATACATTGAGTCCATAAGATCTAATAATACATAGAGTGTGTACAGTGTAGTATATAGGGATTAGTAATGCATGCAGTATATTGGACCCAAAAATATAGAGTACTACAAAATTACTTTCTACAAAATTAGAATATGGGACCTAATAATACATGGAATTCATAGGACCAAAAATGCAGGATAGTATATCGTAGATTAAATTATTAATTTTACATTGTTAGAGTTACCAATTTTACAACTGAATTTAATAAAACCAAATTATCACTTAAAGTATCTCTGTGTTAAATTCTTTGCTGGCATACGCGTATTTACCTTATTGTACGGATAAACTTCTAATTCAATACTAAAGAACTTTTATCAAACCACTAATTTAGCTTATTAAATAAACTTGAAATCAAAGTTTCAGAATTACAACATTTATTTAACAACCTAGTCATAATATCACACATCAAATATCTTTTTAATGCATTTCTCATGGCAATTAAACGTGGGGGAAAAGACAATAATTCTTCTAATCCTATTAAAATAGAACGTACAATATATGATTAAATTAGCAAATTGCTGTTTTAGCATGTAAAACAAGACTAAAAAGCAAGTATAGCACTGTAAGGCAGTGGGTAGAGGAACTTCAAGGGTAACGAAAAAACATTGTATTAGTTTTGATGAATGTGCATCTAACGCCATCCAATTACCGTAGTACTATTCTTAACACGTGCGTGTACTATTCTTAAAACAAGTGAAATTACGTTTAGTTTTATATGCTTTTTCTTTTAAATAGAACGTATCCAGAATACGATAGATATGTCTAACCTAGTAAGTGATCCTGATCATGGAGCAGAAAAGGATTAGGCAAGTAAACATAATATTCCGTTGAGCCCCTCCATAATATTTTCTATAATGAAATTATTAGGTACGTAAAAAACTGTTATACAATAGTGGGATGTAGGTTCAATGAAATTGTCAATGATAGATGTTATTTCACATAACTGGTTTTTAAAGACAATAAAGTAGTCTTATCATTTAACATCGTAAATAGTTTTTGGCTTTTCAAATACTCTTTAGCTATATTTCTCCTTTAATGCTCAAACCCCATTAACTCGAAATCGCTTAACATAAAATCCCGTTTAACGCAAAATATAAGCAGTCCTCTTACGAGGAAGCTTAAATTTAACATTAATTTATTGTTTACTACGAAATCACATAACATGAAATCCTGCAAGACGAAAAATAAATTGCTCTTCAAAGGTGCTTTTTTTATGGTCTTCGTTATTTGAGTTGAAATTTAAAGATATTACGAAAACTTCCTCAAGACGAAACAGGGAAAATACCCGTATGATCAAATTTCAAGAAAATTGCTTTAAAATGAACTGATTTCAGCGCTAATTTATATGGCATCCTTCCATAAGCTGATTTTAGTCACGTACCTGTGTCCAATAGTAAGTTTAAAAACTAAACTTAGTTGAATTTGTATGATGAATTTTAACAATATGAGTCGAAAGCAGCAATCCTTATCATTAGAACCGAAGCAAAAAATGAAATGAAATTGATGATAAAAAAACAGAAATAATAATAAAAAAAATAAATTGCGGGCAAGTATGGAATCGCCAACAATACATTATCAGCAATTTTAAAAAATCGAAAAGCGATTGAACGGCTTATGCTGTAAATCAATTTGAATCTACAAGGAAATGAATGCGGACTGACAGAAATGAAGATGTGAATAAAAACAGCAGTATTATATACACATATAACTAGTAGTTTAAATCTGCTTTAATTAGATGAAAAAGTTTTTAGAATCACGAAATTCGGCCCTATCAATTTCGTGTTAACGGAGTTGGATCTATAGTTTTAATTTTTTTTTTAAATATTAGATGCTCTATACATGGTAAAATTTCTTTTGAAAAACATTTTATCCTCCATCTCTTTAAATACTCATACATACTCGCATATGCCGTAAACTCCAAAGTTCCCCGAAGTAAAGTCAGTTTAAGTAAATGGTTCAAAGTATAAATTACAAAATACAAACCATTATGTTTCTTGATAACAAATAAATAATACAATACCCATTCGGTTGTCTGCACACAATACAGAATAGTTGTTTCTAAATGTATGATAAAATGTAATCGAATTTTAATGATGGAGAATACTATTAATGTGATCTGCTAACCCATTTCTTTCCTTCTCAGTATTTTTAACAAAACAAACGTTTTATTGTCATGTACGCCTTTCAAATTAATTTAACCTCTCTGAGTAATTTAGAGCTGTATAAATCCTATCACTCCATTTTTTTTTAATTTAACGTTATTTCGAATGATTATAGAAAAGCAATTTATTTCATGGGGGAGAGAGGATAGGGAGATGAATAATATTACATTCTCATCCTGGTAAATAAATTTAAAAAATGGAATCCTGTTTCATTTTCCCACATCAACTGAATTTAATAAAAGTATTATTATGTGGAATAATTTAAAATCCAGTGACATTTTTAAGTTATACATATATTGTAATACTTTAAGTTTTATTAGGCAATCCAATTTCAAATTGTATGAAAATGTTATATTTTCGTATACTGATACCAAAAAATTTCATTTTCTAGAATAATAAAAGCCTTTCTTTGTATTGTAGTGATCAATTCAAAAACACGAAACTTCTCTTGGACAACAGCTTGGACCAGCAAAACTTTATCTTGGTCTAAAGGTTATGATTTTGGTACTAGCATGGTGATTGTATGATCGAGATCATCTAATCCTTGTACTTTTTATAGTACTTTCAAGTCATACGGCCAAATATTATCCAATAACTTATGACTGATTTTCTATTATATTTTTTTATCTTTATTTGACAGAATGAAGTTAATTTCATAAACATAAATTTTGTAAGATTGAACATAAGTTCAACTTTTCTTTTCCTATTCAAAACCTTATTTTTTTTATTTTCAAAACTTAATAGCTTTAAGAATAGAATGATTTCAATATTTTCTTTAACATTTATTGAGAATTTATGGAATTAACTTTTTAACTTAAGTGTATTTCACTTACGAGTTTCCAATATTAGCACTATACATGCAACTAACATTAAAATTAAGGAGGATGGATAAAAAAAAGTATTGACTATGTAAAACTAATTACTTTAGGATCTTTTTATTTTATTGTTTACTGAGTATTAAGTATTAAAATAATGAAAAAGAAATGCTGAGTGTATTTTTTGAGTGAAAATTAGTTGGAAATACAAAGTTCAAATTTACTTAAAACTATTTAACTTAAAAATTGAATGTAAATACATAGATAAGTTTTCATACATAAGTTAAGATGACAGGTCTTAGCAGAAAATGTAATTGGGTAATAGAATACAAAGAGCATCCTCTTTTTAAAAAGATTGACTTTTTTTTTATAATGAGTATTACAGATTATATAATGAGTACATTATCCGAAAGTATGCGCGAAAGTATTCATCCAACTTAAATCCTCACCGCCACCCCCCAAAAAAATTACCTTGCATATCATATAAAACGAAATTTAAATAGTGTTCGCTAATCCATTTGATATTAAGTCTAATTAAATAACTTACTGAAATTCAACAACAAAACCAATTTTCGCATTCTCCCTCTTAGTGTTTGAATGTAAGCCCCTCAAAGTCCTTGATGGCCATATGTATAATATGCAATGTCCCAATTCTCCTCCGCTCGTGTCTAACCCTCACCCACTTATCCCTTACTTTTCGATTTCCCAAAGCTGAGGTAAATAGGTCTTGTAAAGAAACTGAACCATGGTGTGTGTACGGCATACTCTCTCATAAGGATTTCCAAGATTCATAAAAACTTCCAGGTGTATTAAAAAAAAACTCCAGAAAGCATCCACTTCCGGCTATTTTCCAGGTAGTTTATCTTTGACCTTTTCTTCCTTTTCAAGGCAACAGCTCAGATAAGAGTTTCCTCAACGCCCTGCGAAGATTCGATTCCGTTTTCAAAAGTTCAACTTCCTCATGAGATGAAAATCAGCAAAATTTTCAATTTATCATCTTTCGTCTTCGCCCGCTAAACAGCCAACAACAATGTGGACGATAAATAGAAGGCAGAACAGACATAAACAATGGTAAAGGTCCCAAAAGGCAGAAATGAAAACTGCTTATATGCTCATGACCGTTCGTTACTCGTTGAAGGGGTCAAGGTCTGCAGTTGTGGAGTATCTGAAAAGATTCAATCACTTCCTGGTTTGTTGAGAACCGGTCTGGAAGCCTGTTGTGGCGGTCAGACTTAGATTTAGCACGACCCTTGCTCTAGCCCCCGGCCCTCTCAAATTACAATGAATTTTAAATTATGCTCGATCCCTTCTACTTGAGCATGTTCTTCTTCGAGTTTTATGTTGAGATGGAGATCTTCCGAAAAGAGTCGGGACTACTATTAATGTATTTTGAAGTGAATGGGAACGAGCGCATGCCTACTGGATTTTTCAATGTCATTAATAACGAATGGTGTTATGAATATCAAATAATGTGCTGTCCTTTTAACACAATTTGCAGCAGAACTTCCTTTATCGGATATCATTACTGGATGTTTCAAGAGCTTTTAGGGTTACTGATTGCAGATCAGAAGTGAATTTTAATACGAGCAAATAAAATAGTTCGGTCTTGATTTGAAGCTCATACAAAAACTTGAGAACTTCTTGTAGTTTATTACTGTATTTCTAATATTCAGATTTTGATATGATAGTGAATTTTGTATTTGTAACATGCTAGAATAAAAATGGGGAACTGGAATACTATGAAACCCTTTGTTTGTTCGAAAGAATAAAAATAAAATAAGACATTGTTTAGTAGATTTTAGTGAAATTTCCGGCTCATATATATATATATATATATATATATATATATATATATATATATATATATAT
This sequence comes from Linyphia triangularis, assembly GCA_963978545.1. Taxonomy (NCBI): domain Eukaryota; kingdom Metazoa; phylum Arthropoda; class Arachnida; order Araneae; family Linyphiidae; genus Linyphia; species Linyphia triangularis. Next base: position 37,115,902 of record OZ021733.1, on the reverse strand, counting down.
ATATATATATATATATATATATATATATATATATATATATATATATATATATATATATATATATATATATATATATATATATATATATATATATATATATATATATATATATATATATATATATATATATATATATATATATATAGTGTCGACACCTTAAAACAGATAAAAAATTAGTTCAACTTGCAGGAATTTTTTTCTCTGGGTAATATATATTTTGTGTTGTATTAAAGCTACGGAAAAAAAGGATTTTTAAAATATCGAACGTGTTGTAAGGGTTTTAAATTGTCCTTATCAAGTTTTTAAATAAAAACATTTAAAGACAAATTTTATAACTTAAACTTAATTTCGCAAAAACTTTAGGCATACAGAATTACAGGACAAGGTTTTGACTGTCGTAATGATTTTAAATTTAGGTATTCTTACTCTAGTTACATTGTGTTTCGTTGTAATATGAAATCTATATTGGAAAAAAATTAAAACGTTATAATGCATGTTAGCTTTATTTAAAATTTCTTTATCAAAACGCTAAAAGAAACATTTTAAAAACCTATCTCCTCATTTAATGTTAAAATTTACTCATAGAAAATTCATGAATACTTAACATGATCAGTCTGTAGATTATTGATTGGTTAAATTAATATAAAAAACGATGCAAATAATTCAAACATGACTGTTACTTCATAATATCAGGAAATTTGTAACTCTATTATTTAATAAATAATGTTTAAGATTTGTTTAGTAAAACACTAAAAGAAACATTTGAAAACCTATTCTCCCACATAATGATAAATTTTACTCATTGAAAAATTCATAATTGATCAGTCTTTAAATTTTTGATTGACCTAATTAACATAAAAACGAAGCAAATAATTCAAACATGACTGTTACTTCATAATAATGGGAAATATGAAACCTTACTATCTAATAAATAATATCATTAATAAAAGCCGGATAATAGAAGGACTCATTCATTTACGTGTATACCGGGTATGATTCCCAATTTTCGGGTACAGAAAGTTTGACATATGAATGCTCGATCATTTTTTAAGGGGGTCGGAGTTTAAGAACGTCAAAAAATTAATTTTGGGATTAAAATTGCAAAAAAAAAAAAAATTACAAACAATTAGAATCCGTTGGTATAAAAAGTTTTAATGTCGCTAAATTTGAAATATTTTTTTATATATTTTTAAAAAAAAGTGTTGTGAATCAATTTGTATAATCATTTTCAACTTTAACGGCCCATATCTCCAAACAGAAATTTTAGAGACGTAAGGAACATTTACTAAAAAACTATTAAAAATAAATAACTAAAATTTTTTAAATATATTCTTACCAATATATTGCCCAATTTGAGCGCACCATTTTTTAATATTTTCGAAAATAAAGGTTTTATACAGTTTTATTGCCACCAAAAAGTACATTTTTTGAAAATTCTATAGAATATCAGACCTTTTGATTTTTTGTCGAGAAACAAAACAAAATATTTAAAAATGCTACACTCAAATTGTGTAATATAGTGGTAAGAATATATGTTAAAAGTTTTACGCATTTATTTTTAATACCTTTTGATTGAATGTCCCATACCTCTAAAAACTTCTGTTTTTAGATACGGGCCGTAGAAGTTGAAAATGATAATACAAATTAATGCACATTACTTTAAAAAAATATACATAAAAATACATCTAATTTAGTAAGATTAAAGCTTTTTAAACCATCGGTTTCAAAAATGATTGCAGTTTTTGTACAATATTAATCTCAAAATTGATTTTTACACGTTCTTACACTCCAATTACCTTTAACTAAGGAAACTATACATTATCGGGTTGGTGACCTAGCATAATTTTAAAAAAAATTAATGAATAATTTATGTTAATTTATTATAACATTAAGTGGATGTCTTTCATCTACCAAAATAGATGCTTAAATTCATTATGCAGGTGATTAAAAATTAAATTCGGAAAATTTTAAACATGTAATTATAATTACAAGCTTAGGAGTTTCAAATGGTCACAAAGTATGCACTGAACATACTGCATTAAGAGATTTATAATTTTCCTATTAGGAAGAAATTCACCAAACATATAGGAAAATCAAAGTTCATAGCGGAAAGTAAGTTCAAAATACTTTGGAATCATATTTCCAAAATAGTGTTTTCAAACATTAGGGATGTTTTAGGGAAGTTCTCAATATTTTAGTGTTCTATCCATATAATATGTAGCTGATATATAAAAGGACATCATGGTAAATAAAAATGTTTAGTTCCAGTTAATTATTATTAAATTAGGATTTAAAAGCATTGAAACTGATTCTCAAATTTTTTTTAACAGTTTCTCTTCAATGCTAGCATTATACAAGCACGACGTCTCAAGATATACAGGGTGTTCAGAAACGATCGCACTTCCTCAGTACAAGCTTATCTTAGAACAAGAGAAAAGCATATTTCCAATTTATTGTCGGGGTCGCAAATAAAAATTTATAGGTCAAAAACTTTTTTAAGTTGGGACTCTTATTAGTCAGCGCAAGGTTAAAAACCGAACTACCGACTCCAAATGTACCAATGAAAGTAAATAAAATGCTAGAACCACACCTTTCCTATGAAAGGACTTAATCACAAAGGGGATTGAAACAACTCTTTTACATTTATTATTCAAAAAAAATTATGAAAATTAGATAAAAAAATTAGTTTAATCTATTACCGCTAAATCGGTTTTAAAAGTATTGAATTAAATATGTTAGACATAATTTTTTGAGCAGCATACATTGAGATATCGTTACAACTAAATGATTCAGAGCTACAACAATCTAAAGAAGAATGCCTTCCGGGAGGTCTTTAAAGAAGAAATTGAAACGCATTTTCGTCTCGTATCGAAGGAAATATGGAAAACTTTCGTCAAGCAGGATAGTAATTAGAATTAGATTTAACAAAATTTATATAATCAAATAAATCACTAAGTTCAATTTATTATTGTTAGGGAACGCTAGATAGTCACTTTGTAAATTTACATGGACAACTCATTATTAGATTAGCCATATTACAAGGAGAAGCACCATCCAGGGGATGTTTCAAGGAGAAACTGAAACGCAGTTTCATCTCGAATGGAAGGAAATAGAGAATATTCCCGTCAAAAAAACACAATAATCAGAACAAGACATTGAAATTCACAAAATCAAATTAAAAATATATACTTTTCAATTTTCCTTTAAAAGACCTCACGGGAGGCATTCCTCATTATAATATGGATAAACCTAAAATGAACTGCTCATGTTTCACGATGTTTCAGTGATCTGGTTCTTCTGATCTTGAAGCTGTCGCTAAGACATCACACAAAACAAATCAAGTTCAATAAATTCCATTTAAAACGAAAATGTGTTCTAGTTTCCCCTTAAAAGACCTCCAGGAAGGCATTCCTCCTTATAATATGAATAACCCAATAATGAGTTGGCCATTTTTGATGTTTTAATACAGTATTGTCCTCTTGTAGGTAAGAAATCACATACAACCAATTCAGTTTTCAGTTTGCTAAAAAAGAAGGAATTACAATTTATACAATTCAGTACTTTCAGAGGCGAATGCAGCTCCCCCTACCGGTATCTTCTTTTAGCATTGGCTAGAGATTTTATGGCGTAATAGCTATACGGAGGCAATACTGCACCGGAATACCATTAAACCGATATTTGTGTGAAGGTGGTGCTTTCCGGGAGGTCTTCCAAGGGAAACTGTCAATGTTTTATCAGTCTGTAGAGTTAGAAAACACAGATAACTACCTCATTGAGCCAAAAAATTAACACAACACTCTCTGTCACGATCACTGCCGTGTCTACTCATTTTAAAGAAAGACTGAAGAGTTTCAGTGAGGTTCAATCGCGGGACCTTTTCCATGTTGTTCAAATATTCTGCCTTTGAACAACTTATTTAATTATAGTAAGTTAAGCTTCTATATGTATTTATAATAATTGTTTCTCAATTTATTAAAAAAAAACAATTATATTACGTACAAAGATTATTAATTAAACGGTATCTTTAAAATTAAAAATTATCTGTTATTTATTGCAACTCAAAATTCCAAATATAAATTATTTCAGATGAAAAGTTAGGGTTTCCAAATGTACATATGCTCACATTAACTGCAAGAATTATTAGTTAAAAATATTTTCAAATCAACTGTTAGCCAAAAGGTGATAAAAAGTAAAAAAGTAAACTTTAAACTTTAATTTTTCTTGCTATTTGGTCTACCACGTCCACTAAAATATTTTTTTCCAATAAGGGAACGATTAAAATTCTGGCAACCTCCAAAATAAAGCTGACAAAGAGAGTGTTAAGAAATGGATTGCAAGGATTTAATTGGTTAAAATTAATTAACTTTGATAGTGAATATCTCAATAAATATTGGTTGGTTGTTTTCAGATTATCTGGCACCATCAACAACACGAGGGCTATAATGCGCCGAAAATTCGTCATTTGACAAGCCAACATACATTTACAAACACCCATGCCTTACACGGGACTCGAACCCGCAACCTCACGATCTAGAAGCTAGCATGCTAACCACTAAACCGTTTGGTCGGCGTCAATAAATATTGATTTGAGGACCCTAGTTCATATTACAAATATTATTCATTTTTTATAAAAATTTTGAAAATATATAGGACGTGCGATGGTTTTTGAACACCCTATATCTACCAAGGTCAAATGTCATTTTCTCGGGTGATATATTGTGTAATGGGATGATATTTTGGGGTATGTACAGGACATTACAGTTTTTCTTGAACATGCTCATTTCTATTTTGAATGGACATTTTTGGAAGGATGCTATTGCACTTGGTTACACAAAGCAGTATGGATGTTACTTAGACTGGCTCCATTATTACTCAGACCCTTCACAACCCAGATGTTGAATTTTTATTGATGTGGTCACTTGAAAGGTATAGTCTATAGGAATAATCCAACTTTGTTCTATCTGAAAATGAGCATTGATCGGAAATATTAGCTATCCCAACTGACGTTTTTATGAATGCACTAACTAGCTACTTCCTCACTGACTAACTATTAACTGACTAACTAGGTTCATTTGCGAAGAATCATTGAAGTAGAGGGCAAATACATTGAAAATGTGGTCATGAAAATGGTAGGTCATTTACATTGATATTTACTTATTATTAACAGCTATACTCTATGTACATGTTCAATAAAATTTTATTTATGTTTTGTATGTATTTATTATGTTTTGGGACACTCTGTAGCTTTAAATTTGTATGAAAAGGGAATAAAATTACATATATGTTAAAATTGTAAGTACACATTTCTCTGTGTATTATAACTATCTTCTTAGTGCATTTGCGAAGAATCATTGAAGTAGAGGGCAAATACATTGAAAATGTGGTTATGAAAATGATAGGTCATTTACATTGTAATTTACTTATTATTAACAGCTATACTCTATGTACATGTTCAAAAAAGCTTTGATTATATTTTGTATGTATTTATTATGTTTAGGGACGCTATGTAGCTTTAAACTTGTGTGAAAAGGGAATAAAATTACTTATATGTTAAAGATATTTATCTGTATATTATAACTATTTTTTTAGAACATAGGGAAGAGAGAGTAGCAATGAATAAATTTTTAATTTTAATTCTAAAATTGAAAGGCATTGGAACTACAAATTCAATTTAAGTGAGAGTTGAGAAATCAAATAGAACTAACCCGAGTTCAGTTTTTATTACAAGCCAGCACTCTAACAGTTGAGCCACAATTATAACTACCCAACCGTTCGTAAATAGATTGTTTTATTTTAAATGCTATCGTTTGTGATAAACTTCATTGTTAAACATAAGATTTTATTTTTTTGTTAACGAAGTATGATTTTATAATCCAAAATAATATTTCTAGAATGCAGTTCTGGTTTTTGTCTAGCCTGCCTGTAATATCAAAAATTATGGGCCTGGCAGAATTTGTCAATGTTAATTTAGATTTTTTGTTGATCATACAAGATCCATATGAGATATGCTTTTAAAATCATCTTATTTGAACATTTTAGTTACTACTAAATATAAAAGAGATCTTAATCTTGTTTTGTATTTAAAACTTAAAATTTGAATTTAAAAAAAAAAAAGTAGTTTTATATACGGTTGTGAACTTATGCAGCTGTTTTCAAATTTCATTTAAAATAACCAACTTTTTCCCTCAGCGTAATTCAATTTATAATGTTTAAGACGAATCCAGAAATTTACGTCGAAGGGATTCTATAAGTGTCCGGTTTGTGAGTTTAGCACACTTAAAGTTGCGATTAAATTATTAAAAAAAAAAATTGGGTCACATTGCGGCTAAATTATAGGCTGAAATAGTCAACTAAGATACGAAGGAAATACAGTAAGAGTCTAAAAATGATAGGGCACAATTTTTCAAATAATTATTGATTATATCCGGGAACATGTAGTTCATCGAAAAGTTTCTTATTTGAAAAATGTGCATTAAAGAATAAAAGCTGGGAAAAGGCTCAATTTAATTTATTCTCATCAAAGTTTAATTATTTATTTCAAATTATACTGACTGATTTTCCTATAATAATATTATATTTAAAAGTATATCAATATTCAATTGAGAGAGGTAAGCAAATATAACGTCAGAAAATGGATTAAACCACCTTGAAAAAATCTGTGGAAAAAATCAATTTAATGTTCGTGTTTCCTTTTCCAGAAAGTGTATTTAATTGAATTTCAATAATAGTTTTTTCAAAAGCAAAGGTTTAGTAGGTTATATGACGAATAGGTCAAGTAATCTACTTAATCGAATCTGTCGATGTTCATGTAATAGTTTTGAAATGTTAATGGTTTTTTCTGGTCTCACTGTATTACATTGAGGAAGTTGTTATGGACTTGAATAATAACAGTTAACAAACAATATTAACATGCAGTATTCAAGGAAATGGCTTTTCTTCGTTCAGCACAAATAACCTTTCAACACGTTATGTTATTTGCAACAAAGGAATTAGGATTTCATCCAATAAATTGATCTCAACATAACACTAGAAAATCAATACTTGAGTAATTTGTCTAGGTCAACTTGTATTTTCATTACTTAAATTATAAACATATCGATTATAATACAATTTTTCTTGTGTATGTTAAAAGATACGATGTGTATATTTAAGAGATATTACTACATTTTTGTCATTGATAAATTGTGTACCTAGTTATGTAATGAACTACAAAAATGTAGATCATTAAACAACTTCTTTAATTTGATAAAAGATCTTAGGAGTGAAAAATAAATACAACTTCATTACAGATCTATCGATAGTTCTTAAAAGAAAACACTTAATTTTAAAATGGATATCAAAAAGAAATACTTTTGCTTTTTGTTGTTTATAAATATAATTTTTTTAGGAAAAATGTGTACTTAGTTAAGCGATGAACTGCACATTATGACTCCCTGAATAATTTATTTTATAATTTGATAACAGATCATCAATGAATAAATTACACACAACTGGATTATAGATAAATTAATAATGCTTGAATATAACAAGTTTTTAGAAAAGTAAATAAACAAACATCTTGATTTGTTTTAACGCAAGTGCTTATAGTACAGGAAAAATAGTCCAAAAATGGACAGTTGAAAAACAAAATTCGTTTATTCTTGAAACTTTGGTCATAACATCTTTTTGGTACTAGAATACGAGATCCGATGAATCCCCTAAGTTTAAAGGGATGGAACACAGTTTGGGGGAGAAGGGAGGGGGGGGGGGGTAAATCTTCCAGGAAATTAAACTTTTCGATAATTGGTCGCGTAAGGGAATCTTTTCTTAAGCATTTTTTTGGTTCTGGATTGAATAAAATAATTTTTAGATGAATTGGAACACTCCTTTTTATTATATAAGTGGTTTTGTGAATAAAATATGTGAAAATCATCAAATAGATTAATAAAAATACATTAAAGGAATTTTTATTCAGTAAAAACTAAAGTTGTTTTCTCGATTGGTAATTTTTTAAAGGATTTCATTTACTATTGTCCTTCTACTAATGTCCTTCCTTGGTTTAATCGTATACATAATTCTGGGCTGCAGGAGTTGTTGTCTGTTGTGTACGCTAAAAATACTACAAAACATTTAACTTTCAGGGAGCGCTTATTCTCATACTGTGAGAGCATACATTTTGTTGGCTACAGCTCTTTACAATTTACATCTGAAGGTTATGCACATGAATGAAGTGTGCAGAGACGGTCAGTGAAAGGAGTGATAGAGAATTGAAAAAAAAAAAAAAAAAAAAAAAACTATTATTACTAGAGAAACAATTTCATTGGATCCTAACATTATAAATCTCATGAAAAAATGTGGGAATTTTTGGAACGTATGAAGCAGAGAAGTCCCACTGTTAAGTTGTGGATCCAGTACCTTGAAATGGTGACACTGGTAAGAAAATTCATAGAAGCAGAAAGGTCTGGTGATTTGTAGATGCATTTGATGACTGTCAAACATATGATTCCATATTTTATTGCTAGGGAACGCATTCACTATTCAATGCCTTATGTATATGCAGCAAATGACTCAGTTTCAAACTTATATTTCAGTCTGATTATGAAAAGTTTACAAAAGGTTTCACTATTAGGAGGACCAACAAATTTTGCAGTGGTATTTCACCGGATATGGTCATTGAACAAACTGTTAATCGAGAGTTCAAAGTAATGGGAGGTATTGTTCAAAGTAGGTTCTCTGAGGATGTATTGAGTTCATATGTTTTAAGGAAACCGGTAATGTCACACATCACTTGGGCACTTGAAGATTTTTTAAGCATTACATTTTTTACAACATGTAGATTATCGGAAGACTTGTGTCAAGAGAGACAACAGTGGCATTACAAAAATACAGAAACTATCGGAATTAAATATTAATTTTTCTAATGCAGCTACAGTTTTAGTACTTCTTGGGGTAGTCATCCCTGGTATAGACATGATTAACTGTCACATGTCAAAAGAAATTGGTGAGAAGATTAGATCACAATTCATTGGGAAAAAAAATTGGGAGACATAAATATGAAAAGAAGAGATAATGTGAGATCGCTTGCTACTGTAAATCCCTCGATACGAATAAATGATAAAGCCAATCAACAATGTTCCAGTCATACTGATGTTACTGTTTCAATCAAATTCACAAAATAAAAAACAGTTATTCAAGATGCTCACACTTATTCTTCAAAGCAAAAATATTGAGGTGAAACAGGCTGTTGGTGATGCAGATGTTCTCATTGTTGGAACAGTCGAAGAGAAATCTGCCGAATTTCTGCCTACTATCGTCACTAAAGACGTTACTGTTGTAATCATAATAATTGCACTTGCCTCAGAAGAGAAATCTATATTGCTATTGAAGCCAAAATTAGGACGTGTTACAAGTTACAAGAAAAATGTATCATGAAAAAAACTTACAGCAGGAACATCCAAATGCGAAAAACTACATTCTTCTTGTTCACGCGCATGGATGCGATACTACAAGAGCTATCCATGGGAAAGGGAAAAAACAGATTTTTAGGGTGTTACAAACTGATAGCACATTAATGGATTGTTTCAGAATATTCTTCAAATCTAATGCCTTCCTAGAGGAAGTCAAAGATGATGGAGAGCGTTTATTTATTCTTTTGTATGGAGAGTAGGATGGTAACCTTGATTAGCTTCGCTACAGTTTCTTCCAGAAGTCACTTCAGAAGAAGACAGCCAGATTGAAATCAATAACTCTCACTATCGTAAGAGAAGCTCAGCACTCATACTGAGTGTACTACCAAATACAGCAGTGGCTCGGCAACTATCACGTCCAGAATATTGGGGTTGGATTCATCGAGAAGGTGAGCTACAGCCTATAAAAACAACTTTAGAATCTGCCCTTGATACCATACTCAAACTGATTTCTTGCGCATGCAAAGGAAATTGCTCAACCCAACAAACCGCGGTTGCGTCAAAAGCGGTATGCGTTGTTCTGCTATTTACAAAAACTGTGAAAGAGTGACCTGCAGCCATTTTGAAATGGATGGCCCTGCCAATGATGATCTTGAATAGTTTTGCACACATGATGAAATGAACTCAGAAACTGATTCCTATGTTGATGGTTTATGCGAGCAAAATTATGGTAATTATTTGTAAATTAAAACCTTTTTCCTCATTACAAATTATTTTGGTGTTTCATGAGGATTTTCAAATATCTTACCCGTAAAATCCATTATATTTTAAACAATGAGTGTTCTGATCTACCCAAAAATTATTTCTTTCGATTCAGCAAAAAAATAATAAAATGCATTAAAAAAGATACCTCACTCGACCAATATCGAAAAGTTTCATTTGGGATCCCCCCCCCCCCTCAAAAATAGTGTTCTACCCCTTTAAATTTTGGGGTTTCATATGATCTTGTATTCTACTGCCAAAGAGGTGTTATGACTGAAGTTTCGAAAATGAATGAATTTTGTTTTTTAAATATAGTATTTTTCTATTACCTTTTGACTAAATAATGTAGTTAACATTAAATAAAAACAAAAATTAAACTTAAACCAAAAATTAAAACACTCATAATTAAACATTCGAAGAATAAGTTGTCTTTTTTTTTTTTTTTTTTTTTTTTTTTAATTTCTACATGACATTATTTTTACTTTTTACGTATAGTGCAATATATTTCTTTAAACTTAAAATTTGCCGATTCTCTTCAACTAATTAATTGATGTTCTCATATGAATCGCTAAATTTAAAAAAGGGTCATGTCCAAATGAGGCACTGAGGATACACAGGGCGAACTCAACAACAGGTAGTTGTCAGAAAAACGCGTTTGAAATGTTTTCCATGTATTGATTTTCCTATACATCGTTTCATTCTCTGAGTATTTTGTGAAAGAAAGAAAAGAAAGAAGGGTGAACTCAATATGTAAAATATACCTGTAAAGCCTGTGAAGGGTCTAGATTCGGATGGCGATTCTTTTTTTACCCGATGTTGAGTTCGCCCTTTGTGTATGCAATGCCTCAATTGAAAACCTATTGACATTTCCCTTTTTACATTTAATGATTCACACTTTTTGTTTCCAGTATCATAACTAGTCTGGTTCAAATATCTGCTCATAATGTATCGGCTCCAAATCCACTGTTGATGGAATAAATCATTCTGCCAGACTTATTGATTCGATAAAACAATTTCTTCAATGCCTTTTAACTTCAGTATGATTATGAATCCAAGTAGTATTGTAACATTCAAATGCCTTTTAATATCACAATACTAAAACACGACCAACAGCAATAAAAAAAAAAAAAAAAAAAAAAAAAAAAAATTCATTGCATGTCAACAACAAACTCAATTTAATAAAAATATGACTGCCACTTACTGTGTAAAAATGGATCACTATTCAGGTTGGGTACAGAGACTTATAAAAATTAATAAAAGAAATATTGCAATAAAAGTATTCACTGATTAAGATTTTGTTATTAAAAACTCATTTTTTTTATTGCTAAATGTGTTTAGAATATAAGAACCAGGTGAGAACTGATCCCAGGGCACATGATCAACAGCAATAAAAAAAAGCACAATATCCATTGCATGTCAACCACAAACTCAATTTAATAAAAATATGACTGCTCCACTTACTGTGTAAAAACGGATCACTATTCAGGGTGGGTACAGACACTTATAAAAATTAATACAAGAAATATTGCACGAAAAGTACTCACTGATTAAGATTTTGTTATTAAAAACTCATTTTTTTTTTAATTGTTAAATGTGTGGAGAATATGAGAACCAGGTGAGAATCGATCCCGGGGCACTTGTCAAAGGGAAGTTTCTGACTTTTGAAGTGACCACGATGCGGTCTCGCAGTGAGTTGGATGGGAGTGTGACGCAACGAAACTGTATGTCACATGGGTTCAGTGAAACGTATTGCAGTGAAGTGTCTCGTGTGATGGCAGAAAGTATTTCGCGCGTGTTCAATTCAGGTTCATCACTATGGAGTAGGAATCGATCCTAAGGCAAGCCATCTAACGTGCTAGGTTGAAATTATAACCTTTAGTTAAAAGCGATTGCCACTGTTGGAGTGAAGTTTAGTGGTTTTGAAGGGATCACAATAAGTGCATTACTTGATATTACTTCTATGTTCGATGCAAAAAAAATATACTAACTGCTAATCAAAAACGCAATTCACATTGATCTATTGCAAAAACATGTGCTCCACTTACTGTGTAAAAACGGATCACTATTCAGGGTGGGTACAGACACTTATAAAAATTAATACAAGAAATATTGCACGAAAAGTACTCACTGATTAAGATTTTGTTATTAAAAACTCATTTTTTTTTTAATTGTTAAATGTGTGGAGAATATGAGAACCAGGTGAGAATCGATCCCGGGGCACTTGTCAAAGGGAAGTGTCTCGTGTGATGGCAGAAAGTATTTCGCGCGTGTTCAATTCAGGTTCATCACTATGGAGTAGGAATCGATCCTAAGGCAAGCCATCTAACGTGCTAGGTTGAAATTATAACCTTTAGTTAAAAGCGATTGCCACTGTTGGAGTGAAGTTTAGTGGTTTTGAAGGGATCACAATAAGTGCATTACTTGATATTACTTCTATGTTCGATGCAAAAAAAATATACTAACTGCTAATCAAAAACGCAATTCACATTGATCTATTGCAAAAACATGTGAGCTAGACGTTAAGCAAAAGCATGTTAACTAGAAAAAAACATAAGCTAGAAAATCATTTTAATCTTATCAACCAAACTAATAAACTTTTTATTATTAATGAACCCAAATATGTGGCAGTCAAATGTCGTTTATATTTTAGAGTTTGCAATAATAATGAAATAAAAAAAAATAACAGACACTGAAAATATTTCTTCATATTTTATTAAACTTATTACTTGCCAAAAAATTTTGCCAAAAGCCACATTGTATATTTCTTATACCCTCGAAATTTTAGTTAAAACAATCGAAATTAATAGTAGATATTGATTATAAACACGTTATACAGAACCTTATAGATGTTGTGCAATTTTAATATTAGAAAATACTGAAAGACTCTCTTTTTTACAAGCATAAAACAAATATGATTGTTGATATTTTGTTTTACTATTTGTTAAAGTAGTGTACATTCACATTGTATAGTACATACATATACAATGTGAATGATTTTGTTACTATATTTATTTTTACTGCTTTTTTTTTTACTAATTTGACATTTTCTTCATATTTGCATTGTATTATAATGTCAATTCGAATAATATGTTAGATTCTTCTGTTTTTACGCTATTCACATAACATAGATATTATTATTATTTCTGAACGGTGTTTTTCTAATATTAGAACTAAGTCGATGTCTTTTCTCCCATTTTACAAAAATAAAATTAATAAATAATCCACTAAATTCTGAATACTAATTTCCCCGCTTCTGATGAATAGTTTATTTATAATTACACATTGGGTAAATTGTTTTAAGGGGACGTGGTACCCCTTGTTTTCACAAAATAATAATAAAAATATCAATTTTCTGCGTGTTTAGAATCTTTGAAACCTTCTCCTTATTCTGGCAAGCTTTTTATCTGATCCGATAACTGCAATTTCTGGAAAACTATATTTTTATGGAGAATTTAGCATTGCTACAATAGCTCCTTCGATATTTCGAATGCATTTTTCTCAGTTCATGATGTCTGAAATTCCCACCTTACTCAAAATTCGAAAATTTCAGCAAATATGAATGAAATGATTAGAAATTTTTTTTTGTCGTTTTTAATATCTATTTTACAAAAATAGCCATGGACTTTTGAATTAAATTTAAACTTTTTTTAGAAATTTAAATGCTGAGAAATACCCGTTTTTTACGCTTTTTTTTTTTTTTTTACCTATAGGTACAATAATTATCGTTTTTCTCAAAAACTATTCTACTTATTTTAAAGCAGATGCCAAAAAAGCTAGAGTATATTACTAGGAAATTTTTTTTAGAAAAGTCAGGAAAAAAATTGAAAAATGAAAAAGAAGATGAAATTTGAAATGTTATGAACTTTTTAGAAAATTTTAAAATTTTGAAAATTTAGAGCACTATGTGAACTTTTTTTAATAAAATTTAGTTTTTACTTAATAATACTTCCAAATACGTAAAAATTATAATTTTAAAGGCTTAAATAAAAAAAAAAGTTAGAAGGGTTCCAAGTCCCCTTAAAATTGAAGTTAACCAAAGCAGCAGTCATAAAAAAATTCGATTAAAAAATGAACTAACATCAAATGACTTCCCTATCAGCACTATAGAACGGAAGAAATCGCAGTTTTTGGACGTTGAGGAAACCTAAGGAATCTTGCATTCTCAACAAAAGAATAAATATCTAACACTGACGAACCTCCAAAAAATTATTTTCTCAAGACAAATTGAAATGCGCTCAGGATGGCTTATGTATATTAGGTACACAGCTTGATCATCCTTTTATAAAGGAAAAGAATCTTCAAAATCCCATTCAATCTTCAAAATAAATGTTTAACAACTTTACTAAAGTACCTTTCACTAAAGATACCATCACTCACTATTGAATGATTAACCAAAAGAGAGCCTTGTAGAGGAGGGTTTATGAACGTACAGGGTCCCACAACGAAAGTTCAACTTTCAAATAGCTGAAAATAGAAACGCTAGTCAAAATAAGCTGAATTTTCACCAGTATATATTTGAAGAAGGAAACTTTATGGCATAAGAAAAAAATTATTTTGAATTTTTTTTTTTCTTATAACACATTATTTTTCCCTTTTTCGCTTATATTCAAATAAAATTTTTTGGATCATTCTAACGAGTATTTTTTTTACAGCTTTTTGAATGTTGAACTTTAATTATAATCATACTGGGGTGATTATAATTAAAGTTCTTCTTTCCTAAAGCATAATTTCAAAGCATGGCATATTTTCTAATGTCAAATCGGGGCTTTCAAAAAGCAATGGTATGGTATAAAAATACATCATAAGTAATTGATATACTTAACACCTGAAATATTAAAAACTAACATAAACCTAAGTTAAGACCTAAATTTTGACCAGTATATATGTGAAGGAAACTTTATGGCATAAGAAAGAAATTATTTTGAAACTTTTTTTTTTATTATTACATATTACTTTTCTCCTTTCCGCTTATATTCAAATAAAATTTTGGATCATTCTAAAGAGTGGAGTTTTTTTTTTATTTAGTTTTTGGAATGTTGAACTTTAATTATAATCACCTGGGGTGATTATAATTAAAGTTCTTCTTTCCTAAAGCATAATTTCAAAGCATGGCATATTTTCTAATGTCAAATCGTGGCTTTCAAAAAGCAAAAGTATGGTATAAAAATGCATCACAAGTAATTGATGTGTTTCTAACACTGAAATATTAAAAACTAGCATAAACTTAAGTTTTAATTCGATAAACATTTAAAAAAAACGAAAGTTTCTTATAAACTTATACGTAATGATAAGTAATTTCGTATCACTACGCTTACCGCACATGGAACTTAACATACAACTAAAAACAATGTGGGAAATGACATAACCATGTTATGAATAGCGAATGATCATTGAATAGCGACGCAGGTGCCATATTTTGTTGTGCCCTGCTATCGCTTATGTCCCCATCTAATATCATAAGAAGACTTTCTCTACGATTTCAAGCAAAGCAGTAAAGCATTCCAAAGTTAAACCCAAGAAATTTCGACAAGCCCCAACCTCCAAATGGGCGCACTGGGCATGTGTCCTCTGAATAATTTTTTTTTCTTGAACCCTATAATTCGTTGAATGTGAGGATTTGTTCGATTTAATTTTATTTTATTCTCATTTCAAACTGCAATAGCAATGATTAAATATATAGAAATTATTATTAGAAAAAAACGCAAGAGGTTTTCTGGTATCAATTATCAAGTATCATTCACGTAATGTAAGGATGCTGTTAACAAAAATATTGCTTTTCTTAGTTGTATACTTGACATAAGCATAAAGTGATACATGAACTCAGAAATTCTCAATACACAATTGAGAATAAAAACTTTAATATACATACTATATATACAATATAGGTTTGAAGAACATACTTTGCATATTGGCTTCAACTCGATCACCATTTGCCAAGAGCCAATAAAAAGCATAAATAAGGGCCTGTACGTGGAGCCAAAAGGCATTTAAAAGATAAAAGTAGATAAAAAGCGAATTATGCCTTCGCATTAATGTGACACGACATAAATGTGTTGGTGTATAACGACTTTCAAAGTACTCTTAATTGCATTTAAAGGATGGCACTTTATCTTACAATGGAATAAACATGACAAAACATTAGCATCAATTCCGTGAAAAGGTTATTACTTTCCACCTATAAACAATAATTTTATTCTTCATGGAGCTTATAAAGAGATAAAGAAGATTACGTTATTGTAAATTATGCAACTACGCCTCTTGCAAACTTATGCAACGAATTGCATTTATGCTAAGAGTTTGCTAGGTGCGCTGACTAAGAACTTTGGTTTGAACCCGTGAATAGCAATTTGGGTGTTTTTAATAATGGGCACTCACTTATGATGATCGCGAGTAAGATTACATCTGGGAAGGAGCTTTACCCTATGGGGGCCATTGACCGTTTGGTAATATACACCTTTTGATTCTTTGATTATATGTCCTTCATAATGTTAATATGATTCACAGAAATGCCCATCTATATGTTAATTAAATTTTTTATTGTAGTCTATTTTTTCGATGCAGATCTGAAATACATCAATGGAAATGTGATCTCAGTGATCCAAACAATAACTGGTAAATTTTTTCGACTTTGCTTCAGGGTATTTGTACCTTCAAACTCAATTCTTATTTTTTGATGCTTTGGTTTTATTCTAAACTCCAGTTTAAGTGTTGTTCTATTTCTTTAACTTGTCTTTTTGTGGTTAATGATGTGCAGAAAACATCATTATGTTCCATTGCATTATGTGATATGCCTCCTCATTCCTTAAAATTATTTTTTCTCCAAATTAAATTTTTCGTAACTTATGATCTTTTGTCTCATAAAATGGCAACTAACTAGCAAATATGCTTCTTGTCACTTTATTGTATATCCTTTAAATTTTTATTTTTTTACTATACAGAGACTTCGCTTTAAACTTTCTTAATTTACTTTAAATTACTTTACTATAAATTTATTTTCTTTACTGAAGAATCATCTACTTCACATTTCTACTTTAATATAATTTAGTACACATTTTTCAAACTACTAAGTTTATTGTTAGTTTTTAAATTATTTGAATTACATTTTCAATTTTTAGAAGTTAATGACATTTATGTCCCTAAAATCATTGGTGTTTTAATTATTTTATACTGAGTATTATTTGTGATTAATTTATGAAATTTTACTTTTTACTGAAGAATTTTGAATGCACATAATTTCCATACGTCATGTAACTACATGTAAAATATTGACCTTTTTGAATTTTTGAATACTTTGTATAGCATGGTTTAGGAATAAAGAGTAAGCATATTATATGAGTTATTTTGAAATTTAATGGGAATTAAAAAAAAAAATTGAAAAAAAAGTAGCTTTTAATATTTTTGTTTTATCAAATTGGGTTTCATGGAATCATGTACTACAAACCTCTATTTCACCTCTATTGTAGTTAAATTAACGCCTATTTTCTATCCTCAATATATAATATATTCTGCAATTTCTCCTAAATAATTGTTTTCTATTCAAAGCATCCATGAATCTATGGTGTTTTTTCCAACTGAAACAGTGCTAATCTACAACATTATGTGTGACTATTTTCATGACACTTGAATAGTTTATGAGATAGCCGCACTTGCTCATTAATTTTCCGCTCGCTGGCGTTGTAAGCAGTCTCATCGGATAGCACTTAGCCACATAATAATGCCTGAATACAATTTGTATGACTCCAGTTGTTGGCGTAAAAAAGTCAAGGTCTTATCAAAAGACTAGTGAACACTTTGTATAGGTATATAGTGATCACCTTTTAATACTATTTTCTTGTTTGTTTTCGACCTATTAGACTTTTTTTGCATATCATTCCATTATTTAAATAAAATTCTTAGGAACAACAGAATAACATCAAGTTCTATCCTAAACTCTACTTGTAAATATTAAATACAATTACTTATTGCGAAATATATATGTAAACCAATGGGAGTCTTTCAGTATACACCTTCATAAGCTAGTTATGTCAAAAATTACATATCAAATAATTTATGAAAAATTGTAGTTTTTCTATCGATGTAAAAAATTAATAACCATGTAAAGTGTTTATTAAATTCTGTTATGTGACTAATTAAATATACAAGCAAATTTATTTACGTAAAAACGAAAAACATATGGAGAAAGAATCAGAAAGTGAAAAAATGATAATATAAGTCCACATTGGCGCCAAAGCAGCTCAATTGTTGAACTTATAACCCGTAAATTACAAAAAATTAAATATTAAATATGGAACTGGAGGTCTCGACTGGTTTATCATCTTACCGGCTGGTTGAACTCCCTAATGAGAAACCAGGTGGGAACTCCAGATCCATACTTAATATTTAATTTTTTGTGACTAATTAAGCTTAATGTACGTTCTTGTGTCGTAAGTTCTTGTATTTGTTGAAATTAATAATTACTTATAATAAAAAAAATACGAATTACTTTGTTTTTATTGTTTATTTTAACATAAAATCTGAAAAAGATGTAAGTATGATTATTACGAATAAATTTCATAGTCCTCTTTTTTTTTCTTTTTTTTTTAATTTAGATTATGTATATTCGTTTACTTTTTATTGCCTGCGGCCTATGCTTGCTATATACAAAATGTACACTTAGTTTACATATAAACATGCCAGCTAACAAAAATATAATTTTAATTTACCAAAAAAACTTTATTTTTTGAACATATCCTACATCCCAAAATCCTCCAAAAATTATTAGAAAAAAAATATTGAAAAAAAATATTTAGTTTATTTTGATTTAGTAAATATATACTTCTAGTTTTTATGGCATTTAAGTTGCTAAATTCACTGAACTTGAAGTATACTAACTCGAACTTTTTTTATGTAGGCCCAAACCCTAAGATTAAAAAAAATCTTCATTATACCATATATTTTTATCATCAAAAGTTATACTGTAGATATTTACACAGAATTCAAATGGTCTAAATTTGGCAATCATACCAGACCGTGAACATCATATTTATTCACGTTAAGTTGAATTTCGCTGATGTTTAAAATAAACTTTTCAGTTTAATTATTATTTTTAAACGCGTTTTTCTCAGAATTGTGTTTTTGAAATCTGTGGTCTTCTTTAAATTGCTAAGGCTTTTCTATAAATAATCCTAGAGTGTTGATTTTTTTTATTTTATTCTCCTTAAATTAGTAGACAAAAGTGTGTTGAGCTTTTTTTCATATGTGTAGCTGTATTTTTTTTTTTTTAATATTCAATTTAGAAAATTAGTTTTTTTGGCTGATATTTTAGATCATTTGGCAAAATATTCTCTAAAACAATTTATTTTCATATTTTTACAAATATCTCAACTTACCACTCTTAAAATAGTTCAATAATGTAGGAAAAATCCAATCTGAATTTCAAAAATTCAAATAATAATAGGATTTTAAAAAGTTTGAAAAATTAATAAAAATTCCACTTTTTTCTCCCATAAAATATGAATAAATATTTTATAAAAATAATTCAACACAATCTGTGTTATATTGGTGGTTTCCAACTAAGTACCAAATTTAGAAG
Organism: Linyphia triangularis; assembly: GCA_963978545.1. NCBI lineage: Eukaryota > Metazoa > Arthropoda > Arachnida > Araneae > Linyphiidae > Linyphia > Linyphia triangularis. The sequence continues at coordinate 37,096,183 of OZ021733.1, read as the reverse complement.
TATCTAGGCTGAACAATAAAAAATTAAGCCCTTTACTGTATGGGATTACCTTAAAAGTATTACTATGTATAATTTTATCACAGCCTTCTAAAACTTTCCACAATCATCTTTAATTATTCTAAATTTTTAACCCTATGAAAAACAAACAGCGACCGTCCTCTCTCCTGACTCGGTCTTTTTTCTCTTATCAAAATAAAAATCCAACATCGAAACAAAGAAAATCCTGCTTTTTAATCTAATTTTGACACAAATCTTGCAAACGGGATTTCTAACATAAAACAAAGAAACTACTGCAAAAGGAGTTAAAGTTACTTCTCCTTGAACAACAAAAGTAATTAAGGCATGGCCACGATTATTTAAAATAACTCCAGAAAAATAAGCGATACCAATCAAAGCAGATGGCAAATCACGTGGTGGGGTTCAGTTTTGGAACAAGGGGAGGACTATATAAGTTCGAATCCGGTTGAGGACTGATGCGAACTCGGTTCCGGTGACTGCAAAACCAGTCACTTCATAATCGAAACCAACGCAAGTTCAAGGCTTCAGTCGCCTCTTCAAATCAGTTTGACCGCTATTTGTGGAATAGCAAGGAACAAAGGAAACCGGGCGGTAAGTGAAATATTTGCATTGAGATATTAGTGGGATTCTTGTTGAGTATGTAAGATTTTTAACCATCAAAAAATGAGTTTTGGATAGAGTTTCAAAAATTGGATGTATATTTTGTGATGCGGTGGCTGGCGTTCTTGCATTGTGTATGATTTGAATAAGTAACTGGTAGATAAAGTGAAGAGTTATATGTTTTTTTCGGATCAAACAAGGATTATTCTTATTAAGTTTTAAAAGTTAAAACCATTAATAAATGAGTTTGTAATAGTTTCAAAATTCGATGTAATTTTTGTTGTTGCAGTGACTAGTGATTTTGCATTATGCATTTTAACTGGAAAATAAAGTAATAAGGAAATGATTTGGTTGGTTCAAGAAACACATATCTGCTTGTTGAATTTCTAAAGTCTTTATCATAAAAATTCATTTTGCAAATTCTTGATAGTTGCAAAATTTTTATGTATTTTATATGGTTCGATACTTGGTAGTGCGATTGAAAGATATAGTAAAGAAGAAAATTGTTTATTTGCAATTAGATGTTTGGTTCACACAAAGTTGATTCTTTTTAAGTTTTAAAACTTTAATCATGAGATTCAGGTTTTGTAAAACATTTAGCGAAAGTTTTTGTGAAGGCACTATTGTCCTATTCACGATTTATAATCGCAACTATTAGATAAAGTACAAAGGCAACAGAAAAAAGTAACTATTGATTATATAGTCTTAATTTAAACCGCAAAAGGTTCTGCAATTGCTTAAAATAATTTACATCTAGTCAAAATAACTGTGCTTAAAAACTATATTACGCATCATTAAGTTTGTTATCATTTTACTGCGTATATAAATTATACGCAGTCATATCCAAATACCTCCGAATCAGAAAGGGCTGATATTTTCAAATTAAAAAGAAAATTATTGGCGATCGATACTTGCAATTGAAACCTCTTGGAGATTACCACTTCCTTTTAAAATTTGTAAATTTCCAAGCAAAATCTAAGAATGAAAGTTGTCTGGGTCTCTTTTTTTTTTTTTCTTTCTTTCTTTTTGTTAAACTAGGCACTATTTAGAAAGGTACTAAAACAGTATTTTAAATTGTGTTAATTTTGCCATTGATTGTAACTTTTTTATTTTCTAAGTTTATAGAATGCTAGTAAATAACCAATTTATGAATAACCATATAGATTAGGAGCTAGTTGGATTAGCTTGTGCTAATTTACTGGAGTTTGAATTATAGGTTTTAATAAAGAAATGTTTCCATATTAGTATCATATAAAACTTGGCTTTCAATTAAAATTCGTAGACTCAAGCAGTAAAAGAATTCAGTTTGTTATATCATCGACACAGGAAATAACATATGATGTTTATACAAATAATTCGAAGAATAAGATTAAGTTTAATTTATAAATGTAAATATCGTAATTTAGTATTTATTTTTAAAATATGCATGTTCCCCATTTTTTTAAACAATTCTTTAACTCTTTCGCAAAAAATAATTCCTAACATAAAAAAATGGGACTTAAAAATTTATTACGCATCATTAAGTTTGTCATTACTTGGATTAATCATATGAATTTAAGAGGCGTAATACATATTACTTTGTTTGGATTCAGAAAGTTCTACACTGAGTTAGTATTTTTCCTTGTATTTATTTTTGCTATTTTTTTTATTTAAAAAATGCGCTTGACATTATTTTTCAAGGAAAATGTAGTAATCTGAGTCTTAAAAATTCGCATTCAAATAATATTTACCTTTGATAGCTGGAATGAATTCAAACTTTGCCCAAATTTGGAGATTTTTGTTTTGTTGTAAGTTATGACTTCAAAAAGTTTCGTTTTTTTTGTCAAACTATACCACCGGAACTCACACAAAAAAAAATTAATACTTTTAGCGAAAGGTACAACAGTGCGGTATATAGAAAGTACTTAAAGAGTAGTATTAAATTTTTTTCATTCTCCTGTAAACTTTTCCAAAAGTAATTTATTCTCATTTAATTCTAAGGTACATATATTAAACTCAAAGTTTTAATGTTATCTTTGTCTTGAACTTCAAAATCTTGTCGACAGTCATTAGGTTTTTACAAAGAAACAGACAGTACGAAAATTGAGAAATATATTGCCAGTCAAATGATTAGAAACAGAAATTTATGTTTAGTTTAAAATTCACATGCTGTTGCGAATATATTTTACTAATGAAAAAAATATTGTATAATAGTCTTAAAAGTTTAAGATTATAAACGAAAATCCATCAGTCAATATTTTGAACAACAATAATAATTGTATACCGCAGTACAATTACTATAGATACCACTTTTGGCTATTTTAGACTGAGCACTAAATAAGGATTTTGCTTAGTGGTGCTATGCAAATGAGACAACTAAGGTATCATGTTGCGAGAAACTTGAAATTGATTCAATTCCCTAGCGGAAATAGACTGATATTATAAAACATCTTAAAAGCAAAAATCAAAAAGAAACAGGATATACAAAAGTTTGTGGAATTTCACGATTCACATTTGTATGCAAGATGCGACACTGCAGATGTCAGCCAAATACTTCTCCAAAGGTATCAGGGAGAATAACCGGAGAAGAACATCCCAAGAACGCGAGACGCATAACAAATGAACTGAAGCATCTTCTTGACAACGATTTTACTGACTTGTAAAATGGCTTTCTCTCCTTGTTACGAGTTATATCTTTACGAGCACACGTTATAAGTATGTAGAAGACTTTTTTTAGCAGATTCAAATGACATTCTCTCCTTTCTTATGTAAATTACGTTATAGTCACAAATAGAAAGTTACAACCTATCTGATGATAAAATAAAAGGTTTGGATGTAGATTCTTATAGAAATACCTAAGGAATTATTTCTTTGAAGAAGAGTTGTAACGGCTATCTTTGTTAAGTCGATGTATTTAAACCCATAAGAAAGTAGTTTGAAAATCTTCTGATTAGAAAGTATTATACTGGTATAACCACGAAAAGAAAATTATTCTACATGCTTTTAATATGAATGTTTATCTAAGAGTCATATGCCGTAATCAATCTTTAAAAATTACTTTGTTAAACCTAAAGTATATTTAAAAATAAAAATTATCTTTATGGAAGTTAAATTTCTTTGAAATGACAAGCTTCTATTTTGTTTAATCGTGTTAAGCTTCCAGTTACATTCCAGACAAAAAAGGTTACTGAACAAGGAATAAAATAAAAGTTATATTTCAATATCATAATTGATATATTTGAGATTTTTATTTCTAATAAATTAACGTAAAAGAGAAAAAATAATCAACTTAAACGATATTTTTTGTTCTTTTGAAATGCAAGAGGGTTTTCATTTTAGAACTTTGTATTAACTATATGAATAGTTTGAGCAATTCTTTTTCAAAAAACATAATATTTGTAGTGCCCATGTATTTAATGTAAATAATCATTTTAGTAAATTAACTTTTCATTTAGTCACTTCATTTATTAACTTTCAAACGTTGTTTAGGTAACATATTTTTAGTTGTTCGTTTATTATTTTTAGAGCATATTTGTTTCAATTTCAGCAGAAAGATGGGTATACCTCCTCGAATGTTGTTGGTGGTTGGTATTTTAGCTTTCCTTGGTTCTTACTGCCAGGCACAGAGGCCATTAGGTAAGTGATTTTGTTTCACATTCTATCAATAATAATAGGTTTTAATATAAAATAATTCATGATTATGCTGACTTAAGTTATGCATATTACATTGTACGTTTCTCAAACGTTACCTTAATTATTCCTCTATGAAATATAAACATTGTTTAAATCATTTAAAAATATTTTTAACGTAATCTTTACAAAAGTATTTTGAACTTTTTACACAAAGTAATAAATATTCTCGGATAAAATTCATTTGCTCTAAAACCAAATATTTTTCAATATTTCTTCTTTGTAAAATTTAAATAGTATACGTAAATCAATGTAAGGCTGTAACTACGGGATTTTTTACAATTTCAAATTATATGCAATCTCTTCAAATTAATATATATATATATATAATTGAACAACCTTAGTGGTTATAAAATTCATGGTATTAATACTTATTTTTTTAGTTGAAAACTTTAATTTTATAAAGAGAAAAATTTGAACGTATGATTAATTAAAAGAAATATCCGCATAAGATTTCAAGGATAGATAAATATCATTGAAAATATACTGTGAGACACATATATGGAAGTATCATTAACTTAAAGCTCTGTATGAGAGCATATCATATTTTTTCGAACTGGTCCTTGGCGTGGTTCCCAAAAAATCGCATGTAACTGTTTTCCAACGAAACACGCTATTTTCTGCTTGGTCAATAACCCGAGTAGAAATACGTGCTCAGACTCAAAACTCTCTCTAAATTCCTAATTACATGCAGGAGCTATTTGTGCGAGGAATCACAGACTTCACAACCTGCTTGTATTGATTTTTTTTTTTTTTTTTTTTTTTTTTTTTTTAATAATAATACCATGGGAGTTAGGTTTTTTTGTACCAAATATCCAGTAGAACAATGTTTTATAGCAAATAGTGAACACAATTTGATTCATATTGAATGGCCTGTGAAAAAATGTATTTGCTGTTATCCAAATTCTTAATTTGATATGTTACTACAAACTACACTGATGAAACAGCGCAAAGGTGGGCATATATTAACTTATTCCAAGAAAAACCACCTTGTTAGAAAACTTGGAACAATTATTAAACTTTCCCAATTTATAGCTTACCTTAATATATAATTCAACCCGGTTATCTCCATATTTCAAATACGTCACTTATTCACTAAATTCTTCAATTGAATAAGCAAATACAGTTCAAAATTTAATAAACTTTTTCTATCCACTCATTCAAAATTTTTTAAAGTATTTAACTTTGACTTTCAGACGTATATTCAGTGATTGTATTAAAAGTATTCCGTTTTTATTTTTCAAAGTACATAACACAAAAATAAATTATAAGTATGTGTTGATACAGTTTTAAGAGAAAGTTTGAAATAAGGGTCTATGAAGCTTGTTTGAAACATAAACTTCATAGACCCGATTCAAATGTACATATGTTTGTAAATAAATGTGAAGTTTTAAACGTGAAAGATTAGACAGCGAGTAAACGCATTAGCACAACAGGTTTCGTCAGACGAATAAATAGCTTAGAGGGAAAAAGTCCTTGATCTTGGCCTAACTCCTGTTAGGATTGAACTTGAAATGAATCATTCTTCAAAAGTCTTTATTCTTGTTTCCTCAATTTAGAGTTAGTTTTGTAATGAATTGGTGATGCTTATTTAATATAATTACTTAATCAGGCATAATTTAATTTCTTTTTCTATTAATTAACTTCAGAGTTCTTTAAAACTTAATTTATACTAAAGTTTTAAGAGTTTTAAAGTTTTAAAGTTTTAAGATGTTTTCATTTTGAATGTTAAAATAATTTATCAATGTTAAAAAAAAAAATCATAAAATTTTTTAGCTTTGCGATTTTATTCATTTGAAGTCTATTTCGATCAAATTCAAAAGTTTCAAAATATATATGCATTGTTTTCCCAGTGACATAACTAATATTCAAGATTTTGAGCAAGTTCATATATAAAAAATATCCAAAGCAAAACATTAATTAAATATTTTGAAGTAGCGCTATTTTATAAAAGTTAGGAATTTAGCTCTCAGTTGGATTTTTGATAATGAAACCCGTTTCTTTTCGCTTGATCTATCAAACAAAACTAGCCATAAAATTTCAAATATATTTTACTACTTCACAAAAAATATATAAATTAAATTTAAAATATTTCTTCCTGTAAAATTATTGTAGGAAAATTGAAATATAAAATCAATCATTTACTGGTAGTAAGCTAAGATTAGTTAGTAAGAAAATATTTTAGTTGACTTGGAGCATTGCATTGGAATGAGAAAAAAACTTAAGTTAAAGCATGTTTTATTTTTTGACCTTCAAAACTAAAAGTAGATTATGTTATTCTTGAAAAAGAATGCATCACATTGTTTCAAATTCCTATTTGTGTATAGAAATATCAAGTAATACTCTACGTGTCAGCTCCTACAAGTCACATTAATTTAATGAAATGTTTCATTCACTATAAGTTTGAGAGAAACTTGCTGGTGTCATTATTCTTTATTCTGACTGGATAAGGAATAATTTCCTTTAGTGAGTATTGATTATTTACAACTAATTCTACAAATGAAATTTAAAAAAATAAAGAACGGTAAAAAAGAAAAGATTGAATTTTATAATTGGATTACGAAGAGTTTGTTTGAAAACGTTAGCAGATGCTGACATCCAATTATAGAGAGGTTACGTTGGAGCGTCTACTATTGAACCGATTTTGATTAAAAAAGAGGATATTCCCATTTCCAGTTATCGAAATTAGCATATCTTTTTATTCTTCTTAGCAGAGCTTAATGAATTTCAACAATAAAAATCTAGACAGTAAAAAAATTCCAGATATCTTTTTATATTGCATAACCTATAATCGAATAAAATAAATAAGGCCATTGCCTATACTTCCTGTTCGAGATAATAATTTGTGTGACCGACATTAAATTCCCATTTCAATCTAAAAGTGTTTAAAATAGGTCGAGAAAATTTGTGCAATTACATCTAAAAGCTCATTAACCCACTAGCTATTTTGACCTTTATCAGTATTACATTCCAATGTCTGTTATAATTTTTGGTGACCAATTCCCATTTTAATTTAATAGTATTTAAAATAGGTCAAGTAAATGTGTGCAGTCATATATACATGCTAATTAATTCACTAGCTATTTTTACCTTTATCAGTATTATATTCCTAATGTTTGTTATTATTTTAGGAAGCATTTTCGACCTAGTTCGACCGACCAATTCGGCTTGTACAGGTGATACTGGTGATAAGGGAAGTTGTCTTACCAGTCGAGATTGTTCTGAGAGAGGAGGTCATAGCATTGGAGTATGTGCTAATGGGCTAGCTCAATGTTGTTATTGTAAGTGCTGCCATCTATATTTTCTAATCTTAACTTTAACCAATTTACTTTGAAGGCTTCAAATTAAAAGTTAATCGTCAACCTTACATTACCTTATTTGGATTACGAGTACCATACTACATTTTTTTCAAACAGGAAAGCTAAAAAAACTAACAAGCTATAACTAACAAGTTCAAAGCCATTTAAGTTACCCCTCATTTTAAATTTTCCATACAATACCCTTAGAGAATCTTAGATTATATATGAGCCCTGTTTTGCTGGTCTGAGGGGTTGGCCATAACTACGTCATCTCAGATTGTTTCCAGTGGGTAATAAGAAAATCAAAGAGAATAAGGCAATGAGTAGTGCTTGCCAGAGTCAAGAACATATAAAAGTATGAAGGCTAACGACGCTCGTACTAAATTAGAGTACAAGGGAGCGCATTTAAGGATAGGGTACGCAATAATGTTCTGTAGATAACACCGTTTAACAAACCCTTGTATAGTTACGAAGTGGTGTGACAGATTTTTACATTATGGTAAAATATTTTATTTCTGTTTTCCGAGGGGGGCTAGAATTCCACTGCATACTTGAGATGTGGCTCAACAGGTCCTTTCAGTAGCATGACAAAATAATATCTCTAAATTTAGATGAATCTTTATTTCCTAATATCGACTTTTTTATTTGCTACAAAAACTTAAAAGTTACATTATTTGTACACCAGGTCATCAATTAATTTATTTTGAAATTCTGTTCCGGTGACCAAAGTGTATGACTTGACATTTGTCAATAATAGTAACAACCAGCAATAACTTTCAAAAACAAAGAAAAGTTTGAGTAACAAAAATTTTATTTTTATATTAATACTCTTATAGTGGGAATACCCATCTCTTCATTTTGCCCATTTCACTTGTTTTTCAACAAGTACACTTCTAGTTCGGCTTAGTAATAAAAACATATGTCAACAAGGAGTTATAATTTGAATATTTTAGATTGTATACGTTATATTTAAAATGATTAATTTGAATGTTATACATAATAAATGGTTTTTCTGTATAATAACCAAGTTATTGTGTAAAATAACCAGTTATTAAGTAAAATAACAATTTACATTGTAGTGTATAATATTCAACTTCATCATATTAGACATAACATATATATTCCTAAAAAGCTTAAAGCTTAAAGAAGCCAAAGAAAAAAAATAATAATTTAGGTGTTCTTGAAAAGTCCCTGTCAGAAAATGATTTATTCACTAATACATGACTTTTATAAAATATTTTAGTTAAATACGTATTGTTAAGCACAAATTAATGAAAACGATATAGAAGGATTCAAATACATACTGATCAAGGTTTTTTTTAATGATCCATACATTAGGATACTACTCGATTAACTGTATCACAATGTTCGTAAGAAATGAGAGAATTTAATGAATTATGTTGTAAATCTAATTACAGTTTCCCTAAATTAATTCTTGCGCGACATCGTTAAGCAAATCCAGCATGAATCATATTTCTGTATCACCAGGGGCTCTGAATATCGCATGTTATTTTAAACATTCATACTAATATCTGCTCGGAGTTAAAATAGAATACGAATGAAAACAGAGTAAGAATAAGTGAGCAAACAAACATCTGAGTACACTAAGCTACCTAAGAATATCTGGAAAGAATCTCTTACTGGCTCCTGTGTCCCTAAAACCTTGTAGATCTTATTGCTTCACAACCAAAGCGTTGGCTCTAATCTGTTTTAATCCTCTGAAGTTCCCTTGCTAAGAGGAGATGTCAGGATTAACAAATCTTCCATGAGCAAAAAAGTTTTTCTTAGTGTTTTAATCTCTAAACATCATGTGATATTACATTGAGGACAAATTTAAGAATGCATTATATTTTTATACGTTTATAACACTACTATTTTCATTTCATATGATGGATTATTTTCTTCTAATTACAAATATATTTTAAATAGTTTTTGAAAATGAAAAATGTTATAAAATGGAGGGGGAAAAAAGCGTAGAAGTATCATGATAGGGCACGTGCTTTCCCATATGTGGATGACTTGCTAAAAAGAAAGCATTTCTTTTTACAAGTGCATTAAAGAAATGTACTATTTCATTTGGGAAAGTTTTGAAATTCTATCTAAATGTCCTCTTACTGATGCATTCAATTACCTTAAATTTCAGTGATAAAAGTTTAACAGGGAAATCATGGAGCATTTGGGATTATTTAGGTTAGGTGTAAATACATATATTTGCGTTATACTTTTAGAATTTCACTTAAAATTAAAATTAATTAAATTTAGGAAAAACTATATTATTTAAAAATTGCACGATAATTATAACGTTATATTTTGCCTTTTCCCGCTGATCTTCGTAAGGCTTTTTTATTATAAATTAAGGATTTTAAGTAAGTATTATCAAAATAAACCTAAAATTATGGATAAAAATTTCTTTCGTGAATGTAATCTTCTTTTTATAATTAGTAAATTGAAAGTGAAATTAAATTTTAAAATAATGCTGATGAAAGGTTATGTCAGTACATGTTTTCAAAACGGTTCGATACCTGTAAGAAATCTGTAAAAGTGCGCATTTTATGCATACTTCTATCAATCACATTCAAATTTATTACTATTCATTTCAGTCAAATTCACTTGTGGTGGTGTGACAAGTCGAAATGAGACCGTCTTTGTGAATCCTAGCTATCCACAAGGTGAGAATGGCACCGACACTTGCCAGGTGACAGTGGAGAAACAACCTAATGTGTGCCAGCTGCGTCTGGACTTTGAAGAGTTCAGTCTTGCTCAACCAGACATTCTCGGTCTCTGCACAAAGGATTCCTTTATGGTCAGAACAACAGTTGGAGAACGATTGCCTATTTTATGCGGAGAGAACCGTGGACAACATTGTAAGTAATATTGTTTTCGGGACTGAGTTTTTTTAAGGTAATGATGATGAACAGTAGATTTAAGATATGTAACAACCTCTGGTCCTGGTTTCTGTTTAAGGTCTTTAATCTCAATCAAGGTATACGAATCTTTAATAAATTTTTCGTTCTGGAGAATTATAAAGGTCTGGAGGGGTTATGCTTCTAAAATCTATGGGTTCCTAGTAAGAATTTTATTTATCAATTATGAGAATAACTTCTTTAAGAGATGTTTAGATATTGTCATTTGAAGTTCTAAATCTCTCTGATCGGTAAGTTTTTCCATTCTATTCTCTTAGGTATGTGTGAACAGCTATCGAATATGAATATCTGATAGTTATCAATTAAAATGATGACTGAGAGATTGTTTTAGTATAAGTACAAGGTAGAGTTCAAGTAAAAATAAAGAAGAATAGATGTTTAAATGCTGCCAAATTATAGCTATAATTATTGGAGAATGGTTTGTATTCTCTATAAAATAATCGTGAAATACATTAAAATTACGAATGTTTTTAGGACTTTGGATTATTTATTTACAATTGCTTAAAAGTATCAAGAGAGTAATTTTAAAAGCCCAATGAGAATAACCAAAATCTTCATCTGAACTTTTTTTCAACAAGTTCATTTTTGTCTGACCGGTCATGGTCGTATCTAACTCAAATTATTCTTCTGATCAAAACAATAGTTAGAGAAGGATTTCCAGTTTTGTGTAGTGAGAAGAATTAGCAACATTATAATAAATATAATACTCAGCTAATTGGAATTAATGACCCAGGTTTGACAACAGTATAGGCCAATGTCGAAAACTGGGATTCTGAAAGATTGGCCAATTCTGGCCGAAACGTTCCAAAGTACACAGTTTTTTTTTTTTTTTTTTTTTTTTTTAAATAAAATGTCAAAAGCAGCACAAAACATAATTTTTTTGTCACCCCCCCCCCCCCACCACCGTCCTTTCTTATGATAAAATATTTCAGTTTTAAAACTGTGGTTCAAGATTTAAATACTTTCAGTATATTTTATCCAAAATTGGGCGAGATTGGCCAATACCTGTAACAACGGCCGATTTACAACGTTCCACATCGAGAATGGCCACTGTCGTTGGACAGCGTTGTTATCCTACCAAGGGATGGACAAAAAACCGTACTATTTAAATTCATCCAATATTGTAGTTTAAATCCACCATTATATAATTAATATAGCTTTTGTGAAGTATTGGAACTTTTAAAGGAAATGAAGGTAACTAAATTGCACTAAAAGAGATTACGTGAATCCTGAAATAAAAACCCAACTTAAGTAATTTGAAACCTTTTTTTTCAATTAAACTTTTTGACCGTTATGAAGATATAGTTACTTGTGTTCTATTGCATATTTCATAAAATGGGTGTTAATATTTTTAGAAGAGGATTTATACGCTAAAAATAAATATATAATAATAATAATCTTTCCCTACTTCGAGCTCTCTTGAGCTAATTTTTCATCCTTTGACCTTCATAGCAGCTCTCTAGAGCCCTTGGGGTTAACCCTAGAGAAGCCTAGTATCCATAGATAGCCTAATCTAAATAAGCTTGGTACTCTTATAGATATTATCTTTTCTACTTACTCAAAGAAGTGGAGGGAATATTAGAAATCAATAAATAAATACAATAACACCTAGCAGAAATAAATAGATAGATAGATAGGGATAAACAAACCTATTTGGAAAAGCTAGTATAATTTAAGCGTATTTTTTAAGTATATCCAAAAATACCAATATTATATTAATTTAGAACGTGTGACGAATGATTTCTTAGGAAAATTTATAAGCATTTCATACACAAGATAATGTATTAAAACACTTTTATATTTATACTTGACATAAGAAAGGATTAATTTTTCCGATCAATACATTTGTATTCGAACTCCATTCTAAGTAAAACAAGTAGATTACATTAACGCTGCAAATATATTTAAAAATAATCAAGTTGTTAAAGGACAATGTGAGTATAGCTAAAGGTATGAAGATAAGAATATTTTTATTTTAAGTTATAAAATTATTTTCTCACACTTAAAATTAATTTTCAAATAAAAACATTGGAAAATCAACAGACTTATAATCCATGATGAATTAAAGACATTAAATATTGACCAAGAATATGAATCCTTACTTAGAATATACGTAATTGAATTGTTTTATTTCTTTATTATTTTCAATTGCTCTACTATCGAATAGCAATTTTAAACCTTTATCAAATAAATTTACCACTACCCTATTTTTTTCTTTAACCACAAAATATACCTAGAATACCCCCTTCCCCCATCTCCCCAACTTAGTACCTTCCATATTAATTACAATTATAAGTATGTTCTTTTAACTTTTCAAATTAAAACAATCATCGTCTCATTCTTAGTAAATAACTACGTTATTAAATATAATATTCGTAACACTTAATACTCAAACTAATTATAACTTTTATTTTCAATTATACTATTTTTATTTTTACACTATTAAGTTTAATACCTCAACTTTATCTAGACTAAACCCTTTGAATATCCTATTAAATTGACTCTGATAATGTGGGCGACATTGCAAATAATATCTTAATACGTAGAAAATTATTATTCACATAAAGTCTCTTAGAATAATCATTTAATGGATAGATTTAGTCCTAAGCATTGCCATCCATTTTCATGCTAAAATTAGAGAGATTTGGCTGAAGTTTATCTAATCATTGCCAATGACATCATTATCATTATATTTGATTATCGTATATTGTGATCACAACAAGAACATAATGTGACAAATAAATATGGCAAGTTACCGCTTAGGAAGGGTTGAGATAAAGGAAATAGAAACTAGTTATAAATTATACAGAACATGAAATTACAGTAATTGACTAAAAGTAAGTATAAACATATTCTACTACTATTTTTCATACTGTTAGGAAATGTATCATTTTAACTATAAGAATATTTTTCATTTTTTTATTAAATTTTTGTGAATATAAAACTGTTTCTTCTTTACACAATTCTATAACACATCTTACTTTTTCAAGCATTAATCGAATAAAAGAATCATGTTTTATTGATTTTTGAAAAGAGTGTACAATGAAACATATCTAATAAAAATATTTTTAAACAATTTAATGATTTAGATTTGAAAATTACTTCCATAACATTAAATCTATTGAAAATGCTTTACGAATAGAAATAATTCCTGATACGATGAAATGTGATAGAAAATCAAAATAAAATCATTATATTTTACTGAAATTAAAATGTAACCATGTTATTTTTTTAGTGTACATCGATATGGGTCGTGGATCAGGAAACCCTGTCGTCTTAAGTGTTGTAAGCAATGGAGACAGGATGACTCGCAAGTGGAAGATCAAGATTTCAATGGTCGAATGCAACAGCATGGATATGGGTAAGTTAAAACTTTTATTGGTATAGCAAGCTTGTTTAATGTTATGGCTTCTTCAATACTTCTACTGCTTAAACAAGACTTGTATCATTATTTGGATGAGTTTTATAATGGTGGTGATTTTTAAAAATGAATTACCATGTTCAATTCCCCAAAGTATAAAAGTATTTTATGAAAAGGAATTTCGAGCTGAAGAAACGGCACCAGACTTGTTTCACCAAACTTGTGAGTGATAGATGTCGCTAGCTTAGAAGTATTTATAAAAAAAGATGGATTTTCATTGGCTGATAGAAACATCAAACTACTCAATTTAAAGAACTTGGTTAGGGCCATTTTTATAGCAGCAAAGATAACTAAGCAAGTTTTTGTTAGAACTTGGATTATATATTGTAGGTGGTTTTATCCGTTCCTTCAATTCCTCATTCAAAAAATAATATCCATTTGGGAATTGACTACAGGTTCTGGTCTCCGTTCAATATAGATCTCTATGTAAGAAATCAAATGAGCATATTGATTTGAAATTTCTTCAGACATTAAACTGATTCTTTCATCCTCTAGCACCACCGGGATGTCTGCAGTACTACCGAAGCCCCAGCGAAACCGTGCGAAGCTTCAACTTCGGCAATCCAATCGAAGAACGAGTGCGTTACCTCAGTAACTTGCGTTATACTGTCTGCTTGAGGGTTGAGGAAAACTTCTGTTCCATCAAGTGGGAGACAGAGAAGACAGATTCCTTCAGCTGGGGATTGCCAGACAATGCAGGGGCATCTGGAAGCACTTGTAATGATGATGATTTCGTCACAATTGATCAAGGTTCTCTCGATGGATATGGAGCAGGGGAAGATAGATTCTGTGGAACCAGCCTGCTGGACAGGAACACTGTGATATGTAAGAAAATTGTTGTTTTTTAATCAATCTTTCCATCAAATTTAAGTCTGAGATTACCAACAAAGACAAACCTAATTTGATTTTACATAGCATATTATGATATTAAATGCTTACAAATATAATTTTGAATAGCGTTCCCTAATTAAATTGATTTATATTTCGAAGTACATAAAGTAATTATGCTATAGTATTGTGCTTTTAATTATTGTGAAACTTATTTGTTGTTTTTAAATTTTGTTAGCCCGAAGTAAGCCCTTTTTGCTGAAAGTACGCAGTAATAGTAACGCAAAAGACAATGCAGCCGCATCACAGAATGGTTTCTCTTTAAGATACATACAATTGCCTTGCATGATATGAGCTGGACTCAAAGCAGGTAAGAAATATTTGTAACGGTTTTTAGAAAATATGTCTATTCAATGATCAGTTTAGTTTCAGAAAAAAATTTCAATTAATATAATAGGACTTTGATATGGAAAATATGTATTTTCATTGAAAGTCCTCGGTTGTGCAACAATAACACTTTATAAAAAGAAAAAAGTATTTTTAACCTTTTTTTTTTATATAATTTCACATATTTTTTAAATATGATCTCAAAGTAACTATTCAAGAGTAACATTAGCGATTTACAAAACAAATTCATAAGATCTTTTAATTGATTATCACTTAAAACACATTAATCTAAAGCTATAGTATATTTTAATAAAAGCAAGTACATGGATTTTTTTATTTTTCTAATACAATTTTCTAGTTTAGTTAATAATAAATATACAAACATTTTAAATAGATATTTTGAACCATATGAAATAAATACTATTTTGAATGTCTAACAAATTTAAAAGACCTTTTACTAATATTTACATTAAATGTTCCCTAATATTAGTTTTAATCTTCTACCATTAATCTCTAAATTACCTGTAAAATTTAAATTTTCATTTTCTTTTAATACTTTAAACTTTCCTTAAATTATCCTGATTCATTGAACACAATTATAGAAGATAAATGTAGAATAATTAAAAATTACAAACCATTAAAGTATATTTTGAATTTTGTATTTTAACTCTCTCTCTTCATTATTATTTTTCAGGGTTATTGAAGAAAGAAGCAATTCTTCATATATTTATAGTTTGTAGAATGTGACTTCTCTGTTATTTATTTATTTATACCAATGAAATGAGTATTGCAACCCATGCCGCTGTATTCGAGACAATAAGTTATTGGAAATAAACATTATTTTTACATTTTTGAAATACAGTTGTTGCTTTCTTTATTTGCCTATACTTTTAAGTAAAATGGATAGTAAAAAACTTTACTTAACATATTAAAAAATTATATCTAAATTAATGTTTAATTTTCAACAAATAAAGAAACTACAATGTCTTTAAAAAAAATTTGATATAAAATAAAAATGTGTGTGTTCGTTTTGAATATCTTGATATTAAATTTATTTTTTGAACCGGTCATCTAAATTTCCCATAATATTTGTAATGATTACTTCAAAGTATAAATTAATAAATTTTTTTTCAGACTATGATGTAAAAATTGCCCTATTCAAGAATATATACTTTACAGTTGTTGTCTATGAATAAAAAATATATAATTTAAAATATATTGAGTAAATTAAATTAAAAAATATAACTAAATATATTTTTGAACGAAAAATACTTGAAATATCTTTTCTCTAACCCTAATAAAATAAAATCAAAATATCAAAATAAAATAAGGTTATTTGAAGTGCCTACTTCCTTTTAATTCATTAATTAAATTATTCAATGAAAGCTCAAATGGCAAGGCACTCAATTTCTTTGCTGAAAAACATGCATGCATACCGTTAATCTGCAATTACAAATATTTTATTAGAATGCTTCATGAAAACTAAATTAAAAGTGGGTTTGTTAGAAAACAAAGATAATAATAGCAAACTAATTTATCGTAATTTTTTTACTAAAATGCGAAAGGAATTATAATTAATGAGGTCATATTATTAATTAAAATCTTTTGTTCCCAGAGCAATAAATTAAATATGTACTTTCGAAGGCAAATATGCTTTTTAGTGAAATTATTCAGAGAACAATACTTTTCTTTTTCGAGATTTCAGATTTATTATCACAGAGACAAATCACTATTTGAATATGAAAACGATTACCTATAATTTTGTTGCTCTCTAAAATTAGAGGTTATTGTTTATATAGCATGTAGCAAAAATAATCATTAAATGTGAAATATTATTCTCAAATTTAAATAAATATTAATTTTAATAATATATAACATTCCTTTATACTTATATTTTTGGAAAAATGAGTATTAAATATTTTGATTCGAAATTAAATTTGCACTTTAATTAATTTGGAATATCTAATAAACTAATAAATAATTCAATATTTTTGGCATTGAAATAATGACATTTTTTAATAACTAGCGGGTTTTTTTTTTTTGTTTTTTTTTAATTCAATTAAGATTTGAATGATAAGAAGCTAATATGGAAAGTAAAAATAAAATGTGTATTTTCAATAAAAAAGTTATTGTTTATAACGTTGGTTAAACAATCATACTACCTTCAAATAGTGAAAGTAGTATATGCTCTGAAATAATTTCAATTGTCTTAGAATAAGACACGCTAATATTGGTAGTGGATACGTGTATAGCTGAAACATTAGATCCAGATAAATGTAATAAAAAAAAGTATGTAAACTTAAATATCACCATTATTATTTATAAAATACGTATCGTAATACTAAAAAAAGAAAAGCGTATATCCATGAATGTGTTTAAAATATCCTTATTATGTGCGTATGTATGCAAAGGACATATAGTTTTTCAACAATTCAGTTTTAAAAAACGCGAAAGCTCAAACAATAAAAAATAAGAATGAAGAATGTATTGTCCCAAACTAGCGTATTCGTTCTTATTAATCAGTATGAGAATGGATGATCATGTGATATTTTTATAGAGTGTCCCTTCCTTTTTTGATTTATAGTTCAATAATGCAATCACCCCATTAAATATATTTGTTCAAAATATAGAACAAAATCCTGCATAAATTCACCAAGGAAATCTAGGAAGATAAATTTGTAGAAAAAGTCGAAAATGTTTTGATTGGATAGAAGGATGGAAAAATATTCAGAATCATCTTAATTTGGAAACACAGACAGTCTCTCTCTCTCTCCCTCTCTCTCTATCTATCTCTATGTCTCTATTTCTATCTCTCTCTCTATCTATATACCTTTTCTGATTACCAAGCTTGACATTTTCTGATAATTCATGAGTATTTTATTCAACCAATAGCATATATTCATGCAAAATATAGGGAAACAAGCAAATGTTAATTATAAGCTCGTATTTCTTCCTGACTAAGGTGCTTACATCTAAACCAGATTCTTACAAATTTTACTTGAATTCAATTTTGATACGAGGTACATTATAAGTTTATCGATTTGAAATTAACCTCATAAGAAAATAATACAAACTTAAGAATATATTTTCACAGAGATAAAACAAAGGCACAGAGATGTGTGTATTGAAAACGATGAACAAATTTTACAAATGTTCACCAGAATGTTAAGGTGGAAAAAAATTTGGCAATATTTTTTTATTTTCAAGATAATCAGAAAATATTTTAAGAAAACGAATACCTTTCCTCCCTTATCACCCCCCCCCCTCTCCCCGAATTGCAGATTTTACTATATTATATGTTTGATTTAGTAGAACCAAGTTGAGTATATTTACTGTTCTTGTAAAAAATTATTAAATATTAATCGATCCACAGTTTGTTGTAAAATATTCACACATAAAAAAAAAGATACGAACTTTAAACATTCAAATAAACATTAAATAAGCTTTATTAATATCCTCATCAGTAGCTTTCACTCGATACGATAAACAAAAATACTGAATGCAATAAAACAGATATGACCGTCAAAAATCTTTTAATTCTGGATCTGATTAATTTTTAACATTTTGGGACCTAGATATTCAAACTTAAACCCAGTAAAACAAGGTAAAAATATAAGAATTATATGCTAGGCATTTTTAGAGGTCTGTGGACCCAGGTTATCTAAGAATAAAATTAGATGCTCAAATTAAACATGATTATCTATATGCGAAAGAAAAATTCAAAAACCTTCTCATTGTATTACGATACTGAACAACTAGAATAGCTTGTAGTCAGGTTTTGACTCTCTCCAGGGTCTTTCCACAACAAGAAGAAAAAAAAATCCAAAACTAAAAGGGGGTTCTGAGTAGATCCTCAGTTTTTCCATTTCGAAATTAGGACCTGATTATGTCGTAAATGTCTAACTTACCCCCTCCATCAAATATTCAGATCATCAAATACCTGGAGGGGTAAATATTTGATCACGTTGACGTAACTTGTAATAAACTTGTTTTTTCCAAAGCTATATTTCACTCACTCAGCCAAAATTAAAGTTATTCCTTCTACGATTAATACTGTCGACTAAGTAAAGTCTAGAAACACTAAAATAACTTTTGAGGTGATAAAGAAAGAAACTACTGTGTACTTAATGTAAAATAAGTGAGTTCTAAGCGCTAATAAGAGAGTGACTGCAGTTCACCTGGTGCCAAATTTTGGAAGTTATCGATCCTATGTAGATAAGTATGAGAGACAACGAAATTAATCAATTATCAAAGTGTAAGGAGTTTCCAATTTAGTATCAAATAATTTACATGTAACCGAAATTTAATTAGATGCCTTGAAATGTCCATGGGAATTGATGAAAAATGATGTCCAGCAAGAGGTTGTAGCTCTAGTGCAGATGTGTAATGCTGCCTATGATGCAAATTTAAGTTAAATTTTTTGTTAAAATAAATTGTACCTTTCTTGCATGTGTTATTTTGGTTAGTAAATGTGCACTCAACTTAAAATGCTACTCATTTGCCATGCGATTAGTAACATAAATCAGCCGTGGATTGTAAACTAAAATATTGGAATTTCAGGCCTTCTAATTAAGTTTTTATAGCAAGTAAGACATCATTTTATACTTAATTGTAGACGGCTTACACTAATGTATCTGACTTATGTTCTCTATTTCTTACAGTTTTCAAAATAGGACAAATTTCTTATACATTTCACCACTATGCAGTCACTCTCATATAAAACCGTATACTACAGGTTTTAAAATTTGAATCATTTGAATGTAAAAAAGGCCAATGCCTATAGGTATTGAACATGGCATGACGTCTTTTTACATTTGATGATTCAATTGCTTACCCACACACATTTACCACTAATTACACAATTACTTACATATTTCATCTCTAGAGGTGCTGCAATCACTTTTATATAATACGGATGCTATAGGATTTACTATTTAAATCATTAAATGTAAAAAAGGATCAATATCTATAGGTATTGAATGAGACATGATCCTTTTTTACATTCAGTGATTCATTTACTATATATAGAACACTTATTTCAAAACTCTAGCTTTATTGGTTTAAATTTTATTTGAATACTCCCAAATTTTACTTTTATAATTGAATAAAAATATTGAATTGGTATAATTGAAAGAAAATATTGAATTGGTATAATTGAAAGAAAATATTGAATTACAGAGAGAACACTTTACGTGTCATTTTTAGAACAGTAATTGGGGCGTAGCTTTCTGTTTTTATCGGTGGTTAATCGATTATAAAAGCAATGCCCAGCGATCATATTGAAGCACACTTCCGGCAACAGCCCTAAGGTAATTGACCCTCCCTCGCAGAAGATAATCTCTTAACTAATTATCCCGAAAGAAAATTGAACAAAAAATAACAAGTTTTCCTAAAGCTAGTCTTCTTATTTTACGCTTGTGTAAAGAGTAAATATTTTTCCATGAACTTGTTATATAGATCCCGGGATTAAAAGGAAAAAAATGTTAACAGAAAAAATATTTTACTCCATCTTCTTTCAATGAAAATTTCTTATTAAATATACTCTTTATTTGATGCCTTGTAAGAGAACTTTAAGGAAATTAGTTTTTAGCATGCATTTTTGACAATTTATTTATACTTTTGTGGTTTAAAAGGTATGTTTCTACTTCAGAGATGGAAGACATCTTCATTTTTAACTTTACATTATAACTAATCTAAGTTAAGAAACTGCAATTCTCTTAATGATATTGTTGTTTTGTAAGAACTTCATTGCTGATTGTTGTCCTTCAGATTTTTCCGTTACAAAATTTGTACGAGTTAAAAAGTTTGTCTCTTAAACAAAAAACAAAAAAAACATGCATAATATCCTAATCATAATTTGAAAATTAAGAAAAAACGGAGACAGTGTCCTTTACCCCTGGGGTATAGATTTGTATATTTTAAGTCGTTTATAATAAAAGAAACTGTTTAAATGAAATGGTTAATAGTGTAGTTTATAAGTTTGTTTTAAGTTTGTTGAAATGCTAATTTCATTTTAAATACATTTTAGCTATTTAGTTAAGATTGAATTTTCAATATGGAATTAGTATTTTGTTAAAAAAAAAATATATGAATATGTTCCAAAATTTACTTGAGTTAAATTATAACCAATAGCTGAATTTTTGATAACTTGCCAATTATTGAACATCTTTTTTTGTTACTCGTTACCCACCGGTTTTTAATTTTTAACGCAAAAAAATAGACGGTTTTACTCCTCTGAAGCCAAATCATTTCTCATTATGAAAGTGAATCAAGTTGCTATTAGACACTATGTTTTCAATGAGGTATATAAAAGTTGCATAACTTTCCCTATTGGCATTGTTTTAAAAGAAGTACATATTTAACGTGAGAGGATTAAAATCGTCTACTCCTTATCTCATTTAAAATAAAGATCAATTGGTTACGGGGCAAAACATGGTGCTCATTTTTAAGCAAGTTATGACTATCGGTTTTATTTCATTTAGTAAAATTCTTTTTTGGAACAGTTTCGTTCATATTTTTGCCTGTTGGCAAGTATATTATTAAACTACTCCAGAATGTTACCAAATTTTATAAAAAATAAATAAAAATGATGCTCCATGATTTTAGTAAAACTTTCAACCATCTATCATACTAGAAAAACAGCCACCTATGTTTATGCTTTCTAATAGGTATCAGAAGTTCTTATAAAGAAGAAAAAACAGTGAACTTACCAGCCGAGTAAAGCAAGGAAGTTCGCTTTGCTCGTTTTTATTTTTATACTAAATTTTATGACATTTCTGCCCTTCATCATTTTTAACTGTATCATAAAATTTTATTGTGAAAAAAATAACAGAGTTCATTGAAGGAATACATAAATAACATTGAAGCATCCTTACTATATCTTCAATTAATAGTTTCATTTTATTTTAAATTGTTTTAACTCAATAGTAGATTTACTAGTCCAAATTTATCAAGGGTGTGCAACAATATTCCCTGCTCTAACGTAAAAAATATTAATTGTATTATCATAGACAATGTTTCATCTCTTATCAGTATTTAACCGACTGTTTACGAATTCCTGAAATTATCCATAAACTAATTATAAATGCGTATACTTAAGTATTAAACATATCTATGTATATCCATATGCCTCTTTAAGCTTATAAAACCTTAATTCCGTTACAGATGAGATTATTATTTAAGTAAATATTAGTTCAACCCACTATAAAATCTGTTTTCCTACCCCAGCTTTACTTTCATCTGTTTACTAACG
Organism: Linyphia triangularis; assembly: GCA_963978545.1. Taxonomy (NCBI): domain Eukaryota; kingdom Metazoa; phylum Arthropoda; class Arachnida; order Araneae; family Linyphiidae; genus Linyphia; species Linyphia triangularis. The sequence goes on along the minus strand of OZ021733.1, from coordinate 37,073,785 downwards.
ATTTCAAATCAATATTTAGAAAAATATGAGTTTATTAAACTAAAAAAACTGTTATTTAAGTACTTGCAAAGTGAAAAACTTAATTATTAATGTTTAGTGGATGCACATTTTATTAATGGATTTAGATTTTCTACTATTTTAGCTTCAAAATTATAATTGCATTTTTTTTATTGGCACAAAATTTCTAAGCGTGCTCTCGACTTTTAGAGAATTTTCTTTAATGCTGATCTTTTATTGTCCGTTGTTTTTCATCCATTGTATACATTTTCATTTATTTGAACGTATATATACATTTCAACAAAAACATTTATCTAAAACTTTAGACTATTTCTGATACATTAGAAGTTAAAAAAACATTATCTGCAATTACATTGTGCTTCATATATATATATATATATATATATATATATATATATATATATATATATATATATATATATATATATATATATATATATATATATATATATATATATATATATATATATATATATATATATATATATATATATATATATATATATATATATATATATATATATATATATATATATATATATATATATATATATATATATATATATATATATATATATATATATATATATATATATATATATATATATATATATATATATATATATATATATATATATATATATATATATATATATATATATATATATATATATATATATATATATATATATATATATATATATATATATATATATATATATATATATATATATATATATATATATATATATATATATATATATATATATATATATATATATATATATATATATATATATATATTTTTTTTTTTTTTTTTTTTTTTGCTTTAAGATATAATTTACGTTATTTTGAATCAAAACATTTCATTAAAGAATTTCAAAACATAATATATGTGGTGTTTTTTTTGGGATTTTAAATATCCTAGTAGTACATTATATGATTAGTTATCGTACGATGTATTCTGGGTCTATCTCTAGATGGATTGACAATATAGTTTGCTACTAGGACACTATATAATTGAATGTTATAAACTCCACCCCTTCATTTCTAAAATTATAGGAATTTAAAAGTTAATGATTTATATATCTTGAAATTATTTTGGTTGGCCAAGTTATCTAGTATTCAAAGAAATTATTTTATAAATAAGCAGAAAATTCATGCCTTAAGTACTAAAGGATAATTCATTAAGGTAGTTCTATCGACTCTTATAATATTATTTGTTCTCCTTACCCTGAAAGAAAAAAATTACATTTTTATAATATCCCTTCTTTCAGTATCAACCATTTTGACCAAAACTAATGAAATTTAAACAACAATTGAATTATTATAATGAATATGTATAAGAAGCAAAACTAGATCGAATACTTTTTTAAAGTTAAGTATCTGCATTATAGCCGGAATCGGTATATATCGAAATAGTAAAAAAATGTTAGGGATGTAATTGAGGAATAGTTATTTTAGTTTTGTGTAGTTTTGTTTAACATTTCATTTAAGTACACTTATGAAATTCCCTATTTCTCCATAAGTGTCCAGAATGAATCAGAACCAAAGTTTGATAAAACTTTGAGTATCGAAAGCCGTATATAAGTTATCGGAAAACTATATTGTTTAATTTAATTTTGTCCGAACTTGACAAAATGAGAAGTCATCTTTGCTTTTGATTTGTATTCAGTTCATATTCAAATGTTAGCTACTGCATTCCGACAACTTAATGATGCATTGAATTAAATTTCTATTCGTAGAGACAGTATATTGAGGGTATAATTAACGTTAAACTTGGAATTTCGAGTCTAGGATTTCTTGCGATACATAAGATTTTGCATCCATCTACTTCAAGGAAACGTACATTCCTTAAGAATGATTATAGAATTGAAAATCTGTATTTTAGAAACATAATACATAGTATACGAATTGTTGTGCGGGGGAGATCTGTGTACCTAGGGCCGCCTTTTTTCAAGGCACAAAAAAAGGATCCGCTGAGCCGTTTAAAAAGTGAAACTGATATGCATACATAGTTATAGAAATTACTTTCCATCGGGATTAATATAAATACTTAAAATAATAGATAATGTCAAATAGAAGGTTTTTAAAGAAATTTCACAAATGGCCCTAGGTAAAAGACTTCATTGTACCTAGGGCCAGTATCTGATGTATCTAGGGCCATTCTCTTTAAGTGAGGCTTCAGTTCATAATGAACAGAAAACAAACACACACACATGAATTTTATAAAACAAAAAAAAAAACAAGTAATTATCAGTCATTGGTTTATCATATAATAACTATAATAAATTGCTGTGTCAAATTATTAGTGAATTACAAATATTTTCATAACTTGAAAAATTGATTCCAAAAAAATTAGCTGCATGCATTATCGCTTTGAAGCACCAACAGATTTTGGTTTGGGCAATTTGAACACAATAAGCAACTATATGGCTCTAGGTACACAACTTAGTAATTTCATATAAAATGACTTCTTCTAAAAATGCGCATCGGGAAATGACTTAAACATCTCATTTAGTACTTAATGTCACAAACAAAATTATTTACTAGAATTCAAAGAAAAGTATTTGACTTAACTTTGTAAAACAATAAAAGACATGAGCTGCAAACTGTTACTGCAGACCGTATAAAAACGTTTTCCACTTATAACTTGCCACAGCTTTCTCCTCTAAGATTTCAAAATGGCGGCCAAAAGAGCAATTCGATGTTGCCATTTACCCAAGTGAGTAAAAAAACTTAGGACTAAACTTTATTTAATATAAGTGGGGTAGCCCTAGGAACATGGGGGCACTAGGTACACAAGTCTCCCCTATTATTTCTACCAAGAGCAAACAAGGTGAATTTTTCTTTCTTCTTAGAAACTGGTGACTTAACTTCTTAGATTTGGGCAAAGTGAGGGAGTGCTCACCACCGATCTCTAACTACAACTTCTGGATAGAGCATGCTTGGTTATTGACTTAAAGCCGAAGAAGGCTTAACAATTACCATAGAGGTCTATATTAGCAACTTCATCCCAAACTAGTTATAGTGTGGTAGTAACCATGGCAACCTATTATGCAGCATAGATGGGGAGAAGTATTCAATTGACTTCATCTGCTTACAGAGCAAAAACCACTTATAGGCAATCCTGAAACATCGACATAGATAAACAACTGGATAGACTGATACGATGTCGATGCAAGGAGAAAACCGCTCCGGTGGTTGAGGTTGCTGAGTTGATGATTAACCAATCACAGTTCACTTTTATAGTTGAATGGGAATACTAGAAATCTTGTAAAGTGCTAGAGTAAATATTTTTTTTGCACATTATTACTAATTAAGGTCTACTATTGATATTTCTGCTGTGTACAACCCAAAATTTTATTTCCAATCCTCGGCAATCCATATTTTTTGTCCACCCAAAGGTATCTGGCAACGGCTTCATTTTCCTAGCGTTAAGCAATCTATCCAGTTGTTTATCTATATCGATGTCTAGAAGTTGTAGTTAGGGATCAGTAGTACCCACCTAATGGTAAAATTTTTACGACACCATTTTAATTGAAAGAGTTATAAAAAATAATTTTGAAGCAACATCAGTTTATAAATACATACATTTATATTGTTTATTAAATAATTTTGTGTTTGGTAGATGAGAGTTTAAACACAAATAAGCAAATTGGCCCTTTACTAGATACCACCTGATGACTGTGGGGTTAGCCCTCTGGCTTCGCATGCCAAAGGTGCCGGGTACGAAACCCGGATTAGACGTGGATGACCATTGTGGTTCGGAATCCACGTTAGGCTGTAGGTCTTGGCCGGATTAGCCGTTACTGTGCATAAAAATAGGTCGTTGAGCGTACAAACCAACCAACCGACCTTTACTAGAATTTAACCGGGAAAAGTAGAACTTTATGAAGTGAAATGATAACAAAAAAAAAAAACATACTTTTTTAGTTGGTCTTTGATTTTGTGTTATTTTCTTTATCCCCTAATGACTAAACTGTAAGAAATAGAAAAAAAGTACAAGATGTCTTCTTGTTAATTCCCGTTTCTAAAGAATGTGTAGTGAGACATTTCTTAAAAATAAAATGAGCAATTATTTGATTGATAAACTAATAGCTTTGAATCGACTTTTGACAAAATGTACGCAATATTGCATTAATTTACTTATAATGCCAGGAACCTTATAAGTGATAGTTATAATATACAAATTAAATAGGAGTTTGCAGGAGACTGAAGATTAATTTATGCAAGCATAGATTTACCTTTAAAAATTAGATACTTGCAAAAGTTACATTTTTAACAGATATTTTATGATTTTGCTCGAAATTTTTTAGGACTTTAGTGGACAATCTTTATATTTTGTTGAAAACTTAAGTTTCAAAACTAGAATTTAATTTCCATTATAAAACACATTTCTACTGATATACATACAAACGTAGTAAATTAAAAATGTATGGCTTTAATCTTTAAAAATAAAACACCCCTCTGAAAGGAAATTTATTCTTCAACTTTTTATTTTAAAATGGGGGGTGTATTAAATGCTGGCAAATACCACATTGCAAGTACTATTTTACATGTTCTCTAAATTTTGCAGTTGCGTCATTGTTCCACCAGATGGATACATTTTTACGAGATCGTAAAATCATAAAGATTGAGTGGTACCGAAAATATTTACAAATTCTTCACGGAGAAATTATTAGTGGCACCCATTTTTGTTTATTTTTTTATTTGTTACAGAAATTGTTGTCATTTTGCAGAATTTTTATATTGCTTAACAATTGAGATTAATATTTGTATATTGTATATGGGAAGAATATTTAGGTTGTACCAGTTTGAAAAAAGTAAACTACTTTTTTATAGGGTACTCATAATTGAAGTTCGCCTGTTCGAACATGTCAGGAACTAATATAAATCAACAAATCTCTGTATTCATTCGAATGAGTTCGCAAAAATTGAAAATTAAAAAATTATATATGCATATTTTTTTTAAATTCAAATTCTTGCAAATGACTCATCGAAGACAACAATTATATAGTATATATTCAAAACTTTATAATACTGTTTTTTTTTTTTGTTGTTTTTTTTTTAAATCTAAAACTTCATTTACAACTTTGACGATGGTATTCAGTCTGTATAGTTAACTTCTCTTATCATCCTTGAAGAGACATATATTCAACTATTGGGGAAAACTTGAACTGATGTTTATTTTTTCTTCAGGTATAAATTTCCGATGATTTCAATAGTAAGTATTCAAAAGTTTATGAATGTCTGTTGATTACTCCAGGTTCTAGACATACCAAAACAGAATATTATGGTCATCCTGTATAAGTAGCAGAATGCAGGTTACAATATATAAACGGCTAGTGCCAAAAATCCAGCCTGCTTTAGGAATATAACCACTATTATTCTTATGTATTCTCTCACTAATGTGAATAGGTAATTCTAGCACTAATTTAGTACGAGCACCTGCTTAGTCCTCACCCTTTTACATGGTCTTTGCTCTGGCAAGCGGTCAGCTCCTTATTTTTTTTTTTTTATACTTTCTTATTCTCCATTGGGAATCACCTGCGATAACGTAGTAATAGCAAACCCTTCCGGCAAACAGTATAAAACTAATTTAAGATCTAAATAATTCTCAAGGGAAATATATTTAGAAGTAGTTTAAATAATAAAATAATCTGCACAGGTAATATATATATATATATATATATATATATATATATATATATATATATATATATATATATATATATATATATATATATATATATATATATATATATATTTCAATTTTTGTATGCATTGTGCTGATCGCTACAATTGAATAACGCTATATCTCATTTGTGAAATCAAAATACGATGCTCTATTATAGGAAAACTTTTATTTTGTCAGCATTTTCTAAAATATATTGTGTTGTACAGAAACTGGCAATAAAAATTCCTATTGACTTTATTAATGTTAATAAATTTTTCTGTTTGCTTAATTACCGGCTATATTTGGTGTCCAATGGAGAGTTCTTTGTCGAAACATTGTTATTTTAATTTTAAATAATCAGTATACAAAATTAGTCTGCTTTGCTTTTTGCTAAAATTCTACAAAAAATACAATTGCATTGATTTGAATTGATTAAAATTAGAATAAAAGAAATAGATGACTTTTGAATGCTTATTTTGTAAAAAAATAAACACCATAAAAATGTGATTCAATTTAAAACCTGTGTTTAAATAATATACCTCCTTATAAATTGCTTGAAATAGTATCTTCAGTAATATCATTTCTTGACAAGAAATAATAGAATATTGAATCTAAACTTTTTTAAAGTGAAATTTACTTATATCTGATATTTCGTTATTTAAATAATCTTTTGACTTTGGCTAGTAATCAAATAAAAAAGGAATACGTATTATTTCAAAAGAGCTACTTAAGTTGTATGTTCTTTATCATCAATAAATGTACTAATTAAATGAAGCTAAGATGGAAATTCAATATCGTCAAGAGAGATGTGAAGAAAAGTCATTAATGATGTCTTAGTAAATTAGATTAAAATAAAAATTACAGTCATACACTGATATTGGAAATAATCTAAAAGTTAGTTCGAATATTGATGCTTTTAAAGTGGATGATAGGTTTAGAAAGATAAATAGAAGGTTACACAAACAGAAAAAAATATCGTAACATTATTAAATAATAATATTTGGTTAAAAATAAATTTTAATATAGTAAATAATGTGAAATTAAGTATTTTTCAATTTTCATTATCACGTTTGCAACAATGCCAATCTTATACTTACAGTTATTCATTGATCAACTACTACTGATATTTAACTGTATAAATAATTAAAAAAAAATATTAATATTTATAAACCATTATTATGAATGTCAGTGTTACAATTGCACATTTGAAAATAGAAACCAAAAATGTCGCTACATTTTAATAAAAATGTACCTCAACTTGACAATTATGAAGAATTTTTTAATATTTGCCATTGGTTAGTCGAGTAATTTAAAAAGCTTTTTTTAATGTATAATATGTAATTAATTTTAGAATAGTTTAAAATGAAAAGTAATTAACGAATACAATTCATAATAAATGTAAATTTTAAATACTCTGATAAAATCTTTGTTACAAAATTGTATATTTTAATATATTATGTAAATAACTTTGAACTATAGCTTGACATTTGAAAGATATTTTAGTGGATGAAAGAACCTGCTTAATACTTTCCTTGTATAAAATAAGCATTGCTACTACCCACGTTAAAAACGCAAAAATTAATTTTCCGCATAGGAAGGAAAATTAATAATGCATGCTCAATGTCTCAAGTTCATTTATTTTCTTGAAGTGAATAAATAATTAATTCAAAATTTGCGAAGGTAAGAGTTTCAACGTCAACTTTTATACTCTGTATTTGTTTGGAAGTTAAAAAACAATGTACAGTACCCCAAAAAAAATCAGAACGATGGCTATATCTTCGGTTCTAATTATCGTAGAATCTTACGGTTTGCACCAAAATGTTTTGCTTACGATTTTCTTTATATATGATGCAATTTCTTTTTCTTGAGGGACGATTTACTAAGTAAAAGTAACGCTATCTTCGAAAATTTCAATACGAACCCTTATTTTTTATCATTTCATTCAATTCAGAATACATCATTTACTCTATAAACCAAATTTCAATGCATTATGATGAAAAACACATCACTTATGAGCGAAAATGTTTTGACCATTTTTTTACTTATCTTCAGGGAGAATTTCCATAAAACGAAAGGTATTTTTAAGGTTCTACTTCACAGCGGGAGAAATCGAAAGGTCAGTGCGGCGTTTCACGACGTTATAAAATACAAATATTAGTCTAAAATTGCATAGAAACTACTTGGATTTATAGTGACATGTTTAAGATTAATACAAAAATAGCAAGTAAACGCAAAAGTAACATAATTTATTTACAACGTTAAAGATGTGCATTCTTCACACGAAATAAATAAAATATCGAAAACTGTAATTGCAGAAGTATAACGAATACTACTGATGATTAGAAAATTAATAAATATAAAATGTAGGCATTAGTAAACAGTATTTAGCAAAGTGTGATTATTTTACAGAAACATTTCACTGTAAACACAAATGTAACTTGATCGTTGAAATTATTTATAAAACGAAAAAATCACCTGATTCAGTAAAATTTTTTAAGGATAACTTATTGAAATTGCTTAAGAAATGTTATTTTAAATAAATATAATTTAAGGAAGTAAATTTTTTTTTAAAAAAAGGACACTGTTGAAAACCACACCAAACATATGTTCCATAATTCCAAACACGTTAGACAGATTAAAAATATATATATATAAAAAATAAAACTGCTTTGCTTGTATAAAATAATATATATATATATATATATATATTGTAATTTCAAGAAATTTTGTTCCGATTCACCCCTATGTTCCTATTCATCCCATTTTATGATAATTGAATGTTGTACGATTTTCCACACCTCTAGTTTACCTTGGCCGACCAAACGGTACAGTGGTTAGCGTGCTAGCTTCCAGACCGCGAGGTTGCGGGTTCGAGTCTCTTGTTAGGCATGGGTGTTTGTAAATGTATGTTGGCTTGTCTAATGACGAATGTTTCGGCGCATTATAGCCCTCGTGTTGCTGACGCCGCCAGATAATCTGAATACAACCAACCAACTAGTTTACCTTGAATTAATCTTTGATAGTTTTCAAAAGTCGTCTACTATATTGTCCCTTAAAGTGAGCGTTTTTTACATTTTAGCTAAAATATCAAGAACTAAAAGTCAAAATGAAAAGAAAAAAATTGTGGTGGGGTTTCAGACCATGGTGAATCTAATGAAAGCAAAAAAAATATATGTTTCTATTAAAAAAAAAAATTTAATTTTTTTATTAATTAATAATTAATTATTAAAAAAGAAATTGATGCAAAAATTGCTTGCTATTTATGTTTGGTCATTTACAAACTATCTTTTGAAACAAAAAGTTACTGAAATATATTAATTATTTAAGTATTTATGGCCAAAAAACCAATTTTTTTATTTAACATTAATTTATAATTTTCTTTTTTATCATTTAAATTACAAACCATTCATTAGAAAATTACGAATTTTTGTTTTTCGACATTTTTTTGGATGCTGAATCCAAATATGGGATAATATTATGAGGCTGCTATTGAACTTTTTAAAGTTTGGTTCTGTTTTAATATGTAGATGACCCTTAATAAAAAAAAAAAACTACATGCAATTATTAAAAACCTTCCATGATTTACAACGGTACCTTTTGTTTGTTATTTCAAGAATTAGAGCACAGGATATAGCTATCGTTCTGATTATTTTTTTTGGGTACTGTACAATGTATTGTTTTTACAATGTGCACAACGTAAAAGCAATACAAGTTAAAAACAATGTAAAAAGATTCAAAAATGTGCCTTAATTAGGTTATTTTGTGATATTTCTTAAATATTTAAGTATTTTACACTTTGGCAATTCTGAAGTTGGTCTTTATTTTTCATTAAAATATGATTATATTTTGTTTTTACAAATTTTTTGGTCGTTAAGATTCAATCAAATATTAATTGCATTAATCTGATTTTTTTAACGCCCACATCATAATTAGGAGTAAATTATAATTATAGCTCTAACTTAATGCATTAAAATAAGTCAATTGTTTTTACATCATCAGGAGCACGTTCATAATTGAGTTTCTAAAAATATAAAATTAGGTGATTTTTTTTTTGCTAGAACGCTTAACGTTTTACCACTTTAATTTTCATAAATCAATTATACTTATTGATTTTTTTTTTTATTTTTTTTTTTACAATATCGCCATATATTTAATGTAAGTATTTTCTATATGTAATTTAAAATGGGTCAGTATTTCTAGCAATCATTGCCTATGATATTGAAACACGTAATATTTTAATTATTTGTGCAGTCCTCTGAAATGATATGAAGCTACTTCATAATAGATAACAGTCTCATAATCGGTTAGTTTATATCATCTGATTGTATTGTATTTGATACGATTATTTTTTCTTCCAACTATATGCACTTATCAAAGCCAAATTCACACCATAGTTTTAAACTCATTTAAATCACAAAATCCGAATGACAAATAATAATCTCACTCTCCACAACTATTTCAACCAAAGTGAAGAAATTTATGCATCGATGGATAAAATGTGCAGCAGCCACCACTGTTTTACACATTGGTGTTTCAGTGAAACACAGACTTGAATCTGTTAATCTCTGCAATCGTTCATTGCTTTCATCAGCAGGCCATATAGTAATTTACCTTTAATTAATTATTGATATCCCAAAACTGGAATGCTTATTTGCATTAAATTTGACAATTTTAATTATACATCGGCTAGTAAAAAAATTAACCACCATAACTTCAACATTTATCCTCATAGAATAAAAAAAATTGTCTGAACATTTCGCTATACTAATGAAATTTTAAGTATTAATATCGTATAAATGCTAAAGAAAAGCCCACAGGGGTTTTTAATTACATTTTAAGAAATTTGCTAACTAACTAGTTGTTAAAAGAATTACTTTTTTGATTTGGTATCAATTGAAATATCCCAAATGTAATATAATTGTTTCGTGAATGTCCCTATGTTTTTTTTATGAATTTTTCAAATACTAAAAAATTATCAAGACTAAAAATTTGGCATCTTGTAATTAATTCTAAAACAAACATATTGAAAAGCATTAAACATATTAGGATCTTAAGGACTCTTTTTAAGTTTTGAGTGCAATCATTTTAGATTACCTATACACCTTGATTATAAAAGATATTAACATAAATTTCTTAATAAATAGCAAACAGCAGTCAGCACTAAAATTTTATTCGATCATTTTTTTTTTCATTTTTTTTAATTTTTTTTTGTTTTTTTGAATTTGAGATTTGGCTAAGTTTAGCTGAAAGGAAATAAGAAAATAAACTACTTCGATAGAATCTGAATCATGAATAATCAATAATAAAATTGAATTGAAAACTAGATTTGCAAAACCTCTTCCCAATAAAAACCTTAACACATCTATAAAACTATACTAGGAGGAAGAACGGTATAAGTCCACTTTTTAATAAAATAACGTATATAGTGCTATCTGTTGATACATTATTGGTACTTACCAATGCAGTGCAATGGTAGGTCATGAAAAAGGAAGAATGAAACAGTTTGACAGATTATTCACAGAAAAAGCTAAACATTTTAATAGGATGATAAATGTTTTCAAAACCTTTAAATAGCTTTTTCAAAAAATCACTTCAAATGACTTAAACCATTTTTCTTCTATAGTCATCATATGCCATTCAATTTTTTTTATGCATGAATCATTCGGAAACTATCGTCAATTCTCTTGTTTTCGTTTAACGCAATTTCGTTCTGAAAGCATATATCATTCTCTTATTTTTACCGGGATTTGCCATTCCTTTTATCTGTTTCCGATATTCAATAACAGTCGTCTGCTCGGGTTGCAGAGCTTGCATTTCTCCAAAATTCAATTTCCGACTGGTAGAGTACCCTAATCATGGATAGAACAGGTTATCAAATAAAAGCTATTTCGTGGTTAAGCTGCTTGTTTTTGATTTCTGATTCGTCCATTTTTACGCAGTTTTTCAATATATTTCGTCAGTCAGATATTTTTGGGGAAATCATTGATTTTAAAGTTAGATTGATAAAATATTTGAGCTCATTATCAGATAAACGTATTTATTTCTTGTTCTTGTTGGGAGATGTATTAATAATGTATACATGGGTTCTCATTAGAAAATTGCTCATTAATATTGCCTTCTTTACTATGTTCTTTCAAATTCTTCAATAATAGCTCAAGTAATAAGAAAATCTCAAAATCCTATATTTTTTATATATGTTACAAGCTTTATCAACTATATTACAATTATATGTAAATGTAACGTGAGTTATCCATTTACGAATACAGTTTGATAAGTCCGTGATTTTAAAAAGGTAATTTTTCACCGCTCTCTTATTATGATGGGTTTAATTTAGTATTATATGTGGCAACACTCATTAAATTTGCTGACGATATTTCACGTAATTTGTGTTTTATCGAACTCGAAAGCAGATAGGTAATGTGCTTGTTTTGATAATGGTGAAGGAAGAATTGAGAGTGTTAATGAAAGATACTTTTTACGTGAGAGAGCAATTCACAAAATTGAAAAAAAAACCTGAAAATAAAGATTATGTGAACTCTGTTCCATCATATGGCATGATCACAAAAGGTTTATGGAATATCTTTGTGGCTGTACGAGCACAAAAGACTCAGTGTGCCTTGGACGTTTAATTGAGGTAACGAGAGAAGAAATTGTCACAAAATCTATGATAACGTGTGAAAAGACCACCGTGTGAAGGTTCGTGAGGTAGATAAAAACGTAAGCATCTCAAATTAGAGTGTATTAAGTATCCTGCATAAATATTTATGTATGAAAATTAGTTTATGGTTATCAATAAGATAGCTGTCGAGATTTCTGCCATTGATCAAAATCAGATACGTGTTACCATTTCAAAAATGTGATTCGACAAATTCAGGCGAGTTTTTGCAGCTTTATGTTATAGTTGATGAGACGGATATATTACTACACTCCATAAATGAAAAAATAATCTAAAGTGTATTCCTCCTGAGAAAGTGCTCCCAAAAAAGCAAAAACAATATCATTGGCCTTAAAAGTTATGGTAAAGGTTTTCTACGGCATAATCCTCATCGACTATATAAAATAAGGGGAAACGGTAACCAGACAGTATATGCTAATTTAGTGGACCTTTTTATAGCAAAATTGAGTGGAAAGTCGCCCCATTTGTCCAAGAAAAAGTTCGGCTTCATCATGATAACGTACCAACTCACTTGTCCGTAACCTCTAAATTGGTCGAATTACTTTACTCAATGAATCGCTCCATTATGCAACCAACTCTCCCGAAATGCCCACTTGTGACTTTTTTCTCTTCTCAAATATGAAAAAATGTCTTGGTGGACAGATTTTCTTCAAATTTGGAGATCGTTAATGTAACAAAGGCATATTTTGAGGAGTTCGAGAAATCTTACTTTTTGGAAGGGTTAAAGAAATTAGAACATCGTTGGGGAAAATGTCGATTAAAGGAGACCATGTCAATTCATAAACACTTCAAAATAATATTAATTTAAATTGTAATTATTATTAGGCAGAATAGGGCAAGATGAACTTGGTGATAAACTAGTCATGGTGGACATTATGGCCATGGGGAGTAACGTGGCCATGGCAGGGAATGCGGATTTGAAGTTTACAGTGGCAGTGAGGTATTTCCATAACCGGGCAAACACTCCCCTAAAAGCTCCCCACTATAGTACAATGTAGAGTCGACTTGCAGGACGTCTCAAGGTTGAAATAATTTTTAATCTCTTTCAAAAATGACGTTTAAGAAAGCCCAATACTTAATCTAGGACACACATTGGAAAATCGATTAAGATCACGTAGTTCAAAGAACAGATTATCTTCTGTAAAATACACCCTGTCAAGTACAGATTTAGGCCAAGGATTGTTCAAAAGCGCAAGACCTCCAAATCAATATATGTAGCAAATGACTCCCAAGAGAGACTCAGTGTAATGAGTTACCTTGTGTTTTATTATTCAATGTTCATATCAAGGATGATCTAACCTTAATTTTCCATATCTTAGTACGTGAAGGTATGTATTAAGGCTATTTTAACTCAATTTATTGCTCAATTAGTTATTTCGACATTGGAACTTTAAAGTGTACACAATTATATTCCAAGCATTGAGGATTAAATAATTGTGTCATTGTGATGCAAGAAGTACGGCATATATGCATTTTTTTAAATGCACAGTTACTTCTTATATCAGAAATTTATCATTAAACAATATTAAAAAGAGGAAAGTAAAATGAGAAACTAGTTATTTAAACCCGATTAGCAATTTCGTTAGGAAACCTAATGTTGTATTTTTGATTTTTCTTTTGTAAATCTTTACTTCACACTTAAATTTTACAACAGTGTTGGGATAAAACTAAAAAATATTTTAAAACATTTTTAATTTAGAGTGTTTTTTGTTTTTAAAAAATTTAAATATTTTATTCTTCAGAAAATGGAAAAATTTGAAAATTAAGTTTTTGATGGCCTAAAATTTTACTTTTGTTTTTCATTTCGTAGTTCCTCAAATTGCCAGATCATGCGTAAACATCATAGTACTGATAATTTTAAAATGTTAAATCTGAAGAATATTTCTTATTCAAGTAAAGTTATATTATTTTATTACTGATTTTTTGTTGTCTGTTTCTACATCATTTTATCTACATTGAATAGCAACTATTATTAGTTAGATTATGTAACAATAGATGCGCATGCACATATCAATGTATGAAAATACAACACATATCCTTCACAACTAAAATAGTATGAAGTGGGGTAAAAGCAGCTATGGGGTAAATGTCGCCAAGGGCTAAAAAAAGTTCTATAAAAGCTTAATTAAACATAGAAACTACATTGTTTAATTTTAAGAGGTATTTTTTTTTATTATTATTTTACTTGCTTTTCTATGGTGTTTTAAGATAGTTCCGTAGGTAAAATCCTACTATTTTGATTTTTTCGCTGAACAACATGAAACTTGGTTTACTTATAAAGTACTCTAATATGAAGTATATCCTGCAATTAAAACTTAAATTCACTGAAAATTTATTTATAAAACTTACTTTTTAAAAGCTTACTTCCCTTTTTCATTTTAAATTACAACATAGAAAATTCATATTTTATAATGATTTTAAGGCTGTGAAAAAAAAATTATGAAGCGGTTTCAAAAAAAAAAAAAAATATCTATATACATATAGCTGAAGCAAATTTTTAGAAAAAATCGTCAGTTTCATTTCGATAAAATGCTTTAAAAAACAAGTTTAATAATAAAAAATAAAAAAATTTAAAAAAAAAATTAATTTTTTTCAGTATATTATTGAGTGTGTTTGGCAAAAAGAATTAGAGGGGACCAAATGGGAAAAAGTCTAGACCTTTTTTTGAGTCACAAATATAAAAACAGAGTTCCGAGTAATATGCATTTAAATATTAACTATAAATTGCAATACTATGATTGAGAGTCACTTTTTTTAAAAGTGATTTCCATAAAATTGCAAAAATGAACATGTTTAAAAGGCCGTAGAGTTTTGATGTTTTGCCCAAATGTGCTTCAATATAATTAGTACTTATTTCTGCATTAAAACAAAAATCACATTTTTTTTTGTGGGGGTGGTTAAATACAAGGCAAGGATTTACCATAATCTAAGAAAGAGTTTGTATTTTGTTTGAAAAAAACTGTTACACATCAACTCTGAATAAAAGTGACGGCGTTCAAGTTTTCGCTCTTGTTATTCTTCAACATTACCTAGAGTATTGATTTTTATGTAACTCTAGATTCTTTTTATGCTTCAATTTATGTCATGGACTTTGTTTTTTTTCTAGCATGCTCTAGTAAACAATTAACACAGTGGAAACACTTTCCCTAGCAATTTTTTGTATGTGTGTCCCAGAACCTAGGTGAAAAAAAGATCCAAGGTTTCTTAGAACAGAGTAAGCAGAAAATACAAAAATACAAAAGAGTAACATTTTATTTCTTTCCAATTTCCAGAAATAATGAAAATAAATCAAAAATGAAACACAAAGGCAGTATTAGAAATGCTCATCTAAAAACAGATTTCAAATTCTCATATCTGATTCTTAATAATTAAACAGCAAAGCATTTTTCAGGAATTGAGAGAAGAACACGGAAAATGATTGTCCAATAAAAGGAATAAATATTTCTTCTATCCAGTACTCAATAGTCTTAGACACTTCATTAGTTCTAGAGAGTTCTATCCAGTCCTCAATAGTCCTAGACAAAAATCAGCTTTAAAAACAAAAAGAAAATCATCAAGAAACTTTTTAAAAAAAATATGGACATTATTGGATGAAAAATAGTTTCAAAAACGACATATATGTTTTCCTTTCTGTAAACTTGCCCCATTTCCCCAATTTTTTGAAATTTTCAAAATCCAGGGATGTGCAAGTGCACTCCTGGCACATCCTGCCGACACTCATGACAGAAGCGTCAATATCTCAAATCAGTAATAATGCGTTTTCGATTCAAAAATCACGATATTCATATAATTTCCAACTGCACTTGAAAAGCTATAGTACTTGAGCTATTAAAATCTTGGTAAGCATCTTATGAAAATATCTTTCTTATATTTTAGGATTAATATTTGAATTAAGTTTAGAGACTTGGAGTATAATTTTGGGAGATCGAATTTATTCAATAAATATCGACCTTCTAATGAAAGAAAAACAATTTTTTTTAAATCTTTGGATTACTAAAACTTCGACTGATTGTAAAATAAAATTTATAAATTAAGATTGATTCCTTTAATTAAACTTTTCAAACTATTCATGATCACTAACCTTAAAAACGAGTTTACAATTATTGCATTCTAGCAATATTTTAATCATATAGAATTTGTAAAATACCTAATTGAAACATTCAAATTTTTGATGAATGATATAATTTAATAATCAAATGTCCTACTCCGAAAAAAAAAATTGTGTTATTCTAATTTTTTAATAGGATGGTGAAGGGTGGAACTGAAGAATTTAATTTTGAAAATAAAATGTCAAGGGCTTCATATTCTGGGGCTATAATACTGAACACAATCTCACAAAAGGACAATTTCATCCGCAGTTGGTAATCTAAAATTTCAAAAGAATGAATCGTAATGGAAGAGTGGAATTCCGGACTCTTGGCAATTGAAAAAACTCCCTATTACATTAAAGCAGGAACGAAGCCAATCATTCTCCAAAATGTAATAAAAGAATACATGAACAGAATATAAAAGCTTTGAGTTGAATAAAAAACGTATCTGAAAACATTTTTGTTAGAGTTAGTATAGTGAAAATTTTAAATTGTGTTTTGCTTCAGTTCTTTCGATGTCAGAAACTAAAGAATAGTTATGAAAATATAAAAAAAAGTTAAGAAACTGGAGAAGTTAAATATAGTCTGGTATTAAAAATTTTTATTTCACTTTAAATTGTTATGGGTTTTATACAGCAATGGTATTTGCAATATAAGATTATTTAATTAAATACAATTTTCCAGAAAGAAAAATAAGTATTAATATGTTTTGATTCAGACTTTCTGTCTTTGTCATTTGATTTTAAATTCTCTAACTTTGAAACAATTATTTTACTTTTCATGGGATAGACAAACAGTACACTTCTGTGGGACTCCGAATAACACATTGATACCCATTTTACCTTTTGGTATTTATTTTCCAATGATGACTTATATGTGTAATATAATTCATCAATACTTATATTTGTGGAGGAATTGCATGTCTAATATCATTCATCAATACTTACATGCGTGGTTGAATTACATGCGCAATATAATTCATCAATACTTACATGTGTGGATGAATTACATGCGTAATATAATTCATTAATACTTACATGTGTGGATGAATTACATGCGTAATATAATTCATCAATACTTACATGTGTGGACGAATTACATGCGTAATATAATTCATCAATACTTACATGTGTGGATGAATTACATGCGTAATATAATTCATTAATACTTACATGTGTGGATGAATTACATGCGTAATATAATTCATCAATACTTACATGTGTGGACGAATTACATGCGTAATATAATTCATCAATACTTACATGTGTGGATGAATTACATGCGTAATATAATTCATCAATACTTACATGTGTGGATGAATTACATGCGTAATATAATTCATCAATACTTACATGTGTGGATGAATTACATGCGTAATATAATTCATCAATACTTACATGTGTGGACGAATTACATGCGTAATATAATTCATCAATACTTACATGTGTGGATGAATTACATGTGTAATATAATTCATCAATACTTACATGTGTGGATGAATTACATGCGTAATATAATTCATCAATACTTACATGTGTGGATGAATTACATGCGTAATATAACATGTGTAAAGATATTACTTCATTGTATATCCCAGTATGGTAGTTACTAGGTACATTAAAAAAAAATTAGTGAATTTTTATGAGCTGTGCAATTATACCATATCAAGTAAATTTAACTTTCAAATATTAGTGGATATTGTTATTTTCAAAATTTTAACAAAATATATTTTTTCTCTAGACATATTCACATTTTAATTTTAGTCACACATTTTAATATTCACATTTTAGTTTTAGTCGTCTTTTGCTTTGTAAATGCTATAATTGGTTTATAAAAATAATCTAAAGGTTTTACAGTTAAATGCACAACCTTAATGTAACCCAAATTTGTTGGTGCTTTTTGTGTAACACAAAAAACTTTTAAATTAAAAAACATTAATTGAATCCCTTTTTTTGCCTTCATAGATTACTTTTATTTGTAATTACAGTATTTCCGGATTTTTTAGTTTTTCTTTTTAAATTAACTTCTAATTCTCCTAGATAATTTGGAAAGAGAGGGAGGAGTTGTTTCCATATTTTTCCCGTTTTCAATGACACTAAATAATAAATTATGTAAGGCTCGATAACTTTTTTATTATCTAAAGCTATACATAAGTTAAACTTGTTCCTTAAGAAAGGGATTCTACATATACTTCTTAATAATCACCTTTTGGGGGTGGTCTCCAAAGTTTCATGTGAAATCTGTAAACTTAAAAAAAAATTTAATGACTGATTCAAAATTAAGGTGAAAAATATGGAAAACTAGTGACAAAAACATTCCAATATGTGACAATATAATACCTTAGCCTCAATATGTCCAGTTTTCTCCAAAATATTTTTTTTTTTATTATTATTTTTAAAAATCTTCTTTATATATCAAAGTCTTCAATTGGAAGAGTATTGAAAAAATATGTTTGTTGATTTTCTACTATTATTGTGTAGAAAGCACACATAGAAGATTGAAAGTATAAATTATCAGCCCACTCAATTATTAAATAAGAAAAGAAGATTACGCAAGTATTTCATCTCAGTAAATATTTTATTATTATTTTAATTTGTTGTCCATTTGAAATCCAAGTATAATGTTGTTATTATTATTATTATTATTATTATTATTATTATTATTATTGTTGTTGTTGTTGTTTGTGTTGTTGTTTTTCTTCTTCTTCTTATTATTATTATTATTATCAATATGCTAAGAATTTTTTATTTACATTTTGTTATAACTTTGGATGGCATTTTTAGCAATATTTAAAGTAGTCTAAATACATTATTATTTTTTAATCGTACAATTTTTTGTATGTAATATCTTTAAACAGTCTAAACACTGAAAAAAAAATGCTTATTAGTGCTATATATATTGTTACTGTGTTAAAAAAAATTGTAAACAAAAATAATAAGTTATATTTTTTCAATGAAACAGATTTCTGGAAATAAATAAAGCAGATTTCTGGATGCGTTTCTTTCTGCAACTAATGATTGAACTACATTGCACAGACTTTAAACATATTTATGTACCAGCAGTAACAACAATAGAAATATTATACATAAGTATAGAAATATTACAAACAAATATAGAAATATTACAAACAAATATAGAAATATTACAAACAACTATAGAAATATTGCAATTATAAAATTAGAGTTATTAACGCTAGTGATGCCAGATTCCTATCGATATGAAAATTACTCACAATTTCTCATAAATATAGTTTTGAATATTTTAACTAAATATTAAATAATATGGGAAAATTTAAAAATAAATATATACCATATTTTGAATGCTTAGTATCCAACTGATTAGTAACGTGATTTTCATTATAAAAATTTAACAATTTTACTTAACTTTTAGCATATTAGAAATATTTTTTTTTAACTATATTTAATGAAGAGCGGATAAATGAAGCGTCGAAATCAAATTTCAAAAATGTATTAACCTACTTTGGACATTGGAATATCTCTCGCTAAACTTACTTTCAGTTCTCTAAAAATCAAGAACATTACTGAAAAGTAGGATCAAAATAATATATGAGAACTTGGTTCGACTGGTTTTGGATATACTTTCTTTTCCTCAACATAGATCTATAACACAGATATATAATTTTTTCCTTTCCTTATTTGGAAAAAAATTCTGAAACACCAAAAATTAAAATTACGAATAGTAAAAGCTTTGAAATACACTCACATTCTCAGAACTAATAATTGATTTAAGAGTTTAAAATTTTGAAAACAATTTTTGTTTCTAGACATTTTTAAACATTTATATACATTTCCCTCTTCTTCCGTTAAACTACAGATAAATTTATTCGTTTTCCTCTTCTTTGGATGCACACAAAAAAGAAAAAACGCATTTTTACGGTAGGATCTGAAAAATTCATTCAACATTTTTCGATAATTCATTCTTGTCTGTTAACATAAATGTATATCTAATTTCTCTACCTTTCAATATTGTATGCACTGCACACCAAAGTCCCAAACCTGAAATCTGAGAAACTTCTGAACATTTACAGGAAATTCTCGGATATAAGAATTTATTTAAGAATAATGCTCTCTGAAAACCATTTTTAAACATTTTCATTTTCGACTTTCTTTGTTCATATCCCGACTACAGATATAAGTACTCTGTTTCATTCTATCTTGATAAAAAGAAACAAGAACAAACAATTTTCTAAAAATAAGATTTCAAAAATTCATCCATCTTAGAGAATTCTCTTTCTTCTGCCAACGAAGAGAGTAGCTTTCCACTTTCCTCCTTCGATCAAATCCTCAAACGTAAGAAACCATATAAAAAAAACTTCAAAATCCAAACTTAAATTCTTCGAAATGTAACTTGATTCAAGAACTAAGAACTAGAAACAATTTTGTTATTCCAGGAAACAACCTGTTGCCCGGATGTCAACGTTTCCTTCCCCTTCCACTATAGGGCGCTACGCGTTCCAAACATCTGCGCAGTGGCTTCCCTTCATGTTGTCAAGTGTTCGCCGCCCACAGTCGGGAATCAAGGGCTACACAGGACGCCAGCTCACAGTCTCTGCGCAAGCCCTTAACACGAGAAAAAAAAATGTTGCGCCCATAAAATCCTTGATGACTGTGACAACCACTCAGTTGGGGATGACTGCTCTTTAAGGACTTCAACTTAAATTTGTGATCATTAATTGTTGAGTTGAAGTCGAAATTTAAGTTTGAGGGATGCTGGGACAATGGAGTTTTGGTAATTGAGTATGTTGAAGTTTGTTTGTAGTCCAGAGAAGAAGCTACTGAAGATCGTACAGAAACTTTGCTGTTGATGTGAAGTAAGTTTAGTTTACTTTGTATTTTTGACTTTATTATGTTTAAAGTTTATCAAATTGTATTTAAATATTTTTTATTTTTATTTTTTTGTTTTAAAATATTTAATGTTTACCACATTTTCATTTAAATAGTTGGTGTTTTTAAATGTTTGATTACAAAAGTTTTTAAGGGTTGTTTAAAACTTCGTTGCTGTTTATGAATCATTGTTGTGTGAATTGGAAATATATATCTTTTCAAAATATTTATTAATAAAAATATTTATTATAAAAATATTTAAAATATTTGAATGTTTTTAATACATATCTTAACTAGTATTTTCATATTTAAACTATTTACAGTTTAATAAGTATTATAAGTTTTAACTTAAGGAGGGGGATTTTCTGATTATTTATCATGAAAACTTAATGTGATAATTATGCATACTTATTTAAAATAAATAATGCAAGTTGTAAGACTTGGCGCATTATTTTTACCAATTATGAAATATTTATAATATTTCCATGTATAAAAATATATGTATTTATATTAATGAATGTTTTGCAATTTTACTTCTTTTTGTGAAAGTTCAACTCACTAAGACTAATTGAAAATATCAATCAAGTTCAATAAAAATTTCTCTTGGCTTTTAGCTTTTAAATAGATGAAAACTATATTTACCAAATTCATTATAACTTGTATATTTGTAATATATATGGCTTTTTTTTTAATATCCAGAACTATGATGTTACATATTTATATTCACTTAATATGCTAACTAACTGCTCACTGTAATTAGGGAATTATTCATGATAAATTATCTTTGATTAACTTAAAATATTATTTTAACTCATTAATCATTAAAGAATGGCTACCAAGCCATAAATTTACTCCTTTTTTATATACCCATTTGAAAGTTTCATCCTTTCCTCTTACATTTGTATCCCACAAATTATATATTCATTTGAGAGTTTGGATACTAAATTTCATATATTTCAAGTTTACGCTAATTAAATCTATAGTACATCATATTCGATATTGTATTAGTGACATTAAGCATGTAGAGCATAACTTGAAATAGGTGAATTTAACTTTGTTTAAAAATTATGTGATGCATTAAACTTTATTTATGTAAAAAACTTTTCACAAAATTGTATTATCCTATCTTCTCCAAACATTCCATTTTTAACAATGTAGAAACAAATGTACTGGTTTTTAGAGCTTAAAGCTATGGATATTCATTCTCTGAAAAGAAATTTTAAAATAATTTTATGGTGCTATATTTTTAAAACTGTAATAATTAATTTTTCTTGATTAAGTAATTAAGTTAATTATAGAAGTAATGAGTCAACCTTTATAATTAAAAATATATCCTCTCTAACAATGTGGGAGTTTAAACATTTGAAGTTACATAAATTTAAATTCGAAATGGATAACTTGTATAACGTTTTAAAAGCCATTTATAAATTAAAAGACTTGTTTGAATCAAAGAAGATAAAATGTCGATTTATGAATAACAGTTTCACATTTAAAAAATAAGTTTTGTTTGCAAAACTCCCTTAAATTACTTAAAACCTTGAATTAATTTTGTGTTCGAAGCCATCATTTTTAAAAACATTATATAGTCAACTTTAGGAATTTGTCTCTGTTCGGTTTTTGAATATATGTACGAATTATAAAATGATATCTACGAGTAATAATTAATCGTATATAAGAATGACACTAAATCTATAAACCCTCATTTGAAGTGTTTTTAATACACACAAAAAAAAAGGTTTTTTTTTCTAAAAAACTTTTATCTGTGAATTACTGATTGCCAATTTTTTATTACACACATGGGCGCCGCCAGGATTATATTTACAGGAGGAGTGCAAGGTCACTAGAATTTTGTTTAAATCATTAATTTTTTAGAAGCGTTGATTGCAATTCCTCATAAAATGTTATTTAAAATTATACAATAACTTTCACTTTGATCACATGGTATGTATATTTGAAATCCTATCCTCTGAGATTTTATTTAGTTCTCAACACAACCATTTAAAAAAAAAATCTTGTTCAAGAAAAAATGGTAAAAATACAACAAAAATAATTATAATAATTATATTATAAATCGGCTAATCCAACCAAACAAAATTTTTTCATCAAGAAAAAATATAAACGTTATTGAAATTGTACTAAATAATAAAAAAACAATTAAAAAAAATTTTACTTACCACTCAGAAGAGAAAATCCTTCTACGAAAATGGGAAAAAAATAATCATTTATAAACAATCAATATTTAAACAACTGATAACATTCCATTCGCTAGTTCATATTGACTTAGGGAGAAATATTACAATATAGCTCAAAGAAATGAATAACCTGATTTATCTGAACTTGTACATACTAGACAGAAAATATGGCGCCAGAACAGCCAATCCCCTTGTATAAATAAAACAATCCTCCAAGAGGGTAAAAATGTGAAATACAAAAAGAATGGATGAGTCAAAATGATGCGATTTATTATAATCTCCAATGAAGACACATCGTAAAATTAATATAATGGATTTAAAAATACAAAAGAAAAATGTTTCATTTCTTCCAAGAGAGATATAATGAAAAAAATCAAAAATGAAACATAAAAGCAGTATAGGAAATGTTCAATTGAAATCTAAACACAAATATCTAAGTTTTATCTGATATTCCCATTCTCCAATATTACTAGTTTTAAACATTAGATCTGGTTTTTTTCTTCTTTGGAATTTAAACTTTTTTTTTATCAATTTTATTTTAATTTTCAAAAACCATGGGGTTGCAAATGCACCCTCTTGCACCCTTTTGGTGGCGCCCATGATTACACATTACCATGTACTATAATAATAGCGTAAACTTGACATTTATTGTACTTAATAATTAGAACGTATTGTACTTAATATGAGAGATGAAACAAGTACTATTTAAAATTCATTTATCGCTTTTAAACTGAATATTTCTAGAAATTGCTTTCCAATAAAAAACTTTTCAATATCGATAATGAGATAGAATAAGGGATAGTTAATGTTTATATAGTTAGATTCTTAGTTTTTATTGTTTTTTTTTTTTGTTGTTTTTTTTGTAAATATTCTTAATTTTTTCATTAGAAAACTTCTTACATTTTACCAAACATTAAAATCGACGGACTACCTAGTGTTTGTTATGTTTTTGCACCTAAAGAATATTTCTTATTATGCAAAGAAAATCTACATTAAAGAATATTTTCCTTAAAGAAAGTCTTAACTCCCTGTAAGATACATTTTATTTATGTTCTTTAGACAACATTTAAATCACCAATTGGAAATCTCTTTAATCCCTATAGAGAACTTATATCACCCTTTGAGACAGACTTAAACTGAAAAATTACTCCACAGTGATGTTAAAATTGCAGAATAAAATTGCACTTGCTTGCGAAACTAAATTCATTAATATCTTTCCTTTGAGAATTCTTCTTAACAATCTTTTAAAATACCTTCGTTTGCTTTCAATTCATTTATTTTTCTAAATGTCTTACAGAATTCAAGTCCTTTTTTATTTAAGTTCCTATGCGGAAACATCAAATATAAACATTGTAATGCTTTATTTAAATACTTTTATACATGGATTTGTTTCGGGACAAATTCCAATGCATCTTAAACTTATTATAATATAAATAAAGCTAAAGATAATACCTTTTTCTGAGTAAAAGTCTTATCGCCTTTAACTTTGTACTAAATATTCCCCAGACAGTGTTTGAAAAATGTAAGAAACCACTTTCATTCGACTGAAGAGTTCGCCTGTCTCTATAAGCTTAAACAGAAATTTTTTTCCCATAAGTGGTAAAGTTGGGAAGAAATATATCGTTTGGTCGTAAAAATTCAAAAGGCTGAATATTTTATTTGTTTGATTTGAGATCATTCTTGAAGATTCTTGGAGATTTGATATCAAATGTTCTTTATTTATGTGCTGCCGATGAACAATTTTAAGTGTTTTTTGGGACCTAAGTCCGTTTGACATTGTTGGGCTATTTATGTTCTATCTGTAACTACTCCATCTATATACATCGGTAAATTTTATGCTTTTAGTTTTTTTACATGAACTGACCTTTTCTTTCGTATTAGTTTTGGGTTTTTCATTTTATAGAATTACGTTAGTGAATGTATTAGATGATATTTTTTTTAATCTTAGTCTTTTTATTTGAAAACAATTTGATACTTCAAAAATTTAATTTAAATTAAAAATATTTTACTTGTTGATGTATGTATCATTTACAAATTGGTTTTCCCTTACTTTCATACAGTAATTCATTTTATATGTTTTTAATTTCTTTTTAATTATAACACAAATCTTTTCTGGTTTTAAATTTTACTAGTTTTGCATTTTTATATAAAATTGTTTGTTTTGTAATGTTTCGAATAACATTATACTTCTCCCATGTTAATTAAATTACTTTAGCTTCTGGGATCTTGTTAAAAACCTGTTTCTTGTAGATTGTCTTTCAGTAAATTTGTACTTTAATGATCATAGATTTTAAGTTTTTCAACATTTTATCAATAAAAAAGTAACGAAGTGAAAAAGTAAATTTGTATAGTTTTGAGCTATATTTTTTGAATTTTTATTTACTATTGAAGATTTTTTTCGTAAGTTATAGAAACAGTAAGGAGCATAAAAATATCTTACGGTGCAAGTATTAATGACATCTTAGAGATTATTTATACTATATAAAAAAAAAAGAATTTTATGCTTTATTTCTTACAATATCCTGCTTCCAGATGTGCTGTTTTCATAGTCGTATCCTTAACTACATCTTTATACAATATAGTTAATGTATTGCATTTATAAAATAATTTTTAAACATTTATAAAATAATTTGTCAGTTTAAATCAAAAATACCTACCTAAAAGTAAAATATACAACATAGCATATACAACAGACAACAATATAATATGATTTAAATTCTCATTTAGGACAAAACTTCTAACCATAAATTACATCAAAACATTATACAATCAATAAATGCTCTAATTACTTAGATTAAATTGTACGAAATATTATTTTTTTCAATGAAAAATATTGGTAGTATACATGTATTAATTATTTACTTTATACATGTATTAATTGGGAAAATTAAACAGCTTTTTTGAAATCATTTCAACAACAAAAAATAATAACGTTGTTCGAATTTTGAAATTTCCCAATTATTCTTTTAAAAAACTAAGCTGTAAATATAAAATGAATTAGAAGCAAAGAATGTTTCCATTTTTAGCAATTAAAAGCCATAAACCTCTCCAAATGATGTTTAAATCCTCATTAATGGCCTGATGAAGTACATTTTGAAAAGTTTTTTTTAAATTCCTAATCATTGTATTTGAATAAAGATTTCAAGTTTCGACAAATAGTAACTAACATTAACAAAATATATCAAATTTAACGAAAGGTTAATGTCTTTTATCTTCAAATGGCCTAAATGTAGCAAAAGTATGTTGAAGGCATGTTTTCTAATCCATTAAAAGTAACTTTTTCAAAAACTCTTTCTTAAGGAAGACAAATTAATTATATTTATAAAAATTAATTTCAATTAAATAAAAAAATTACTATAAATCCCCTCAAATTAGTCATTTGTGAATAAATAACAACACCGTTAGAAATGTATTTTATAGAAAAATCACTTGAAATAAATTTTTTATACATTAATGATGAATTTTCATTTCTATACAAAATATATGTTGAAAAGAATCAATTTTATTACTATAGTGGTACCACATATAATCATAGTATTATCATA
This sequence comes from Linyphia triangularis, assembly GCA_963978545.1. Classification (NCBI taxonomy): domain Eukaryota; kingdom Metazoa; phylum Arthropoda; class Arachnida; order Araneae; family Linyphiidae; genus Linyphia; species Linyphia triangularis. The sequence goes on along the minus strand of OZ021733.1, from coordinate 37,046,742 downwards.
TGTTATTGCTATAGTATTACTATTTGTTAATATTATAGTATTGCCATTTGTTATTATCATAGTATTACCACATATTGGCAAAATAAGGTAATTAAATATATTTATCAGCTATTGAAAGTTAAAATAACATATTTCTTTTCTAATATTTCTGGATTTAATTTTAACCTTTAATTTTTAGAAAGATTATGCTATCTATACACATAGAAAACAAAACGTATGCAAAACATATAAGAAATATTAATATGGCAAAAAAACTATTAATGTCGGTCAAATTTTTAAAAACTTGTAGATCTAACATTAATAACATTAATAATGTACCCCTTCCTTATTAAGCACGAAAACAATTTGCATGAAAGTTCCTTTTGTGTTTTAAGAAAAGAAAAATAAGGATTTTTTTTTTAAAAATACATGAAAAATAAATATACTTTCAAATAAGTAACAGACAATAGTTTTGATTCTCATAGTTTTGGTTTCTGCCGTTTTTGAGAGTCACTCTGGAGTTTAATCGCATCCTTCAAATAATTCAGGGAATCTCAAAAACGTATGGTAACCTTTATTATCTGCCAATTAATTCATAATTTCTATTTATTCAGCTACTAATTCCTCCTTGTAACTATTTTCTTACTAATACTCATTAAGACTTTAGCACAAAGGGGCTATTTGGACTTAACAAATATAAAAGTTAGGATTGCTTAAAACAGAGTATGGTAAATAAACTAACTTCCAAACAAGTATTAGACTATTTGCGTTAATTCCCCTAATATTTTCTACTGTCTTTTTCGAGCATCATTTTATAGTTAGATCGAAATTAGTGGTATATCACACCTTGGAATCTTCTCAAATGAAGATAACCAAGTGAAAATATGGTAACCTCTTAAATTTTAACTAGCACATTTAATGATTTTTTTAAATTGAAGAGTAGCAGATTTGATAACTTTAATTGTCATTTTCTAATTTGGGTTTTTTGCAGAATCCATTTTTTAAAAAGTAAATTTGTTTCTTATTGTGAATATGTAAATATGAAGAAGTATTTAGTATTTCCCGTTTTATCAAATTACGTAAAAGTAATTTTTTCTTCAGATTACTTTTAAAGAACAAATCCTTAAAAGTATTCAGTAAAAATTTCATGTAGTTCTAAAAATATTATAGATTTTAATTGCTGGTAAAATGAAATTATATTCAATTGTTCGTACGGACAATAATACGTTTTAAATCATTTCAAGACAGTTGAATCCAAATTGGAAAACAACTATTTCAATCGTGATCTTGAAATTACGTAAACAATTTTACTTAATCATAATTTTGAAAACAAATTTAATTATGTACGTAATAATTATATAATATAAATAATATTATATAATCGTGTCTTTTTTAAACAATAACTTTGTCCATTATACGTTTACCATGTAATTGTATAAATAGTTTTACATAGTCTAGTTTAAAAAGCTCATTTTTTTATTGTACTTAATTACGTGATCAATGAAATAACTTAAAGTAATCGTGTATGGTTTAGAAAACGGATTTTTCAATTTTAGTTTACTACGAAATTAGTTAAACAACTTAACATAATTACGTACAGTTTAGAAAACGACTTTTTACATTGAACGTAAGCGTGACTTTATACAACCTTAAGGTCATACAAAGGAAAATTGAAGACGCAAACTTTTCGACCTTCTTCCCGGGTTAAAGAAGCACAGGCTTCCGGGAGAAACGTCCCGGAATTTGCACCAATGCAAAGCGGCAATCGACCCGACAAAAGTTGGCTTTAGATGTTGTGGGGAATTCCCAAAATACGGTCATATCCTGAAGGGCGTAGGAAAAGTGTGATGTGATTTATGTTTTTAGGTTGATATATCTCAAATAATTCAATATTATTATAATAGAAAATATGCCAAGTCTCTTGTACCAGAATAATACTTCAATCTGAACTCATTCATATATTCCACTTAACAAAGTTTAAACTATCATTAGATTAAAGTAGCTATACATAAGTAGCTATTATAATTTTTAAGGTCACAATGAATACATACATACTTTCTGATATAAAAAATGTCCACTTCAGTTCCATTCAGTTGACTAAGAGTGAATCTCGTTTACCATCTACAGCATGGCATGACCACATCTTCAATATAGTACAATTATTTCCTTAATAATTTATAAGTGAATGTTTCAATAAATATTTCTGAATTATCTTCTTACTAATATACTGAATTATCTTCTTACTAATATACTGAATTATCTTCTTACTAATATACTGAATTCTCTGATGCTATAATATTACTGAATTCTTTCTCTACACATTCATATATGCAAATATGAATGTATAGGAGTAATCACATTCAAATATTCATATATGAATATGTAGGGAGGAATTCAGTAAAAATCATAAAAGGGAATAAACAACGTATATCTAGAAATTCCTATTCTAAGATTATAGGCATTAATCATGTATTCAAAATGCTATATAAAAATACTATATAGTTAACGTAAACTGAAATTTTTATTGAATTGGTAAATAACAACATGGTAAAAAGGTTATGTAAAAACAGTATTGACAATACATGATAAGTTCAAAGCTTACTCCATAAAAATAAAATTGATAAGGAGAGTTGAACTTTGGAAGTGAAATGAAATAAGGTACAGAATAAGAATATAAAGTTAAATAGAATATTAAGAATAATGTAGAATAAGAGGATAAATGTTAAAATGGATACAAGAGTCTAGATATATTTAGGATGTGTCACATAACGCTCGGTGACCTCGCAGTTGACAAAGACACTTTTCATTTAGTCAAAGCGCAATTTTCCCCGCCAATTCACAAAAGGCCAGATTTCAGAACTATTCTGTATCACAAATAATTCCATGAGACGGATCGTATTAAGAGAAAAAGAATTTCCAACTACATTGGAAAAACCTGCCAAAATTCAAAAATCTATAAAATACTTAAAAGAAATCTGAAGAAGAAAAATTATTAATAGAAAATATTAGTAAAATATGTCAAAAAAATTATTAGAAAATTGTGGTCATATATTGATAGTTTTCTAAAGATGCTTTAAGCCAAATTGTTTTCGTAAAGACAAATTTTTGTATTCTATATATTTTTCTAATTTGTTTACAAACCATCAGTTACATAAATGAAAGTAATTTAAAGTATTTCTAAAACTTAGTAACCGCTTTAACAAGCCTGATTTTCATTACTTTTAAAATAACAAAAGTTTATATTTAATATCCCCCCAACAGATATTTTAAGACTTCTTAATACATATAATTTCCTCAGAAAATGTAAAACTCATATTTTAGCTAATTTTTTTGGTTTGGTCTTGTGCATTTATTATATAATAGCTCTGAGTAATATTGTATTCAAATCGCTAAATTGCTTTCAGGTTACTTACGTTACTTTCAGTCAAAAATAAAAGTGATATGAAATATGTTGCGTTTTTGCCTCTGGCTTTCTCTCCCTTAAATATATTTTATTTAGCTATTTTAGTGCGCCCTTTTACACCGAAGTCATTTTTTACAGATCCTTAATTTAACATATAAAAAAACATGTTTCCGAAAGAGAACAACCTTCTGGTAGATGTAGAGAAGCAATTTTCTTCAACAAAATCGTTAAGTGCTTTGCACTCTCGCCTTAGACAAACAAATTTAATTTAATCTAACAAAAGCTGTGAAGCTAATGAAACTGCAGTGGTTAATTATAGTTTTCTATACCCTCCAACTCTCTATGAGGTAATCTTCGCTAGTTAGTTGCAAATCAGTAATGTACTCTTCATTAACTTAATGAAGAGGCTGTATAACAGCGTGCAGTGAAGAATAATTTTCTTTGTGATAAAAAAAAAAGTATTTTTGACTTCTTTCAAGGTGTTGTAATCAAGCAACATGCTTTCCTAACTAATTATTTTTAATTGTAAGTACTTTTTTACTTTAAATAAAGATAAAGTTTATTTCTCTTTTTAATTCTTGGTTTAAAATATAATTTCAAATATTAATGTTATTAAGTTTTCTGTAACACTGCCATAACTTTCCAAATAGTCTCATCATCTATTTTTTCTCTAAACTAATATACTTTTTATTGAAATAAATTGAACTTGAGCCAATTCTCGTAATAAATTGTAGTTTAGAAATTAGTTTTCAGTATAAAAGAGCTTCTATTATGCCTAATATTTCCCTTTTTATATGTATTTCTTTCTAATACTTAAGTCGTCCAATTGGGAAATCAGCTATGTGCTCCAAAATCAAAACTGAATTAAGACCCCAATTTATTCTAAATTTTACCATCTATAATCTTATTAAAAACCAAATCATATAAAAAAATTATTTAGCTTTAAGTTCTGAGTAACTCAATGAGGAAATAAAATATTTTTCGTTTTTCCTGCAAAATCACTTAATAAATATATATGTGTAATTTTGTACGACATCAAATTCAAATTGCTCTAAAACAAGAAAAAGTGTTTCCCTCACAAGTTGAATCTTTTTTAAATAAATGCCTGAACAAGAAAAAAGGTTATCTGCAAATACTCACACGCCTTACTCGATGGTTAGGCATGTAAATACTCACTTATTAATATTTTTATTTTTTTCATATATATCATAGCAGAAGATTCATAGGAAGTTCTTGAACAACCTATTTTCAGTGTTAACCTATTCATCACCAATACGACTTGCATACAGGATCGTTTATCAGTAATTATTTTCAAAACACTGAATTAGTTTCAAAACTTCTCTAGCGACAGAAACCGACTCTTAACTCTCACAATAGTTTTCAAAACATATTCAAAGTTTTAAAATATTTAGATTGGAAAGCTACTAGAAACTTTGGATGACATCACACATTGGTACCCAAAGAGATAATTAAGTGGAATTCGAATCCAGACTGTTTTTATAATAGTAAAATACCCCACCTTCCAATATACACCTTATCGATCATAGAATGAATCTTATTTATTTGATCTCTTATACATATTTACCATTAAGGTATTTTAATACCTTAATCTTGAACATCAGGAATTTTGATTATTGAACCAAAATAATTTGTCTTGGACCTATTCATAATCAACAACTTGGATTTGTTTTTTCAAATTTACTTCCCTTAAATTTCGGAAAAAAGGGGATGATGGAGCTCATGTATTTTATGGCACGCAATTAGATTTTTTTCTAAAAAAATTAATAACCCATACGTATTATATATTTTTGAATTCATCGTATCTGCAGTTTTCATTTGCTATCAATTAAGGTGTTATTTGAGGAAAAATCATGTTTTTTAAAGTTTAAATATTTTTAATTTTTATTTAATTTTCTTATTTTTTTTTTTTTTTTTTTTTTTTCGTTTTGATATGTATGAACTAGATATGAACTAAATAATCTTTAAATCATACAACTGGTTCCCGTGTTATTAAATTTTTAATAATTCGCATGAACAGACGTACATCGAAGTGATTTTATAAGAGTTCAAGTATTTTTTAACTACATTTTATGGAATTAAAATTACTAAACACACTTGGTTGATAGGTGTGAAATAGATACAATTGTTTAAGTAAATCGTGTTAAGGTACCGAAAACCATCAAATCCACTTCAAAGAGTTAAACAATGTTTCAATACGCTTGATGCATCGTGAAACTTGCTCTAGTATCCTTTATTCATTATTTATTTATAACGTTATCCATCAGTGGTATTTCACTTTACTTTGTTCGAGAATATGGCGAAAGCAGACACAGACATTATCGAAAAGTGTTTTCACTTAATGATGAGAAATAGAAATACACCAGGTGTTTAAAAAGATAAAAATAGTAAGAAATAAAGAAGAGTAAAAGATGGATTGACATAAGGTTCAATATTTTTCAAGCTATCATACGGCTGGAAGAATAGAACTTTGAGAGTATATTGATGATGACAAAATAAGAGCTTTTCCCCATTTATTTCCTTGAACTGATGATTATTCGAGAGCTATTCTGCGACATATGTTAAGAACCGGCATTTTGGATACCTTCTATAAAAATCAAGCTTCTATAAATAAAACCATTCAGCATTAGTTTAAAATGGCAGTTCCAGAATTTATACTATTCTGTAAATAATGGTCATTTTAACTCAAATGCTGCTAACTTTGAATTTAAATTTTTGTTATTGTTGTCAGATTAAAGTATAGCTCATTTACAAACATTACAAACTAAAAATATGTATTAAATATTTCTTGATAAATATTTTATAAAATTTTATATTCATACATGAAATCTTTATTGAATATTAAACTCATACATTAAATATTTATTGAATATTATATTCATACCTTAGAGCTACATTATGTATAATATATATACATTATGAATGTAAAATGAGCAGACAAACATGAAGTGTAAAGTGTTAGGATTGATGAATGGTTACTTTAGTGAAAAGATGCAGTTTTTTAACACTATACATTTATGCAATTTCATATTACAATAATAATTATAGATTTATTTTTAAAACCATAGTTAAAACTTAATTTTAAATTTATTGTTGATTGTACTTGATACATGAATGGAATTTTGAAAAAGTTTTAAATTTATTTTGCTAAAATGGTTTAACATTTCAGCACACATTTCTAAAAATAAAAGGTAAAAGGTTTTATCAACACATATAATCTGATCGTATTATATATATAAAAAAAAAATTAACAAAGTCGTTCATAGGAATTATAAATATTTTCCTGATTCGAGAGATTCGCTTATTGAAAATTGATACGGCCATATTACGAAGGGGAGGGGTTTTATATTAAGGAACAAAATCTATTTATTAAAAATAATAGCATTAAGTAATTAGTTTAATATTTTATAATTTTATATTTTGATTCAATTACTCAAAAACTCAAAGAAATAATGAAAACTAACATATTAACTGACATTTTAAGGTGGTATTATATTTTCATTTTGGTTTACACTTGATTGGATTTAAGAATTTCAATATCTCTATTTATGTTCAAATCTCACTAAAATTTATCCACTTCAATTCAAAATAATAGATTTTAAAAACATGGCATCTATAATGATGATGACCTTTATCCCATTATGATGCCAGGAAATAATGAAATATGTCTAGACACATGATCCGATTTAATATTGGGAAATGCTGTTCACATCAACACTTTATTGCATGGTCTATTAATAGAGTATTCTGATATATATCCGACTAAAATGTGTAGATAATGATTTGTTGATTTAATTGTTAATATTCATTCAGAAAAAAATTGTTTTGTCAAAATCTATTTATTAGACAAGTTATTTTGTTTTATAATTATTTTGTCATACACTAATCCGCAACTTCTTAAAAAAGTCTTACATTTGAAATTCAAAACCAAACAACAATACCACCATAATTATTTCTTTTTATTAGACAAGTTATTTTGCTTTATAATTATTTTGTCATACACTAATCCGCAACTTCTTAAAAAAGTCTTACTTTTGAAATTCAAAACTAAACAACAATACCACCATAATTATTTCTTTTTATTAGACAAGTTATTTTGTTTTATAATTATTTTGTCATACACTAATCCGCGACTTCTTAAAAAAGTCTTACTTTTGAAATTCAAAACCAAACAACAATACCACCATAATTATTTCTTTTTAAAGTTAGAAGAGGTGAAAGCCTTATTTAAACCACAAAAACATATTTTTGACGGCATCATAAAACGGTGAAAGAAAAAACAAAAATATACTGTAGGATTATAAAATTTATAGTTAGTGCAATTTTATCATTTAAATTATTTATTTTGATATCACATTTTATCAGTTCATTCTTTTGCCCAAGTACACAATGCTTTGAACTTTGACTTAAAAATATATAACGAACATTAATTTTGATGCATCTATAAAAAATATTGCTAAATAGAAATAACTGACTGAAACTATTGACAGAAACCACTCTCATGACAATGTTAATAATAAACTATTATTACATTTTATAAAGTTGATTGTTATTTTACTATGTGTACAATAATTTAGAAGTGGGTGTTATACAATATCCTAATGTTCAATGATTCAATTTCATTTAAATAAGTAACCATATTTTTCATTTTGGATAATTTGCAGACATATTAAAATATGCATACGTTAAAGGAAACAAAATTCTTTTTTTATCTAAAACAATATAAAATCATTCAAAGGTTGAATAAATTATTTAAGTGCTTTGAAAATAAACCAAAAATCCATGATATTTATGTTATTTGAATTAATTTTAGTGCATTAGCCGATTACTTTTTATACCTGAATGTAAAAGAAATGAAAATTTCATATTTGAATTTATAAAAGTAAAATATAATCTTTTCATGAGAAAATACAAAACAATGATCAATATCCTAATAAAAAACAAAAGCCGCGCTAATGTAGTGATAAATACTGCAGTGATAAACTAATAACTCGATCAATTTAAAAAGTTGTTTTTAAGTGTCCATTTACCTATACATTTTTTTCTGCACTAAAAAATGTGTGTTCGAAGCACTTTAGAAAGTCAGCAGCAAGTAATTGACATCCTCTCATGTTTAGGTTTTTATTTAAAGTTTTTAATGCTGCTTCGCGTTTTATGACTTCAGGTTGCCCTTTTTTAGGCTAATATATTTACGCAAATAAAGTATTAGAGCTTTTTTATCCCTTAAGGCTCCATTTTAACTAGAAGCAGTATTTTAGTTTATGGTAGTTGCGCTATACTTTCAAAATAAAAAGGCTTTGTTTTTCATCGTCTTCTATAAATGGAAATTGGAATCATTCCAAGTTCTTTCATAATAAATAGTAAAAAAATCATTCTGGTACTTGTGTGCCAAAACTCAGTATTTAGAGCTGATGTTATAAAAAGGTATTCCATTGAAATAAGAATAGTCCTTCAATTTCTTTTAATGATGTGTCTTTTAAATATAACGCACGCACTTTAAAAATGCTTCACGTCATTTATCGGTCGCACATTTCCTTCATTAATTTAGCGAAAAATTTTCCAATAAAATAAAAAGCTGTTTTAATAAACAATTGAACTAAATGATGTTACTAAATTTTAATAAAGTTTAGCTAAACCATTGATACTACACTTTTTTAATAGTAAAAAATAGTTTTTAAGTAAGTTAAGTAGTAGTTTTTAAGAGTAAAAATAGTAAAAAAAATCATTCTGTAACTTGTGTGCCAAAACTCAGTATTTAGAGCTGATGTTATAAAAAGGTATTTCATTGTAATAAGAATAGTCCTTCAGTTTCTTTTAATGATGTGTCTTTTAAATATAACGTACTTTAAAAGTGCTTCACATCATTTATCGGTCGCATATTTCCTTCATTAATTTAGAGAAAAATGTTCCAGTACAAAAAAGCTGTTTTAATAAACAATTGAACTAAATCATGTTACTATGTTTTCATTAAGTTTAGCTAAACCATTATATTTTCTGTATATCTGCAAAATTACTGCTGTAAAGCATGCTTAGTGACTGAAACTACAAACTTCTATTTTTACTTTGATATGTACTTTGGTAAATGTAGAAAAGTAAATTTTCTTTAAATATTTAAATTTAAATTTTAATAGATGAAATGTCTGGCGTTGCTGGGGTTCAAACAACTGTGGTCTAGCATTGTCCGGTACAAATCGGTTAAAACTGTTTAGTTGATTGCAAGTCATAAATATGAAGCCTTCCTTAATCCCTTATCCTCGATTTCACCTCTTCAATAACGAAACATCAAAATGAAATAGTGTTACTGATAATCTATATTAGTCCTGATGCCTATAGAAAAAACCCGGTTCAAATTGATTATGTATATCTCTATCTATTATCATACTACTTAAGGGGTAAAAAAGAGAGAGGGTGGGTTTTTTTCAAAATTTCAAGTGAATAGGAATCTCTCACTTGTTTTGAAGATCAAAAGTGCAAAATTTCATTATGAATGGAATACAACTGTAGCTTCCCATAAAATATACACACATATACATACATAAAGACACTCTTCTTCATGCATTAAGTTTCTAATGAGTGAAATGTTGGTAAACATCTGAAAAATCTATAAGATTCTAATGAGTGAAATGTTGGTAAACATCTGAAAAATCTATAAGATTCTAATGAGTGAAATGTTGGTAAACATCAGAAAAATCTATGTTCCGATAAAACATTATTTTATTGCATTTCACCATCAATCACATCATAAATTCCTTTTACAGTCCATTTCAGATGTATTTTTACTTGTTTCAAATACAAAACTAAATCTTTTTTTAAATAAAGGAAATAGAAATTTCCTCTTAAGAAAAAATTAAAAATGGTTACCATTGAAACTATTGGCCATGTGTTTAAATTTTTTTTCCCATCTTTGAATAAGTTAAATTAAAGTACTTTATTATTAAAATCAAATTCAAGAAATTGTTACTAACTTGTTAAGCTCAAAGAAACATTGCATCACTTCGATTAAGAAAGACAACAACTAACGAAGTATACAAACGAAAGCAATTAGATAAGTCTTTCACTATCAAGAAACAAATGGGAAAATAATGAAAGGTTCTAGTTGAAATTGTCAGTTTTTAAGTATTTCTTTTACTTCAATTTATATTCAGTAACTTTCTACTTTAAAAGTTCTTTCTTCTTGAAAGATCAATCTGTTCTTTTGAAATATCTTAATGGAATATGTGGTTCTCGGCGGAAAAAGTCACAACTAATCACATATTAAACGTTACGATAAACAAAGGATTCATTTTTTTAAATATATTTAATGAGTTTAATATTTGTAGCATCACATTTTTACTTAACTTTTATTATAAATGTAAATAGGATTCATTGTTTTTCCATTTGTTTCATGACTTCCAAAACCTTCGCTTTTAGAAATGTAGATTACATTGTTTACTTTGCAATTCAACAAAAGTGTTCTATTGTAGAATCTCTAGATGAATTAGAAAGAAAGAGGAGAATTTTATGAATTCTTAAGATGATTTTCGAGGTATATGCATTTCTTTGGAACTCCACTATTCCTCAAATAAATTTATTTACCTATTTATATTACTAAACACAGTTATTATATTGATTGTTATAATAATATAAGATAATCTGTTCAACAGTTTGTGGAACTTCAATAAATAAAAAGCCTATCGAAAAATACAAATCATTTATTTTCCTTCGACTTCTTTTATAACTAGGAATCTATTAGTGAAAGCTATTCTATAAATACACCAAAAAAATAAAAACAAATCTTTTTAAAATCATTTATCATTCAAATATTTTACTTTGAAAAAAGTTTGTTATTTATGTCTCCTCTTGAACAAATATAATACGTTAATGATCCTAACTTATGATCCCACTAAATTAAAGATAATACTAAAATATTTCCTCGTATCTTTGTATTAAAAATAGAAGAAATTAATTCCAAAGAGAAGATGCAAGTCAAAAACGAAATGTCTTAATTATTATCCAAAAAAAAAAAGTAAAGAAGATTATTTCTAATTACGAAATGAAGATTTTATCAAACTAGAATTGATGATGATCTGAAATACGGGAAGATTATTTTACTTTATCCCAAGGAATTAGATTATTCACTTTTTCATTAGCTATTGCATTTTCATTTTTTAATTATTTGTAGAGAATAATTCCATGAATTTACAAAGAAACTTCCAAAAAAAAAAAAAAAAAAAAAAAAAAAAAAAAAACACGAATAAGAATTGCTTAAATAAATTAAAATAATATTCAAATATTCATTTGTAAACTCTAGGAGTGTTTTTAGAGTCTAACTTTTCACGAACTTTTAAAAACTAAATAATTCCTCAATATCTTTAACTTTTGAACAAACTAAAACTAAACTCTTAAAAATAAAGTTATCACTGATATTACCAGAAAAGCATACCAAATTTCACTGATGATAAAACTATTAGCGTGACCTGACTTCAATGTGTTTACTGATTTAGATAATGAGGTATCTCTACTTTTGCTAAAAGTAAAAATTATTTAGGGGAGGAGGAAATTAGTATCTGAAACACTCTAAGTAAAATTTAATGGATTTGGCACATCCTGTCAACCTGATATTTTTATGGAGAAAGAAATCCGAAGAAACAAACTAGTTTTATCAGACGAAAAGTAAAAAATACTGCCTTTTCTCACGACCTATTCATTTTATTCTACTTTCTTATCTAAATAGCAAAGGAATAAATTTTGGGCTAAAATGAAGACGTCTAAAGCAAATGCTTAGAAAATCAAACAGCTCTTTTGAGAATGGTATAAATAGCGAAATGTAAACTACTATATGTTAATCCTATGTTGTAGTTCCACTATTTTGATTTTGGCGTACAGTTTCTTTTAACTAAATATTCGCTTCATTTATCTTTGCGGTGTCGAATAATTGAATTTTTTCTACAATGAAAGAATCTGGAAAGAAAGGTGAAACATATAGTATAGCTATGAAATTTAATCATGAATAGGGTAGGGCAAATTGGAATGATGATAATCCTGATTCTATTGGGGTGGATTTGAAAATAACTAGTAATAAAATACCAAACAAACCTTATACCTGGTAAAACAGAGTTCACGAAACTTAAGTGTATGTCATAGAATAAAAATATATCTTAAACTTCTTTTAACATACAATTCTGACATTAAATATTCATTTCACTATACTTCCACGAATAAGAATTGAGTAGGTTAATCTGCAATATAAATATCAAGGGAAAGATGTGCACAAAATTTTTTAATGTCTCTCGAACTAAATCGTACAACTAGAGCAACACAAATTAGATACTTCCCACGTATAAATTCCCACGTTCAAACTAGTATTCAAATGGCAAAGGGTGCTTAAATTAAACAAGAAAAGAATTAAGCAGTTTTACTGTACGAGAAACAGAACAGTTTTTCTGCTAGTTAAATATCCTTTCCTAATATCTTTTAGCATTTGTTAAAACAATGAAAAAAAATCATAACCCATTCACAAAGTGCCCTATTACATACTTTTACACTTCTGCATAGTCAATTGGCTGGAAAGCAATTCATGCGCCTCTCTACTAAAAGTGCTTTTATAACTAACTCTATTTGCTTTTCATTTACTTCAGATTTTCCAGACTGTTATTGTCTCCACTTTTAAGTTGCGATGAAAGCATCTACATTAATTTATTTAAAATGTTGACCATCTCTGATAACGACTAACATATGCCAATGCAGTTTAGTATATTCAACCTTATCCCTTAGGATTGGTTTGAAAGGTACTAGTTGAATTAAGTTCCAATGCAAATAAGCGAAGGCAGCAATCATTTTAAAGGAATGTACTCATGATAGTTGCCCTAAGTTTTATTTGTAGTTGAAGCTTTTGCCATGTAAATAAGGTACCTATTGTTGTTAATTGCGTTATTTTTACCTCGAGCTACAATTAGCCTAATAATTTCAACTTGAGTATTGGTCTTGTACTTAAGTTCTGAATATCAATAATTTATGTTTGGCAATCAGCTCCGTAATATGTTGATGTTTTCTACGCTAATTTTAAACGGACTTGTGAATTTTACATAATCGGCCTTTTCAACTTTTCCTTAAATAATTCAGTTTAAAAAAAGAGTTAATGTTTTTCCTTCCATGATCCTTATGTGCAGTAATAATAAAACTAACACGCTTCTTTCAGATAAAAGTATAAATTATTTATAAATAGTCATTGCAAAAACTACGATAGTAAAAATATTCAAATAATTAAATTATTTCTAAATAACATTTTACTAACCAAGAATTCATGAAAGGATAAACTTAATACCCCATATTTAAAATCCAATCTTTGAGAATAAATCTTTATAATTATACACAAACAGCTTTTCCCAAAACATTTGTTTCGTTCCTTAGAAAGATAATTTTAGTAATATACTAAAGAATTTTCAAAGTATTTACATACACTGCAATCTAAATCCTTTTAATACTAATTAAGTGTATTTTTAATAGAATTGTTTTTAATACTATGCAACTTAGGATATTTTTAACTATGAAACGTACCATTAGTTAAAGCAAGTTTAAACAAAAAGAGTTTCTTTAATGAAGTGTTTTTGCATGACGTACATTATCAGGATTACGTATCGACGTAATAATACTTATTATTATAAAACAGCGGTTCCCAACCTTTTTAGTTGTGTGGACCACATATTTAATAAAAAAAAACTTTGAGGCCCACTAGTAAAAACAATATGTGTGTGCTTCAGTAATTAGTAAAACAAAGGTTGATTAAAAAATAAATTTTTATAAAAAAAGGAACTTCAGTGTTTTCACTTTGCTGTTACAACAATAAGAAAACTAAAAAACAAGTGGTTAAAATTTTTAAAAAATCAATGAGATTTTTGATATTGTTTGATCCCGATGAGAGAGTCAATATCTGGATTAAAACTGGATAGTTTTAGCTATGCTCTTCACATATTATTCACTCGTTACACCATCGAAGAATACAATCGAATAATTCGATTGTTGCTAACAATCGAATGACTCGATTGTTTCCATCCCTACTCCTGAAGCTCCTGTAAATTTATCTTGGCTTAGATTCTTGACCAGCGTCCACCGCCCAGTACTACGCTACTCGAAACCCACTTGTGAGCCGCGGCCCATGTGTTGGGAACCGCTGTTTATAAACAATTAAGATTTCGTGTTTATCCAGTTTACGTGAGTAAATATTAGTCTTTAAAGATGAAGAAATATTAGAAATATAGATGAAGAAACCAGATGCTTTTATTTTTCAACTCTCCTGAAAAAAAAAATTTGGACTTGGGTCGTTTTCCATTTCTAGTCCTTAATTTGAACAGGTAAACGTTTTTTATTAAAATGGAAACTGAAACATCTCAAAAATAGATTAGATTTTTAGAAGTGCCTTAAGAAACACAGAATTAATTCTTTATCTGTTAAATTGGCTTTTATACCTAAGATTTTCCAAAAAATGTTTTTACGTTTCCGTATACTCTATATGTTGCTTTATTTTGAAATAACTTTTTTATTTAAATGAGAGTTTATATTAGTAATTTCTGGTACCTATTATTTACTTTGTCAAAATAATCATAGACGATATTAGAAAATGAAATAAGAAACTATATTTAAGAACAGACATAATATGATATAAATGAACATGAAGAACACATGTTCCCAGAAATGATAAACATACATTTATTTGAAAATAATCTTTGAGAGTAAATATATTCTTTTACGATGAAACAGATAAGAAAGTTCAGATTCTCCTAAATGTACACTCCAAAATGAAATCCAATATAAAAGTATGCCTACAAATTTAATTTGTGGGCCACCTACACGTAAATCCTTTCAAAATTCAATCTTAAGTACATGTGCTTTCCATTGTATATTGTAAAAATCTCATTTAAAACTTAAATCTCGGCCTTTTGAACTCGAAACGAAAAATGTACAGGTTCAAAAATAACTGAAAGCTAGATTGAAGTATATATAGAGACAAACGGAAATTGAAATCAATATGAGGAGTGAAAAATCGTGACTTTCGTAATCTCTTCAAAGTATTTTTCTATTGAAACGCCACTGCCAATTTACTCTAAGTAAAAAAAGCGACTTCTTTCTTGCAGAAAAAATAAAAAGCATATTTTCTTTGAAAAGAATTAATAGAGACTGTTGTAAATAGTATATAGGTGTTAGATTTCTATTTCTAGAAACTAACTAGATAATAAAAGTCTTTTTAGTTACTTTTTCACATATTTTATGCTTTTAAATATGCTTCAAAGATAACCAATGAAATATTAAAACATACGCTTCAGTTATGTAATGATTCTGGTTATAAGTTTAATTATTAAAAAACAAGTTTTTCAGTGATAATGCGTTTAATCACAATATTTTTTTTTAAATATAATTTCAATTAGAAGAAGTCACATTTGAAATGTGATCATAAAAATAAGAAAAATCTGAAATAAACTACTTTTTATTTGTAGCTCAATGTTGTCAAAATAAATACAACTGCAAAGATAAATATTGGCTCATAGAAACTGTTTACTTTGAAAGAAGTTTAACTGTTTATTGGTTTTACAAGTATTCAGAACAAAGCAAATTTATTTTTTAGATCAAAACTTTATTTAATGCTGTATACTGTAATGAAACTCCTTTCAGTTTGTAAATAAGATTTTACCTCTCGATTTTACACGAATTCTTGTTCACGAAAAAGATTGTCTTTCTAAATTATGAAAATAGATCAGAAATCCCATTCTTTAAATTTGACTGATTTTTATTATTTTTGGATCACTAATAAAACGATCACTATAAATACATATTTATAATTTAATATATTTTCTGAACTAGAAAAATACTGGGTCCGAATGTTAACTGAAGGCAATAGTTGGCAATTCAGGTAATTGAGTTCTGTTAAGAAACATATTCAACAGAAAAAATTAACATTAGTATTGTAATTTCTGATTTTCTTGCTATTATAAAAATACTATTTTTTTTAGTTTTAGTTTTTTGCTCCTAGAGCTTATCAAAATTCACTGTTAAAGATGTCCGTTTCGTTAATCATACCTTAAATTTTTAACACAATAAAAAATAATCCTCCCGTTTTGTACGATTAATGGAATAACTTATTAAAAAAGTATCCTATTTTCAATACACATAGGAGGATTATTTTTAATTTTGACCATTCATAAATAAATAACCAAAAACGTTTTTACTACGAGATAGAAGTTTGAAGAAATGAAAAACACAAGAGCATAATAATTTGCAAGTACAAGCTTATTTTATTACAGACTAATTTTTAACATTCCAAAGGTCCGTAACACATGTATTTTTTGCAAAGGCTTATTTTCACGCACTTACTTTTAATTCTTTGAGAAATTAAAAACTATTAGCAACATGACTATACTGTCCTCGTGAGCTAAAAAGCCCTAAAACCAAAAAAAAAAAGAAATGTATTGTATATTTTGATGCTTTTTGATTAATCCTTAGAAAAGGATCTTTTTATTTCATTGAATGACTTAAGTTCAGGTCTTAGGTCATACAAACATATACAATAATATAAAAAAAATATGTAATTTCAAAGGATGAACGCAAAAGGGTCAAAATATGCATTTGAATTTTTGGGGATTTAGGGATTTTAGCTTATGACTGCAGTATAATGAAATATATTAGGTAATCAGCAGGAGAATACAAACATTTGAATGTTAAATAGATTCAACGAAAATTTAATTGAATAAATAAATATATCTTTACACAAATGATGAGTTTCTTAAACAATCTCGACGTGGAATGATTAACTGATTGTAAAGTACTCTTTTTTCTGTATTTAATTTCTTTTGAGTTTCTGTAAGTTTCTATAAGATGAAAAGCCAAACATTTCTGGCCATTATCTCAATTTAAAGTTAAGTCACATATGTTAGTAGATTTAATCATATAATCAGTGTTCTTAACTATACTGTGTTATTCCTTTAAGTTATACTTAGATTCTATGCTATTATAAATGAAAGCGAAAGAGGACATGACCTGAAAATAGTTTATATGTATGGAGTCAGTTACTTCTATGTAAACTACATTGTTTTAACAGCTGTGTTTTTCACACATGATCGCGATAAATATGCAGCTGTTATCTATAATGAAAAGAAAAATTATCTTAAACCATAAATAAACGACCGCGGCAAGGAAATACTTTGAAAAAAAGTAGGTTGTTTGATTGAACCTTTTTTAAATTTCAGAAATTTTGCAGTCATACTTCCGAATTTTGCATAGATGTTTTAAATAATGTAATCATACCTTATGAGTCATAAAGAAATGGTTACATTTTAATTTTGAAAATATCTTTGTTAGCCTAATCTGTATATTGCATCAAATGCATATAGATCATGAGACAGTATACTAGGTTCCGTAAATGTATATCTTTCAAATGCAATAAAATATTATTTTAAATTCCACATAAAATAAGTTCAAAATTATACTTTTATCTTAAATTTGGATTTTATCTTAAAAACGTGGATTACTCCCAATTAAATCAAAATGAAATATGGGTGATTAAATTCACTTACTCATTGGTATTGAATTCACGTGTATAAAACATTTTATAATTTTTTCTAGCTATGTAAACAATTAAATTAAAAACAAAAAACGCTTCTTTAGAAAGGCTCCATTCCACAAAATATCCCAATAAAAGCAAGAACAGTATACAATACATTAAACTTATAAAAACTTATATTCTATTAAATCAACTTTTCAACTCGACACGTTTTTGTACCTTTGAATTATAACACTTGTTAGATGTTACCTATTTCCACTTTATATTTTATGAATTGTATTTGTTTTTATTTTCTTTATACCCTAAAATGTATGTATTTTATACGTTTTGTTCTGTTTATATAGATTCTTTATTTACTATATATTTTTTAACATTTGTCTACAAGTGCCATTTTATGTTTTCCAACCGTAAGAATATTTTTATGACTTGGAAAATAAAGCTTCATTTTTTTTACTTTACAAACAACTAACAAACAAGTATTAACTCAATTTATTTTGACAGACGCTTGTATAGTTTTTTTTTATATATATATAGTCAGTATTTTCTATTTATCAAATAGTTTGCACTTTTCCCAGATGTGAGACTTGTTTTAAAGCTGTTCTTGTAAGAAAGTTGAACGGGACAGCCTAGATTTAAGTTTAAGTAGAACTGTTTAGTTCAACTGTCCCCTTTAAGCTAAAAATATTCAATAACTGATTTACACTTAACAGACACATTAAACAGATTATCAAACGGGGAAATATAGGGTCGGCATAGAAGTGTTAAATAGTTTATGAATCATTACTTATGACAAAAATAAACAGGAAAACTAATTCATATTTATTCAAGACAAGATGAATCCTTTTACAAGAATAAGAATTTACAAATTGTAGCTCAAGCTATATATTCGTGCAAATAATTTCTCTCATGGGGTAATATTAAAAACACCCCTCCCAAGATTAGTGTAATATGAAACGAATCCTTAGATTAAAAATATTATGGGAATCAATACATGAAAATTGTTGGAAAATAATACACTATGCGTAGAATTATTGAAATGACTTGTAAATAAAATTTATTTTAATAAACTTTGTCAGTCAGTTGAAAGAGAATTTAATATATTTAGAAAATTGGTCTATACGGAATATGATTTTACTCCTACAACATTGTCGTGTGAAAAGATACAACATTTTAAGCTATATGAAAATTATCTACCCCTAGAAGATAAATTATTACTCAAAATTCCATTTCAACAAAAAGTGACTCATACAGCGTTTCAAAAATTGCTAACTCATTAGACACCAAACAGAAACAAGAAATAGAATAACAAAATGTTTAGAAAATTAGAAAAATTGGCTGTAGGCTTTTAAAAAGAGTGTCACGAGTACATTATTATGGGGTTTATTTTTTTTATAATTAAAAGCTATGTGGAATCACTGTAAGTTTCAAAAATGTTGGAAATAAAGTATAAATCATAAATAGTGTGATATTCAATGGTATTTTTGTTTAGAAACTACACAGTTTCAAATTTTATATAGATGCTGCAGGGAAAATGTCATTTTTAAAAGTGTCTCTGATGTCAAATCTCATTACGCAAAAAAAAAATATTATCTACCTTTAAAATGAGCAAAAGTAAAACTTATTCAAAAGTTAACTTGCGCTATTAAAATAATCAAACTATTAAAATAATAAGTGCCTAATTTGCCTCTTCTAAAATGCTGTAAGAGAAATTTTTTAACATATATTTAAGTTTTTTCTTAAAGTATAGTATTATTTTTTTTAATTAATATGATGCGACATCAGACAAACTTTGTAATTCATCTTTTTGCCCTACAGATCCCTTATAAAATTTTTAATAAATTACCAATGGTAATCACAACATATGATTTCTTACAATACTTTGAAAATGTTTACTCTCTGCACTAGTTCCCTAACTCTAACAGTTAAATAACTAAAACATATACCAATCTTTTTGGAATACCCTGTATAATATTTACCCTTACCTTAAAGAAAAGCAATAACTGATTTGTCATTGAGCGCTTATTTGACATTCTGTTACTCACATTCCAGACATTCTGTTCCTGGATCCTTCGACGTGGATAGAAATGAAAATATTGTGGCTAAGGCAGCGTAATGGTACAATTATCTTCCCTAAGGGAAGAGCCAAGAAAGCACTGATCCCCAGTTTAGCGTAATGTGGAACGAGACTAGCATTCCACAAACTCAAATCGATGTGTCTGTCTTTTGGCGCCACATTTTTTTTCTGTCTTTGTATCACCCGAAAATAAAATCAGAGTTGTGTTGTGCTTTGGGTTTGGTCAGAGGTATTCGATACTTTGGTATGTACCTTTCTTTAAGATTGTTTAAGTTAGATGATCCTAAATCCAAGTTTGTTTAATGTATTCTTTTGCACTTTATGGTTAATCCTAAAATGTACATCTTTTTAAGTTATTGAATCGATTTTCCTGTATTTTGTCTTAGGGACTTTATGGGACATAAAAATTATTTTTAAAGGACAAATAAGGTGTAAAAATATGTTATGTGATAACGTTTATACAGATAATATTTACTTTATAATAGCAGCAGCAATAGAAATCACTAGCAAATATAATACCAATTACAAATGCATCTTTTTATGTTATTGAATTGATTTTCTGGTATATTGACTAAGAACCTTTTAGGGACATAAAAAACTTTTTAAAGACAAATCAAAAAGGGAAAAATATATGTTATATGAATAGCAAATAAGTAGATGAATTGAAATTTGTGATAGCAGCAACAATAAGAATCCGCGATAATTTCATTTTCATTTTATCAAAACTTTACTTTTTTTTTTAAGTGTAACTGCCATTTTAATTTCTAGAACTTTTTATGTCCACATAAACTTCACTTAATATTTATTCTGTGACAATTTAGATATTTATTCAATAAAATTAAGCATTTGTTTTCGTAAATTTCATAAAAGAATTTTTTTTAATTGTCAAAAAGAAAAAGTGCAATATTTATGTTTATTGAAAAACTGTTCTATTTTTTTTTTTTTATATATATATATATATATATATATATATAAGAGATAAAATATGTTCTTAGTTATATAAACTTTTATTCAAAATGGTATAAAAATGTTAAAAACTTTTTTTCTTTTCAAAAGCTTTAAAATTGAACGAAGAGTAGAAGTTTGAAACTTTAAAAAAAAATTATTTTAAATATAGCACAAAAAAATTATTTCATATGTTTTTAACTACAATATATGTAACAAATAATCCTCCAAAATACATTTTAATAACTACAAAAGCAAACAAAAAATGCGCACCCTTAGTTGTTATATATTGTGAAAACTTTGATGGCAATAAAATTTGGGGGAAAAAAAAAAAGGAAAAAAAAAAGAAGAAGAAGAATACACATAGAAATATAACAACCACCTATTGGCCAGAGGCTCATCTAAACAAATTGTTTAAAGATAATACAAACTATAAATAGATTGATAAGACAAATATAAAAATAAAAATACAAAATTATATTGCTTAAAATACAAATTATGAAAGAAAATTTAGCTCAAACGTTAATTATGTACTTGTAAAGTGGCAGACAAAACTTTCCTTATCTGTAAATGTATAATTTTTTAAAGATTGTTTAACTATAATATTCACACTACTTTGCACTTTCAAGCACACCATTTAAAATACCCAAAAGATTTAATTTATTGTAAAAAATATGCAGTTGTCCATGAATTTCAAGTTTCCATTCTTTCTCTTTTGATTTATTCAATAGAATTGCATTTGAAAAATATCTGCGTGCCATAAGAATAGTTTTGTTTACTTTAAATATTTTTATACAAACACTCGCGCTTAGAAAACCGACACGCAGTAAAAGCATCAATATTTGTGCATTTGTCTTCAATGCAAACAAAAATAAGTGATTCATTCAATATCTTTGAAATCAGATTTCTAATGTAAGAAGGGAAAAAATTATTAACGATATACTATATGTAATGCAATATATTGTTTTCTCGTTTGAAATATCCCCTGCATAATAAAAAGAAAATTGGAATTGAAATTTGATTCTCAAGTTTAAAGATCGCAATCTCTCGCTTTTAAATCAATAAAATTTTATTTCATAAGTTCTGTGTCTCTTCTTATTTTATTAAGTTATTTTTATTTTTAATTTATATACTACAATTCACTAACTTTTGTTTAGTTTTTTATTTTATTAGCTCTTTTATACAGATTGAGTTAAAAATCGATGACGCATTTATAAAATTAATAATAAATTGTTAATAAATCAATAATTTGATAATAAATCAGTAAATTGACGCATGAAAGTATTTTCAGTCGAATACTGATAATGGTATAACGTGTTTTTTTTAATAAAATACAAATAATTCTTTCGAAATTCCATGCATAGATGGCGCTAAACTACAAAACATAAAAGCAGAACAGTATGAATTTAAACAACTATAACGCCCCATATAAGAGTCGTTCATATTAGTACAGTCTGATGCAAGTATGCTTGAAATTTTAAGCAATTTGTTCATTATAATTAAGAAACGAATTATATCTCATTAAAAGCCTTTTACTCTTAACCATGCTCTTATTAGAGAAGTAAATATTTGTTGATTTTGTATTAATTTTTGTAGTATGTCACAGATTTTTAGCCTACCATACAATAATCACAATTCTCGATAATGACTAAGAACTAGTCAGGAGTTACAGATAAAAATAACTTTGTAAAATAACGATAAATTGTCATTAAACTATTATTGTAAAAATTTGTTTAGAATTATTGTTCTTCAACTTTTTGAGAACTAGCAACATCTTTGATAGTCATTGTTTGGGCATGTGCTTGCTCCGCCTGCTTTTATATAAGCTGATGTATGCTAAAATTCAGTTGTATTGATGTTTTATAAAACTAAATAAAGTAGTAAACTAAACAAGAACTAGACAGTCATTTTTCTTCCTTTTTCCATTTTATGCTGCTAGACATACTTGGATTATTCAAGTTATTGACGATTTCATCTATTTTATAGTTTTTACTTACTTAAAAAAATTTTAATCAGAATTTCTATGCATAATGACGTTCTCATAAAAACATTAAGGGCTCTGTGTCTACTTTGGATGCGTGAAAACATGAAAAAAAAGCTATTTTTATTATTATTATTATTTATTTATTTGTTAAGAATACTGTTATGTTTACTGGTATAAAACTTGTTAGGCTTAACAAAAACATTCATAAATTACAAAAAAAAATATTGATTTTATCCACCTTTTTAGTGTGAAAATGACAGGTAAACAAGGAGTCCTCAAAAGGTTGAAAAAATCTCAGAAACTATTGAACTGATCCGTATGAAATTTGAACCACATATTCTGTACACTTATCGCTCACTATATCTCATCCACCAGAATTATTGCAAAATTTTAATTTTTACTATTTTTTTTATTTATTTATTTTTTTGGCAAAAATCATGCAAAAAAAACTACCTTTTTTTGTCCACCATTTTATTATTTTTGCATATAAATTAATATTAGAGGTACGGGATATAGCCACTGTCATACAAAACCTAAAACCATTCAATTTTTTTGTTACAGATGGGCCGTTGTTCAGATTTTTTCAACAGCCCACACCTACCTACTTTTTGAGAATTCCTGTTAACCAGGCATTTTCACTCTAAAAAAGTGTTTAAAATCAATATTTTTTTTTTTTTTTTTTAGTAATTTACGAATGCTTTTGTTAAGCCTAACAAGTTTTATCTCAGTAAACAAGACAATATTCTTATAAAAAATTAATAAAAATAGAGGGATTTTTTTTCATGCATCCAAAGTAGACAGAGCCCTTAAACTAAATCAAATCCAAAACATCTCAAAAGTCCTTTTATCCCAATAAATCTGCTAATTCTATAAGAATCCATGTCAAATAACCTTTAAGAGAACAATTTAAATATCTGAATTCCTTGTAGTCAGGAGAATAATTGGTTGTCTTATCCTGCTTTGATGTATGGAAAACAACTAAGCCCGGATACGATTATTCTAGCGTTGTTAAAAGGAGTTATTCTACTTGGATTAATTTAGTCAGTTTATGTCATCCAATCGTTTTAAATTTTCTTCACAGATGACAAGCTCTTGCATCCATTATTATCAACGCGTAAAACTAAACTAAACAATGACGCGTGTTGAGTTTTAAATGATAAAGCTTGTAAGTAATCTTTCAATTACTTAACAAAAAATTGTATTCATTCAACAAAAATTTTATGAGTGAACTTATTACTTTTTTATTTTACTATTATTCTTTTAAATTTTTTAAATTCTTTAATGTTTTAAGTTTTATAAAAAATATGAAAGAGTTTTAAATGAACTCGTGTGAAACTTGTAATTTATAAAGAATCGTATCGGTTTCTAACACTTATTGAGTATAAAAATAATAAACAGAATTGTCTTTATGCTATAGATAATATTTTAATTTCATTGCAGAAATTAATCTTACTGAGCTTAAGAAACTATATTTTTTATTGAATTATCACCTCAAAATGTAGATATGCAAATCTGTATATGACATATGACTTTTAATAGAGTTACTGCGGATTCTTTTAATAGAGTTACTGCGGGTTCTTTCAACACATATACTAATACATAAATGTCATATAACTTTGTTTTCAATAGTAATTACCAAAGAAATCAGTTAAAATTTATCTAAGTTTAGAGTATTTCTGATTCCGAGGTTAATTCTATTATAATTACATCGGGGTGTTTTCATTTGAATTTAAATGATGTTTTTAATACAATGCGAAAAGAAGACAAAACATCTCATAAAGAAAAATAACCTCTAACTAAATGTAAATTGAAAACAATAGGAAATATGTAATGACAAGAATTTCTTCCTCTCTAAAAAACAGTTGTTCTTCACTTGGAGGAGTTCCAATTTACATTCAAGGGAATATAAAAAATGCATATGATAAACGACTCTTGGTTTTTTCTAAAATCCTTTTCAAATGTATGACTTATTTTTGCATTTCACTTCGAGAATACTCTTAAATATGAATTCGTGAAATAATAGTTAAATGTATTGGGTCAACAGAAATTAAATGAGCTACTACCGACGAATATTTATCATCAATCAAATCCCATTTTTGAAACTCCAATTGTTAATGATATCAAACTTTAAAATCACTTAAAACCTTTTATATATATATATATATATATATATATATATATATATATATATATATATATATGAGACATTGATGTATGATGGTAGTGAGATGTTGAAAACACACAAAAAAGGTGTTACCGAACAACTTTTATCCAAATACTTGGAAAAAAATTTTGGTAATTGCTAACAAAACTAGATTTTTCAATGGCAGATACTTTCTGCTCACGCGCGAATTTGGTGAAAATCTTATTGCAAGATACAATGGTTACTACTTATTTGTAAACCAAATTTCAGCATCATAGAACGATTCTTTCTGCTTCTTACATACAAGCACACTGACTTTTTCTTCCCAAACATTACTTATTTAAAGTCAGGACTATTCACCAAGTGGAGATCACCAACAAAATTGGCATAGATTTTTTTACACCAACACTCCAGTAGCACAAATACCCTGGCCAATATCACTCTACAATGGTCAATTCCGATGTGGGCTATTGATATGGATCTGGGCCAATCTAGTCCATTGCTAGGTAAAATATACTGGAAGTTTTGAAATGTTGAAGCAGAGTTTTAAATTTGAAATATTTTTATAAGAAAGGACAGAGGGATAAAAATATGTTTTTGACGAGCTTTTTTTTAAAAAAAATCCTGTATTTTGGAACGATACTCGAGATTCAGCATGGAATGGCCAATTTCCCCAGAATTCCTGTTTCCGATATTGGCCAATACCTCTGTGCTACCTGGATAGTAACAGCTCATAATGCAAATAACATAACTAAAAGTAATGATATTTTAGAGTTTACTCAATCAATTGAGGTCGTATCTTAAGTATCGAATAACATTTTACACGGATAGCCAGTTCCTTTTCTTGTGAACATTTATTATGTAATAATTAAGTAGGGCGTTTCTATGCCTGTATGCGCCCGTATGAAAAAGAATATGTTATAAATCACGAGAAAGGCATTCCGAAATCCGATGGTTGTAAATAATAGACGAAAATTGTTTTATAATGATCTGTACTATTTTCATTTACTTGTGTTTAATTTAATAACAGTCTTTCATTAAATGCTCGAAATATAAATAAAATATTATTTTGAACGCATGTTATTCTTCAATCGTGATTTTGAAAATTGTATTTTTATATGATATATATTTGATCAATTAAAGTAAAATTATTATTCATTAAAATAGATGTCAACTAAAATTTTCATTTACAATAAAACATTGTTTTAAAAATTAAAAAAATAGCAAACAGTGAGATTATTTACCCTTTTCAATCTTCTTTTACTCTAAACCTTCTTCCCCAATAATACGAATTCGCTTGCCAATATCGGTCCGACGCTGGTCAATCCCTATGTGGACCGTTGTAAACTGGTTGTTGCAACGGATCTTGGCCAATCACGTCCAATTCTGGATAAAATATACTGGAAGCTTTGAAATGTTGATGCAGAGTTTTAAAATAGAAATATAATGTTATTAGAAAGAACGGAGTGAAAAAAATATGTTTTTTGATGGTTTTGACTTATTTAGTTTTAAAAAAAATCGTGTATTTTAGATCGATATTCGAGATAACTGGCTTCGAAATATTTGAGAGATAACGATATTCGAGATAACTGGAAAATCTTCCCAGAACTCCGGCTTCCAACATTGGCCAATACCGCTGTGC
This sequence comes from Linyphia triangularis, assembly GCA_963978545.1. Classification (NCBI taxonomy): domain Eukaryota; kingdom Metazoa; phylum Arthropoda; class Arachnida; order Araneae; family Linyphiidae; genus Linyphia; species Linyphia triangularis. The sequence continues at coordinate 37,020,024 of OZ021733.1, read as the reverse complement.
AACCGTGGTTGTCACATGAATTCATAATACCCTACATTTGACCCACAAAAAATAGACTACTACTACTTACTATAATTCTTGAGAGTTTCAATAAAATATCAGTTCATTTTTAAAGTTTTCTATACTCACATTTACAGGAGTAAATGACGCTATGATTTTTACATACTCTAAATTATACGCATTTACAAATTAACATGAGAAAGAAGAAATTTTTTACTTATACCACTTTAACTTATAAAATCTCGTTTAAGCTCATTATATAAAGACTCAAGCTGTTTTTAAGCCAATTCTTCTTTCTTCAATTATGATTTAGACTTGAATTCTAAATCCTTTCCATAGATAAATCGAAGATTAATAATATTACCCAATCTCTTTATCATTATGAAAAAATCCTTATTCTTAGGGATACCACCATAACTCTAAATGACTCATTTACTACATATATTTCTTACATTATAAAATGCCATAAAAGTTTTGAAGCTTTTCTCGTTTCTACAGCTGTGAGAAATCTAAATCCCCTCTACACATTAATCGAAGATTTTTATATTCTCAATCCCTTAATCATTCACCTTGAACTAACTAAAAAGATGAATAAACACGAATAATTCTTGCACATGCAAGTAGACTTGCTTATCTATTAGATAAAGAAAACCATCAGGCAAAAGTAAAAGCAAACATTACTGTTTATTATGGCTTCAAAGCAGATGGCGGGATGGTAGAAATCGCGCAGGTGAATTCACTGTTTGAAAATAGTAGGGAAGAATGCCTCACAGTATTGCATTCGGAAGAACAAATGCGTTAAAGGAAAAGGTGAGTAATGTGAATAACTAATCATATAAACCCCGCAACTACTAATTGGTAAAAAGTGTATGAGGCTAACTGGGAATACATTGTTAGTAAGCTACCTAATTGCAACAGAGAGACGTTGAAGAATTAACGGCAAGCAAGTAATTATAATTAACCATTCGCATATACCCTCTATTATTCGTATATACCTCGACTAAAGGTTTAATGTTTATAATACTAACTTAGATATGCATTGTCAATAAGCTACCTAATTTTTGCGGTGAAACTTTGAAGAAACAATGGCACGGAATAATAATGTGAATTAACTATTCGGATCTTTTAGATTCTTGGAGATAACTGATCTTTCCTTGTTATCGTTAATTACCATTTCCATAAAATTTCAAGATCTAAGGAATAATAAATAACTTCAGATGTTTTTTGAAACTTCCCTACATAATAACATTGTGACATAATGTTTCCAGGCTCCATAAATGTAATACACATTTCATTTATGATGACTCAATATTCATATCTATTCTAACATTTGCTTGCATCTATATGAGTATAGAACTAGATGAGGGTTTTGTAAGTAAGGGAATTTCACGGCACATTTAACACAGCTGTTCACTTCCTATTGTATTTGGGGAAATTTTCACCTGCTGTCAATATTTAGTTGATGATAGGATGAAGTCACCGATCACCGTTGTACAAAAATGTACATGTGTCTGTATTTATAGAGGAAATCATAATTTTGTTCTTCAAACGGGAACTTATCAATGATAAAAAAAAGTAGCGCAAACTTATCTGAAAACAAGCTACAATGACAGGTTTATTTGATTCATTGTGAACAAGCTTTCCAGCTTCCTTGAAGGTGCGTCCCCCAATCATAAATATGACATTCTTATTTACCTTTGCTTTTAGATTGCAAATCCAAATAGAAAAAGAAACAAAATCCTCATATTCAAATAGAGTTACATTTCACTTTTTTCTAATATTTTACGAATTATCGTATAATCGAATTATTTGGGAATTATTAAATTATTGTAAAATCAAACCCAAGTATAATCAAACACAATAAATGCTATATATGAGAAAAGTTTGTGTCAAAGTATTATATGCTCTCTTATCAAGCGTCTGCTATTTTTGAAATTTTATGAATTAAAATTTCGATCTATATTATATTCAAACTTATTATATTGTTAAAACTTTCTCAATTTTCACTTTAATGTTTTAAGCAAAACATTTCTGAAATTACATTTGTAGCATAGCGAATAGTTATTTTTTTTTTATTTGATGTTATCTGATGTAAGAGCAACACGAGATCTGTAATACATCTTTGGGTCATTACTGGTGTAAAGGTCGTAATGCTTACAATGTATATTTCCAAGAGTAAACAACTTAGCATTTGTGTTTCGAATGAGGAACAAACCGGAAAATACCAACCAGACAGCCCTACAACAAATACTAGACAGTCGGTCACAATCACCGCCGTGTAAATTCACTTTGGAAAGAGAAACGACGAGGCTCGATTCCGAGACTTGTTCCATGCTAAGCAAACATTCTGCCTCACTAACGTTAGTGAGGCACAAGCCAAATAGAGTCATGATTTTAAGATTAGTAGGATGTGTTTTCTACTAATACGATAACAAATTCTGACATAAGATATATCTTAGTATAAAAGTCTAACTTGATCAACCGTATTCACCAAATGATGCTCAAATACTCCACCAAATTTTAATAAAACCTAAGATAGGATCCTACCTGAGCATCTACAAAATCTTTAGACCTACTGTTTAAAAATCAGTCCTAATCAAAAAGAGAAAAACAAGGTAAACATATTCACTTGTACTCTATCAAGCACTCAAAAGAATGTGGCCGAGAGACTTCAACACCCATTGACCAGTTAATTAGATTTATATAAAGTACGTAAGAAATACTGTTGAAAACAATTTGAAAACTTATATATCTAAATAAGATATACAAGTAAGACATATTCTTAACGTTCTATCATCAGGGTTTATTATCCTTGCACCGCTTTCTTACAAGCTCAGATTTCAGAATCGAGCAGAGCAGATGGTGTTATGACCCTTTTATCTTGTCTCAGTTGTCAAGGCGTCTGGTGAGAGTTTTCAAGCAACTTGTCCTAAAAAATTCCCTGTAATCGAACTTTTCCCCTTGTAAATTCTGGCAGTAATACAATAGACCAATATGATCAATTCCCTTCAATTTTTCATTCTTGCCATAAATTCTACAATACCAAAAAAGGCTTGTTTTATCTATAACGAGCTACTCATTAATCATAATAAATCTATACATTGTATTATGCAAGATACTGTAAGTTAATGTAACAGTACTGTAATATATTCATGACAAATTGCGTACACTCTGTTGACATACTTTCGTGAAACACTGCATTTTCTTTTTCAACTCTGCACTCCTAATTTCAAGCAAACGGTATACTGTACTTACTTAAAGAAGCCTTGCATTTTCCCACTTCAGCGAAACCCTATATCATCCACCGGTAGTTAAAAGATGTTGTTTAACACATAGTGAATACTTAGTTTCGTTGTCGGAAATTAAATGTGTTAACTATGAATCAGAACTTAGAGATGCCGTGGGAATCGGCAGGATTATTTGCAGAAGGATACAGATGGCATATGGAGGTTCAAAGTGACTAAAATATTTGTTAAAACCTTGATTTTTTTTTAAGAATGAGAACTGGGTGATCTACTAAAATGTTAATTCATAGTTATTTAATAATTTCTTGCTCAAAAGATATTTGAAGCTCACAATAAGAGCCTTTCTTTCTGTGAATTTTACTATTTCTCTAGACTTAAATTTTCAATTTTCAAAAGCCAAGGAAGGTGCAACTACGCTCTCTTAACCCTTTCTGATGTCGTCCATTGACATTGCATTATTCATCAAGATAAGAATGATTTATCATAAAGTTATGATAAACACTTTAACATATAAAGCAGACAGCTATACAACGTTTCCTAATAATTACCATTTAATTGATAAGTTGTTTATAGCGTAATATTACTAGTAAAAAATGTATTGTTTATTTATGTGTTCCTAAATCTGTTAACTTTTTTCTTACCATATTTCTCTTCTTCAATATAGGAAACCTAATTCCATTTAAATTGTATATTTCTCTTTAATTTTGCAAATAAAGTTTACCAAAATAGGTTAGTTGAAGCACTATAAGGACACCTAATTTTAAAAAAGTATACGCTCTCATTCTTTGAAACAATTTATAAATTTAAAGGATGTTGTCTTCTCTTAAAAGATAATTAATTTACAAATCTCTAGAAAAGTAGTACATAATTTTAAATCATTCAAATTAATCAATGCGCAGTTTCAAATATACAATGAAACAATAACTGATTTTTATATTATTGACCTCGTTAATGGATTTGCCTTTCCAATCCATATTACCATTAATTTAAATAATTTAAAGTTAATCGATGGGCAAGTTCATGTACCTAATAAAACAATAACTTATTTTGATACTATTGAGCTCGTTAACGAAACTGCTTTTCCAAAGCCGTATTATCATTAATTTCACTATAAGTGTAATCCAATTTCGAAATTCTGATAGTATTCCAGTTTCATTAGCACCTATTAATAATTTAGCTGATAGGTATTTCCAATTAGTTTGACTAACTTAATCTAAAGCCAAACAGGGCAGGTGCGTAATCTCGTTAATTTAATCTTGACCCAATCGACAGATGCTAAATAATTAGTTTAACTTAGTAAAGTATTCAATCTAATACGTTTAAGTTTGGGGTTAAGGTCATTTTAAGGATATTTTAGCTTACTTATTTATTTTCAACGCTGCCGTCACTGTTTATTGAAAGCGTTGATTTATCAAGCTTATTTTAAGGTTGTAATTTATTTAAATAAGATACCTCTATCAATGAATATGTAACTATGTTATACCTATCAAACCTGAGCACATTGTAATATATATAATCCTTATAGTAATATTACTTGGATCATTTTTTGACCAAATTAGTAAAAGTAAAAATAAGGCTGAAGTATAAAAATAAAAGTAATATCATGTGAAAGTGACTGATGCAAAGAAAAGTGAGAATAAGGCAAGGATTTTGAGTGGCAGAATAAATTAAAAGCTCACAAGTTGAGTCAGGAAGATTATCACCAGATGTTAAATTGATGTCAACACTAAAAAACAATATTATTTTCCTATCGAAAAGTTTAGGCAGGGAACTGTATGCATGATGACGTTACAGATCACAACTCTTCAAAATGTACAACGATGCTACAACTATGCACGTAGGGTGGGCCGAAAAACCCAAATTTTTTTCTCAAGTCGTAATACAGCTTTAAACTTGCGAATTCAGAACACTTAAGAAGAGATAAAAAAGAAAGAAATTTGGTTTATATCTTACGGTAAACGCATGTGATATGAATTTTGCCGAAATTTGGAAAAATCACATTTTTACGGTAATTTTTAACATCTTTAAATTAGCCTCTTCTCGAATGTAGTAGCTCAAATTCTTATGTATTAGGAACACTTAAAAGAACGTCAAAATATTATTTAAATCCATCAACATCATCCGGTCGCACATTGCCTTCAAAGTTAATGTAATATTGGAAATTAATTACAAGTTAAGGCTGATCACAGTTCAAGAAAAAAACAATACTAACAGCTTATATGTTTTGTAGACCAATACTAGTATTTATAAACAGATTTTTTTTTTTATTAAAAAAACTAAGTTTTTGTGTGAGAAGTCGTAAGTCCAAGAAAATCATGTTGAACAATTAAACATCTCCTTTTTCACTCATTCTTGGCTGAAGGTACTTTGAAATATGATTTATGGGCCAGGTTAGGTAATGTTGACCTTGAGAGCAGAGTCATTCTGATAAAACCCTCCTAGACTCCGCAAACTTTTTCTGAGGCTTCTGTCACGAGTTCCACACATCGTTCAACTGCATATGTGTGAACTGGAAAGGTCTTGAATGTTATATCCCAGTTAAAGTCTGAGTCACTTTGGATATGTGATGCAATCTCATCGCCACTGATATATTTTAATAATATAAGAGAAGATAAAACACAGTTCATCCATTTAGCCAGTTCCGAGAAGTCTTAAGCCTTGAAATTGAATTTTGTCATCAAGAATAGTCTTATATTTGTTCTCTTTTGATCTAACTGTCTTACATTTAAATTCGTCGAAATCCAAGCTCTCTTATGTATTTGGTATTATGTTATATCATGGCTAACACTAAATATTATGGATGAGCGAAAAAACCATTTCGTTTGATCACAAGGTCGACAACATTACGTAAATCTTCAAGCAGGTACCATAAAGATTGTATTGATTGGTACTCAAGTTTTGGCCTCATTGCAAATACAACTATTTCTTGAAGTTCAGGTGCGGAATTTGTCTATACGAGATCATGGTCCTTTATCAAAATCGAAGTGGTTGATAACAGTAAAATGAACTCTTAGATTGTATTTCAGTGAAGAAAGTCTCACACCCGAACTTCAAAAATTAGCTATATTTATTTTGAAGTCATGTATGACAATGTGGTTTAGTATTAAAACAAGTAAATACTTTATAGAGGGATCAAAACTTGTAGCGATTATTACAATCTTCAAGGTACCTGCCTGAGGATTTATGAAATGTTGTCGACCTTGTCTCGAACAAAATGGCTTTTTCGCTCATCCAAAACATTTAGTGTTTACCATGACACAAAATAATGCAAAACTCATAAGAAAGCTCAAACTTCGATGAATTCTAAAGGTGAGACAGTAAGAACAAAAGAGAACAACTATCAGAACATTCATTACCCCAAAACTCAATTTCAAGGTTCAAGACTACTCGGAAATAGTTGAATTGAACTATGAATTAGCTTCTCTCCCATCATTAAAATATATCAGTGATGATGAGATTGAATCACATATCCATAGTGACTCGGTCCCTAATTGGGATATAATATTCAAGACCTTTCCAGTTCACACACATGCAGTTGAACTATGTGTGAAACTCGTGACAGAAGTCTCAGGAAAAGTTTGGGAACTGAGTCTAGGAGGATTTTATCAAAACTACTCTATTGTTAAGGTCACCCATGCCTAACTTTTCCCACAGAAATCAAATTTCAAAGTACCTTTAGTAAGATTGAGTAAAAACGGAAATGTTCAATTGTTCAACATGATTCTCTTGGACTTAGGACTCTTTGCACAAAACCTTAGTTAATTCAATAAAAAAACATGTTTATAAAAATTACTAATGGTTTCAAAACATGTATGTTGTTAGTATTGTTTTTTCCTTAAACTGTGATCTACCTTTATATGTGCTTTTTTTTTTTTTTTTTTTTTTTTAATTTCATTAACTTCGAAGGCAGTGTTCAACCGGAAGATGTTGATGAATTTAAATAAAATTTAAACACTATTTTCTGTAGTTCTAATACATAACAATTTGAGCTATTGCATTCGAGAAGAGGCTAATTTAAAAACTGTTAAAAATTATCGTAAAAATTGGAATTTTTCCAAATTTCGTCAATTTTTAGAGTCTATGCCGGACAGGAAGATATAAACCGATTTTATTTGTTTACCCCATTTTAATCTCCCAAACTCACAAATTTTCCGAGGTGTTTTGACTTAAAAAAAAATGCGTTTTTCGACTCACCCTACTATGCAGGATCTTGTTTCACTAAAAGTCCGAATTTATTTTTGTAGGCTGATTATGATTGATCAATAGATTTTTTTTTTTAACTGAGATAAATAAACATTTATCAAGCATTGTGATTAAGGTAGACTCAAGTTAGAAAGACATCAAAAATCCTCTGTAATGACACAGTTATTTCTTTTATTCAAACGGGTTTTATATCAAAAGTAGACGGAAAATTCAAGTATATTTTTCATACAATAAGTTTCATATTCTTTCAGCGTTTTTCCTTAAGGTAACAGATCTTGTAAAAAAAAAAAAGCGCACATATTCGCATCTATTACGGAGCCTATTTCTAAGAAAGACTTCATTTTAAACTCAGAAATCATATTTCCGATAAATGGGTTCTTATGCTATAACCTCAATAAAAAAGCTTCGGGTTACATGCAGAAAAACTCAACAACAAGTAAAGAATAGCAACCTTTTATCCACTCTTCCGAAAGCTGCTTCAAGAAAACTATTGATCTAGAAGTTGTGGGTGTAATGTCTTCCAAGAACTCAGAATCCATTTCATTTTTCTTCCGAAGACGAAAGCCTTTTTAGAAGCCTTAAAAGTACCTGTGATAAGACATTAAGTGTGATAAAGAAACGCCTTCATGGCTTACAAAAAATCATCAAGCTAGAAAGGAGACAAGGAGTTAGGATTATTGATAGTAAAAGGATGTAACTGGGGTTTTGTTATCTTTTCTATACAGTAGAATTTCAAATCGAAATTCCAGGGAAGTAACTTTTTCCCTGTAGGGATTGAAACATTAGCCTTCTGAACTAGTCTTGTCAGAAAAAAAACAAATATTGAATTATTGGTATGTCCGTATTTTTCTTTGTTAAATTCTTGCAACACGCTTAATATTTCCTTTCATCCAAATGTCACGCATGTTTTTATGCAAAACGTATTTCGTTCATTACTTAATAGAGTTTAAAAAGAGTTTTAGAATAATAAAATTGATTTGAATTCTTGGATAGTTTTGGAATTTGCTACGCAAAGTGCACTAACAATATTGTTTTGAACGTTGAATTGCAAATCAGATGTGCTGTTTCTTTTTATTTTTATTAAATGCTTCAATAAAATTACGAACATTCACAGAATACATTACCAACCCATTTAAATTGCTTTTATTCTATCATTTATTTTTATTTCTCTTCAAAACAAATAAATATCCCATTTACTGTCTCAAAAAAATCTTCTAGAATATTTTCTATTTATCATTCTTAAACATGCCCACATTTAGAAAAGAAATTGTCCATTCAATTCATTTGGCTGCTGCTTCACTGAATTTTGGATCTGAATAAGTAAGAAAAATTTTCCTTAAATAGAATATAAAATAATGTTTTTTTTTATGCTGAAAAATCGATGGTTTGGAATATAAAAATAAAAACACTAGGGACTCTTTTGTTTTGCATTTCAATCATTTTTGCTGCAAGTAAAAATAAACTTCATAAAAAGCACTCACAATAAATCTAGCGTATTTCAGCATCAATAGAACTAAAAAAAAAAGATCTTTATTTTAGTGTTCAAGACATTTCAGTAAAAAAGTCAAAGTTTGTTTCCACTAGGTATTATCTAACAATGTTTTTAAAATTTTAAGAATCGGTAAGACAAAAAAAGATAAGTGTACTGTCTTACTTTTGCTGAAGTTAAAGTTTAAACACTTGACAATAAAATTATTGCGTCTCAACTGAGCGAAAGAAAGAGAGAGATTCCAATATAAATATATTTCATTTATATTAATATAAACATATGCCAATATAAACCGTTTTGATATCTGAGAAGGTGTATTAAAAATGTAAATATTTCTTACATAATTTGAATAAAACAAATCTATAGTTTATATGTAACTCTGAAAGCTAAGGAGGAAGCTTATAAATATTTTAATAACTTTTTGGAAATAGAAAAACTGGATTAAGATTATTTTTTTTTTTTTAAACAAAACACGCTATTAATTCTATTATTAATTTCCAGCGCTATTAATTCAATGAAATAAGTGGTTTTAAAGTGGTCGCAGTCTAATGACAGGCCAAAAACAATTCATTCAATACTTTTATATTTCCATGTATCAAATATTATTTTCCATTATACAAATATAAAAGAAGATTATTACATAATTTAATGGGAATTCTTTCAATAATTAGAAATTATCAAGCCTTACAAGTTATCGTTCTCTCAAACAAATTTTAAAGATTTGATTTTTTCCAAATTAAAGTTTAGCCTAATTAAAAAATTTAACTTATTAAATCTGTTTAAAATAAATACATATAGATGAAAATTATATATGAATTATTTAATATACTTCAAATAATATTTAATTATTTATTTTAATTTTCATATGTTTCCAGAGATAAAATTAAACATAAAGATATATTAACATACTCTCTATGCCTTTTTTTGATACTATAAAAATGAAATTAGGTAAGAGAAAAAATTGTATTTGATATCAGACTCCCAGACGGTTTATCAGTTATTCAACCCTTGTTGCATATACTTATAACCAAATAAACTCATGAAATTTCTCTAACTACAAATCACGGTTACTAAACTAAAAAACTACAAACATGTTTGAATTTGCCTGACAACAGTCAAACAGAAATATGTATGGATTAACCTCCTATACAGTTTAATTAGGTGGGTTTTTTTTAATCTAGATCAGCAAATACAGTTTTTATTTTTTAGTTAACACGTCTGTTTACATTTCAGTTTGTAAAGGTAATTTTAAATTTAATTTAAAAATGTTGATAAACATTTACCACTTTAAAAGAAATCATAACTTCATACAATGCTCTATTTTGCATTCATATTAGTTATCATATATTTCACATACTATTACCATTCACACCTTTAGGATTATTATCCTCAACTTTCCACCTAGAATTCTTAATATTTTTCTCCATAAGTAACTTTTTTGCTTATATGAAATAGTATGATAAGATTGCAATAAAATGCCCTATATGCTCTCATATTTACATGTCAATTAATGATACAAAGACTAATAATACCTACCAATTCGTACCTCAACAACTCATTTAATGCAAGATTTTTAAATGAGATTGAATTCACATCATTAAATTTTTCCAATAATACCCTTAAGAAAGTACGTGCTTAGTGTCACATCGGATCAGTTTCATTTATTCTAACTGAAACTATGACATATCGTATGCAAAGACCCTAATTATTTTTATGCTGATTCACGATAATTATTTTTATGGAGTTTGAACTTTCTATTTTCTTGGACTATATCTGATTACTTTACATTTCCTTATTGCCAAAACTAGTCGATTAAATAAAATAATTTGTATTGTTGTTTGACAAAATAAATTTGTTTGCGGGATTTTTATCCGAGTGGTAGAGAAGGTTCAGAAATTCTAAAAAAAACAATTAGCATTAAATCTAAATAATTTGTGGTAAACTGAGAACTTAATATTCTTAAAAGAAATCCAAACTAATTATTTTGTATAAACGGGAAATTTTATTTCCTTAAAAACATGGACTTATTACTCAATTCAATCTTTTAAATCACTCATTAAAATTTATAATAATGAGTGTCAAACAATTTATTACTGAAAAAAAACTTCGACTTTATATTATCCCCAATTAGGAATTCACTTTTGATTAATGACGCAAAACATATTTATGTTTTCAAGCTTTACAAGATATGCCAATTTAACATGACAAATGCAAATGCTGAAATAGAATGTTTGCTAACTCTGAATGACAGTGATAAGCTGAATTTGATTACTGGATATTCATTGTGCATTTGCTTAAGGAACTCAAATAGAAGCTATATTGGATATGTCATCTCAATCTCACGTCTGGTATGCAATACCCCTCAAATTGCCATGAAGATTCAAACTATTAGATTGGAGAATCTATAGAGCTCGTTTCTGAAAACTTTATTTTTCTATATGTACGTGCTTGACAGATGTTTGAAGCTACTTGACAGAAGTTGTGAAATTCAGCAATGTTTGTGAAGTCATATTTGAATCTAGGGATAAAATATAAATTCCACTCCTAACGACTAAAGAATATATTTAAATTCAAAAAGGAATATTTTAGTCATATATATATATATATATATATATATATATATATATATATATATATATATATATATATATATATATATATATATATATATATATATATATATATATATATATATATATATATATTTCCTCTAAATATCTGCTTCAACATTTATAGTCAAATTCAATATGGTAACTAAAATACAGGCTTTCTTTCGACTAAAGATATTGATTTCATTTATAAAGACTAGTACCCGGGGACGTTAACTATTTGACGTACTGCTTAAATTTATTGAATTTATAATATTCAGTAGATTTATATTGACTATGCACATTTCATAATTACATTATCTTATTAAATTAATATTAATTATTTAAATTAATATTCATTTAATGAAATAATATATAATTATTAATATTAATAATGATGAATTTAATAAATAAATATTTTTAACTTCATAATTTTATTATTTTAATGAAACAAAACTAACATTTGACTCCAAATAAGAAAAGCTTTATTCCAATTTTGTGCTTTACTAAAAGATAAACTTGTATTTTAAAAAATATCAAATAAATATTCCAATGTATAAATTAAATAGTTAGAAAACAAGATAATATGTGATTATCTTGAATCACAGTAAAATATAAATCTATACTTATTACTCCAAAACATCGTAAGTGAAAAGCATTCATACATCGATTTTTAGTCTTGGATTCTAGCCAAGCAACACTTTAACTGCTTAGAAACTGAGTAAGGACACTAATAACTGCATATGCCTTCACGCTATAAAAGGTTCTCGCATTTATATATCATCCTAGATCTATCTTATATACTTAGAAAGACATATAAATAGTTACGTTACCCTTGAGAATTCATCGTACCATTAATCTGTAGCTTTTCTAATGATACCTATTAAGTGGCTGCAACATCCAAGGATTTACAGTTAAAGGATATCTATTAATAGAACCTTAGATTTGAGAGTTTGTTCATTTTTCTGAGAACTGGTTTTAAATTGAAATATCGTTAAAATGATCAGGAGTAAAACTCTTGAAATTTTACTTAATGAAGTTTTCAATTGCAAAAATACTTAGTTTTTAATAACTTCTGATATTATATATTGATTCATTACATAAACGTGAATTCACCAAGCTAAATATTCAGATGTTTTTAATGAAAGAAATATGTATAATTCTCATAATTTGGAATAAAATATGAGCTAAAAAGTCTTTCAATTTTACAGTAATTATGGGGTGTCCCAATAGTGACCCCCGATTTTTAAAAACGGATACTTCGAAAAGAGTTGCTCTTAGGAGATTGAAACTAGTTATATATTTATTGAATGGTCAATATAATACAGATTTATTTTCTGAAATTTATTGGCTATATACTAAACATTCTACTAGTTTTAATCCCTTTCAGTCAGTAACTTTTCCTAGATGTTTATTTTTAAATACCGGACGTCATTTGTGAGACATCCTACATGAGCTAAAATAAAAATTCATTGTGTTGCATAATGATAGAACCACTTTGTTTATTCTGTGTAAAAACTGTATAATACATTTCTGTGTGAGTTTGTAATACTTCCTAAAATCAGAATAATGCATTTAAGTGGGATGCTTGATATTCAACTGTTAGGAATTCTGAGTTTGGTTCAATAAGCAAATGTTTAAAAAAAAATGGAAATTAGTTGTTGCAAAATGATAGAACCACCCCAACTTTTAAGTGAAATAATCGGTCCCAGAGAAGAATACGCAGTTGGGTTTTAACAAACACGTATATAAAAACTTGGTTTGATCAAGTTAAAATAATATAACTTAATTTTTATTGTGTATGTCTAATTAATTGATTTGAAAAGGTGTCATTAAGTAAGGGTAGGAAAAACTTATTAGATTTTGAAAAGGGGCAAATTGCAGCTTTCAACAAAGCAGAATTGTTGTCACGGAATATAGTAAGGAAAATTGGACGTTCACCTTACGTGGTTAAATATTTCTCCATCTTGGATTGAAATATGGGAAGCAGAAAACACTTGGACGACCTCGAAAGCAAACAATGCAGCAAGAAAGATTAGTTGTAAAGAAACTAAATGTTGGTGAAACATTGACTGGACTCTCACAAGATCTCATCATTAACGTTCACAGGTCTGCTTTACCAAGAATGGCTAGGAGGGACGAACATCTTGTATACAAGAAAAAGAAAACACAGCCGAAGCTTTACTTTTTCAACATCGAATTTTCATTTTTTGAAACATTTGCTTATTGAACCAAACTCAAAACTCCTAACAGCTTGATATCATGTATGCCACTTAAATACATTATTCTGATTTTAAGAAGTATTACAAAATCATGCAGAAATGTATTGGACAGTTTTTACACGGAATAAACAAAGTGGTTCTATCATTATGCAACGCAGTGTGTATTGTTTAATCATTAATAATATATTTTGTCATGCATTGAAATATATAATAATATGTTTTGCTCATGCTTTTATTTTAGCTCTTAAAAATAGAAGAAGAAAAAAAAGCTAACTTGTTATATGAAATATTACATTATTTTATGAGCTTGGTCATAGTTTAACTGCCTATTTCTTTCCCAATAACATAACACAACTTTGTTCAAATGTTAAACGTATATATCACAAAAAAACACTATATTATATTTAGTGTCTTAAGTACTTTAAATTTTAATATTTCTCTGATCTGAAATCATCTGCAGCAGTATTTATTTATGTACAGCAGTATTTATTTATGGTACTTCCAACTTGGTAGTTTTAAATACACTACTATATATTAAACTGCAAGGTTAAATTTACTTCACAAACTTTTTATTGCATTTTTGCGTTTTGTAAAGCATGTTACTTTTTATTTTATTTGTACTTTCAATTTCAATTATATAAAGTATAATAATAATCCGTATATTGAAGTATGTTAAAAAAAAAAAGATAAATCATTGTAACGACATGCTCAGAAATCTCGATAAAAGTTCATCTCAAAACTAAATTTTTCTACAAATGAAACTTTTCAAAATTAACTCAACTTTAAAGCATTAGCATTAAATATACGCAATTAAACAATTTTCTAACTTTTTTTATTCTAAAAAAATGTTTTTGCCTGTTTTCAAATGAAGTAGGTATATATATTCATTAATTATAAACACTTTTGGTAAATCTATTTAAAATTCGAAGTTTCTATATCACTGCAATTGTAATTCCATAAAAACATTCTGTAAAATAATGATATTCAGATACAATCAAAAGTACTTTAACAGTGAATAGAAGCAATTTTGCTTAGAAAAAAGTTGTGACATATCTTTATCCTGTTCTGAATAGAAATTTAAAAATAATAATAATAATATTTCATCTCTCTTATCCACAACTGAAAATTATTCATCATTGCACTGAAAATTTCACAAGCAATGGCATCATAGATAGTTTATATTGCACAACTTAATATAGCAACTTATGTCCATCACAAATTAGAGAATCCCTATAACAAAATATGGTCACACGATATATATCTGTTTTTTTTTTCCTATTCAACCTGAACCCAATATCTTACCTCTCAGAATTTTTAAATAAATTTCTTTACCATTCCTCGTTAATTTATGATAATTTTTTAATAATTTTTGGCCCGATAATCTCGATTTCACAATCAGACAAAATACAAACCGTACAAATTTCTTTTCTTTGCTTTTGAAAGCCATATAACTTGCGTTTTAAATTCCTAACAATAAAAAAGAGTTAGTAATTTAAATAATTAAGGTGTAATTACCTTGAAGGTGGTACAAAGCTAACGTTTCTGTTTGAAAAAAAATCTGTCTTGATAGATGATGTTATACTTCGAATAAAAAACTTGATTTTTGAAGAAAGCTCCTATATTTATACAGGAATTATATTAACCACTCTTCTTATTCCATTACCCTTTTTCAACACTCATAGAGATTTATGAATAAAATAGTTCATTATATGTGTTAAAAACCGATATTATACTGCATTGAAATATGTATTAAATCCACCGAAGCCATTTTAAACCTGAGTCCCCTTTGTTACCAATGCAGAAAGCAGCCTCCATCTTATACATTTCCCATTCCTTATTTTGTATTATTTCAAATAAACCAGTCTCAGGAAACATTTTTGATGATTCTGAAATTACAATGCTATAGAAACTATGTCTTTGAAAAGCTTCGCAAGAAAACGAATAGAGATTTATGAATAAAATAGTTCATCATATATGTTTCTAAAAAAAAAAAACGGGTTTTATTCTGCATCGAAATATACATTAACTCTACCGAAGCCATTTAAACCTGAGTTCCCTTTGTTACCAATGCAGAAAGCAGTATTCATCTTATATCACATTCCTTATTCTGTTATTACTATTTCTAATAAAGCAGTCTCAGAAAACATTTATGATGATTCTGAAAGTAGAATGCTATAGAAACTATGCCTTTGAAAGGCTTCACATGAAAACAATCTTCCCCGAGAGTCGTTTCTGTAATCATCATTTCCGAGGAGTAGTTTACGCATGAAGAAATACCTACCCAAACTCCTTTCCGTTTCATTAGCTCCATTACTAGACAAAGGAATCCAGACATATGTGGAATCAATTCGCTTCGACAAAGGAGTTCATCATCATAAAAATCATTCAATTACAGCAAAAGAATTTTTCATTAAGTCTTCGTTCGTATTCCGCTTAATACTTTTTATAAAAGTAAGATTTTTTCAATTTCAAATGCATAAAATACTTTTGATGGTAAAACAATACATTTAAGGAATCTTACTATATGTGTGTAAAAATAAAAGATTTTTTAATAAAGAGGGAATGGTTTTAAAGAATGCGAAAAAAATTAATTATGATTTAACATCAGAGAAGTTGAATTTTACCATGGATGATAAATGAAAGTAGAAAGTTCTTCGTGTCTTGCATAATTGTAAATTAAAAGTCTCCTGCTGTGTTTAATCAAATAAAACTTCTAAACGACCATTTGAAAGGTAAAGTGGTATATACGAATTCAAACAATTTTTCATCACCAATCCGTTTATCGTTTATTTCATTACATATTTAACATTTATGGATGATACTTTTTAGAGACATTTAGAACATACTAATACATCAGTACCATTATGTACCATTATGCTTTTGTATGGTCTTATATTTATAACTTTCAAAATATAAAAATTCTTACTCACACCCCATTTGACATTCCATTAACTCTTATATATAGTTGAAATTGTTTAGGATATTACAATATCATGCTTTGATGTAATTAAACTAGCATTTGCTGTTTTAAATAAACGTTTTTCTAATCAAATAATAAAAGTAAATAGATTAAAAAAAGAGCAGATCATTTATTGAATGATGATTATTCGCTATTTTAATAAAATGCTATTTTCTTTAGACTTGCTATGAGAGTATATGCTTAATTTATAAAAAGTATTTTGACAAAAATACTTCATTAAAGTATTTATTGGAAATAATATATTTACAAAAATTATTGATTTTTTAAATGTGAAACATTTATTACTTAAAAAGCACAGTTTGTCACAAATAAATAAAAATTAATTATGTTTAATTTTATTTTGAAAAAGGAAGAAATAAATAGTTCATATCTAAATTATACTAAATTATATATAAAATACTAAACTGGATTTTTTTTTAAATTTAACTTTTCATGTATTTGGGCATCTCGAGAAAATAGCTATACATAGTAAAAATGTTTGGGGTTGGTCGTTACAATGGTTGGTTGTCAGTCTGTATCAACATAAAGATTATGATTGATGGTATTTCTACCAAATCGTGATTTGGTTGAAATGGACCTGATTATCACGTAGAAATGGCAACCAGGGCAGTGTCGTAAGAAGTTTCAGTGCCTGTTTCAAGATAACAAGCTCTAAAATAAAATTTAATGAATCACTAAAAATATATTAATAACCACTTAAATTCGCATTTATGCCTCTGAATTTGTCAAAAATTATTGAATCTGACCTACTTTTAATGTTTTTATCAACATCAATGTTTGGCTTCGGTATGTTCTTAATACATCTTTTTAAAAAAAAAAATTTAAATAGCCTGTGACAGTAAACTTCAAAGTCTGTAGAAATCAAACATTTGGTGACGAGGTAGATTACAAACAAATGCACTCAGACGAAATGTTTTTAAACCAATCTTATATTAAAGAATGTCTTATGTTTATCATTTATGTCCTTTTAAACAAATAGATTACTCATAGAGCTTAAAAATGGGCTTAAGTTTTGGTGACTGATCGTAGTGTATTTGCTGACTTTTAATGGTATATTTTCACTGTGCTGGGGCAGTAAAAAGTCATAAATTCTCTTTTACCAACTTATTTTTATGGTGGTGGTCAAGGTTATAAGCAATAAATAACTAAGAATTTAATATAACTCACCGCTATAATTGTGTTAGAGTAAAATTGATTACAATTTTACTACTTTGCTTTGGTATAAAATTTATGGTTTTCAATCCAATATAAGAGAAATTAGTTTTGAACTAAGTAAATCTGATTTAAATTTATTTTCTCTAATTCTAACAACTTACTTTATAGTTTCACTAGATTGTTACTAATATCATCACGTACACCACTTATCGTAGTAATCATAGTGAACAAGTAACTATGTCCAATGGTTTCTCAAGAGTCTTACTTACTAAATAAACTAAAAATTTCATACAACGTATTGGAATTTTTATCAATATTATTAGTCAAAGAATACTCATTGTTCTCACAATTTAGAGTTTATTTTCTAAATAAGACAATCATTATATGTTGTATTTGTTAATACTTTATCAACTTTGACCTTCAGTTAACTATTCTATATTATATTCCATAATATTATTATGTAAAAATTATAGTAATAATAGTTTTTTAAATTAATATAATAAAAACATTTTATATGTACTAGTACACAAATATAATACAGCATAATGGAAAAACTTTCAAGAGATGTAAAACAGGCCTTAAAGCAAGAAATTTTTTAGCTAAATGCCACCAGACAAAATAAAACTCGGAACGCAATTCTCATTTAAATAAATTGAATAGTTTCAAACTGCTGTTTTCAAATGCATTTGTTTGAATGTTTGTCTTCACTGATGGGTTTCCCAAAATAGTAGTATTTTTATATATAATACGCTAAACGTTCTCTCTTCCTTTATCTATACCAGGTAGGTATCAAAACTAGTACCTCTCAATCCAAATACAAAACATCGCTCTTTTAAATAAATATGTGAAATAAGTTGTCCAAAATATTAAATGCTCATTAACATTAATTGAAACATAGAAAGTTGGTGTCAAATCAGTGAAACACAAGAACTTTTACTGAAACTGAATATATTGAAAATTATTTCCAATGAACTCTTAGTTTACGAGATAACTTCTACCTATAATCCACAACTGAGTGCACAAAATTTTAGTATAAGCATCGGTATCCATTTCCTGAACAATCGAAAGTTTCATTTAACGCACTGTAACAAGCGCACAGTAAAAAAAAAAAAAAAAAGATTTATCATTTCTCTTATTGAAATTGTGAAATGTATTGACAGTAATTTCGAAAAACATTAGCCCATAGCATTAGCTTACTCAAGAGTACAGGTTTCTGAACCATCTGCCGCCCTTCGCGTGTCATTACAAAGACACGATAGAAGCAGGTGAAACACATCTAGTGTTCTCAGTAACAAAAGCTACATAAATAGGGATCTCGCGTCAGAAAAAAAGGGGGAAAAAAAACTTTATGCCAGAATATAAAATGGTTATTAGTAGCTTCATGAGAAAGTTGTAAATGAAGAAAAGAAAAAGGATAACGCAATTATCCAAAACCAAAAGACTAAGAAACACATCGGTACACTTTAAATTTTATAAAGACTTTAAACTTATTAACCCCATTGCAAACTTTTAACCTTAAATAGGTATAACAAACTGTTAAAACATAGTTTGAAGTATTTTTGATTATGTTAAATAAATGTTCGGATCAAAACATTGAATTTGTATAAGTAATTTTTAAAAATCAGAAAATCTAGAAAATTATAAAATCACTAAATAACAGGATATTTTTTTAGAAACAAGTGTAGTCTGTTGGGAAGGTGGAAAATGTAGTTAAGCAGTATTTTCGCAAAAATTTATAGAAATAGTAGAGATATAGAGTGCCGTTGATTATGAATGCATAGTTGAAAATTATGCATAAGTTACTTGTATGGGAAATTGAGCAAAAAAATATAAGTCATGTATAATGTCATGTATAATGTCATTGTCATGTATAATGTTTCTAGAAAACGATCGTCTAATTTTCTTTTTCTTTTATAACTTATATGATTATTATTTTTATTATGTAAGAAAATCTTTAAGAATTATGCATTATAATTTGATTCTTATTAAAAAATATACGACAAAACGTTTTCTCTAAAAATTAAACAAAGTAATATTTTCAACTAAACCTATATTTACGATTGTTTAAAATTTAAATATTATTATAATTTAAAATATAAAGTGTTATCACTCTTCAATTATAATTTCCATAATCAAGAATAACTGAAGACTTTATAACCAAAAATTTATAAAATGTAATTAAAAAGTATTTATTTTTTGAATAGTAAATTTTATCCAACGGGGAAATTGACATAATTTAGGCAATAAAATTCTCAAATGTGGGCCTCAAAATAAAATATAAATCATCTCAAAATCAATAATTGTGTTGAGCATTACCACACTCTAAAAATAGAACCTCAGAAATAAGGAAGAACTTTTAAAAACAAACATAACGTAACGAGAAACAATTAACGCATTATTGATTATGAGCTACGTGAAAATAGCAGAGTAAAATCTTTCTTGTATTATGTTGCTGTATCATTGGAGTTGTTTCTAACCATTGAGGCAATGAGCTTTTCCGAAAGTCAAAGCAACTTCCCTAACTTTATTACTCAGAAGGAATTATATGTATAGTAATTTAAATCAGAAACCTTATTTCATTAAATTCAGGCTTTTTTTACAACCATCTAAAGTCACTTTTCCTTTAAAGTAAAATTTCAATTCCTTAAATGTAATAGAATTAGTAAAAAAGTTTGTTTTATGTTTTAATTTAAGAAAACAAAATATAATAATTTTTATAATGCAATTAATAAAATTTTTTAAATATTTTACATTCAAAACACTATAATCCATTTGAAAATAATTATATTTAGTATTTGATAACTATTTTTAACATATTGTTGCTTCAAAACACAAGTATATTTCAATATTTATAATTAAAAAAATAAATAGAAACGATTAAAATCCTATTCCATATAAGCTGCTCAGTTCAGTTCTTAAAAACAGCTTCTTTTCGTATTATTTGAAAATAATTTACTTTTCCTATTTCTTCTATTTGAAGACAAAATCAAATCAGTAAAATTCTTGAAAAATGTTGTCAACTATGCATTCATGTGTTGCTATGTATTGTATATATATTATATTACAAACATTAAAAGAAAAATAACTCATTTCAATACACCCAGGAAACATACCAGCAAATGTATTCATCATTTGTGTATATGCAAAATATTATGAAAGAATCTAAATAATTCAGGAAAATAACACTTCTTTGTTATTCTAGAATAAATAATGTAGAATATTCTTACATTGATCAAAATGTAGATTTAAGAAAAAAACTAAAATCACGCGAATTGTATAAAAATACAGTGACATAGATTTTCTCAAGAGCTCGCTTTATGATTGATTACGTTTTTCTCCAGCAATTCATTTATTTTTATGGAAAAAATGTGATTTGAAAAAGTGGAACAATAAATGATTTCACCTCTAGTTTCAATACAAGGTGAGAAAAATAATCCTAGTTATTTGTATCAAAAGAAGAAAAGTAACTTTCAGTTAGAATTTTCCATAAAATATGATTTGTTAGTAATTCAACTTGTTTTTGAGTTTGAAGAGTTTAATTGAATTGTTTTTTTCTTCAATATCATTATTTAGACATATATTAGCATACAGATCGGATGTAAATTATTACTCTGTCTTTGTAAATATTTATAAGAAATAAAAACAATGCTCCTTTTTTTGCAAAATTGTATTAGAAAGATATTTATTTTGTCCCAACTTTTCAAAAATTTTCTTTTAAAAATATGTGCCACAGCATTCTAAATTTTACTGTAGTTTAAATTTATGATTTGCTTTATATGCAGTATTTTTCACACATTCTTGTAAAAAATAGACTATAAAAATATTAAAGTTGACATTGTAAATTCTCTGCAATAATTGAAAACATAAATTTGACATATTGAATATTAATTATTATAATCTTAGCTTAAACATCATCAAATTTAGAATAACTTAGAAAACACATGTTATATCAAATCTTATTTAATTCGGTCACACTATTTTTACCTATATAAAACAATAATAACGTAGAAAGCAGTGTTTAAAAACCTATACAGAACCAACAAAATCGTAAATGCTTTTTATAAGTTTACCCTTAATTCTAGTTCTTATGGGTAAATTAAATGTATTAATAGAATATGACTTATTTTTTAGGCTTGATAATTTCAATTATTTGCGACAACTTTCTATCTTTCGGTATTCCAATACCATTACATTTAACTTTATATGTAGAAATAATGCGCACTTTTATGTACCGTACCTCAAACTGGATATTGAACTAACCTTGCTATAAAAAGCAACAATTTGTAAGCGGGTAAATTAAATATATTAATATATTAAATAATTATATAAAAATTATTATATTAATATATTAAATAATTTATATTAATATATTAAATAATTTATATTAATATATTAAATAATTATATATTAATTATTATATTAATATATTAAATAATTATATATTAATTATTATATTAATATATTAAATAATTATATATTAATTATTATATTAATATATTAAATAATTATATATTAATTATTATATTAATATATTAAATAATTATATATTAATTATTATATTAATATATTAAATAATTATATATTAATTATTATATTAATATATTAAATAATTATATATTAATTATTATATTAATATATTAAATAATTATATATTAATTATTATATTAATATATTAAATAATTATATATTAATTATTATATTAATATATTAAATAATTATATATTAATTATTATATTAATATATTAAATAATTAATATATTAAATATATTAAAGAGGGTAAATTAAATAGATTAATAAAATATGACTTATTTTTTTAGGCTTGATAATTTCAATTATTTTCATTCACTTTATATCTTTCGGTATTCAATACCATTACATTTAACTTTATATGTGGAAATAATGCGCACTTTTATGTACCGTTACCTCATACTGGATATCGAACTAACCTTGCTATAAAAAGCGACAATTTATAGCTGGAGAGAAAAAAATAAGCTCACTAATCGACGCAACATAATGCCATCAATCATACTTTGTTTGAAGTTATGTAATAAAAAAATGAAATCGAAAATAGCAGGCAACACAGATTTATTTCGTTAATTTCAAGTTCTGAGCAATGGTAATGGAAGTATGAAAGTGACGCGACAATCTTGGAATTAATGGACTGGAGTTGCATTAGTTATTAGATAGTGGAAATTTGTTTATATTGGAAAACGTAACGAGAAGAACTACTCAGTGCGTATAGTTCCTTAACTAATCCTTGCTTATGTGAGTATATTTAGAAAGTATATATTAGTAAAATCAAATTTTTCAAATTATAAAAATTTTACTCGGTAATAAGGAATGATTGTAAAACAAACACATTTTATTAAGTATTATAGTTGAGTTTCCTTCAATACAAGTCATCACAGTGAAATTAACTCATTCAATTAATATCTTTTCATTAACAATACCCATTTGGTTTTTAAGAGAGCAAACTGAATACAATTATGTTTGAGCAGAATAAATAGGGAATTCATTGCTAGATATATCTAATCATTGCGTCGATAATAATTTGGGATGTTATGAACATATTTACTTAAAAGTAGAATTATTTTTTAAGACAAATGATAAATATAATTATCAAGTATATCTTTTTTTAATTCTGATGAGCTCACCACTAGCGAGAGTTTATCATTAGATTTAACAAAATTCTCTAAAAAGATTATTAAAGCTTAAAGTTCTTATTCATACAATTTTTCATAATGGGGTTTTTAAATATCTTATAGATACATATTCAAATTGTAAGGTGGGGTACTATGCTATTAAATTCTAACTAGAGTCTCCTTAATCCCCGTTTAATGACTTGGTTAAGTATTTTTATTTATTTTTTAGGCTAATTATACTTTAAATATTCATTTAATCACTCGTGTATTTATAAATCTCTTGTTAAAAATTACTTGCTACATAATAATAAAATTGTATGCTTAGATTGTGTTAACAAAAAACCTTAAATGTCTTTATCTATTAATGAATTGTGAAAATTGGGGATTTTTAACCTACTTTAAGCATCTGTGATAATGTTACTATTTTATCTCAAATTCCTATTTTGAGGAAAGTTTAAGATCGATGGCTGTTTTGAACTTAGTTTTAAACTAGTGACGTTGTGTTTATAGTACTGACACATCAAAATTGTTTTTCTGAGTAAATTTTACAATTACCTGCAGTTTTATCTACAATACAGTTTATTACTTATTTAGAAATAAAATCTATTTATATCGCTATAAAATCTATTTAAAATCTAAATTATATTGCTTTAACATCCAGAATCCGGATTTTGAGTTTATTTTAAAATAGCTAAAGTTGTATGCATATTACTGTCGTGTTTTGGATATTTTAGACAATACATTGGTTGAGTATGAAATTTTGAAAATACAATAAATCTAAATTCACTCTTTTAATCCCAAATCAGGATTAGTTTGTTAATAAATATTATATAATATATTTACTATTAAATATAAACAAAATGTTTTGCCAAGAAACGCGCGTCTAAAGTTCCATACTATTTTTAAATTTTTTCTTAAAATTAATGTTTAATTCTCTGAAAATAATATAATCATGGATCATTTTGCCACCATATCCTGCATAAAGTATCTTACAAGTATGGTTACTAATTCTCTCTAAATTGTCTACACTGCCGTCAATGACCTGCGTGATCCACTTTTGTCATGCATTGGCTTTAACATCTGCTCTTTACTGCTAAGCAACATAAAGAGTCAACATGATTTGCTGCTAAGCAAACAAAGATGTACCTCTGTAAATCACCAAAGCCTTGATTCATAATCTTGTTATCTTGGCTAGTAGTTGAAAGGCTATATACATTCAATTGTTAGAAGGCTGTATATGCTGGATAATTGTCATTGTATGCCATGACAATTCGTCGAAATACCGCAATCAATTGGATTTATGCTCTTTGAGATCAGTAATGTTAAGAAATTACGTGAAAAGCAGAATTGGAATGTTTTCGGAATTTCTCGTGTGTACAGTAAATGATGTTAAGTGATGAGTAACAATTTACTAGATTCCTAGTCCTGTTTAACGGGGCTATTAAGCTATGATAGGATGAAGCAGAGACGTTAGTTATAATAATCTTTATTAAGTCGATATTGGTTTTAGACTTATTCTGTTTGACATGAAAAGTTATGAAAAAATATAACACAATTGCCGGATAAATTATAAAAACATCTATATTTTAAGATGATAAACTCTTATGCAAAAGACTGAAACCGATTTTGGTATTATAATTGACAACATATAATCAATATATTGTAACTATAACTTTAAAAATTCTTCCATGTTTTACAAAATTTGTTTCTTACCGTCTTTACTAGAAACGATAATAGTTAGCATTATATACAGAAAACATGTTTTGAAAGTAAGAAGAAAACGTCTTGAACATCTTAACTTGAATTCGCCCCATATATTTATTTGCTAATTTATTCACCAAGCCATGTTTTGTTGTAGGTCAGTCGTTTCTGCTAATGTGTATATTGTAGCTCGAAGTTTGCTGGTTAACCATATTATGACGCTCAGATGTGGAAATATAAAACTTGTGCGTATTGTTCCATAAATACTTCGCGAAAAATTTATGTTGTAAGTGGAGCATTTTTAACAGTGTAGAATTTGTAAAGGCCTGTTTTCTCCTATTTAAAGTATACAACATCGTATAATGTCCTTGCAAAACAATAAATTTTAATTTTCAAATTATATTAAAGAGGGTTTTTTCTCTAAAAAAAAGTTGTTACTCAACGTTACATTACAACTTTTCAAAGGATTTGGAAAATAAAATCATGCAACAAGATAATTCATAAAATTACGTATCGAAAAATTTGAATTATTCCTTTTAAACATTAAAATTTGTTCTCCTTTCAGGATGTTTCAGCTGACCGAAAACGAGAAAATCCTCATTCTTTCAATATGTATTGGTTTGCTGGCTTTCACAACATTGGTTACAGTATGCGTAGTTGTTCCAACTTGCTGGCTACACGTTATCATCAAATCCATTTCAAGTAAGACACTTATAATTTATATGCATTTCCACTTCCGTGTTTCAAATTAGGTTCCCTGTGGGGTGTTCCTGCTTCACAACGAAAAAAATATAGAGAGAATCTTATTAATCCTTCAAAACTATAATCTTTTCATAACATTAGCGCTTTTAACTATTCTGTTTTATTCGATATTATTTTTCTTTTTCCTTCAGAAAATCTCATAAGAATTGAATGAGAACATTTCAGAAATATATAAAAATTAGTTTGATTACAAGCTCAATAAACAAAATGTGTACTAGCTATCCATAACTAAAAAAGCAGGATTATCAAGTTCTTCAGTTGCATTTTTAAAAGATGTTAAGGTATCTTAGATACCATTTGATGATCAGATATATCTTATCACATGTTGTAATGATTACTGTACTAATTTCCGAGAAAATAATGGTAAAAATTAAACACTGGAAGGTAGGTAGTTGATAGATCTTTAGAAGTATTCAATTTTATTTTTTTTTAATTTTTTTTTCAGACAATTTATAATTTTTCAAACAGTAAAGAATTGTGTTATCATTTTTTTTATCATATAACTAACTGAAAACATAGATTATTTAAAATTTATGTCTTTTAAATTCTAGCTTTTGCCAGTTTTTCCCACTTATTTTTTTTTTAATAATTCATAAAAAGCACTAGGTACATTATATTTTTTAAATTTCCTCATAGAATGCTTTAATTCCTAATACCACGCAAACCTCTAACTATCAGAATTATTTAAAAGAGAAAAATGGAATTAAATTTCTTTATTTTTTAACTTTTCAAACAACTATTCTGGATCTATCTCAAAAGATGTTTAAAATTACGCAATCAATATCCAGGATATCCAATCAGTATCCAAGCTATTCAGATTTTATATTTACGACCAACAGACTCAATAAGAAGTGATATAGAATATAAATGCCCATCTATTTTATCCAAAAATTTACCTCATTTATTTATATTCAATAACCTTTAAGTTTGCGGAATAACTGAAGTCCACAACTGCCAATGTCTACAGAAGAATAAAATAAAATGCCTACAGAAGAATAAAATAAAATTCTTCTATTCATAAAACTGACATCAAAAGCCTTATCAATATGGGCAAAAAAAATTCCCATGCTAAAATAAATCTTATTCACTCTTCCGTCATATTTTATATGCACACTGTTCTAAAAATAGTCAAGCTGTAATGCTTTCAGTTCGTAGTTCTGAAGATCATTGAACTTGTGACTTGTAATCGATTGGAGTTTTGAAATAGAGCAATACATTAATGTTCTGTGAATAAAACAAAATAATAATAAGTAGTATATTTTCAAAGCAAAGAATAATAAATAGTATATTTTCAGTTATCTGAAAGATTGCAGAAAAAAATAGTACCTTCAAATCAAATGCTTATATATGTATTATGTTCTTATTAACATCGAACATAGGAATTGTAGCACCTTTTTTAAATGTTAATTCTAATACTTTGGTGGTGTGCGATGCTATTCAGAATATTGAAAGAGGTTTGACTATTCAGATGCAGGCTATATTCTATTCAATTTTTTGCCGTTAGATATAGGAATTTAAAAATGTAAAGATAATTGTACTTAGAAATGGGAAGAAAAATTAAGTATGTTTTTAAAAATTCTTTTTTGTCTTACCAGTATTTTCATCCGTTTACACTTATAATTCAAAGAACAATTCACTATAATGCAGAAAATAAAAATACCCACAAAAAAATTACTTTAGCAACTATTCTTTGGATTTACTTTCTCAGAGCCTCTTTCATGGTTTGAGCTATTGTCCATTCTATAAAATATTTAGATGCTCACATTGTCTTTTACCAAATGTCTAGTGAAGTGGTTGGCGAACTTTTTTAACTTAAATGCCTAAAATTTAAATTTCAAAATTTTACTAATAGTAGGACATAAAATTTCTTTTCAGAAATTTATTTTTATTTTAAAGTATTCTCTTCCATAAGATGCTTATGTAAATTTTCATTGATGTGTTTGATATTGAGGCATTTAGACAAAATTTAAGTTGAAAATACAAATTAAAAGCTGTGGCATTTTTCTTTTTGAATAAACTTTTATGTCATAAGCCCCGGAATTGAGTCAACTAAGTACATTTACTTTCTTTTAAGAAATCGATATAGAATCTTAGAAAATAGAAATTAAAAATTTCGTTTGCTATACAAATCGACAACTGTTGTGAATGGAAATTTTCGGTTGATTGGTTGATTTAGACGTTATCAAGATCAAAAGTGGAAAATTGCAATTTGTTGCGAATTCCCGTTGAGACAAGTACTTAATGGTTTGTAGGATAATTGAGTTTTGCATTTTATTGGTCTATGATTACAACCATGTATCTGTCATGATCACTTAATATTACATTTTCCTGTTTCACTTTATCTACCTATTTGTTATGATTTTATTACATATACGAGAAACTAAATAAGAAATTGTACTTTTACACATACAAAGCACTATTACAATCAGCTAAAAATCCTATGTATTCTTCAATTTTTCGCTTTCTTTTTTCTTTTGACGACAGAAACAAATTGAGACAAAAACCCTACAATAGATACGCAGCCTTATCACTCGAACAAAAAAAAAAGCTTCATTCGCTGATTAGGTGTAACTTCACAAAATTCGTTGGTTGAAATAGAACAGATGGATCTGTTGATGGAATTTTCAGAATATGACAAAAAAGTTACAATTATGTGTTAGTGTAAAATGCTTTTAAATTATTCTTTTTCTGAGAAAGGCCAAAAGAAATTGTGGCAAAGGGTTGCCTGCGGTCCGCTGATTGCCAACCGCTGGTCTAGTGTAATAAAAGTTTGAGAAACCTGAAATTCATTCATGGTTCTAGATAATTTTTATAACAGGAAATAACTGCAAAAACAAACACTTTATTTTTACAATAATTTTCATAACTTTTAGATTTAAAATCATAATCTAATTGAAATGCTTTTAATGCTTTTTCTCTCAATTAATTTGTTTTGAAATCAAAGGAATAGATTGATGGGATGTACTATAAAAAAATATTTCACACTGTTTTCCCCACAAAAATGATAAAGATATTTGAAATCTTATCATTTTTATTATAATCTAAGGGAAAAAAAATTTTAATTTAAGAAACCATGTCAAGAACTTTTTTATGAAAAAATAAATTAAAAAGGACCAATATCTACTTATTAGACTATTATTGGAATACAAATAAAAAATCATTTGATTTGATACGGTAGTTTTAAAAAAAATCAATTTTCAAGGTATATTCCTAATTTACTTTCCGCATCAAAACTTATTAATGGCCTTATCTAAATCTACACGTCTAGATACTTTTTCTCAATACAATATCTGTTAAAATATTACCATAAAATATATGAATTTCACTACCAGGCAAAACAGTAATAATAAGAACTAAATAACAAAAATTGATGCCATAATTACGCGTGGCATATTATATATATATATATATATATATATATATATATATATATATATATATATGTTTTACAATACAGAAAAAATATAACGGCCACTATGAAATTCTCTAATCCTCTTAATTAAAATTCTTTCCAATTTTGACAAAAAGTTTTAGATAGCACACATATTTACTGTTTTATTAATATAT
Organism: Linyphia triangularis; assembly: GCA_963978545.1. Lineage (NCBI taxonomy): Eukaryota > Metazoa > Arthropoda > Arachnida > Araneae > Linyphiidae > Linyphia > Linyphia triangularis. Next base: position 36,990,470 of record OZ021733.1, on the reverse strand, counting down.
ATATGATTAGCACGCGCGTATTTATTTGCATTTTGTCTGTTTACCTTCCTGTTGAAAAAAAGCTTTGTTGAAGCATTAGACAATAAGATCGTAATTTTGCCTCTTGCGACTTCTCCCGGAAAGAAACAGTTGATAAGATAACAAAAGCTGCTTCCGTTATCCTCACTTCCATTGAATTGTATTATAGTAGAGTGTATTTCCTGAAAAGTTGAATATAAAGTTAGAAGGGAAATTTTATAATTTTCAAGGAATAATATATAAGGAATATGTATCACCATTATGGTTGGTTATATTTATAGGAATTTATGAAAAACAATAGTTATACGAAGACTATATTGTGAAAAAAATGCTACAACATTTGTAGATATACTGAGAATAGCCTTAATTTTGAGGTGGGGACGCTTTCCAAGAAATGTTTGAAGGAGAAACTGTTTCGAGTCTGCATCCCAAATGGGAGAAAACTCGAAAAAAACGACAAGCAGCCCAACAATCGGCAAGAAACTATCTGTCATAAACGTCATCATGTCAACTCATTTTTGAAATAAGAAATATTGCATGAAAAATCAAATCAAACCAATTTTTCTTCAATCTAGGTGCTAAATATGCTTCAGAAAAATAAGTTCGGTGCGGTTGTTTATTTGGATGTGAAGAAACTGCCGTTTTAACTGGAAAACTGTTATTGGGAATATTCAATCAAATATGTATTAAGTATTATTATTGATAGTACCAAATTATAAAACTCGTCAAATATAAAATTCATAAATATTTTTAGATAAAAATAACAAATAAAGGTATATACATGATAAACTACTTTAACCTTCATTAAAACAACTTAGTTTTCCCAAATAACCCGTCAACATAACAAATTATAAGTACATCCAACCATAAAAGAATTCATTAGAGCCTAAATCCTCATAATCTCCTTTCGATAACCTTACAAAGCTTCAGATACATGCAACTACTAAATAACCTACTTAATTTTCCTTCACTCGATTAAATAAATAAGTTAATCAATTTTGCAGTGAATAAAATGCAAGCTGATTGAAATCCAATAACATTTTGGGAGCGTGTAACATAACACTCTTGCAGTAGTCATTGACAAATGGCGCCAAAATGACAAACGCATCTAGGCTCATAATTTGATAAAATATTAGTAATTACAACGTTGAAACCCATCAGTAAGAAAGCAAGCGAATATCGATCAAGAATAAAAATATAACAACATAAAGATCGTAAATCATCACGTTGCAAACACGCACTCACGCAAGCAAGTTGTTTTTGTGAGGTGCTGCGTGTAGTGTTAACAGAATTGATTGCCACAATTTATCTCCATACTTTCCTACATAATAAGTCTTATTGCAATGTTAAACTAGGAGTGCAAGGTATTCATTTTCTAATTCGTTAGGGACTTTTAAAAGCTCCGAATAATTCGCTGTCAAAAACATACTCGTTCGGCAATTTTACAAGCAGAGAACTGAGAATAATATACATTTGGAACTAATTGGGAAAAATTTTAGAATCGTCTAAAAGAGAGAAAGAAAGTTTCAAGCTAGGCTATGAAAGGAGTTCATCATATCTTCAAAATGTTAAGCTTTGTGAATTTTAAAATTTAATATGCAACTTACATCTCGAGTGATTCGAGTTGAGCGCAAGAGCAACTTCAACTTTTGAAAATTCCAATTTAATTTTAAAAGCCTATTGTGATTCTGTTCAAAATAACGTCAAGCATTTAATATTCGGATGTGTGTTTCACTTTGATATTACGTTCCGAAGTTCAAATTTTATAATTAATATTGTGCCTACTTTTCTAATTTTAAAATTAATCCTTATACATTTTGAAGCCACTTTTGTACAGTTTAAAACTTATTTTTATTTATCCAACTTAATGTAGAAAGATAAGCATAACAATATAACCTATGGCTGAAATAAATATTTAGCAATGGGATTTCCAAGCATAACACAAAACGTTTAATTAAAATCTAATATTTCTCAAGATAAATGTTTATACTTTGTATGAAACTTTTTGAAAATACCTTGCACCTTCCACTAGATTTGCATGAGAAATCGAACTACATTTGCTTATATCGTGAAAGAAATCCCATAATAATAATTTCGATGCAAGATCATTTGTCACAATCGCTGTCGTGTCTACTGATATTTGAAGCGTTGCTGTGTGACCTGGGTTTGGATCTATTATTGTGCGTTATATAATTGTTTAAAATACAATCTACACAAAAAAATCAAATAAACAATATGCTACTTGACAGATGGAAGTGAATTTCATAATAATTCGTAGAGTAGATTGAAATATTAAATGTATTCATATACCTTTTAAACCACTATTTGAAATTTATAAAGAAATAGCTAATGTTCCTAAAAAATTATAATTTTTTTATTACCATGCAAAATACTACAACTTGCAAAAGAATTTTCTATTAATCTTATAGTACAATCCATCTATTTTTTAAAACTGTCTTATTCTGCATAAACTGCATTTTCGCTTTCTTTCTTTTGATAATAAGATTCAATTCTTTTCCCATGTTCTTTAAAATGCATTTTACACAACCGAAATTGTTTCATTTAATGTCAAGAATATTTTATATTTTTTGATCAGATTACTATTTGACAAGAGAAGTTTTTCTATGTTGTATATTTTCAATGAAAAAAATCGATAAAATAATGAAAGAAGTGATTTCTTTAACTGAATCAAATTTTGTATTTTTCAACCGCTAAAAGTCCTCAGCAATAAGTATTATAAATGGTCCCAAAAAATAAATAGGAAGTTTCATTGGCTTTACAACGTTCAATATCTAGGTGCACCGCAGAGCACCCACCAAGTTCACTGCCATCCACCTTTTACCTGAAGCCACTCAGCAGTATTTTGACACCTCATATCTGCGTATTGCAGTATGCCTGAGAGCTGAATTTTTTTTACGGGTAACTGTAAGCCACTTTAGTAAGACTTCTAAGTTTCAAGTCTTCAATTATATTGGTTGTCGAGATAATCAAAATCGAAAACAGCATATTTTGAGATCCACCTACAAACTCACTCACTGATCATCAAATAACTAAAGTACTTCTAGTACAGTTAGAACTTTTAAATTTGGTATGCTTGTAAGGTTTAATATGTATATAAAGAAAAAAATCGTGATTTTCTCCTCCGAATCTCCTGAAGAGGGCAGTGTTTGAAAAATTTGAATCTCAATCCTAATACATTTCTATTGGGGCTAGAATTATAAATTAAAATTTATAGAACTAAAATTTAGCATACTAGTAACTATTAGCATATAAAAATGAAGGAGAAACTCACCACACGCCGCAAAGCCTCTTAAATCAAGAAATAATTTATTTATTTTTTTTAAAAAAGGGTACTTGGCATTATAAAGTCGACTATTGGCGATATTTTATCGTCTACGAAATGATCGCCAATTGTTAATTTTGCCTTTGCCAACTTTTTTTGCATATCTGAATAAACTATTTATTTAAAATAATTTTATATTATCATCATTCACATTGAAGACATGAATAATTTATGGACTGTGGTCTGGTAAATTGAACTTTCTTAGAAAAACCTCTTGTAATTCTCCTCTCGCGCGTCATCTTCGAAGAGTTCTAATGGGTGAATTTATTATAAATGGCAAGTACAGTCATTTATTTAATTGAAAAGTATTTTTATTTAAGCTCAATTGGCAAGTTCTATTTCCCAGTAAAAAATTATGTCTGTATTTATAAAAGTAAGTTAAAAAGCTCCGATAGTCTTGTGGTTAGAGTATCGGGCTCATGATCAGAAAATTGTGCGTTCAGTCCTCGGTACACCAAATATTGGTGTATATCTAATGGGGGCTGGAGCACATTAAACCTGTCGTGATACTATATATGATACAAATTCATAGTAGTGATTCTATATATGATACAAATTCATAACCCAGAGCCTTTTCAAGAGCACGCAGACATTTTTTAAATATTCGCCATTATTAGTTTGTTTGGTTGTTTTCAGATTATATGGCGCCGTCAGCAACACGAGGGCTATAATGCGCCGAAACATTCGTCATTAGACAAGCCAACATACATTTACAAATACCCATGCCTAACACGGGACTCGAACCCGCAACTTCGTGGTCTAGAAGCTAGAACGCTAAACACTTTACCGTTTGGTCGGCCGCCATTATTAGTAGAATGCATTTTCCATATAGCTTTAGATCTCAATACTTTTCACGATCATAGTTTTGAAGAACTTAGCGCTTTTTTACAGAAATGTTTTTGTTGGGATAACATTCGATATTAAATATTTTGCATTTAGTGTACAAAGCTGTAGAACAACAAAATCAAAGCATTTCAGTTTTATATGTTGAATCTTGTTGCACAGTGTAAGTAACAGCAGGCACGCAACTATTACAGTCAATCCTTATTTATATATATTTTTTATGGAAGATGGCCAGATATGTTGATAACAGGTCTAGTCAAGAAATGCCAGGTCTTCTTTAAAGTGAAGACCTTGTAAGAGTGATGTTAAAAATTTAGTGTTGTTAAAAAAACATTCTGACTCCATATTCAATTAACATATTTAACAGATAACTAGATACATAACACTTACAACAAAGAAGATAGAATGAATAAAGGACACAACCTCATCTTCCTCTGGTACGGTTGTTACGCAGGGTTTGCCAACTCTGAGTTAACCATCACGTGCACAACGCATAGAAGCAGTGTGTTGGCTGCTTTGTTGAGTATGGTGCGTTTCCCTGCAACCTACTCAACTACTTATGAAATCATAACTAAATGTATTGATACTATTTAATTTTAAAAATTCCTCTTTTAGAGAAACGAAAAATGAAGTATGGAAATATTGAAGGGCTGGAGGAAGGAACCTTTATCAAATTAGCAGGAGCACCACAGTATACGGTTGAATGTGGGCCTCCTGTTGTTAGAAGCAATAGCAAAAACAACTCTCTACACGGTGGCGGTAAAAATGTTCGCAAGAGAGAGGATTCAACCTACAGTAGCATGTCGTCGAGCAGTCAAGGCAATGCGTCGGTTTCTAACTATGTAAGTAATGGCAGTTTCAATATATTATTGTTTAGATCATAGAGTATCATGCACGATAGTGATTTGAGCTTACACATCATCTTACGTTTTCGAAATCACTAAAGGTAATAATAGGAGCCCTTGATCCTTTTATAATAGACTTTGTTTCATACTAGAACTACTAAATTTTGTACACTAGTTTTTGAATATCAGCAGAACAAAGAGAAATCGAGCATCAGTGTGATAAGTAGCTGATATTTAGCCGTGAGTGGCCCTTAAAGCTGTATCGAAAAGGTTGAAATGCAAACTATGAGTCGGATTTTTTAAAAATTGCCATATCTAGGAAAGGCATTGAATTTTAATAACAGTCAAACATGTTAAATTCTAGACAGAATTTAATCCTTTGTTAACTCTTTGAACTCGATGCCTTTTTCGAGCGTAGGCACCAGCAACTCGAGACGTTTCGCAGCGATTTTGGTTCTGTTCGTGGTTGCAGATCCGCTTCAAAGAAACTAAACATAAACGGGCTTTACATCGAATTTCCGCATCAAACCTAATGGTGAGCGAGAGTCAACTCTGGAGTTACTGCATCCAATCATATGGTGCGTGAGAGTCACCTCTCGAGTGCAAAGGGCTAATATGCAAATTTGATGAGATGTATACGCCATCGAATCTGCAAGTACCGTAGCTGTCGAATTCCTGACTTAACTACGGAGAAAAGTATTGTTACAATTCAAGTATTGAAAAGTCACCAAGAAAGGTTACTGTCTTTCCAAGATACTGTTAATTAGACTATTGTAATTAAAACGGAATCGAAAATAAAATACAATGAAATATGAGAACCCGGCCTGCCTCTCATCAGGAGGTTCGACAATCCGATAAATCTAAAGGAGGTGTTTCTGGCTGAATAGTAGGATAAATCCTTAACATATCCAGGAATTCCAACACCTTCTGAAACCTTGTGGTGGAACAACATGAAAAAGAAATTTAATTACTAGAAAAATGAAAAATATATAAAATTCTTACACCTAATTTTTAAATTATTCCAAATGTCAACAGACATAATAGTACAATAACAAAGCAATTATAGCCTGAACTGACTTAAAATACCAAGAAACAATCACTTTAACTTAATTTCTCAGAAATAACAGTAGCGCAGCAAGGGAAATAAAGTAATCAAAAATTAAATTCCTTTTATGGCTCCAAAATATAAAAAATGCTTTGATGAAAAAATCCTCGAATGCAAAAATTAAAAAAAAATTCTTCACCCATAGTGATTACCCTACAGGACTTCAATATCGCCACCGTAAAAAGAAAATTTAGTATTGGAAATTAAAATCGTAAAAATTGCTTGGGAAAATTATTTTTAATAAAATTATCTTTAAATATTTTACAAGCTTTAAAAAATTCGAATTTTTCATATAAATTTACTTTGGAATATTGTCTTTCAACATTATATTCTTTTTAATTTACGAATTCCTTTAAAGCATAGTTTTTACACAATGCAATAAAGAACTCTTTGTATTCATAGAGTGAAGCGTCAATTGATGCACCCATGCTGGATATAGAACAAGAAGCAAATTATGGACAAGTGACATTCAGTGCCTGGTGCCGAATGTCAGAGGAAAACAATCTAGGAGAATTGATCATAGTACTTAAGGTAAAATATAATCATACTTAAAAAAAAAAAAAAAAAAAAAAATTATCTCATTTTAAGGGAGCCTGGAGCTTCCTATTTGAACCTATTAAAAAGGCTTCCTTTCATGTACATTTTCTCTATATATTCCAAACATTTAGTGATGAAATTTTTATCTATAATTAATCATATATTTTTCCAGAGAAGCATTAGATCTTAGCATTATTTTATTTTTTCTAGAAGTTTTTAATCCCAACTTGATAATTTAATATGACAAATTCACACTTTTATTTTTTTAAATATATTGTAAATCCTCACGTCCATTTTTAAGTTTACATCGCATATATATGTTAAAAAATTCAAATTAAAACATTCGACATATTCTAACAAAAATGCTGCTAAACATTGAAAAAATGAGTTCCGAGTTTAAAAAAAAAGAAAAAAAAAAAAGATAAGTGGGTAAAGTTAAAGTTGCTTTTTTTAGGAAATAGTGGTTTTTCAAAAAACAATTAAAAAAAAAAGACTTGTAATGTCCAAAGTACTTTAAGTAGGATAAATTAGGGTAAAATCTACTGAACACCTCAGTGTCATCGTTATCTTTGGTGAGGCTCAAAGGGACAGCAGAAATTGAATTCCATTTACCGGACCTCGTATTAGAATAAGAGCCTTCCTTCGGTTGAAAATTTGAGTTTTTGATTGTAACATTTTTGATCATTTCTTTCAGGAAGCCCAAGATCTGACACCGAGATCTTATGGAGGAACGTGTGACCCTTACCTCACCTTACACTTATTCCGCGAAAAAGGTAAAAAGAGATGGTCAAAATCTAGCAAAACTACACTTTACGAGTTCCGAACTACTTCCAAGAAGAAAACACAGCATCCCATTTTCAAGGAAACTTTTATCATGGAAGTGAATAAATCTGACTTAAAGGATGGGGCACTGAAAATTGCAGCTTTCGATGATGAAAAGTACGCGAATGATTCTGAACTAGGAGAGGTGATAATTCCTCTGAGAGAAATCTCTTTTGGAAGAAATGGAGAAGAAAACAATACTACTCGAGATTTCTTAGAGCCAAAAAAGGTAAAAAAATTTCCTCTGAAGGGAAATAATAAAAGATCTATTCACAAATATGTAAGGCATAGTACAAAACATTTTATATTGAAATTGTAATATTCTGTTTCATAGGAATATGGAGAGATACTCTTTGGACTGAGCTATTTACCAACTGCTGAACGTCTGACTTTCAATTTATCAAAGGCACACAATTTAAAAGTAACAGCTAACAATATTGAGTCATTTGGTAAGTACTTTTACACTTATGTCTTGTTTCATCACAAGAAAAAATGAAAAAAGTACTATTTTAACTAGAGAAGTTGTACTGTACGGCTAATTTTGTATACTCTTAGTGGACAGTTTATAATATATTACTTCTCAGTATTTCGATGGGTCACCTCTCAGATTTTAAATTAAGCTGGTTCTTTTTTATATGGGCTTTCCAGAATGGACAAAACATGGTCCATGATTCAGATATGCTGTACTACCAGAGCAATCTCTAGTTGATGGCTACAATTTGCGCGTTCAAATATTGTTTTAGCAGATTTTTCAATTTTGAAACACTTTAATAAGCACTGCTCTTGAACATTTCATAAATGGAGCTGTTTCAATTATACTCGCTCTATGTCCCCAAGTTCCCTGACTTCCCACTTTCAAAGTAAGTCAGATAACTCCATTTACCCATATTTTTACAAACAAATCGCTTCAAATACTGTGGTAAGATACAACATTTTATTTAATATCAGTCTCCTTCTCTAACGACAATAGTATGACGCTGTCTGATTTGTTTAAAACTGTCAGGTGTGCATAGTAAATTATCTATTTAGTATACTAGTTACTTTTTATTCAAGTTTAGTGGCATTAAAGTAAACATATTCTTTACGAAAAAAAAAAAAAAAGACTAATGTTTCGGCAAAAAAAAAAGCATTTCTTCCATATCTATTTAATAAGATCGTATTTTCTGTCAATAAAATGTATTTTTTAAACAAAAACTCAAAAGCTTAAGACCACTGATTAAGAATGAATTAGATCGTCGTATTCACAATAAAGTGGTCGCATGAAATCGAGGTCTGAATTTCTTTGACAGCAACCCCTAAAAAGTATCCAATTAGTGTTAAAAAGAGATTGTCAAAGTTTAAACCCGATCGCATTACGTTAAGACTTGCCTCATCATTATTTATTAATTGTTTCATCAATTCATTCATTATTACTACATCTAAAATGTGGTGGTAACATGTGCGATGATGTTTCAAATAATTGTTCAAAAAAAAAAATTAGGTTCCTAACAGGCGACAAGTATTTGCGCAAATTTTCAAACGTATCATTCATGCAAAGAAGTGAGACATCAACGCTTCAGTTAGCCTTTCCACCAGTTTGAAGCAGCTTTACAAACATGTATTGTTGCAAATGGAGTTTACTTTGATTCCTAATACATTTATTTGCTGTTTATCTTTTGTTTTCTTTATACAGATACCATTAACTTTTAAAATGCATAAAGCATCATATACTTACAGCTCTAGAAAACAAGAAAAGGGCAAATCTTTGGGGCTGACGCATGAGACATGTTTAACTCGTACACAGATTAGAATTGTAAAATTATGATGAATCTAGTAGTTATGTTTTTATTTTATATAATATTTTTTCCTGATAACATTGCCACCAACTAATATTATATAAAACAAAAGCATACTAGATTCATCATACTTTTATAAATCTTTTTACAAATAGAAAAAAAAGAGCCAAACTGTCCCGTGTACACCAGAGAATTGAATAAATATAATATTTAAATATTATGCATTTGAAGAGATTTATATTGAAACTTTATTTCGGTGCGTTTGAATACAAATAAATTCAACGAATAAAATCAAGCTCAAAAATGATTTTATCACGTTTATAGCAAATTTTTGCAGTTTTTTTAAAAATTCGATTTTTCGGAAGCAGTCCATGAAAGATCCAGTTATCTCCCTGTCAGTGTGTTCCACATATATTATAAGAGTAAAAATTGAATCCAGGAATGTTTTTTCTGAAACTATACAACAAACACTTTTCTAGGGCAAACCGTTTTAATTTGATAGCAGCAAAACAGATTTTTTTAGAAAAATAACTGTTTTTTATAACTTTAGAGCTGATGAGATAGGTCTTACCGTAATTAGATCGGGTTAAGACTTTGATAATCTCATTCTTACATCAATTGGCAACTGTTTATTGGTTGCCATTGAGGATACGAGGGGGAAAAACCCTCCGTATGTCTTGCAACCAACCTAATCTACAACTTATCATAAAAACACAACACCCAAACTGAAAATTTTGCATTAAGAAATAATTTGTAAAAACTCTTGCTTAAATTAAAATTTGGGTCTACTTCTTGATATAAATAAAACTTAAATTATTTATTTATGATTCAACACATAGATTTTGATTTAACAGATATAAATTTAAAAAGAAATAGTATTCGTTACTCCTAAATCTAAAGAAAAGAATTATAGAACCACATCTATGTCTGTCTAAAATATTAAAAGTTGAATAACGCAAGATTGGCGGATCCAGATAAAATATGCCACACAACTTATGCAAAAATACCCAAAATCAGTCTAATAAAATACAAATTGAACTACTTTCACTAATTTTTAAACACTTGAAAATTTATTAATCAAACTACATTTCATTTACAGCTCCATTTATACGAGTGCTGTTGATGCATAATGGAAAACTCCTCAAAAAGAAAAAAACAACCTCTAGGCAAGCTACAACAAGTCCGGTATTTAATGAAACGTTAACATTTGATGTACCACCATCCCAGCTGGACCATGTTATCTTCTTGGTAGTAGCAAGTCATCGAGATCCAGAAGATCAATCTATCTCATCACCGGACAGTCCTACTTCTCCCCCTAACAGCTCAGGAGCACGAAAAAGCCGCCACATTGGAAAAGTTGTAGTTGGTTCTTCTGTCAAAGGTCTTGCATTGAATCATTGGAAAGCAATGAAACAGTCCCCCCGGAAACAGGTAACTCAATGGCATATATTGAGATGAAGGACGAAAGTTGAAAAAATAAAGGATATAAAATTGTTAGTTATTTTCAAAAAAATATATGAACAAATCTTATATTTTAAAAGGAATAAAAAAAAAATATTTTCATGTTCTGGCAGAGTATCTTTGCAAAAATACAATAAATTTGATCCTTAATAAGGTATTCAAATAAATTGTAGATTATAATGCCAATGAGGAATTATGTTTAAAATTCTCTATGCTTTAAGCTATGCCAAACATTTTATTACAAAAATTGTCCAAAATTTTTATTAAAAAAAAATTGTATTTCACAATGGCAAAAAAACTTATTTTTTCTATTATAAAATTAATTTAATGAACATATCTTATTAGGGTGCAAGAAAACTATCAAATTATCCAACTTATATTTTTTTAAATCAATGAAATGCTAGGTTAAACTTAAATACCCACCTCACAAAATAATTTATAAATTATAATAGGTTAAATGTACATAACTTTACATTTCATCAACTGGAAATAGTATTGCATGTAGCATATGCAAATCCTCTCCTCTTACCTTTCAAATGGATAAAAATTAAGGTGATATTTTAAAAAAGAAATAGACTAAGCTGTAACTGATAAGCATCCCCCCCCCCCCCCCAGTTATATAGTAAAATATTCTATTCCATCTTTTATCAAAATTATCTAACATATTTAAAACAATTGTGTTAATATGCAAAGAACAAATCAAGGTAGCAACTATGGAGAGATAGTTACTATATATTATGTGCTAATAAAGTGTATGACTAAATGTAATGCTTTAAAGTGTATAAACCCCCATAGAGAAGTTTAATTAGGTAGAATGGATGGTATGTAGTAGAATCAAATACTTATTATTTTCTTCCATTAAATGTAATTATACTTAAACCTCATAGTTGTCCCGATATAATATACTAAGAGCATGAAAAATAATTATTGATTTCTAACACTTTTAGTTTGATATTGATGTGAGAAATATGTATATTTAACATGTGATATCTGTTTTATATATTAACTACAACTTTAGAAATATTATGTTACATTCTGTATAGAATATTCGGCATATGGAATATCTATAGTTGAAAAGAAACTAGTTTTGAAATATTAACTTTCCTGTCAGAAAAAATAAATCACTTGTCTAAATGTCAAACTAGTTTGTGACTTCAGGGTGCTTATTTGTATGACATTTGTAACTACATAGAAACACATTCCATACACTTCGAGAATAAATGTATGTATACTGCGATTTGGTTGCATCTCTAATAAACAGGGCATTTGATGAAACGCTTCATTTCTTTATACTTGGGAGATATCTATCCAATAAACTTAACTGCATAAATATTCAGCAAAATGTCGGAATTCATAATCTGATAGCACATACTTTGCGAAATCAATTTTGAAAATGTTCAGTTTTAATATTTAGCCTCTAACCAGAATGAAATTAGTCGATTTTTTCCTTTTCTTTTTATTTAACACTTAAAAAAGGTCATAAGTGTTTCTTAAAAATTAATAAAATAGCAGAGTTAAATATCACGCTATGTGCAATTTTCAAAAGAATTTACCCCTTTACTTTCAAAATATCAATTTTCATGTGCAACAACAATTTCCCTTGTTTATAAGAAAATCTTGTGAAATATATTTTCTTTTTAAAGGACAATATAAAAATTTTAAAAATTCACTTTTTCGAAAATCAATTATTTTTTTTTATTTTTTATTCTGCTGAACTTTTTTATATTGCTTACCTTAACTTTATTACAAAATGAAATGATTTGAAACTGTGAAATAAAAAAAAATCATCAATGGTAAAACTACATAATAGCATAAATAATAGCTAAACTACATAATAGTTAAATGTTATACATTGTTTGGGATATTTTTGAATTTGCTAGATTCAAATTTCTGTAATAAAATGCGCTTTCTTGTTGTAAATAAATTCTTTAATACTTTTATAAACAAAAAATGCATAAAAACAGAATAAGAGTAAAAGAGAAAAGGTACAAAGATTATCAAAAGAAAACTTACCTGTAGTCACATTTCTCTTGTGATGACACTAACCATTATTTTACACAGCTAACCGTAGAAAATTTCCTTGAAACAGAAAAATAAACAAAAACTAAGAACACTCGCCATAGTAAACAGGAAAATGATTTCAATAAAATGGAAATCAAAAGATACTAATATACAGAACAAAGCAAACTACTTTAAGGGCATTTAGTTTTATTTTATAACAAATAACCTATTTATAAATCTAAATTTAATTACCTTGAATCTGACTAGTTCATGATCTTCATATTATGTTCAAATATTTTGTTCTATATTTGTGTTTGACATTGTCATAAGCATACTGTCAAATTATATATAGAACTCTGATTATAACAAATTCTTTTGAACAGTGTGTGAGAAGAGTACACAAATCGTGTTTAGATGTAAAATATAGGACAGAAAAAACATGGTTTGGTATTACACATCTTCAAACCTTTATTTAGAAATCTCTAAATGTGACTATTTATTTATGTATGATAAGCTGTGAATGTAACTTTCAGTGCTTGTATAAATGTATGTGCCACAAAATATCATGAATGTAATTTAATCAAATATTTGGCAGCCAAATCTTTACTGTGATTTTGTATGTTAAATAAATTATTTATGTCTGGATATTAAACCTTAATACTATGTGATGATACACAAATATGAAAAATTGGATTTATAACGAAAATTGATTATATGAAAGATAAATATATGTAAAATATATATTGAGAATAATTGAATCCTATGTATGTGTATAACTCATGATGTAAAATAAGTGTAATAAATTTAAAAAAATGTTTGATTAGCAGTATCATTTTTGTTAACATCAACTTTTAGTACATAGCAAAGAGTTTAGAGAATTATTCTCAGTTTACTTAATCCTTTAAGCTTTAAAAAAATACTAAATGAGACTGAGAAATAATTCTCACAAAATTTTAAATTATAACAAGGTCAAATATATATAAATACTTGAATGAAAAATATCATAATTTTTTTTTTTTAAATTGTCTGAAACAAATAATTAATCATTAATCGCTAACCTCATTTTTCCAACAATTTTTAAACTGAAGTATAATAAGCCTTATTAAAGTCATGGATGTTATTAGTACAAAAATTTGATATGTTAAATATATATTCATAACATTTCAAAGTTATAACACTTGTTTCTAAGATTAAAAAATCTGTAAGATCAGATATTAATGTTTAAAACTATTCTAGATACTAAATTTTTTAATAACAAAACAAGTTTCAATTTTGTAGTTTTCAAAGCTAAAATTTTGCATTCTTTTAAATTGCTTATCATTCGAAATTTAGTAATAACAATTTGCAACCCTAATAAATGGAATATATATGAATAAGAAAACTAACTAAAAAATTTGTACTAAGCTTATTAAAAATACAATAGAGAGTCAAACTATTTTATTATAATTCATAACATGTAAAAAAGTATAAATGTTCCACAAAAATAATTTGTATTTTTGGCATACATATGACTAGCAAAATGCTTGTAGAAGCATACAATCAACTATGTACGAAGCATATACTCAATAATATAACATGTATTAATAAAAATATTTTAGAAACAATGATGAATAGCAATAAAAGGTTCATTTGAATATTAGTTAGATCAAACTTTATATAAACTCATTATTTCCAAGAGAAATAATGTTATAAATGCTGCTAATAAATAATTATCAGCATTCAATCTAATTCAAATTGCTTCTGAAAAGCTGGTAAGAGTGATATGCCAACTAATCTTTTAAAAAATTTTTGATCCGACTAAGTAATTGATTGTGCATTATAGACTAGATAACATTGTCATTTGAGCAAGATATTTAATAAATATACAACATGATTAACAACTTAGAAAATGTAATGCACAATAACTATATAGTTTTACAAAGCAGTTTTAAATCTCACTTTACACACTGCTTTTGCATTAAATTACAATAAGAAAACTTCATACACACACAAAATTTTAATTTTTAGAAAGTTACAAAGAACAATCACACTCAGAACAATACAGTCAAGGAATTCAAAGTTTATCAAATCAGCGAATTTCATATCACAGTGCAGTAGATTACATTTAAAAAAAGTATCACAATTTTGTTGAATTTGATCTTATTTACATTATAATTATAGAATCTTAAAATTATAGAATACAAAGCTTAAAATTTAAGCAAATGTTAAAAATAATTAAATTTAATTTCAAGCAAATGCAAAATTCAATTAGACTGACCTTTAAGAAATGCCTAGTTAGTTTTATTAACAAACAAACCTAATTAAGTACTTTTAAATCATACTGTAGCTATAAAATATACTAAATTTAATTTTTATTTGAGTATTACCAAGAATAAATATCTGCAAGACAAATTTAAAAAAATATTGATTTCATATAACGCTTATAACAGAGACAACCTACTATCAAAAACAATAGCTTCACAATAGAAATCAAACTTAAGCTTATTGTAAGTATACAATATACACATATAAAAAATAACTTTCATAACAATATGAAAAAGTTTGTCCAGTGCATTTTTCTTTTAATTTTAAAATCATAAAAAATACTGTTATAACACAGAAAAAAACTGGTTGTGTAAACTAAAAACATAAGTCAAATATTTGAACTACTCAGAGTGCCTACAAAACGTTCACTGGGCGAAAAGACAAGTTCTTAAATAATAATGATTACCTAAATTAGACAGAAATATTCGATAAATTGAAAAGGTATGGGAAAGTTGATCACTGGATTTTATTACATAACATAAATTTAAATAACTTTTTTCAAATAATTGGGAATGTATAGCAACTTTGCACAAGCATATGAATCTTGCATTATGGTAAACATGATATCACTAATGGGAATGAAAAAGGGAGAAAAATAAGTAGTTATGGGGTAATTAAAAGTATAAGCATGAATTTTGGAAAAAAGTATTTTTTTTAAACAATAAATGTATAAAAAGTTTAATAAAAATTCAAAAATAATTTTTCGGGGAAATTGCTATTCCTTGTGAGCATATGAAGAGATATTGAGTTCAAGACGTTCATTCTGCATAGTTAACTATAATTTAGCAACAGTAAAAAAAAACCTAATGTGAAAGTGTACTGAGGAGATATGTTTCAAACCTTTTCTAACCAATTCTATTACTATTCAGAATTTTAAAAAAAAATTATTTGTGGTATATACAAACGTAAGTTAATTTGTTACAATTAGGGTAAAACTTAAAAAACTTTTAGTAGCATAATATTAATAATAATAATACTGCAAACCTCCATACTTTCTTTTTGTAAATCAAATTTGCTTATCCAGTGAATAATTAGTAAACAACTCATAGTTTAAAGATACTTGCAAATTTAATAAATGTTCTTAAAGGTATTTTCAGACGAACTCAAAATACTGTACTATTTAAAGAGAAGAAAACTTAGGTATTGAGGGTTTATGTACATTTGAGAGTTTGAGAGGTTTATGTGGATTTGAGGCAATGAAGTTGATGTGTATTTATAACACAATATCACAAACATATATACAAAGTATTATATAACAATCATGATACATCTTAAATAGAAAACACTTCTTTGCTTACCTTGATTTTATATAGTTTTTATGAATTTATGATTATCTTGACTAAAGGCACAATTTCTCTTTTTTCAGAACATTTTGTGAAAGTATTTTAACCTTAAATGTTTAACAATTCATTAATGATTCAATTTTTCATATAATACTAATGAAAGGCCATGTGTATACATTTATAACAGCAATGCAGAACTTTTCCAAAGAAAAATGATAAGCAGTTAAATTAACAGAGTATAAATAATAAAATGACAGACACATAGACAGAGCAACTGACGTGACGAGTTCTTCAAATGTGCAACCAAACATCATCTGAAAAAAGCAACAAACAATTAAATTAAAAAGAAAAGTGGTTCCAACATAAATTTTTCAGAAATAAATATTTCTGCAGCCACAACACAGAATGGAACTTTATTTACTGCATTAACATCTTCACTTGTTGAGTCTAAGTAGAATCAATTTGAATTTCTCGGAGGATTGCCTTTGAATAAACATTAAATAGAAGAAGCTTAAAATATAAATTAATCTTTAATCTTTAAAATTCAGTTTAACTGCAAATTAAGTTACCAATAGTAATGGCAAAGAAGAGTGATTATAATGAACTGAAATTTCATGGATTGTAAAATTTTAATACATTTATGTATAGTTAGATATAAAAGGAAAATTTCTAAATAAATCTATGTACAACAAATGTCAAGTTTTATAAATTCAAGATGACTTTCGACAAGATGACAAGTTTTGTTCAAATGTTTGCTATTTTAAGTATAATTAACACTCCTTTTCTCCCTGTGAGAATCAACACGATATTTACCCCTCAAGTATGACAGGAGTGAATGAATTCAAATTGGATTCAATCATTAAACTGAAATTGAAAATGTTTCCCAAGATTGCAGGGGACATTGTTTTAATTATAAATATAAACCAGAAACCATTATTTCTTAAAAGCCAGATTTGAAATCGACATTTATATCATTTTCGTTTAATATCTACAGTGGTACCCCTGAACAACGGACAGTCATGGGACCGAAAGTTTTGTCCGCTATTTGGAGGTGTCCGTTATTAGGGAGGACAATAATCTTTAAACTAAAATAGCATGGCCTTTAACGAAAAATTACTACTAGAATTTTAATTAAAAGCTCATATTTAGTAATGCCTAGTTAGAAATAACAACTACACTTAATACTTTACCTTATTTTATTTGAAGTAATCTATTAACAAAGTTTGATTTCTTTTTTTTTACAATGCAAACCTGTTTCTCAATGTAAATGTTCAAATCACTTAGTTTTGTTAGGCCTTCATGGTCCCCATTTCTTAGAAAAAACTCTTTCAATTGTTCACTGGATCTCAGTGCTTCTGAAAAGTCCTTAATTTAACAGGCATTGTTTTCTTCCATGGCTATTTCATCGTAATCATCCTCAGAAAGATAAAATTTGTCAGTACAGGCTTGCGGAAGGAAATTGGATAGGTTCAAGTCCTCTTCCTCAATGCATAGATTGTCGTCAATTATTACGTAATCTTCAACGCTGACATTAGAATCCCAATGCGTCACTAGATCAGTAAGCTCTGTCTCGATGTTTTCTACAGTTGCACTTTCTTCAGGTACCACTTCGGTCGTACTTGTGAATCCTGCTTTCCTAAAACACTTCAAAACACATCCAGATTCCACCTTCTTAAGTGCTGATGTAGTCCAGGAAACTGCATCCAAAACGGATACAGATTTTGTTAATTCTTCACTAGATTTACTAGTGGAAATCTGTAATCGAACATGCCCGAGAAGAAGCTTTTGATACCCAAATTTAAAACTGCGAATAATTCCTTGATCAAGTGGCTGCAACATAGAAATTGTGTTAGGAGGCAAAAAGACTAATTTTACGTTCTTCAATTTTAAGTCATTCGGATGAGAAGTAGCATTGTCCAGGAACAGAATTATTTTTCTTGCTTGTTTTTTCCTTTTTTTTGTCCAAGTCTACTAGCCAATCACTCATTATTTCGTTGGTCATCCATGCTTTCTTGTTGAATTTCCAGGAAACACTAAGCTGTTGCACATCAACGTTTTTGAAACATCTTGGTTTTTTTGGTCTTTCCAATAACAAGTGGAGTTTCAAAATCCCCCAGCATGTTACAACATAACAAAATAGTGAATCGTTCTTTGGAAATTTTTCCACCACTACACTTCTCTCCTTTAAAGCACAAGATTTTGTCAGGGAGGACGCGGTAAAATAGGCAAGTCTCGTCAGCATTGAAAATGTCTTTATCTTTATATGCTTGGCACACGTACTTTAATTTTTCAATCCAGTCAGTAACAACATTTGGGTCTACAGACTTTTCTTCACCACAAATTGATTTAAAGGAAATGTTGTGCCTTATCCTGAATTTTTCAAGCCAGCCATTTGATGTCTTGAAAGTTTCCAATCCTCAAGTTTCACCAACTTCTCTTGCTTTTTCTTGGCATAAAACCCCACTTACGGGAATGTTCTTTGCTCGAGCAGAGTGGAACCATTTCATGACCACATCGTCAATTTCACTTGTTTCGGTTTTACGAAATTTTAAATTCTTCGAATTTTCATTTGAATTAACAATCCACTTTTTTCAAATTTCATCTTTGGCCTTCAAAAGTTCACTTATCTGTGTTTTTCCAACATGGAAACATTCAGCAAGATTGCGCACACTTAATTTTTCTTTTTCACTAACTTCCAACACATCAATTTTCTCTTTCAATGATAATCTCTTTCTTTTCAATGCCATATTCGCCAGTTCAAATCAAGTCGTAGGGTCGAACAAGGATACGAGCTGTTCACAGTTTGGTTACAGAGTAGTCTGCCAACAACAAAAGGACTCGTTGATTTTTTTAAAAAAGGGGTGTCGTACACAGGAATTTGGCGGTTATAAAACATTTCCTGGAATCCCCCATGGAAAATGGAGTTAGTCTCGTCCCTACAGCAACAGACAACCTTTTGTAAGGTTCTATAGAAAGGAGGGGAGGGTTCTATTGTAAAGAGATTGATTACATTCCCAAGAAGTCGCGAAACTGGTTTCTGGATGGATCATGGGACATCCATATGCCCCCTCCCTATTCTTAGAAACACATGAATAGCCCCCGACTATTTTGTATTAGGGTAATCGAAAGTAAAAAAAAATCAAAATTGACTGTCCACTATTCGGAGTGTCCGTTATTCAGAGTGGATAACATGGAATGTCCAATACTAATGGACTAGGAATTGCAAAAATGTCCGGTAATTAGAGATGTCCGCTATTCGGGAGTGTCCGTAAAAGGAGGTATCACTGTACTAGCAACTTTACGAAATATTAGTGAATTTAGCATGACTCAGAACACTCAACTCAACTTATAGATATACTTTAATTGAAATGGTTACTACAATGATTTCTGAAATGTAACTGATTTTAAAATTTTACTTTAAGCACAATATCTGTATATCAGAACCTAACATGCCTAATTTTTAAGTATTTGTTTTATTGCTGATTATGCCTTAAAAGTCTATCAAGCCATAACATCATAACTTAATAAAAAAAATTCCAACGCATTTAGCAAGGTATAGCAGAGTGTTATATAAAGGCTTTACAGATGCTTTAAAGGTGTTACAGATTTTTTTTTTTTCACTTTCTTGTTAAGTTGAAACTTGGGTTCATTTGGTTATGAGGTACATATATTTTTTTATTATTTTACAATGAAAATAAAATATTATGGAATGGGAAACACTATGCTGTTGCAGTTACATTGAAACATAATTTTTATATGTTCAAACCAATGGGTAATCTTAAATACTTACTTGAAACAGCAATGCTAGAGTAAACAGTATCAAGCAAGTGATACACCTAAAAAAAATCAATGAAAAATATTAGAACTATACAATCATAAACACACAAGATATATACATTTAACTATTCACAAATACTATAGCTAATTACTGGGGTGTTTTTTTTTATCAATTAGAGATTGTGTAAAAAGTGTATCATTACTAAATTATTAAAATTGCTATTCCACACATTCCGTGGTATGATTTAAAAAATGTGCACATCTTACCTTAATTGCTTTTGAATTATTATGGTAAAAATAGTTTTGATTAGTTTATTAAAAATGCTGCTAATGCAGCACGGTTACCATGCAATAAAATTATTTGCAACTTCACACAATGTTAAAACAAAATACAATTTAAATGAAATAATAATTATACTTACAAAACTATGCATAAATCACAAGTTTTTCCAAATAAGACTAAGTGAAAGAGCATCAAGATAAGCACACAAGAAGTTAGAAAGATTCCTTGCAAAACTCCTAACGTGTCATAATATGTAACTAAAAAGTCAAAATTCAAAAATTTATTAACAATAAAAAAGTTAAATTATTTCATAATAAACAAGCCTTTAAAGCATGGTTAAAACTGAAAACAGAATATATTTGTATGGATTTGAAAAAAAAAAAAAATCTTACAACGATACATATACATCATGGAAAAATTTATAACACAATCAAATTAATAAGGTATTAGAAAATGTTTCTTTCCAATTTTATGTGTATTAATGTATATTCTTTATTTTTAAATATTTAAATACATACATGAAATTGACTAAAAAATACAACTTCAAAGCCATAATTCAAGTTGTTCCTTTTTGTACATCAAGCTGATCTTTTAAAGATATCTACCCTAAAAATACTTACACAATCCAACAAGTTATTATTTCCTTATCAATCCCTTGATTATAAAATTATAGTTTCCTTAATCATCAACTAAACAATGATATTATAATAGCTTATATATACTAATAGAGTTAAGTCTTAAAGCTGGTTAAAAATTTCATGTCTACAGCATTACTTTGTTTGAAATATTTAAATAACCGAATCAAATTATCTCTGATACTACTGTACTAAAATGTATATGCATTTGTACAGTTCAGTCTAGTTTTATAGATCAAACTTAGAGTGTCCCACATCATCTCTTCAGACGTAAATATATACACTAAACCCTACCAAACAATTAAAAAATGACCTGATTTGCACTTCATACACACACAGCTTAACAATACCCCAAATCAGTGTTAAAATAATTCTAAATCAGCATCTAGATTAAAATAGGAAAACTTTCTTGATTAACCTTAACACATTCTATCAGCTTCTTATAAAACCATCTCTACACTTCTGATACTTCCAGTTATAAGTCGCAATGATCAACATCATCTCAAGTTAAAACTCGAGCCAGTCGCAAATAATAGAAAACATTCTATCCTTAAACCACATGTGAATAATCTGACACTTGCCAAAAAATAAAGACACTCCATTTAAATAGCCAGCAAATGTGCCTTGTTTATATTGTTTTTAGGGCTGTATATTTTTTCCTTACATAATTCACAGTTCATTCTCATTCGTTATTTTCAAATCAAATATCAAGACACTTATTTTCCCCATAATAATGTTAATGTTATTAGTGGAAAAAAACATGGCCCCAGATTTGAACCCAGAGATACTCCCACATATAACTTCTGCCAATGAGATTGAATAATGTGCTTATGGAAAAGAAATTTTTCCAACCTTAATTTTATCATAGGTGGATACTTGAGAAGAAAATAGGGGATAGTCCCACTATTAGGTTACAATACTTGCAACCTAAATAGAACTAAAAAGAAATTACATGTAAAAAAAAATGGGGAAAAACAGTTTCTCAGATTTCATAATATCACAGCCGTTCCAGATAATTGTGCTTGTATACAGTACCAACATTAATTTATTTCAATTCCAAGGCTTTTTATAGACATAAGTAAATTTTCTGGTTAAGCATAACTATAGCACACCAAAAATACGAAATTCTACTCAGTGTTGTTCACAATGAAAAAAAAATTGTTTTCTAATTTCAAAATAATAATTAATATGGTTTACTAATTTATCATTATTATATGTTAATTTTTGCAAAACGAAATGATAATTTCGGGAAAAAGCAATGTTCAATAGGAGAAATTTCTATTTCTGACACGTCATTATAAACTCATCATTGGACCATAATGTGAAATATTTCAGTATAAATTATACAGGTTACATAATTTCTAAAAACCTACTTGGTGTATAAACTCAAAACATCAAATTTATTAAAATCAAATGTAAATAATTTAAAAGCTATATTTTTAACAAAACTACTATAAACCTTATTGTACTACTGTACCGAAACAATTAATCGATTTCTTTTGCTAAATATGGAAATTTATTGCCATGAATTAAAAAATATCAGAATGGTAACATACCAAATGCTGCAACAACTAGAGCTTGAAGAAGCATCTGAAAAATATTTTAAATTTATTAATTTGCAATAATTGAACTTTTATATATTACACACATACATTTAGATACTTTAAAAATAGTCAGCAAAGTAATAATATTAAGTTTAAAAATGTTCTACAGTTGTTCTAAGATACACTACTTTGAAACAAGCAATACAGTATTTAAATGCCAGCTGATTTTATTTGTAAATAAGTTATAGAATTTGTTGTGGAAGAAAACACTAAATATAAGTGTCTCAGAAAGATCACGATGTAGTGAAGATAAAAGATCATAGAATATTACTCTATATTAAGCTAACATTTGAAAAGATTTTTAAAACTACATACATAATAATACACAAAATATACTTACATGCATAAAAAGTAAAAATATATTTATGGTGTATTCATTTCTTTTTAAGAGTAGTACAATATGTATTAAAACAAGCAATATGCATACAAGATGAAATATCCATTCACTAAAACAAATAAAAATATAAAACAATTTAGTAAAAATAAATGTATATCTTTGTTTTTTTTCTATACAAAGTCAAAACATGAAACTCATTTTATGCTTTTAACCTTTTCAAAAACAGCTTTAGTGAAAAGCTAAGTGTTAATGTTACACAGAATTTATTTTTATATTATTATTATTTTAATACATACTTTGTTTCTAAATCCTTTGGTTCGAAACTTACTCATCTAAATAATTATTTTTGAAATTAACCAAAGGAATTTATTAAAATGTGCTTCAACATAACTTAATCAAAGAAAAAAAAAACCTCTAACTTGATCAAATCAAAGCGACATTTTTGCAATCTTTATACAATTAATATAACTGTTATTTTTGCATTGTAAAATCTAGAAACTCACTCATGCTTCCCAATATTCTTCTTTTAAATATCTTAATAAATATTCATCCTGTTTTAATAACTTTTAAAAACATCATAATTTTTTTTTTTTTTTTAAATGCATTAATTTTTATTACCTTTTCTAAATATCCTGATAGCATTTTTAAAATTATGAAAAGTCGTGTGAAATGTATCAGACTTCAAGCAAATACACTTGGATAGTGTAAGTTAATTGAAATATCAAACTGAGTACATACACAAATAATTTAGGAATTCTTGGGTGTTGTTAAATACATGCTACAAATTCTAAAAAATTTCAAAGGATTTAAAAATGGTACGTTATCAGTACAAAAAGAGAGCAAGAAAACTGAACAATCCCAAATAAGCTCTTCAATTTCAAGTGGATTAATTTGAATTTTTCATAACAAAGTAATGTAGAAATGAAAACTTTGTCCCACAAAAAATCATAATCAAAATACCCTGTGCCATTTTGCGAAATGAAAAAATTCATGCAGAGGAGAATATGGGTTAAATTTGTCAGGATAAAATTTTTATTTTATGCCTTTAAGGAGGAAACTGCACCACATATCTGCATATCTACATTTTTGAATCAAACAAGCCTAAAGCAAATTTGGTTAATTTTGTTTTAATAACAGGGATGTGAGTGGATGAAGACCCAAAAGACTGAAATCATATGCGAGCATAAAAATTGCACCATACTTTATAAGGGAAACATGTTTTCAAAAATAAATTATCAAAAAATACATGATGAAAAAATTCCACAATAATAATTAATAACTTAATTATTTTTTATTCAGTAAGTAATAAAAAAGAAAAAGAATATAAAATTATTAAATAATTTACATTAAAAGATTAATTAAGAAATAAGTTTAACACATTATCAAGGCCATCGGAAATCTAAAATTAGGCATTAAAACATATTTACGACCTGTTCATTGCCGAGATGCAACATTCACCCAAAAAAAGTATGCGAAGAATTATATTTAATAACCTTTTGATAAAAATTAGTAGCTAAAAAAGCATACTTCATGGGTTTCAAGGATTCAAGGACCCATCCCCAATCATCACCCACACTAATCACGGACATAGTTGCTATCAGATCAGCGAAAACAGCGTTGCAAATCTCGGCAATAGCTGCTTTAAAACGGCTTAAACCTAGGTGAAAATTACCACTACTCCAACTTAAATATCAGAGATAGTGGCCACCAAACCTGCACAAATAACAGCAATCATATTAAAGCAACAATCGGAAAACTGACCATCACACCAATGTAAACATCAGAGTTAGCACCCAATATATCGGTGGAAATCTCTGCAATAGATGTGATTATATCAGCGCAACATTCTATGAAATTTACTATCACAACCACGTAAATTTTGGTGATAGCGACAATTATAGAGATGCAAACTTTCAGAATAGTGGCTATTATATTGGCGCGATACTCGCCGAAAATGAACCTCACAACTAATGTAAATCTCGGCGATTGCATTCACTGTAATAGCGCAAATTTCCGCAATAGCAGTCGTTACGTCATCGTAATCTTCAGCGAAAATAATCACCGCGCACCAACGTAAATGATGCTGATAGAGGTTGGCAATTTGTAGTAAAAGTGGTCGACTTAAGAAGTTTGGGGAAGTCTGAAACATATGTAGGTTCCGTCATTGCAAGACTTGCAAGCAAGTCCAATAAAATTGTAATGCAGATTTGTATAAATCTTAGGAATGATCAATAAAAAAAGAGCGGACATACACGTTTCAGCTGAACTGTACCATGTCTGACAGGTGCGAATATCTACAACAGCATTAGTGACTATTATATCATCGACACATGATGAAAATGATCATCCCGCTACAACGTAATTCTCTGTGACAGTGCCTCCATAATCATGGAAATAGCGGACATTTCAACACTATACTTCAGCAAAATGGCCATCACATACCAATGTAAATAATGCCGATAGAGGCAGGCAATCAGCAAGAAAAGTGGTCGGAGGTTTGGGAGTTCTAAGCGTACGCAAGTTCCGTGGTTGTCGGAAGTTCAAAAGAAAAAAAGCGGATTATTCCCAAAAATACATAAAAGCAGAATTCCGCCAAAAAGAGGAAGACTCTCATCCCTGTAGTAAAGATTAGACATTAAAAGTTTGTTTTTATGGCACTAATAACATGATAACGCACTAAAAAAAAAATTCAAATCATTTAACAAGCCACCATAAAAGAATGTTATATAGAGAGTCCAATGGAAGTAGGATTCAGTTTTTTCATTCTGTAAAAAAGTTGCCCAATTGTGATTCAGGGTCATATAGTTCTGAGGTACATGTATGAAAGAAGAAAGATTTTTTCATATCCCGTACAAGCGCAGCTCTATTACTAACTTGTTATCCTGGCTGTCAATTATGGGACAAAACCTAAAAGTTCAACTGTTTAGTTTTTAGGAAGGGAATTATCATATGATTCAGTTACAATAGGAATTTTTAAAATGTTCTAAATATTTTTATTTAAAAAAAGCTGTATTTTTATCCTCAAAATCCTTCCCAGTATATTCCACTCCAAATAATCGAACATTTTTAATAATAATTAAAATTGATTATTACTTTTAATCAACATTGTAAAGGACCAAGAGGTAGCATTGTTGTTTTGTTTCTAATAGTTCTTTGGTTACACCTCAGAACTTTATGAGGACATTGTGTATTTTTAGCTTCAAGAAATCAACAACACTAAAAATGTATTAATATAAACCCTTAATACAGTCCATGAGATTATAATTGCAGTAACATGTCATGCTTGAGTTAAATACATACAAGCATGCCCATCTTCATACATAGAAAAAACATGATGCACATTTTTCTTAAATCTTGTGCTCAGATGTCTCTTTGCCAAAATATGTGAAATTTAAAATTTTAGGTTTTGAACAAGAATGTACAGCCAGGATAAAAAAAAAGTTGATGTACTATGCACACAATTATTGCTAAGTCTGACTTTCACAGCATAGAATATATGGGTCATTGTTGTGATAGATCATGTTTAAGATAATATAAGTTTTTATAAATTTACACAAAATGGACATTTACCTCATTTTTTAAAAACTTTCACATAAACCTTTTTATTTAACAGCATTCTAAAACACTTCCAACATTCCATTTGCAAGTTTAACTGGTTACAGTGGTCACTTTGTTTGTACCTCTCTAAATAGGGAAATAATTTGCATTGAAAGTATTTAAAGAGAGAGTACCAATTAACTAACTGCAAATGATAGTTATAACACAATGTGGGTAAAAATATACTTCAGGGTGCTCCTTGTTGAAAATTGGAAATTTTTTTGACGCCAATCATGTTAATGTGCAACTCCATGGCAAATAAAATGGCGGCGAAGTAAACACACATTAAAAAATTACAAAACGAATACAATACAAGTTTAGGTTCAATTCGCTCAGCTAAAACTATTAAAAAGGTAAAAAACACAGTATAGAAATACTATTAAACACAAATGAATCATATAACCGGGGGTTCAATCCTATTGTACAGTTAACCGCTCAACTAAAAATTATTAAAATGGTAAAAGCACAGTATAAAAATACTATTAAACAAAAATTAATCATATAACAGGGTTCAATCCTATTGTACGGTCAACCGCTCAGCGGCATTCATACAATAGGATGGAAACGAATTGGTTGTGCAGTCGCTGTGGTCAGCGCTAAGTGGTACACTGTACAATTGGAATTAACCCAATTTTAAATCAAAATAAAAACAAACAAATACTAAATCTACTTATCAATCAACATTCCACGTGAGAAATCGCGTTTAGAAATCATCGGTCAAAATGCTCAGTCAAAACCAGCGCGACCAAGGGGCACCCTCTAATATAAGCTAACCCACAATGTGCTCTAGTACTTGCATGCAGCAATTTAATTTTAATACTTGGCAAATAAAATATTCCTAAATTTATTATTATTTTTTTTTAAAGGCACTCCAATTTTGTATTAATAAGCTTAGTGACTTTTAAGACAAAATAACATCCTTCAAAGAAGAGCAAACTCATGCTACTTTACTATATTGTTCAATTTAGTGTCATTGAAAAGAAAACATTATTTCATAGAAATTTGGCAGTGATTGCAAATCTAATAGATTGTCTAGAACTTTTGCAAGTTTAAAGTTTTATTAAGCTTACTTTTCATTTATGTAAAATCGTGCAAGAGGAGTAAACTTCAAAATAGAAGTCACCAGTGATACAAAAAAGAGATGAGCAGTAATAATTCCAAGCAATTTTCTTCTTAAACCTAAAATAGACAAAAGCAATACAAATGATTTAAAAGTTAATGTAAATGTTTATATTTAATATTATTTACTATAATTTATACTAAATAAAAATTAATCTATGAATTGCGTAATTTTTTTAGTAATTGACAAGTAAATGCTAATTGTTATTTTAAATAGGTGTTTACTTTCCTTGCTTACAGATAAAAACAATGTTCATGAAGCATACTGTCTGAATGTAGCAATTTTTGGAAGTTCTATTTATAGTATTTTAAACAAACAAATGAAAAAAAATTAAATTTTCTAATTTAATTGCAATTTAAAAAAAAAAATTCCTGATATTTCCAGAATTGACAATTTTTTTTTTTATATTTCACTGTTTTCTATATTTTTCAGGCTACTGGACACCTAGAGAATTCATATGGATACACCCATTCATATATATTCATAATTATACTAAGTATGAATTTTGAATTATTTAGCAAGCATAAGTTTTACATTTATTTCACAAATAAAGAAAGCATTTACAAAATAGCTAACACTTTATAAACAAATTTTAGAAAGTTGAAATAATTTAGGCTGAGGTAAAAGATGTTTTTATTTTCGAATTGAATCCTTCCATTTACTATATTAAGCAAATATATTATGTGAAAAACAGTGTTTTTAAGGATATAAAGATAGGTAAATCAGAGTTCATCCTAGGCATTTTTCATGGGGCGGCGCGCCCTGCCTGCCCTTTTTCTATAAAAATAGCGCCCTTCTTGTCCTTTTTCTATAAAAATAGCGCCCTTCCTGCCCTTTTTCAGAAAAAATTTCATCCTGAAAGAATTCGAAAAACTTTCGTTTTTTTTCCCCTCCCAACAGTACACAATATGTGGATCACCCCTACTGAAATCGGCTGTCACGCATGCGCATTCATGTTCAAACGTTCAACGTATATATCAGGGACTGAAACCATTGAGTAGATGTCTATATAACATGCTTCATTAGTAGGTGGATTGTAGGGCGCCGTCTTACAATTTCCCAAGTGCACATTAGTAAACTCCGATGGCCATTTCGTACGTGTTTTGATTAAGTGTATTTCGCTGGATTTTTACCATGCCTCCTTCAAAATAGTGAAGAAAGGAATTTGAAAGACTTGAATAACTTAGTTAAAGGTTTGCAACTATCAAATGTTTACACTAAGAATTTAAAAAGAATATTTCCGTTTGGATACGCGTAATCGCGATGTCCTCCTGTTAAATTTAGGGGGTGTTTTTGGTAATTTGCCTGTTACCAATTAATTTCTAAACATCCGTTTCATATTTAAAATTAAACATTACAGGAATGCAACCAAAACCCCAGATTATTTCTGATTTTTAAAAAAATAAAACTTCTATTATAGCTTACATAATAGCGGCAGGCACGGCAAAAAAATCGCCGTTTTGATTCTAAATTTGATCCGATTTTGAAAATAAAAAAATGCAAACATTTCAAGACATAGTCCAAGTTCTTTAGTTGGAATACTCCTTGTGATGTCCCACAATGAATAATGTTAAATTTGGAGAAACTCTATTCTCTATCTGACAATAGCAAAACTAAGAGATGAAGTTTAAGGTCGATTCATTCAAACTTTAGAAAATTTTGAAAAAGTGAAAAGTTCTTATCTTAACACATTTTCATTATACTAAAACATTCTTATCTTAATTTTACTGTATTATAAATCGATAATTTTATAAAAATTACTATTCGATGAAAATTTTACTGTGTATATTGCACTTTAATTTTAATAATTTTCTCAGTCTCATTCCAGCAGAATTAGGACTGAAGCATTTTATCAGTATTTTGATATCTTTTAAGTTTCTGAGCGAGTTTTTGATTCACGGATTTTTGCATTATAATTTATTTTTTTCAGAATATTGAAAATTATTTATCGTGGTAGAAAAGTATAACAATATTGAAATTGTGGCAGAAAACGCGTATTTCTGCAATTTGCCATAAAAGTGCCCTCGTAAACAGGAAGTGCCCTTTTTTTGGAAAATAGCACCCTGCCTTTTTTCATATCTAGGATGAACTCTGGGTAAATTGATAAAATTTGAGGTAATTTGATAAAAGAATTTAGCTTTCTGTGGAAAGAGAAGTTGATTGACACATATGCCACACATTCTTTTAATGTAAATATTAATTTCAAAACTATGTATGCTACAATTCTGATTTGCAACTTAAAATATGCAAATTCCCATAAGATTTCAAAAATACATTAGAGTATTATCCCAATTTTGCCTTAAATGCTACCAGTTTTGTGAAAACAATTGGAGAATACAAGTCACCCAAATTGCAAAATCAGGGGTGTCCAAAAAATCAAAATTGAAATAAGACCATCATATTAATTCTAAATTTCTATAGCCTTATCAGAGTTAATTTTGATTAAAAAAACTTGGTATAAGTTATGAAACTTTACAAGTCACAAATCATTGACAACCTAATAGGGAAAGAAAAAGTTTTTGGTTCAAATGTGTTACATGGTGGCAAAGATAATTCGCCAATCCTAAGAAACTGGTAAGATTTGCTGTTTCGAAGTCATCAGAGGTATTCTGAAGTCGTGATTGGTTAGAATTACTGCTGCTTTGGATTAAAGCCAAATACATCCTCTTTTCGCCAAAAAACGCTTAATTTCGTCTGGTGCCGATTGATATAGTTACAAATATGGTAAACTGCGTGATTTATGTTTCTCTCTTCATTTCAGTGTTTATTTTTTGTTGGAAGCTGACCCGTTGGAAATATATTGTCTTTATTCTTGTTACATCATGAATTTGAGTTACGTTTGTGGGTTTAAATATTTCAAGTTAAATGCTTTGAACTGCGATCATGGAGGCTATTTTGGAAGATTTAACCAATAGTGAACATTTGGATTACAACAATTGTTTTATTGAATACATATGAAATTGGAATAATCGTTTGCTTTTTAACGATTTTGCCTGTTAACCGTTATTAACCGTAGAACTTTAATACTTTGAAAATATTAAATTTCGTATTTTTGGGCAGGTTAGAATTGTTCTGATAAGAGTTTGTTATTTATGAAAATTCATTTTTTTTTGCACTCCACTGCTTTTTTTTTAGTTTGCTGAGCACCAATTTGTGAATGATAGCTAATTCTGAGGTAAGTAAGAAAGGAAGTGTGTATAGAATGTATGAGTCAGTAGTTGATTTAAAAATTTTGACGCGATAGAAGATTGAGGTATATATATCGCATTAAACATAAACTTTTAATTTACAGCGATTTAACCTTAGATTTAAAACGGGGATGGTATGACTATATTTTGATGGCCATCAAGCCACCGAAGTATAGGTTATGAAATATAAGGCATTAAAATGGATTTTGATCAAAGTGATTAAAATGTCATTTTTGGAATGTTGAACTCTTTTCCTTTTAGAGCATGAAGTGCGCACACCTTACTTTTTAGAGGGTTTTACAAAACCAAGTAACTAATAAAAAAAGTGATTTTGGGGGTGAGATGCCACAAACGACTGCCCGAATTAGGTAGGGGTATTTTTTTTAGGTTCAATTGGCCGTAAGGCCAACGAAATAGGGTGCAATTTTTCCTTTTAGAGCGCGAAGCGCGCGCACACCTTAGTTTTTAGTAAGCAATTAAAAATATAAATATTCTGGAAGGGATTAAATATTTGTCATTGATGTAAAAGTTTAATGAAATTTAACCCCTTATAAATTATTTGAAATTAAATTTTAAATGCTAAGACTATTTTACAATTATCCTTTACATTTAAATTGTTTAACCATTTTTTTTTCTTCAAATATCGTTTGCAATTTTATTATATTTCAATTTTCGCCGATTTCGAATATATTTACGCAATTCATTTGAATTTCTTCCCGGGATGTACATTTTTAATATAAATGTAATCGACATGAATAGCGAAAACACTTAATCTTGCTACAACTTGCATCGCAACCATAGCCTAACGGCTTTGGCATTGGACTTCAACCTTCCTATACCATCCACAATTCATGGAGCAGGTTCGATTCTCAATTTTTCACTTTCCGCTATTGTTTTGGGTTTGCCAGTTCATTTGGAAAAATTGTGTTTTTAGCCGTTTTGGGTTTGCTGTAGCGTCGGAGTTCGCCATTGTTTACGTTTTGCGGAGAAGTTCAAAAAACGCCAAGTGCCACCATATAGCACATTTTAACCAAGTTTTTCATCTTTCCTAAAAAAATCACTTGAAATACTCAAAGTAAATACAATAAAGGAAATAAACATACCCATCTTGATATGCATTGAAATGTCAGTAAAATGTCCTTCAATGAAAGTTACATTACGACTATCTTTAACAAATGTCATGACTTCAACTTGCAGCAAGCAACAGTCAATAAAAACATCTATAACAAAAGAAGTTGCTTCAGTAGGTAAAATCCAAAGAAGACAGTTCTTGCTAGCAAGAAGAACACATTTAGGTTGATATGCAATACTATAAATTTAGTGTAACTTTAAATTAGAAAAATAAACTTAGGAAGGAGAGGAGACAAACTTTTTGAACTTTTCTGCAAGTAAGATACCAGTAGTTGCTGACATACAGAGTGGTTAAAAATTAAGTACACTTGTTTAGTACTATTTCGAGCTGTTATAATAAACATTATCTCCATAAAATATAGTACAAATTTTGAAACCATGGAGAAAAGATATACGAGGAAAAGAAAACACCTCAAATCAAATTGTTACCACCTGATGGAAACACGAACCTTTAAAGTTTTATCTGAAAGTTAACTTAACAGGCAAAGGAAGGCTGTGAATGAAGTTTGAAACCAAAAAGAAAACAATTTAACAATTGTTGAATATTTATCAGGGCAAAAAAAAAATTAAAGATTTGTTTCCTGTAACATGGGCAAAAATATTAGGGTAGGTAGGAAAAAGTGTTTTTTTTTTTAAGTATATTTAGCAAATAAGCAAAAATAAATATTATCAGAGTATTAACGTGCAATATTTAAAATTGATCAGTGATGTAAAATAATTGGATATATTTATTTTTATTGGTCAATATCTTTGGTATATACACCCAGGTACTTACTAAAATTGAGTATTTTAGTGGGCATTTAAAAATTTTCTTCAAGTTTAACTGTTCATTACGCGATAACCAATGAATTTCTTTATCGAAAGTTTTTTATCTAATTGTTTTTTAAGTCTAAAAAAACTTTTGGGTCGAAATTTTGTACAGTAATTTTAGGATAGGTAGGGCTACAGGAAACAAATTTTGTTTTTGGCCTCAAGTACCTAATTGCAGTCCTTAAAGCATAATTTATAAAAATTTGAACTATTTTCTTAAATTCATATTTATCTTTTATAAATAATTTTTCTAATCTTAGTTACATGTATACAAAATTTTTGGTTATATTTTTATCACAACAGGTTCCAGATATCTCTAAACAGGTGTGTATTAATTTTAACATAACACAATGTTAATGTTAGCACGAAATGTAACTAATTGTTGAATGCGCATCACTGGAACATTCATATTGTATCTCTAGCAAAAAATGATAAAAAATCATCCTAAATGCATATATTAGACATAGTTAAAAGAATTATTTTTCCATGCAAAGCGTATGCAGCTTTTCGTTGCGGGCGACGGGCCTTGATCTCGAGACTATTGGATCTCGAGACAGATACTTTACCGAAGTGCAAAAGAGTACTCCAGTGCACAGAAGTTTTATCTGTTATGTGAGGTCGCCACACAGCCTCCTCCCAGCGACGAAGGAGCGATACTGTCGTACTGATCTGATCAACGTCTGATCAGAGTTGGAGGGGTATTTTTTTTTGGGGGGGGGGATGCTAATTGCATCGTTGTGTCCGCTTGTTGCAGTGTTGCACGCGAGTTGCGTATGTGATCGCTTGTTGCGATGAAGTTTCTCCTTTTCAGAAGCTCCGATAGATGGCAGCATGATTCAGATTCGTTTTAGTCCGATGTCACCAATAAAGTGTAAGGCTTTCGTTGCAGGCGGCGGGTCTCGATCCCGAGACCATTGGAACTCGAGAGAGATACTTTACCGCTATGCAAAAGAGTACTCCTTTGCACAGAAGTTTTATCTGTTATGTGAGGTAGCCACACCATGTATCTGTCATCAACCAGTGGCATAACTGACGGTGAGCATGGATCACAATGTGGGGTGGGTCTGCTACAACAGAGTGCAGAAAAATAAGATCAAACTACTGCAAGAAAGATTAACAAAAAAAGTTATAATATTCTAATTCGCACTTATGTCTCGAATGAGAGAAAACCCGGAAGACTCCCCAAAGATAAACAAAACATTTTTCATCACAATCACCATCATTTAAACTCATTTTAGTTGGTTGTTTTCAGATTATTTGGGACGTCAGCAACACGAGGGCTATAATGCGCCGAAACATTCGTCATTTGACAAGCGAACATACATTTACAAACACCCATGCCTGACACGGGACTCAAACCCGCAACCTCGAGGTCTAGAAGCTAGTATGCTAACCACTATACCATTTAGTCGGCCTAAACTCATTTTTCAAAGTAGAACTTGCAGAGAAACAATCCCTGGGATCTTCTGCATTCTAAACAAATGGTGGGACATTTGTAGAATAAGACATTTCTTTGCTGCCGATTTTATTTGGCAGGTGGCTTTTTCCGGATAAATGCGGTTCCTGGCAACAGATTTTAAGTTATTTTTAATTTTATTCATTTATGCAAGTTATTGTATTGAATTTATTTTTGCCATTTATTGAATTTATTTTATTCACTTTAACAATTTATTTTATTATTTATATTTTAAATTAATTTTATTTATTTACGTATTATTCATGTTTAAATTAATTTTATTTTGTAACTGTACATTTCATTTTTTGCGATTTTTCTAATTGCCATATGTCCTACACTACATCTACTCCCAAATGGCATGTACTTCAGGCTTCAGGCCCTGAGTCAGCACTATTAATTAGTCCACGTCAAACCGATATCGAAAATATGTGCACTTAACTATTTGTCTTCTAAACGATAGTTTTTTAAAGACACATGACAATTCGTTTTCAAGTATAATAGTTGGTTAAGGGTATACGGCAGCTATTTGGCCTTCATTTTAAAGTTTCAAAAAGAAAAACTCAAGGATTTAAAAAAAGAATAATAATAAATAAGCAGACTAACCGTCTTGAAAGAGAAAAGTAAATAAACAAGTCTGAGCACTGGGGCCGGGGAGGGGGAGGGGAATGTTCCTCTAAAATCAACGCCGTTGCCAGTTAGAACTTTATAAGTTTCTCATATTATAGAAATGAAGAAAAATAATTTTGTTTAAATGTTTTAAAGGTAATGCACCATCTGAAAGTAAAATAAAACTAATTTCTAGAAAAGTTTCTCTGTCATCAGATGTTTTCGACATTAAAAATTATGATAATTTTTTAAGAAGAACAACAGGAGTATCTTTAATTCAACTCTACTCCACTCAGCCCAACATATCGTCTGCAACATAACAGCTACCAGCGCAAACAACAAGAAAAATGTTTTAAAAGCTGCAATAATTAATATTTATTTGAAATATAAAGATTATTAATCCATATATTCAAACCTGGTTCTGAATTATACTGAATATGGACAATCGAGAAAAAGAACATCTTTTAGCTTTGAAAGGTATGTAGTTATTAGGTACTATTTTTTTTTTTAAAGTTAACTTAGTTGGTTTTGCCCATTTTTATTTGCTTACTTGCTTTTTATTGCTTAAAAATTGACACTTTATCCGATGCGTAAAATATTAGAATGCAAAACTCCAAAAGTTTTAATGTATATTTTACTTTGAATAAACATTCTTGAAACACCCTTTACCCGCCTTTCCATTCACTTAAACAAAATTTCTTTCTTTGAGCTTCTCCATTTCTAATTAAAATAAATCTGTTAGAAACTTTTTATAATGATATTTTTTAACGACTTTATTTTTCCAGGATATGTAATAGTTTTTAAATATTAAAAAATGTTGAGACCAAATTGGTTTGTATGTCCAACACATTAGTCAGGCGACCGTATTTTGTTTTTATTCAATAGACTAAATTAAATGTTTGAATATGCATATAAAATTGTATGGGAAAGATTATATATAACGTATGTGTATGTTTTAAGACTAAGGAATAGTGCTACTATACAACTTTTATCTCAATCCCCCCAACCTCCTCCTCCAATTTTGAATGTCAATTTCTTGTTCCTTTTTCTTTTCTTTATATAATAATTAAATTAACATTTTTTATTATATGTTCTGAATTTGCTCCTGAACCTGTTGAAATATTTAAAAATTTCATGCAATAAAAAATACAGCCCAATCCCTATTTGTTAGCTGTAAGGCCATATAAAAAAAACAAGATTTATTTTTCTGTATAATTTAGACACTTATTTTGGGATTTAATGATTGTTGTATGTAGAATTTTCTCTGAATTTGAAATGTTTAATTTTTCCAACAAAATGACTCATTGTAATTTTTAAAAAATTATACTATTCAATTGAAATATTTATTTTGTACTTTTCCGTTAAAGGGGGCTGTAGGTACAGTACCCAACAAAAAAATCGGAACGATGGCTATATCTTGTGCTCTAATTCTTGAACTGACAAACAAAAGGTACCGTTTTAAATCATGGAAGGTTTTTAATAATTGCATGTAGTTTTTTTTGTCATGAGGGGTCATCTACATATTTAAACAGAACCAAACTTTAAAAAGTTCAATAGCAACCTCATAATATTATCCCATATTTGGATTCAGCATGCAAAAAAATGTCGGAATACAAAAATTCGTAATTTTCTAATGAATGGTTTGTAATTTAAATGATAAAAAGAAAATGATAAATTAATGTTAAATAAAAAAATTGGTTTTTTGGCCATAAATACATCAGTTTCTTTTTTAATAATTAATTATTAAATAATAAAACAATTTTAAATTTTTTTAATAGAAACATATATTTTTTTTGCTTTCATTAGATTGATCATGGTCTAACCCCTCCCCCCCCCCCCCCCCATTTTTTTCTTTTCATTTTGACATTTAAATCTTGATTTTTTAGCGAAAATGTAAAAAACACTCACTTTAAGGGACAGTATAGTTGACGACTTTTGAAAACTATCAAAGATTAATTCAAGGTAAACTAGAGGTGTGGAAAATCGCACAATGTTCAATTATCGTAAAATGGGATGAATCGGAACAGAATTTCTAGAAATTACAAAAAAATATATTATTTTATACAAACAAAGCAGTTTTATTTTTTGTATATATGTTTTTAATCTGTAAAACGTGTTTGGAATCGTGGAACATAGGTTTTGTGTGGTTTTCAACAGTGTCCTTTTTTTAAAAAAAAATTTACTTCCTTAAATTACATTTATTTAAAACAACATTTTTTAAGCAATTTCAATAACTTATCCTTTAAAAATTTTACTGAATCATGTGATTTTTTTTTTATTTTATAAATAATTTCAACAATTCAGTTACAGTTGTGTTTACAGTGAAATGTTTCTGTAAAATAATCACGCTTTACTGAATACTGTTTACTAATGCCTACATTTTATATTTATTAATTTTCTAATTATCAGTGCCGACCAAACGGTATAGTGGTTAGCGTGCTGGCTTCTAGACCGCGAGGTTGCGGGTTTGAGTCCCGTGTAGGCATGGGTGTTTGTAAATGTATGTTGGTTTGTTAAATGACGAAATGTTTTGGCGCATTATAGCCCTCGTGTTGCTGACGGCGCCAGATAATCTGAATACAACCAACCAATCTAATTATCAGTAGTATACGTTATACTTCTGCAATTACAGTTTTCGATATTTTATTTATTTCGTGTGAAAAATGCACATCTCTAATGTTGTAAATAAATTGTTACTTTTGCGTTTACTTGCTATATTTGTATTAATCTTAAACATGACACTATAAATCCAAGTAGTTTCTATGCAATTTTAGACTAATATTTGTATTTTATAATGTCGTGAAACGCCCTACTGACCGTTCGATTTCTCCCGCTGTGAAGTAGAACCTTAAAAATACCTTTCATTTTATGGAAATTCTCCTGAAGATCGGTCAAAAAATGGTCGAAACATTTTCGCTCATAAGTGACGTGTTTTTCAACATAATGCATGAAATTTGGAATATATATAGTAAATGATGTATTCTGAATCGAATGAAATGATAAAAAATTAGGGTTTGTATTGAAATTTTCGAAGATAGCGTTACTTTTACTTAGTAAATGGTCCCTCAAGAAAAAAAATTGCATCAGATATATAGAAAATCGTAAGCAAAACGTTTTGGTGTAAACCGTAAGATTCTACGATAATTAGAACCGAAGATATAGCCATCGTTCTGATTTTTTTTTGGGTACTGTACTTCCAACTACAGTACAAATTCTGCTCCTAGAATTGTTTATCTAAAACCGTGCCAAATTATCTCAACCATAGGCAATTCACTTGTTATTAAAAAATGGCGTCTGCTGCCATTTATTGGTGAAAATCACCTTGGCACATAACCCATACCATATTAGAAGTTTTACCCATATTTTAAATATTGTCAACGTCCCCCTTTAAAGGAAAAGTACCATTTATTTTACGAAAAGTTGTTAGAAAGAATTTTTTAGGTTTTTAATACCATTTTACGTATTAATAGTTAACATGAGGAAAGATAACTTCCCATTTTGTAAATTAATAATTTTCTAAATGAAAATCTCGGCAACTTCATAATAAAATACAAAATCATGTTATAAACACTCAAGCACACCTTCTATTTAACACACTGAATTTTAATATAATAATTTAGCATTGCAAATAACAATATTGGTTTTAATACTTTTTTACTCCAAATATAAGGCATATTTCTTATTGAAAAGCTCAAACGAGGAAAAAAAAATTTTAATCTGTGTGAGCTTTTATTGTTTATTTGTATTTGAAATTTCTGGATTTAAACCCAAATTAAACAGTTTAAGTCATTATTCATCATTACATTGTAGTATGTTGTTTTTGAGGAGTTGAGATTTAGAATCAAAACTATATTATATAATTAATTTTGCCTGATTATTCCTATATTTTTTTAATACAATTTTTTGTCGTATAAGGCTTACATCTTACCCTCTCAGGTGCCACCGCCACCACTAGTTCTTACTTTAACATTCCGCCATCTTGAATGAATGTAATCAAAGTATTATTGGCAAGTGGTATGGCTTTGATGAGAAAAGTGCCAGGATATGATTACTCCAGCATCCATTTTAAATAAAGAATAACTCTTGTTTGGCTCTAATTAGCCCAAGGTGCAATTTTAATTAATTTTACTAAAATTTATCCAAATTGAAAGGAATATGTATCTAGGGTATCTGTATTTTATTGGCTCCAATCTGTATTTTATGGGCTCCAATTAGCCCAAGGTGCAATTTTAATTAATTTTATTAAAATTTACCTAAAGTGAAAGGAATATGTATCTAGGGAATCTGTCTTATGAAGCGTTTTCATTCTATCTGAAATTATTAGTGATTTATATCTTGTAATCAGTTAAATTCAGTAAAACACAGTGATGCTTTATAAGAGTACTGAAGATTAATTGATGTCAAACTTTCAACAATGAGTTGCTGTATTCTGTGATGAAGCCATTTTTAAAGATAAAAAACTTTAATATTAAGTAATGTTGATGCATTTCATAAGATTATAAAAACTTTTCTTAGATAATCATAAAATTCTATCAGTAAAAACCACTACTGGACTTGCATTTAATGAGGTTTGCTATTTTTCCATTAAGGATCACATATTTTCCTCCCGAGTCCTTTAATTGTTATTTCCTGATGATATTATTTGTTTTGAAATTAATTCTGATTTGAAACAGGCAATGTAATATGTTAGTTCTTGTTGAAAGAAAATAATTTTTGAACTCAATTTGTTACAAGTAATGAAGCTGAAACTCTGTTTCCATTGATTTTAAATCTGATATGTTTGTAACTTCAGCTCTAATTTCAGGTGCTTACTATTAAATCTGTAAACAATTAATACTTTGTATATTAATATTTTTTATTCTTCATTGTTTTTTATAGTTATGCGATTGACTCGCCCATCATTATATACAACCCAGCCAATTGCCTCTGATTCAAGACATTTTGCTTGCAAAATCCTCAATAAAGAATTAAAGCATGATCTAGGATCTCCAGAAAATTTAGAGTACTGTAATTCTGGAAATATGTTGATGCTGCCACAAAGTTTTGGGTATATTCTTTTTTGTGTTTTCATAAATGTTTTTTTTTTTTTCGGAATGTTTAAAGAAATATTAAAATAAATGTGATACTTCAGCGATTATCAAATACTATTGTTTCTACATGATAGCTAGTTAAAAGTTGAAAAGTTGAAATATCCTACCATTAAAAGGTTAATCATCAAAAAAGGAAAAAGTATCTAGAATTCTGAAAAACCATTCAATTTAAAGTTCACTAAATAATTTGTTTGAATTCTATTTGATCTTATGAATTCAATCTTAATGTTTTTCATTACTATTTGACGTCACAGATCACAGGATAAACTCTTTTAGACAGAAATTATTTTCACTAGCTAGAAAAATCTGAAAATATATAATTGTGTATGTTAACTGATATAATACTATTTAATAGGAACAGCAAATTTCTAATCTTTGAATTAAATAATGACTTCATTAATCAGGAAAATCACAGCATATAACAGATAACTTTTCTAATGGATATTTAATGTGTGATTAAATAGACAATTCTAGCAAGGGTTTTAAAACTTGAAAGATCTTTAAGTAGTGCTATGAAAAAATTTGTACATCAATAAATAAGTGTTAAATATCTGTTTGAAAAATGTATTCTTGTTATGTTTTGCTATTATCACTTGAGTTATATACTTGCTATATATGCTGTTTTTAATTCATTCTAATTTCTTAAAATTTCTTTTTCAGAAATATATATTTAGGAGAAACCTTCTCGTGTTACATGAGTGTTCATAATGATAGCCAACAAACAGTTACAGCTGTTCAAGTGCAGGTGGGATATATTTTTTTAGTGACAAATATTATTACTTTTTTACATAACTTATTTCTATCTCCTAATGTGTAATGCTTTCCCTTAGATTTTTTAACTTACCTCCAACTTTAATAAAGTACCATGTATTTTTTTACTTAAACACATGTAAAAGGCGGAAACCGATATATTCAAATTTTATTTCTTACTACAAGTTTCACCAAATAAATTCATAATAGTATTCATAATTAAATATTCTATCCTTATGTCATATTTTTTTTAAACAAGTAGTAAATTTTAATGAATGGTCAAGTGTGAATTCTCATTAGCAATCCATATCCAAACACTGTGTGTGTGTGAGCACACACAATTGATTATTATTTTTATTTGCCTTTACACATTAGACTTTTAGGATTTATCAGCCTCAATTATTTTCATAATTAAGTCTTTCATTCTCTAGGTTATTTGGATGCATAGTAATTTAATTTTGATTATTTTAAAAAAGGGGTAATCATATAACATCTATAATGATAACAGTTGACACTTCCCTAGTTTTTTAATATATTGTGTATAAGTAAAGTTTTAAAAAACTTGAATTGGAAAGTTAATGAGTTGAGGGTGCCTCTGAATAAATGAAAGAAGCAGAATGTGGATTGAATTTTGGTATTTTGTTAAAAAAGATTATAAAGTCAAGTATATTATATATTTTTAAATTCCCATTTCATCTGTAGCTTTCACTTGGCCATTTTCAGTTTTTAAAGGTCTTTGGTTAATGATAAAAATTTGTGAAGCAAATTTAGTGCATGATATTACTGTTAATTAATATCTAAAATACAAACTATACTATATTAAAACAAACTACTTATAGTAGTTTGTATTTGAAGCATTTCCTAAATATACTATACCTGCAGCCACCCTTATGATACTGAGAACCTATTTGTAAGCAAATTAC
Organism: Linyphia triangularis; assembly: GCA_963978545.1. Taxonomy (NCBI): domain Eukaryota; kingdom Metazoa; phylum Arthropoda; class Arachnida; order Araneae; family Linyphiidae; genus Linyphia; species Linyphia triangularis. The sequence continues at coordinate 36,948,826 of OZ021733.1, read as the reverse complement.
TAAATATTTTGATTGACCTGGAATTTTCTGCAGACATTTGGAGTATAGTGAGTATTGGTTGCTGGTATGAATTCAGAATTAAATAAATGGATTATTACATCAGGGTTTATGTATGTATATATATATATATATAACATTGAAAAGTGCTTGAAATAAATCTCTCATTTTCAAGTGCTTGAAAACCTTGAATTCTGTTTAAGTACGTTTAAAGTGCTTGAATTTCATTTTATTTTCTAAAAATATAGCATCTTAAAAAATTTTGGTCAATAAAGTGAGCAAATTCTTTCAAATTAAGTTAAGCCAATCATCAACTAGAAAAACATTGCAGTTGAATATACAAAAATTTCGTCAATCCCCCTTCCATGAGTACAGCGCTACGTATGCCCAACATATCTGGAATATCCGATCAAGTCACATGATCTCTTTTTTTCGTTTTTGTATCGTGAGTGCTAATTTTTTGCTCACTGTTTAAAAATGTCAGGGTAATGCATTTTCAATTCAAGCTGATTAGAAAAGCCAGAATATAATATCGAAGCCTATGTGTGAGATTCGCACTTGTACCATGTACTTAGTGTATCAAAAATATCATGATGGAAGAAAAAACTATGCAAAGAGTAAAAAATTGATTAAGTTTGTTGGGGATTATTCGAACTATTTTTAACGATAAAAAATACCCCAAAGCGGATATATTTTACAACAATCCACGTCGTCAGCTTAATGGAGGCGCATGTAATTTGAAAACGAAGTTTTAGACACTGAAATACTATGGACATTGAAAATTATAAAAAATCTCGGCTCTTATGAATTAAATGAAAACATTGATAAATTATGTAATTGCATTTTAGCCAATAGCGTGATTGCATTTAAATTCTAAATTTTTTTTTGGAGAAAAAACTGCATATTATACAGTATTTGTAATTAAGCCTTCAGAGTAGATTAGAAGACAGTTTGATCAATAAGACTTTAGTATTATTATTTGAGACAGTTAAATGGATGTTCACATACGATATTGGCGTAATTACCAAGTGAGTACTAGCTACTTTACTTCTGTTTTTATGGGACATAGTACTGCTTCTGATATATTGGAAGGTTTTTTTCTATTGTAACCTTAAAATTTTTTGTTAAGTGAAATCTAAAAAACATTTTTTTCCCTTTTTTTTTTATGTATTTGTGTTGATAACGCCATCCTTGAAAAGTGCTTAAAAAGTCCTTGAATTTTTTTCTCCTTCAAGTGTACGAACCAATATATATATATTAATGTTTTTTTATATGTAATCAAGGCAACTGTCAGTTTTGTGATAGTACAACAGAAGTTATACTTATTTCGTACCTTGCTATTATATTTAAAATATTTTATGCTTGGGCATATTCCAATGATGCCTAATTTTTTAGCGAGAGAAGTTAATGCCATATGCTCAGTCTCCATAGTTTAAACTTATATTTCAAATTGCTTCTTTGGCAGGCTTACAATTTGATGACTTGCACATTTTTTTTATATAAAATGTCTTACATTCTAAGTATGGTTTTTGCTTTTTTTAAATAGGCAGATTTGCAAATTGGTATGCAGAAAATTGTACTTTCAGGACAGAGAGGAAATTATAGCTTATTTACTCAACTGAATCCTGATACAAGCGTTGACGATGTCATACATCATGAAGTGAAAGAAATAGGAACCCACATGTAAGTGAAGCATATTATTCTGATGTTCAATTCAAATATGATCAGTGGTAGTATTTTGCAAGTTCTGTGTTCTCTGTTTGCTGTCTGACTTGTACTCCATAGGCTAAATGCTCGCTTAATATACTAGATATTTCAAGATTGAATCTTGTCTGACACTGCAGTCTCTGTTTTCAAAGTCAGTAGATACTGCAACATTTGTGATAGTTTCTGTCTATGAGAGTTTTCGGGATGTTCTGATATTTGAAATGCAATACAAGGCATTGCCCTTAAAAAAATATATTTTCTCCCTTGACAAATGGACTACTTGCTTTTGGCAATCTCTGTTTGCTTAATTTTTCACTATCTATTTTTGTTGTTTATATGATTTTTGATCCTAACTTAATCTATTATAATTATAGTTCCTCCTCATTTATACTATCAGCATTAGCAATGAAAGAATAACATGTATCATAAAGTAATCAGAAAAGTATTCATTCCATGCATATATCTAAATGAAAATTAACTTTATTGTCTTCAATTGTCTCTACAAAGGGATGATAGCTTCCCTGAAAAAAAATATTCATTTGGTGTATTAAAATCAACATTGTAAGATTTAGAAAATATATTTCTATAGTTGTATGATAAAAATTTTTAGTTTATAATTTTATTAATATGAGGACTAGATTGAGGTTAGCAGGGATGAGTTTTTTCCACCATGTGACGGAATTCCGCTTTTTTATTTTTTTAGAAAAAAAAAGAAGTCTGCTTTTTCAAAGCAAGTTCCATTTTTCTATAATTCCTAAAAAAAAAAAAAATCCGATTTTCCCGCTTTTTCTATCCCACAGAAAAATTACTTTTTTTCTAAGACCGAATCGCGAACTTGCTTCACTTCCGCCCGATCGGAAAAAGCGGAAAACCTACCGCTCAGGGGTCGCATCGCATTCCTGCGCCAAATACAAAAATCTACTGAAGTGCATTTTTTTAGTCAGGTTGGCGTTCAAACTCGCATTTTGTACTTTTTCAACTGAGCCGAAATTTGATCCTTTTGTGCCATTTTTTTCTCTTCTCAAAATGTAGTTCACGTGATTAACGTATACTAATAATGCGCTTGCTGTCAAGTCTGACAGCCACGGAACTATCTTTTATTTACGTTGGTATGTGATGCTTGTTTTCGCTAATCGTTACGCTGATGTAATGTCCGCTAGTGCCGAGATTTGTGTGGCATGCATTATCGCTGGTATTTAAGCTGTTGTAGTGGTCAATCTCGCTGAGTATTACGCAGATATAACAGCGCTATTGCTGAGAATTGTTCCGGTGAATTCGGCGCTAATTCAGATATTTACTTTTATGTGATGGTAATTTTCGTTGAATGCTACCCTGTTGTAAAATCTGAGATTTGCACTGATGTTACTGAAAGAATGTTGATATTACTTTGACGAATTGCACCATCACCGAGATTTACGTTGTGATGGTAATTTTCATCAAGTGTTACGCTGATATAATAACGCTGTTGTTGAGAGCTGCTCCGGTATATTAGGCTCTAACTTTGATATTTCTGTTGGCGTGAGAGTAATTTTCTCTGAAAGTCATACTGTAGTAACATCCGATATTATCGAAATTTGCATTAGTATTACCAAGAAAATATCGATAGTACCGAGATTTGTGCCGATATTCTGGACGCTATCGCCGATATGCACGTTATTGTGATGTTCATTTTTGCCGATACCTAGATTTTCACCGGTAATGTAAGCAATATTGCTTATTACTTTCATTAGAGTGATGGTCATTTAGTCCCAATTGTAGTTTTTCTAAACAATCTGTATTTAAAATTATTATTTTAACAATAATTGTATGTAAAATTGTTTGTCGCTTTTTACTTCTTTGTACAAGCTCAATGATAAGAATAAAAATTTAAATTTAAAGATTTTTAGTACTTAAAATGCAGCTTAAAAATTTAGAAAACTGGGTTTGATTAAATTTGGCCTGTTTGTCAATATGGTATAATTGCTTAAAGTTGTTTGACTTGTTGAAATTTTGAAGCGATTTTCACAAGAATTTCGGAGGTGGAGTTTTTTCTATATCATGCCTGATGACAGCACAAAGTGTATCTCTACGTCTAGGTGCCACTATTTTTAACCATTTTTGCTCACGGACAGACAGAGACGGTGCAGTGTTATAAATGTTCATAAAAAATTATATTTTTTTAAAGCTTAAAATGTGTTTTACGTAAAAATTTTGGATTTTTTTTTTTCAGCTTTTTGATTTTTTATCAAACTCATCCCTGGGTTGGACAAAATTTTAAACTTATATGTCATAACATTGTTTCAAACACTGTGCAAGAGCAAAATGCCTTCATATATGGTTTAAATTCTTCTCTGAACAATTCTTGAAATTTATAAAGCTACTTGAAACACTGTACCTTAATTTTTATTAAAATTTTGTGTATCTGAAAATAATGCATTAAAAAAAATAATCTTGCACTTATTGAATTACCCTTTGATATATACATATTATGGTGATTAACTGTTTTGTAATTTTTACTTGCTATGGCAGTCTTGATTTCTAAAGTTTTTTGCAGTTATAATTTAATGCAGTATTATTTGATGAATCTGTTGAAGTATTTTGATTTAAAATATTTTTATCCTTTCAAACCTAACATGATAGTGAAACATTCACATGAATTTTTCAAATTTTTGATCAAATAAGTCATTTTTATGCAAAGTTATTAGTTGTGATGTAAAATTCAGAATCTGTGTTTGTAAATGCCAATCATTTCAATTTTATTGTTGAATTTGAATAAAAGAAAATTACGTTCTGATAAAGTTCGGTGAAATTTATCTTTTGCTAATAATCTCCCATGCACTTAAAATGTGAAATTTGTGGCTCTGTCTCATCTAAACTGTTGCCTAAACCTAAATTTTTGCATTGTCAGACTTGATAGTACCTTTAATTTGATGTCAACTGTAATTTTAACTTAAGTCACTGACTAAAAAAGTTACTAAACAAGAAAAATAGTTTATACATAGATAATTATTTCGGTAACTTTAATTGTTTTATTTGTTTATAATTTTATAAAGTGTTAAAATTAGAAATTTATGTGTCGATTACAATTATTAATTTCTTTGGTTCTTTTTAACTTCCATGTGGACCAATTTTCAAAGGGAAATTCTTGGTATGTTTTTGCTGAAACTTTCAAATTAAAAGTACTTAATAACTATATAACGATTTATAATTTGAAAGTTACATTTTTCCTAACTGATGCAGTAAAAAAAATTATTTTAAATGCTTTAGGATTCAAAACTATAATACAACAAACAATAATAAATTATGCATCAAAGGTGTCTAGTAACAGGGAAAATATGGAAGATAGAAAATTATCTGGGATATTTGCAATTTTGAAAATATCGAAGAGTTTGAAAATTTGTAGAAAAAATCAGAGAATTCGAGGATTTTTTTAATTTCAAAAGTTATAAAGCTATTAATATCATTACACTAAAGCAAGAAATAGAATTATTTATAACTCATTATTTCACTGTTTCCTGCTCTGAAGTTTTGCTTTGAGTTTGATTAAATTTTGAATTTTATTAGATTTATAATTGATCAATAAATGTTTCTCTGATAAATAAAGACTGATAAAAATAAAGAAGTAGACCAGAGTGTAGACAAAGAGAAAATCTTATGCTTCTAAGAAATTACTAAATTTATACATTTAATTTAGCATTTAAATCATACATAAATCGAGCAGTAGTATCTAGTATTTGTCATTTTATATTCTTAACCAATTGGAAGGCCATTATTGGGTTTTAAATTATTATTCGGGTACACGAAACATTCCATGATTTCTTGTGTTTTTATTAGCAAAATATGTCATTAAAATAACTAAATTTATAATTATTAAATTTTTTTTAATGCACAGTTAATAGCATTTTTAAATATTTCTTCTCTTTAGATTAGCGTGTACTGTAAATTACACTACAATGAACAATGAAAAATTACATTTTAGGAAGTTTTTCAAATTTCAGGTAAGTCACCTTAGTTTTTGAATGTGTACATTATGTATTATATTTGCAAAAATAATAGTTGTGTTCTATTTCATCTTTACTTGTTTTTTAAGTAAAATACTTTCTCTATAGCAGTTAACAAGATAATAAATAGCCACTTGTAACTGTTTATGTGGTTTCTTATGTTTGAGTTCTTTCTTTCAGGCCAAAAATATAATAAATTTTGAGCTTTTAATATATATCATCATGAATGTTTTTTTATTTTAATATTAATTTAAGTTGCATTATAATTAAGTAATGTTTGAAGAACAACAAATGTGATGGTTTTCCACCTTAGTTCATTGCCACCTGGAAATCTCCCAGCTAATGGCTGTATGGTTAGCATTCAGACCTCATATGTCAATTATACTAGGGTCCAAATCCTGAGATAATCATGGATGTTCACTGTGGTTCGGAATCCACATTAAGCTGTAGATCCCGGCCTGATTAGCTGTTATTGTCCTCAAAAATAGTTTGCTGAGTGTATATAAACCGACCAGCAATCAGAAAATTGAATAATACAACTACTAATATATTTACTAAATGTTTTTACCAATAAATTATTTTTTAAAACATATAATTATATTTAATTTATTCTGACTTTCTTATAATTTATTACTTTATTTTTTTAAATTTATTATTAACATCATAAGCATCATAACTCATAAGAAAAACATATAGAGTAACTTTATCCTATGCCAGAAATAGAATTGTGGTGTCCTCTTTAATTATTTTGGTCCATGTATTTGAAATTTAGGATATAATTTTGAAATTTAGACCAAATGTGCGCAATATACCAAATTCTGAATAATTGAATTTTCTAGGTGTCTAAACCCTTAGATGTAAAGACAAAGTTTTACAATGCAGAGGTTAGTATATTTAAATAGTATATGTATATTTTATCTTTAGAAGTTTTAAAACTATTCAATACACATTAATAATCAACAGATCCAAAAATATATATAGCATAAAACAGGGTTTTTTTCTTGTTTGCAATTGTTAATAAGGATTTTTAAATTAGTAACTTATTATTCTGGTAATGTACTGTATCCTACATATTTAGAAGATTTTATCGAACTATTTAAGTATTATATAATTATTAATGTAATATGGAATTATTATTTGGTTCATTTTATAGAGAATTTAGACTATCAGTGAAGCTGTATAAAAGACATTTAAAATTTTAATTTGATGATTGATTATGCTTTTCTTAAAAAATAAAATAAAAGCTGATACTGCATTGCTAACGTAAAATTTAGTTTCAAAGAAATGTTATTTTCACAAGGTCAAAATAATACAAATACTTGTCAATTTGTGCAATTATTCAACTCATTCAATCTTTCCTCATTTAGAATTTGGAAATACAACATTTTTCTTCAATTTTAAAATTTTAATTCAATGTCTAGGCTTTTACAATTTTATACATACTTGCTTTCATTTATAGCAGAAAAACAAACTTTTACTTGTATATAATTCTAAGGAACAAAATAATTGTGTATTATCTTCTCCTTGGATACCCTTATTTGGCTTCCTACAAAAAAAAAAGGCTGGACTAGTGTTTAAGAGGCAGAAGCATGCAAGAGGTCTCAGTATTTGGCCCCTCACAAGTTTTCTCTCATTCAAAATGCAAATGTTAAGCCGTTTTCCATTTAAAGACCTCTCAGAAGGCATCCTCCCTTGACATGGACTATTCTCTCAGTTATCTTGATCTTTCTCTTAAGATTTTACAGCTTAGTATAGCCCTCTTGCAGCTATTGCGCTAGAAAATCTGTAATACAACACACCTAAAAAAAAATATGCAAGTGTGTTTTTTATGCTTTGGTCGTTAAAATATTTGGTTTTAGTTATTACTCTCCCTGCCATATATTTTATGAGGCATATTTTATAAAATTCCCCTGCCTTATATTTTATAAAATGCCAGCTGTGCTATATAGATATATGCTTAACCTTTAACTACAGTATGAGGTCTAAAAGACCTTGAGTCATTTTTTGTGGAATGCTTCCACCCCCTAAAATATTTCATCTTTGATTTTTATATTAATATTTCTGATACTATGTTTCTTAAACCCTAATCCGATGTTCTCCAATTTGTTTGGCGCAGTATGGACCACTTGTTGCCCTTGCACCAAAAATATCAAACCGCCCAACCACAGAAGTTAAAGATTTAGTAAAATTAACTTTAAATAGAAGATATATATTTAGATTCTACAAAAGGTTTCTCAGTCTTAATATTTTAGGACTTAGTTATAATAATAGTTTAATGTTTTTCATTCACCTATTTTAAAAAACAAGTTAAGTTATATATTTTTCTTTATTCTGAACTAAAAGTATTTTTATGAGATAAACATGTATTTATGATGTCTATCTGCTGTAGATAGGTTTTTTTTTTCGATAAGTCTAATGTTTTGTAAAAATTGCATTATATAAAAAAAAAAAACCTAATTAATAAATTTGTTTTTGCATGTTACCTTTATTCTCCTGCACTGCATGTTTCAGGATTTCATCGTAAGTTTTATTATTTATTTGGAGTTTATTTACTCTTTAGTTTCAATTTTATAACATTTCTTTTCTAAATTTAAATTTGTGTAATCTTTTATTTTCCTTTGTTTATTCCAACATTATTTCATTATTTAAAAATGTTATTTTACTAAATTACAATTATATTTTATTTAAATTAAATACTTCATCATCTATATATGCGACAGCTTTTTTGAATTTTTAGGCTTTAGTAGATTACAACTTATGAGTGAAGACTTGAAGTGAGAGCAGAATGTAGCTTTTTCTAATTATTTCTTATTTACAATATCTCTTTCTTTGTTGTTGTATATTTGTATTATAATTATGAATATTTTTTTAATCTCATTATTTATTTTGTTTTCTTTCATCATGTGTAATTTTTTATTGACATCATTGATTTCATTTTGTTTGTATTGGGATTTGATTATACAGTAAAAGCCCGATTATCCGGCATTCAATCAACCGGAATTTTTTGAAAATCAAGTTTGGCGAGAAAATTGGCATTATTTCGCAAAAAAACGGCAATAAGTCTCCAATTTTTTTATTTTTTCGTTAATTTTCTAAAATTTTATTTGAGATTTCGAAGTTGAGTGTTTTTTTTTCTCTTTATTTTGATGGTTTTTTATTTGCTATGGCGAAATAGCTGAATTTGCATGGATTAGAAATCAATATATTATTATAAAAAGTGATTTTTTTTTTATTCCGGTTTATCCGGAATGCCGAAGTTCTTATTCAAACAACTGTGAATTCTCAGCAAAAAACCTTAATATTCTTAAAGGAAAATGTTTTTTTATCCGGAATATATCCGGAAAAATACATATACTGTGGTTATTTGCCGAATCTATAAACAAATCTATCTTGTTTCAATTGTATAAGAAAGAGGGTTTCGTAATCGAAATTCCATTATCCACAGCATCGGGAAAACATTCTCCAGTAGATAATTTGGTTTATCCGCAATTCTAATAATAAAAAAAAAAAAACTACACATTTTGCATGTATTTAATTTTCCATCGTTTTTAGCATAAAAATTTCTATTCGTTTCCGGAGTATGTGTAATTTGTATGTACGGAATCTATAAATCTATGGACTACTTTTATTGTAATTATAACAAAGGAAAAGTGATTTTCCACTTGAAATTATGCTCTAAACTGCATCCGGCAAAGAGTAATTAGAAATTCAAAATTTGTTAATGGTTTGACAAAAATCCGGATAAAATTATCTGTTTGTAGGCTAGATCTGCATATGGAACATGCATTTCACAAAATTTAAAATCATGTATAACGGATAACATTCTATTCCATACCGTATCGATGCATCCATAATTCATTTATACCCGCGATTTAATTTGTAAATTTTCAACCGCATCCGGAAAATGTGCAAATCGGCCGAATTCAACTATTCTAAATATTTTATTATTTTATCACAAATTATCAGTTTCTCACGATCAATCAGAATAAAACCTAATTGCATCCATTTAAATACATTTCCCCCTATAATCCCAATCAAAGTTTCAATTTGTAAGCTAGTCAACCATTTTGTACACAAAATGGAAAATGTTTACTTTTCTTTTTTGTGTACAAAAAGTATGGGTTATATTTTATTGTATACTATTAACGTGTTTTGCAATCAATTAAAAAATAAATCTGTTTCGCTGTAATTTTATTTTAATAATATTTATTTTTAGATTAGCCGACAACCAGACAATCAAATTCAAAACTTAATATTCCATAAATTTTCCGGAATTTCGGGGCGATTTGCATTACAATTCTTGTATTACTTTTTTCTATACAACATAATAGTTGATCTTTGAATACAAAGGTTGTCTTCCCGAGCTTATATTTTACTTTAGGGTACAAAGTAGGTTGTGTGTGGAGAGGGGGAAGACAATGGAATCATCGGGGTTTCCAAATACAAAAGCTACTTTTCCAGAATTCTCGGAATCTGAACGTGAAAACGCACACAAGAAAACTTCCCCTCCGGAACTGAAATAGCGATAGTCCACTTTGTCCGCCCTGTAACCCTAAAATATAGGTTCGGTTAGAATCGATACAATCAAGAGACCTCTCTATTTTTTATTTACATATTTTACAATGCTTAATCTTCTATTATTTTTTTTACGGAATTTCTGATATGAAAATGATTTAATTTTGGTAACATATTTCAAATTATTGCCGATTATAACGGTAAAATATAACATTATTTTAACTAAAAAAGCTAAGTAGAATAGTTTTTAAATATTCCGGTTGTGACGATTTTAATGTTAGGTGCCATCACTAACGTTATTTACCGTTTAAATTTGGCGAAAAAACATCGACGTTCAATTAACCGGAAAATTCGGTTATCCGGAAATCCTAATTTCCCGGCGATTCCGGATAATCGGGCTTTTACTGTATTGTGAACTTTATCAGAAGAAAATATTCTACAAGATTTTAAGGTCTTAAGAAAATGTATGCAAGATTTTTTTTAACCATGCAGAAAAATACTGAATTAAGTTTAGAACAGTTTGAGTTAAAACATTTGTGTTTAAAGCCATTCAAATGTTTTGCTACAGAAGTGTAGATTTGTATGAGTTTGAACCATGACTTCTCCTGGATTGTCAATAAGAGTAATGCAATGATGAAAGAAATAAAACTTTAAAATATAACTAATATATTTGCAATGCAAAATTTTAATGCAATCATTCTTTTATAAATTGTTTTTTTATTTAAATATTAAAAATTCTAGATTTGTATCCAAAAAGTAAGGGTTTTGATCTATGAAGTTTAACTGATTAATTTTCCTTAATAATACTTTTGACTTGCTAAATTTTCATCGTTCACTTTAAACATGAGTTATTTGTTGGTGTACTTTAAATAAGTACAAAGTCCTACACACCTAAATATTTTATTGAAAAAAGCAATGCCAATGCTTAAAAAGTTCTCTCTTAGATTCAAAAAAATTAATCGAAGTTTCCATTACATTTATAACTTCTCTGAATTCATAAAGTGATTAATGAAGATTTTCTCTTGTTAATAAAAATAATTAATTATTTAACTACATATGTTTTAACTTTTACTAATTCATAAACTGTTATTGACTTTAATGTCAAAAACTTATTATTTGAATTTACATAAAAATTCTTTTTTCTTTTTTTTTTTAATAATTTTTATAAATATAAAGTTTCATGTATGAAAAAATATATGAATTCTTATTTATAAGTGTTGAATTTAGATTAAGAATTCAAACACTAATTATACAAACTTCCTAAGGGTTTCACCCACTTCTCACAAAGAGCTTTTTCTCGTTCTTTTCTCTGCTGTTGAAGTTAATAGATTCACATTTTTTAAGGTAGTAGTCTGGTTACTTGGGTTGGAAAAATCATTTTTTTTTTCTTGTTTATTTCAAAAGTAAAATATATTGAGAGTACATTGTAAAAATTTTAGACCAAAATTCAAATTATTAATGAAGTTATAATGAATATTTGAGAGCATCTCGTTATTGCACGCTGAAGGTCGCCTGACAGCTGCAAGTGGTCATACTCTTAAATATATTCATTTTGAAATATAATTGCATCAAAAGGGTTTTTACCTATTTTGAAAATCCTAGGGACTATGGGAATCACAATCGCCCTGCTCGATCTCGCTTACACTAAATTGTACGGATCTCATAGGCGTAAAATAACTCGGCAATGGCTCCTAAAGCAGCCAAAATGAGTTGCAAGGCAAAAAAAGTTGCTGAGAATGATGCCTACGAAGAAGTTGAAGGCATATTATACACCCCAGGCATAGACAATTAATGCAAGTATGAGATTTTTTTAAAAATCTGTTTATGAAACTCGTTTTTCTCTAAACAACATTTTTTCAGTTAGCCTGTGTAAAAAAAGTTTCTATCTGACCGATTGCATTGAAATTTTTACTCAATATTCAAAAATTTAGTAGCTCTTTTCGGGACTAGGATCTTTTTTCTATCCCTAACTTTCCATTTTACAGCCCGATTTGTGCCTGAAAAATATCGCTTTTATTTTTTTAAGTCTGTTTTTTGTTATTTTCTGATAAAATTTAATAATCCTAGTTCAAATGCGAACGACAATTCTATAGATTAACAATCAATTTTTTTAGGTGTCTACTTTGACCAATAATAATAATTATAAAATGTTTTAAAATTAAGTAAAAAAAAATATATTTTGTATCCATTAGATGTTAATAATAACATACTAAAAAAACAAAACCATTAAATTTTATTTTCTCATTAAAGAAAAAAAAAACTTGCAAGTTACCAAACTACTACCTTAAAGCATATTTTGATAATTTCTAAACTCTGAAAATGATTTTTTTTTTTCTTTTAAAGACTTTACCATAAACTTCGATTCAATTTTGTAAGTACTATATGAATTTCTAATGGATGAATCAGGAATTTTCACAATGTATGCATTTTTTTAAATTTGAATTTAAAATATTCCTTTTAACTTATGATGATAGTACTGAAATTCCAGCCATCACCCATATGAGCACTGACCTTTAAAACCTTCCAAATTATTTGTTGAGACAACAGAGATGAGTTTATTATTTACTTGATCATCATGTGTTTGAATTGTCACTCAAATTAGTACTATTGTCACTCAATCAACACCTCTCTTTTATTGTATTTTTCCTATGTCTTTTGAACAAACTCCTTACTATGAGACCATAGACACTCTCAACACTAGGTAAATAAACTTGCATGCAATTTCTTTCAGAAAAATTAATCTTGTATTTATAACTATATATTGAAATTTATTAATTAAAAATCTTTAACTAGATGGGTAATTATAATTTATAATAAATAAAATGAAAAATTCTAAGAAATTTTCTTGATATATACACTCATTTACTCATTATTAGAATTTTATTGTAAAAAAAAAAATAAGGCTATCAATATCTATTGAATAGTTGTTCTGTGGTTCTAAAGGGATTATCTTAAAATCTTAGTGATAGCTTTAATTTAAGTTGGATGCATATTTTGCATGCTTCTTAAAATACTGGACTTTGACTTGACATTTTTGGTGGAAAATAATTCGGCTATTCATACAATCAAGTTATCAATGATATAGATATAATTCCTTGTATCTGAAAATTGACTATTCTGCACTAAAGAAGTAAAACATCTACAACATTGATATTATAAATATATTTTGACTATGAATAAGAAGATTACAATTAGAAATTATTTAAACTTTGAATTTAGAAATTTTATGAATAACAGAACAATGCACTAAAAAAGTCTCCTATTGAAAATGTGAGTGTATTATGCATCTGCAAACTTCAAAGTTTTTAACTTGATTTCTATCCTGCCAAGGTTTTCCTTCTCTGACTAAAAGAAAATTTATCATTTTTAAGTTTAGAGCAAAGAAGTTCTTCTTGTTTGACTTTTGTGCTATTTAATTTTATTCTTTATTCTGTTGAAAATTTTTGGAGCAAATGTAAATTTTAATTTTTTTTATTACACTTTACTATTTTGCTAAAATTGTAAAAAAATTTGTTGACTTTTTGACAAATTGTTCCTTAATTGTGTCACAAAAGGTCTTTGTTGTTTTAAAAATCTGTTTCATGCATTTGTAACAAAAAATACACCCATGCATTTAAAAAAAAAATTAATACAAATGCATTAATAAATAAATAAATTTTGCCCAGGCTGTTCATTTATTGATGCATGTAATAAGATTGTACTTGTTAAAAAATTCTGTTCTTTAAGTAATTAATTTTTTTAAATTGCCTTAATAATATAAGTTTTCACTCAGTAAAGAGAGTGTTTTGAACTTTAGTAATTTAACATTTCAATATGGTATATAGAAATAAAAAAAATAATAACTTTGCTCAGTCCAACACCAGCAATTTAGTACCTTTTTGAAAATAGTTTTATAGATATGTCTAACAAAAATGCATTACCTTAATACTATAATTGAAATAGTTAATTACATAGCAAAATTATAGATGAAATTCCAAAAAATATATCACGCCAGCATATTTTTCTTTTGACAAACAATGGTATTGAAATAATGAAATTCACAATAGTTGGCTCTACTCTGTTTTATTTTATTATTTGAAGTGATTAGTTGACCCTATTTGAAAGATTGGATTTTCTACCAAACTTTCAGTTTATTATTATTTTTTTTTTTTTTTAATATGTTTTTATTTGATTTTTAACTAATCCAATTTCTTTTCCTCCAAAATGTCCGTATGTTTATTTCTCTCCTCTTATTCTGGTTGATAGAATCAAAACAAAATATTGTTTAAAAAAGGTTGCAATTTAACTTAAATTAAAAATAGAAATTTATTCAGCATTATATCTTAATTGATCTGCCACTGTGACTCTACATTACATTGTAATTCTACATTATGTGTAATTTCTGTTTGACACAATCTTTTGTACGATGTTTTCACTTACTTTTCAGAGAAATCTGTTAAATTGATAAGGCAGTATTTTTAAAAGTTTCATTTGCTTATTTAATATTCAACATCAAAGCCATTATAACTTTGTAACGTGCTTGATTCATCACTTTAAAATTTGATAAAGTTTGTTTCTGACTCTTTATCTGTATTATATTTGCACATATTATTTAATAATATTATGGATTATAATTATTTATATTATCATGGGTTGTATTTGGATAAATAATTGGTGGTAATTTTTTTTCCTGTTTAGATTTCATATATGCCTGTTATTTTTATGTTCAGATATTAGCATGTTCATTCTGGATTGAATTGGGAATGTGTATGTTACATAAATGATTTTTTTTATTACAGTTGTATGATTTTTTTACCTTTTATTTAAACATTCAAAGTTTGTTAAGCATATTTTATTGCCAAAAAGTCCAGTCTAGTATGTGAAGTATTGTTATTTCTATAGATTAGTACTAAAGTTTTGTCATTTTAACATTCTTAATATTAATTGAAAAATGCAATTTTAAAAAGTTATGTATTTTCTTTTTCGCTAAGAAAAAAGTGTATGCTTTACAAGCGCTGTATTTTAAGTTGAATCGAGATTTTTTGATGCAATAAATTAAATTTGATTTTCCATTTAGAAGCTTCAAATTAGACCTTTTAGTTGTCAAAAGCAGTAAAATATATATACTTATTTTTCTCGTATAGCATTTTGCATGATAATTTTATCTGTGACGGGTTCCATTTTTACACATGCACGCTTCAAATTATTTTTTGTTTTGTTTATGATGTTATTTAGTTTGAAATTTGATCAATGCTAACTTTTTCATATACTTTTATTTCACCCAAACACTTATTTCCCAAATATTTTGGCAACTCTAATTTGCAAATTTTATTAATTATTTGAGTACATGTACATTAATAAAATTTCTAAACATGTTCATTGCGTTAATTTTATTCATGACTGCAAGATACATATGTACCATATATTTTTGTCGCACAGAAAATGTAGATTATAAAACATATTAATCATTGCTAAAAATTAACCTTGTCTCAACTTCTGTCTTTTTATTATAACAGTAAGGGAATAAAATTAATTATTTGCAGACATTCCTCTAAATTTTATGGCTTTACAGTGCAATTTATACACTGGTTTCTTTATGGACTACCCTTTTGCCAATTCTTTAATAGATTGTACTTGAATTTACATTAGAATAGATTATACTGCTATAGATTTTCTTTTCGAATATCTAATTTGTGAAGTCTAATATGTGTATTATAGATCAATACTGAGTTAAGATCACGATTTTGCTCGAAATTTTCCTCTCTCAATCCTTAGCATCAAAAGTTTTCAATAAAAATGCTTTATTTTTTTTATTTTTTTTTTTTATTTAAATTTATGTTAAATCTTAAAAGTCATATATTGTTAAGAATTTAATGAGAAAAAAAAGTTTTCCCTGACCAAAATGTAATTTGAAGTGGGCATAGCTGGCTTTGCTAGTGGGTGGCTCAAGCATTCTCTTATTGTAAAATATATTATTACCTGCAAATTAACATATTATGCTTTGAAACAGGTTATAAAATCATTGCCTTCAAGAGAATTTTTTTATTGCCTACTGAACACAAATTATATTTTATGCCCCATTAAATTTACCCTATCAAAGTTTATCTTAAGAAAAAAGTAAATTATATTGCTTTAGTATGTGATGTTATTTCTTGTTCAGGAAGAGTAATAAAAATAATTTACTTTTTTTTCCTCATTTAATTTTTGTTTTGTTTAAGTTTTATGTCTAAATCAGTTAATAATTGTTATGTGAAACTCTCGGTATTTTATTTTCAGGTTGAAAAGGTAATTGATTATCTATATCATGTTAACATACCGATTGTCAAGACCTACTAAAATAAATATTCATTGAAACTCACCAGATATTTCAATCAATTTTATATTGCACCTTATTTAAATGCATAATGTTGTGTAAATTCTGCTGGTGGTGGTAAGTATTGCTTTCTTGCATAACCATACTAACCTGACTAACATGCATGGAATTTGTTTCATTCACTTTTTGGTTATCTTTTTGTATTTTTATGCATGTAAAAAATGTAAATGTTGTTAGTCAAACTGAATTATTTACTAAAGAAAGCATCTGGTATTTTGAATCTGATGCACCTGATGTTGAGAAAACCTGTTCACACACAATATGACAAATTTGATTTCATATTGAAGAAGGGTCTGTTAATTGAATTTTGCTAAGGTGCTCTTAAACATTACCTATTTGTTTAACTATCAATTGCAGAAAATTTACTTCTATTAACATGCTCTAACTGTGTCTCTACCAGTGGCATTGAATAGTATGAATTATTTTGAGCATCTTAATGTTAAGATATATTTTTCTTCTAGAGAACTTACAAACAGTCAAAGTAAAAGTTTTCTTGTGTGCTTTATTACAAACATGGATTTATGTATTTTGACTCCCATTAACATAAATGATTCCTTGTCTCGAAAATAGTACCATTATCATTGAATAAGATACTACACTTGTTTTTCAAGGAAAATGGTCTAAATTATCAAAAAAAGTAAGAACAAGTTGGTAACACACATTGGCCATGAAAATAAAAAGTTAAATGTTTAAAATTGCTTTGTGTTCAAAAGTTTAGATAACTGCTATCAATTTGTTGAATTCAATCATGTGTATATTTATCTTGAGTGTCCTGTTACATTAAAAATTTAGATGACGACAATGAAAATAAAATCCAAAAATTTTTGGTAAGTGTACTGTTATAAAAAGTATAAATTGGCAACTGGAGAATACAACTTTCTGATTCTTTTGCTAAGATCCAGACTCATGATTCATAGGAAGAGTGCTTCGTAGCATCTTGATATAACCTGGCTTGAGTCTCCACAATCTCTACATTCAAAGTGACCAATCTATGTATTCAATGAGAATTGTAATAGATAGTTTCACTCTTGTTGCAGGGCTACCTTGTGTGAGTTTTTGCAGGTTTTCTCCCAGTCGAGATGCAAATATAGGGCAGTTTCACCTTAATTCTCTATTTGTACAGATCTATTTTCTCAGTTGTACAGATCTTATTCTAACAATGGTCTGGCACAATGCTCTGATGTAGCTCTTGTCCCAGAAAATGACCTATACAACCAACTTTAATGTGGAGAAGGTAATTATTGAAGGCTTAATTTTCATGCCAGAGATTTCAATAATCTGTACATCATATTGGAAATCAATGCATCAAAATTCAAGAAAGTGCTATTCTGCCCTCAATACCTGAAATGAAAAATGCAAAAAAATTTAGTGCAGCTGTCAAGAAAGAAATCAAGAGCAAGGAAGAACACAGTTTATTTTCAGGGGAAAAAATTGCGCTTAAATATATTACCTTTGCAGAAAAAATTAATTGATTATGGATTTATTTCAATCATTAAAATGTAACTGAGTTTTTTCCATAAAAGTAGTAATTTTTATTTATTGCAAGTGGAATCTGATAATTATTGAAATAATGTTGTGAGTTTTCGGATGAGTGTTTATGTAATCTGTATTGGCAGATGAAGTATTTGTTGTGGCTCTGACTGATTTATAGTAAGGTTATATAAAGTTAATCATAGTCTTTTTGTTTGAAATTAGATATCAAATCGTCTATTTTTGATTTTGTATTTTAATTATTTAAAGAGCAAATACTTAATTTTGATACTTAAATTTGATTGTTTAAAGTGCAAATTAATACCGATTTATCTTCTTTTTTAACCCACTAGCACACACACTGGTGTGTTTCTACAGTATGGTTTTAGAACGACCAGGCCTCTAAGACCCAGCATGTGTGCTCGTGGGTTAAAGATACTTAATTTTACTAGATTGAATATAAATCCCACACTAATGCTCCTTTCTTCTATATTCATTTCTCAGTATAATAGAAAATTTGGTATGTGAATACCACCTTATTGAATTAAGGGTTAATGCATGAACTTTTTTTTTTTTAAAGAATATGTTTTGCTTAGAGCTGAAATATATATAATGATATATTGATCATGTTCTAGCACATTATAGCCCTCTTATAGCTCTTGTTCCAAAACTTCCCCAATAGAGCAGCAATAACAACCAAAACAACCGATGAGTCTTTCAATTTAGTTTTAGTGTGGATATACTCAAGCAATATCAAAAACTTTTTGAAATATTTCAAATTGATGTTAGCTCAAAGGAATTCTAAATTTTGAAATTTTGATGTAGAATTTACTTAGGTACTGGACTTGTATTTCAATGCTTTTTCAAATAATAACTTATTTGACTGATGAATATGATAAGCAAGATTGTTTATTCCTGAATTATTAAAAATAGGTATTTAGGAAAAACTTACAAACTTGGTATGGCTTAGATAGAAAAAGCTTTGGAAGTGCAAATATTTACAAAATCCTTTCTAGTCATTCAATTCAGTCTTAAATCTCCAAAAAAAGATTTAAGATTGATTTAAAATAATTTTACATAATTCAAGAAACTTCATGTAAAAGATGTATACTTTCTGAAATTATGTCGACAAATTTTATATTCCAACTATGATGTTAATTAAATGTTTTTGATTATTGAAGAACCTACTCCAAGCATTCAAGGAATTAGTTTGACCTCTCATTGTAATTGTAATCATGTAAACTACTGCTATATACTAATGTTTAATGTAGCTTGTAGATGCTATCTTAATCCATTGACAGTGCTGGGAATTTATTTCCTGCTCATCGTGAATAAATTAAAATCACATAGATCTGTTCAATAATTCTCATTAGTAAAGCTTTTATGTCAAGTTTAACGTATACATTTTGCGAAAATATAACTTATTCTTTTTACTATCTTATTGAAATAATAGAAAGTGATCTTTTTTCATAATCCTTGTTTACTCTTTAGACTGACTACTTGTTTAGAATTTCTACTTCACAGTATATTTTATTAAAAAACTTGCACCTGCCCAATCTCTACTAGCAAAAATAAACCCTTTATAGGATTTAAAATTAGCAGTTTTTCTTAATATTTCATTTGTTCATTCAATTATCAAATTCAATAATATAATCTTGTATCTATATTTTACAAGTATTATGTTTTTATGTGAATTGCAATATTAATACATCTAGAAATTAAGAATATTGTTTGAACAGCATAATGTTTTATGTAATTAAAATTTTATATAAGGCTAAGCTGTATTTCTTATTGCTATTGTTTCCTGTTTCCAATGTTCACTTGTAACTGTGTTTTAATCATGTACTTTTCTCTGAAAGACTTTAATTTGTAATTTTTTTTTATTTTTTTTTAAATATAAACTTTCTCAAAATAATGATGCCGAAATGTAAATCGGACATCATCCTTAAAGTGTTAACTACTACCTTATATCTTTAAATGCCTTTAAAAAAAGTACTGCAAGTATTATTTCAATTTTAAAATACTAGATATATGTCCATTTCAAAACACTAGTCTGAAATAAAGAAAATATGTATTTTTTGTATTAGATATTTCTAGATTTAACTTAATTTTGTGCTTAAGATTGATCTTTTTTATTCTCCTATTTAAGCTACCCCTTAATTTTAATTATGATTGTCCAAAAAAGTGTAGTTGCAAGCTTAGTTAAATTTTGGTGCAGATTATTCTGATAGAAATGCAAATAAAAAGTTTGGGATTCATCATGCAATAATGGGGCAGTCTCCCCTTTAAAGACCAACACGAAGGTGTTTCCAGCTTAATATTGGCAACTCTCTGTAGTGCAAACCTACTCTACTGATGTTGTGGCACATTATTGCCCATAAGTAACTCTTGCACAAGAAAATAAATCCAATTAAACTGAATTTTAAAAATATTTTCTTGTTTAATTTTAAATACATCTCGATTTCTTGCTGTTTATATTTATCTGAATTGTACTGTATTTTATTTTCCACTTTTGAAGTGTGGTATATGTTTAAGTCATTGATTTTTTCTTCAATAACTTTATGTTCTATAATTAATATGTTACTGACAAAACAGATATTAACTTTGTGTGTTTTCAAGTTATTGAAAGTTAGCTGTGCATATTTCAAATTCATCATGCAAAATATCATTTCCTCCCAAATGGTTCATTTAAAGCAAATATTCCTAGCTACTATGATACATGCTGTATTAATATATTATGTTTTATTTTTGGATATTTCTTCTAATTTCAGTCCGACGAAGTTTATCTTGAGGCTCCTTTGCAAAACATTACTTGTGCTTCGATGTGTTTGGAAAAAGTTTCCTTAGAGCCTTCCAATAATTTTACTTCCAGCCAACTGAATTTTGTAGAAATGGATTCTGAGTAAGTTTCATCTATGTTAAATATTTAATGAGTTTTATTTCATTTTTCTAATGTTTAGGCATTATGTCAAGTTTATTTTAAAATATTTTATTATTTAACAGATCCTTATCAGTATTTGGAGATGTTAGCTGCTTGAATCCTAATGACAGCATGCAATATTTATTTTGTTTGAGACCAAAACCTGGATCACAAACCTATTCTAAATTAGTGAAAAATGTTGCCAGCATTGGAAAATTAGATATTGTGTGGCGAACATGTATGGGTGAAAGAGGGCGCTTACAAACATCTCAACTAGAAAGAATGGTATTGTATAACTTTTCCTTATTACTGTATATATTTGAAAAGTTATGTATGTTATTGCTACTTTGTTCTTGTTAACATTTGTAAAAAAAACTCATCTGAGCATTTATATTTATGATTACTTCAGTATCTAAAATTTATGAAAGGGAAGTTTTTTAATTTCTGTAGCCTTAAGGAAGACAAAATATATCTTACCAATATTATTTCTTAAAAGATAGTTTAATTACTAACAATTAAACATACAATTTATTTAAATAAAAAAAATTCTCAATCTTTCTTGTAACTTCTTACTTTTTCTTAATTCACATTAAGAATGTATTTGTGCCTGCCAATTGTTCTTGATTTTCTCAAACTGTTTAACCCACTGACGGTCATGGGAATGGGTGAAATTCTACAGTTGTTTTCCTTGCAATAATTTTAAAATTATATTTCTAATTCAAATACATAATTGTTTTAAATGATTTTAATTTATTTTGTTTTAGATAGGTTATAAACTATCATCCTAATAAAAATATTTAAAAAGTATCTTATTTTAAATTTTATTTATAAATTTAAAAATGTTGTGTATTGCTGTGAAAACTAAGGGGTCAAATGACGTATATATACGTACATGACTGTCAGTGGGTTAAGCCTAATATTATGCTCAAATTTCAAAGATGCACACATGTTGATGTATGCATGTTTGCCCATCTATTTACTTACAAACTTTATTATCCACTACTATGAGGTTGCTAATCCAATTTGAAGAAATCTCACATGGTATATTGCAGCAGGTTCATAATAAAATTTTAGATCTATAAATTAAAAAGTGAAACTTTCAGACTTCTTCCTGAAAAATACAGTGCAATTAAACCTCATTCCTAGTTGTGTATGTGGGCTTAATGCGCATCCCAAATTAAAATTTTTTTACTATTTTTATCTTTTCTATCCAGAAGAGGTGTTTCTTATATTTTTATATAAAATTAATATATTCTGTGGTAATTAGCATGTATAATATAATTTTTGTTTCCTTATTACTCAATTTTAAAATTACTTCTAGGCCCCTGGGTATGGTGAAATTCGGTTAATTATTACTGAGATTCCAAGTGTAGTAATTTTGGAGAAACCATTTCCTGTCACAATGAGAATTATAAATGCATGGTATGATTAATTATTTTACTATTATTATATCATGTGCAGTGTTAGTTCTTGTAGTATATTGGTAGTAAATCTATATTCATTTGTTGCAGTAAATTACACAAATATACTTTTGCTGTGCATCTATGAAGCAAGTTCAGATTTTTAGATATTGCTTTTTTTACCTTTTTCCCTCAAAGTTTATCTTAATATTGCCTTAAAAGCTGTCTAGTATTCATACTTATTAATTAATTTTATGATTATAAAAAAATTTAATGATCAAAATAATTTTAAATGATGAATCTTATATACACAAGAACTCAACTCCAAACTGTCAAGAAAGTTCTTAGAATTATTTAGTTCATTAGTAAAAATTACATTTGTTATTCTTCAATACCACAACAAAAGAAAATTATATTAGACGATTGTATCATTACCTTGCAAACACTGAATGAGATTAATATGCGAGAACGAGAATAATTCGAATAATAACGAGAATAATTTCTACTCTAAACTTTACCTCAATCATTCATTCAATTATGCATAGTATAAGAGTTTGACTGGGTTAATTTAAATGTATTCATTTACATGTCTAGGAGCAAAAAATGTTTGACTAAATTTGTATCGTGTTTTCGATAAATAAAATGTTCTTCAGTCCAAGTTTCATACTAAGTAAAATTGCCTGCAGCAACTGATTTATGTATACTGTATAATACTACTAAATGACTTAGCCCCCTGTTTGCTAATGCTTTCACACCCATTTATGTTTCTAATACTAACTACCAAATGTCGCCAGAATACTCTTTGTTGATCAAAGTGTTAAGTGGGTGTTTTTATTAATAGGTAAATTATATGTAGTTTGTTTTGATAAAATTATTTCCATTCTAAGAATTAAGTATGTGTGATATTTATTAAAAATTACCGCACTAAATACACTTGGCAATTTTTTATAAATTTTACACTTTTATTTAATACAAAATACAAGTATTTTTATCGTTACTTTCCAACTTTGCTGGTTTGAAAATGTTTAATGCTCATGACAACCCTAACTATCAAATCTTTAACTATCATTTTTTTAATTTTCAATTGCTTCCATATAAACATCTCTTAACACTAACTAAAAGTTACCAAAACTCAACATATATATATTATCAGGGGTGAAAATCTTCCGATTTTTTTCTCTGGGAAGTTACGCTTTTTCTACAATTTTATTATTTTTAATGACTTTAAGGGCTTTATGAGACTAAACTTGCTTACACCCCCTTTAGAAAAAAAATTCTGGCTGCACCACTTTTCTGTACAGAATTATATTCTTATTAAGCTATTTTTGTAGTTCAAAATAACGCTGCGAATATTTTCTTCTTTTTTACATTTTGACTGTTTTCAACCTTGTATTATGCATTTGTTCCAAACTATTTATAGCTTCAGTAGATTAATCAACACTATTTTTGTCTATAACCACACAAGTCAAATGACTCATTTTTAATGGCTTATATCATAGTGTTTGACCACTATGAAGAAAATCTCCAATTCCGTGGCATTGTTTATATATCCTCCGGAGTAGCAATAGAAACTTGTGTAAAAGCTGTGTTTTAGTGACAACCCTCAAAACTTATTTGAATACATTGTCATTGACTACGAGTTTATCTGTCAAGTTTCAGTTTCATTTGATGACAACAAGTGGGTAGTCTGAGCCACAACATAAAAATATGTAAAAGTGACCTTTTAATGACAGACCTAATATTTTATAGAATGCATTGTCACCTACAACAAATCTACCTATCACGCTTCAGAACGATTGGATAGCAGCAAGTGGATCTTCATGCGATTTTCCCAAAACATAAAATTGAAGCTTATATAAAAGATTTACAAAGCACTAAATTTGTTTTGTTTCAAAGATAAATAATTTCATATTATAATATCCTCCAGTTTTCATTCTCTAAAAACAACTTGTTATTTATTTAATTCATTATTTTTGTATGCTGTTTTTTAATTTTGGAGTTACCGAGAGTCTAACGTGCAACTGTATAAAAATTACTATCACTTTATAAAAAATACAAACCAAACCATTCATTTTCTTAAGTTAGGGAAAAAATTTCATATTAAGTTTCCTTTAATATAACACAGGTATTTTCCTCAAAAATCCAAAATAAATGCAGATAGCCATGTAAATAATTCAGAAAGAGTTTTCTGCAAAGCACCAAATAAAACAATAAGTTATATTGGTTGTGTACTGAAACAGTTTGACTTTAATTATTTTTTATAAAGCTAAAAGTGTAAAATTGTCTCTGAATACTACTCAGGAAATTAGTTTCACAAATATTTAACATATGAATCTTTATTATTACTATACCAGGTGTACAAATACAATTTTTTTTTTTTTTTTGCCAAGTTTGAGAATTTTCTATATCTGAACACTGGGCATGTAATACTCATGGATAGGCAGGTTTCTTTTTTTCGCACAACATTCAGAAAGGCTAGAAGCTTGCAACAACATATTTTCCGTACTAAATAGTTTAAGCTGGATTTAGACTTTGTTTGCTTGAGTATAAAGTTAATCCAGTAATATAGCAAGTCTCTCTGTATGCAAGTAGAAATTTGCTGCACAGCTTATTTTTTAAACCACAACTTTTAAGGATCCATTTGAATATAAAACATGTTTATTTATTTATTTTTTTATTAAATCTAAAATATTTTTCATGTAAATTACTTTCTTTTACTTTCCTGTTTTTTCAAGTTTTTCTCCTATAATTTTCAGTAAAAAGGCAGGATGTTTTTATAGTTACGTGTTTTGTTGATTAAGTTATTAACTATTCAGCCATACAACATATTTTTAAAAAAGTTATATTATCTTTCAGTTAATATCAAACACCATTTAAGGAATTAAGTTTTTTTCCATACCAGTAAAATTGTGAAATTGAGTGCATATTTATACAACTTTTTAACTTCAGTAGAAAGTTGCCTGCTAGCCTAATTTCATTTATATTGTCCAACAGGTTCTGCATAATTCAACTTTTAATGTTTGATACATGAAAAAAAAAAATATTACAATTAAATTGAAAATGCTACTGTTAATTATATTTCAACAATGAAAATTAATCAAAGCTGTTTATCACTTTCTAACAACCATTGTTTATTTGAATTGCAATTATAATTCTCCAACCAGTTAAACATTCACTGTGAAGAAAACAATAACATTCAAATACTCATTTTTTTAAAAAAATAAGTATAAACTCATGCAGTTGATAATTTGCTTATTACAATTTTAATGCTACAAATGACAATTTAAAAAAATAATTTACTTGCTTCTGAAACCTCACATCAATTATGGATATAAATAATATTTAAATTATTTAAAAATTATATTTAATAAAAGTATTTGTGATTTTTGTTTCAAAGTTGAATGAAGAAATATTATTTCCAAAGAAACTATGTTATCAAAATCTGTATTCAAATGCTAAAAAGTATCAATTATTTTAAGCTAGACAGCTTTTTAAAGTTTCATGTAATTTTTATATATGTTCATGTATCAGAGTAAAAACTTTTGTGGTCTATGGTGAAAGATTTATGGTTACAGTCATTTTCTATTTACTCTTTCCAAGTACTGGTATTCTTAATCATTGATGAAACTTAAAACATGTGATGTTAGGAATGTTATTTTTTAGTTAATTTAGACTGTTTTATAAAAACCTTCTTATCAATTAAATTTATTCCATTTTTTTCTCTTATATATTTGAAAACTTCATTCTTCTATTAATATTTATTTATGAATTTTTATGGCATTGGCTGGCAATTATTTATGCATTCATTCTGATTAAACGATGATTGAATCTAACAAGGAATTATTAAATTGATATTTTGTATCGATATAATAATCGAAACCCAATGAGACGATATTTTTCATGGAAGTACATTGAAAAATTCATTTTAATTTTTCTCTTGAAGTTAAAGAAATTCTGCTGTACCACTTACATTTTTAACCAAAAGGTAAAGTTTTGCACACAAAAATCTGATTATGCCATGTTTGCATCCACACACTAATAGCAAGCAAATCTATTTCATACTAAAAGCAAATCATCATCAGCTGTTGACCAAAGATCTAGCTATTTTGTCAGCTTTTCCCTGTGAAACAGACCCAATTTTTATCTCCACTTCAATGAAAATTATCACCCTACTGTATATTATTTGCAACATTTCTTTTCTGTAATTCTTTTTAAAAACTTATTTTGTCTCTAAGTCATCTTGTTCTTAAACTGTATCTAAACAGATTATATTTTTTTAAAAATTCATTTGAATCTGCCTGTGTATTTATATGATGAATATCAGCAAGTTGTTGCTGCTATTTTGAATGAATATCACTTCAAGATTAATGCTGGAAATATATCAGTTTTATTTTTAAAATAAATGTTTTATCAATGACAATGCAAACAATATTATAATTGCAAAACTATGTTTCTTCTATTACAATCACATTTTTCTTAAAGGATAGTGCAATTTAGAGATTTTGTTTATACTTTTAAGGATCTAAAATAAAGTTAACGTTTTTTATTTCTGAAAGCAGATGGTCTCAAAATCAAAACAACTTTATCATATATGTTACTTTTGGTAAGGTGTTTGTGAGAATCTAACAAAGTTCCAGATTTTTTTTTTTTTTTAATTCAGGTATTTTTTTTTAATAAAAATCACCAAAGATCTGTGTCTGATATCTGTTTTTCCATTTTATTTTATATATAGTATTTAAGATTTTTAATTCCTGCCCATTTTTCTTTTTAGCGATCGAGCATTGGATTTACTTTTTACACTAAAAAATTCATTTTCGAATGGAATTTTATGGCATGGCATTTCCGGACAAAAGTTTAATAATTTAGAAAAGGGTGCATTTGTTACAGTTTCATTAGAAGCTATTCCTGTAAGACCAGGACTTCAGGTTAGTATTACTTATTAATTTTGAAAGTAACATTTGTGCAACATCAGAATTACTGCACTAACCATCTTTGCTTTCCAGAATTCAAAATTTTTTTTGATGATTAACTCTCGGCAATTAAAAATAGAATACTTTGCTTGGGAAGTTACTCTACTGATATTCTCCAAACAACATGATACTTATCTTTCAAATCATATTTATCTATCACGATGATTGTCATTGCTCCCTAGAATGAGTTTCTGAACACTCTTTATATTTGAATATAGTTAAAAAAAACTTTGCAATGAACCACATTGTTGAGTTGCACTCATTATTGACTTACTCTTGATAAATTTTAGGACTAAATGATCAAGAGTGTTGACTTTTAACAAAAACTTTATTCAACTTTCTAGTTATTCATGGCTTGAACTGACAAGTTGTGCATAAATATTCCCATTTTTTCTAGTTATTGCTTGATCTTACTAAACAATTTTCTCTCCTCCTTTTCAAGTTGACTCCTTTTTCTCAAGTTGTTTTATTATTTGTTTATGTTTTGCTGTTTAACAATTTGAAATATTTAAATTGTACTACTTTTGAAGTATAGATCACTATGTTTGCTCATTGGGGATTTTTTTTCTCGTGCTGTTTTAATTTTCAAGAGATGTGAAGCTAAATCAGCTTTTGTAAGATATTTGTAGCAAGAATGCAATAATATTAACAAGTAATTCCTGAGCTTTTTTTTTTTTTTTTTTTTAGCAAAACTATGGCATACCTCTGCAAATTGATTGCTTGTTTACAATGTTGACTCCTTTTTGAAAACTACATTAATATTAACATTAAGTCTAAATTCTGTTTATTTTTTACCTCATTAGGATTAGAGACCAAGCTCTTATTGACTTTTTTTAGACATATTTCAGAGTGGCCACACAACCGGGAAAACCTGGAAATAAGGGAAATGTCAGGGAGCCTTCTGATTGTGGAAAAAATCAGAGAAATATCTGGGAACTTTTTAAAATTTCATGAAAATCAGGGAAATTTTTTATTGTTTAAGGCACGTTCATCCATATTTTGGCGCTATTTACATGGAGATTTGTATTGGTAAGCCATTAAAAGTTTAATGTTACAGAATAATTTAAACTTTTCATTACCAGCAAAACTATTTTTTTTTTAAATTGCATATTATCTCTTTAGAATGCATATTCTATTTGATCAGGGTGTCTAGACATCTGGAAAACCTAAGAAAATTGAGGAAATTTGGAAAAAAGTTTGCCCTAAAATCAGGGAATTTATAGATATATCAGGGAACTTTTTTTTCTGAATTTTGTGGCCACCCTGTATTTAAAGAGTCTTTTTTATTTCACTCAAACATTTATGCTCTGAATTACAGCCTTTTTAAGAATCATCAATTAACACTAAACCTACCAGAGTGGTCGAATTACTGCTTTTTTGACTTTAATCAAAATTGTTAAATTCTAGGTTTTAATTTTTCTCTCTAAAACCGAAAAAAAAAATTAATTATTACATGATAATTATTTTGTGTTTTATTGCCTATGCTAAATTCTGTATTTATAATCAACTGGAAAAAAATATGTTTCTTTCAAAAGGCGGTCATTTGACCACCATCAGTAGAAATAGGTGTATAAAAAATGTTGGTAGATTTAGTGTTAATAAAAGCGCTGAGAAACAATTTATTTTTTGTATGCACATTGTATAAATTAATAACTGTATATATTAAATTAGCAAATTATAAAAGAAGTGCAATGAAAATAGATTATCATATTATCCTTTGATTTTTTTTTTAATTTAATTAATTAACAGAATATATACTTCAATTAAATTAAAAAATCTTACAAAAAAAGGTTAAACTATTATTTAGCTATTAACATACTAGTATAATTGTTTATGCTTACCTATTAGGTACTAATATACTCATACGGTGTTTATGCCCTATTTACACCATATATATTATGGTCTAGCATGAATAAGTAGAACTAAATTAATATGTGGAAAATTATCTGTGGCATGTTTGCTAAAGACACACTTGTAATATAAGCAATGGGGGCCCACCTAATGGCTTTGTGGGGAGCGCTCTGACCATGCATACCAAAGGTGCTGGGTTCAAATCTCGGGCTAGGCATGGATGTTCATTGTGGTTCAGAATCCTCATTAAGCTGTAGGTCCTGGCCTGATTAGCCATCATTGTGCATAAAAATTGGTCGTTGAGCGTACAAACCAACCAAAAGCAATGGGGAATTTTTAGTTCAATTTCGGATGGAAAATGATTAATTGTTAAGAGGAACAATTTATGTGAATTAGGGTGAGTTCAGATGATTTTAATTTCCAGTACAACTAGTTGCTTTATGTTCCTTTTCTTTCCTTTTTGAAAAGTTTATTTTTTAAGTATTAATTCCCTATGTTTAAGTCTTTGATTACTACTGTTGCATTTATTCACTTAGATGTACAGTGATCTCTCTCTTATGCGCGTGCGCAGGGTGCAGCAAAAAACATGTATAATATTTTTGTTTACAGTTTTTGATGCGTTCATGTGACGTCTTTAGTGGCCTTACTTATCAGTTTTGATAAATAGTTTACTTCGTATAATACTGGCTATGGTTGAATGATATCAATTGTAGCAATAGTTCTGCTAAGAAAATGGATTCAAAAGTAGTGAAACCAGAAAATATACATAAATTTATGTATGCAGTAGCAAACAATATGTTTTTGCCTTCTTAGAAATTCAACTTTTTTGTACAATATTGTAAAGCGATATCAAAAATCATTTAAACTGAGACAACTTTTTTGGTCATGTTGTATGTAAGTAAACTTACAATACTAGATTGTTACATTAAAAGTACTTTTATTTATCTGGTTTCAAAATTCAAAAGGGAGTATGTGTACGAAGATTCAAAACTGAGTTAAGGCAACTATTTTGTTTGAAATTTTCTTCTCGGTAAAATGGTCTTACTAAAGTTATAATATTTTTTTTAAACTCTAAGCATTATATACCCAATAGAAGCAGACAAAAATTTCATCTTTCCTACAAAATCACTTGAAGTGAACTTGCTTACTTTTGCATTTGAACTATTAATTTAACCATTCAAAATTGATTTCTTTTTTGTGTCTACAATACTTATTACTAAGTCTCCAATTTATATTGGTTAGCTCAAAATCAAATAACTGTTTCCCAATATAGACCACCAATGGCCATTATCTAACAATTTTTTTATTTTGGTTGAAACTTAATAAACTTTAAACACAACATTTTATGAAGAAGAATGTGAGCAAAAATGTGAGAGAGAGTGAGCAAAATATTAACTAATTTTTTTTTTTCTGGAAATGTATTTGGTATTATTATAATCATTTTAAAGTATTATAACTTTTGAATATGTGTGTGTAAAACATGCATGCTGGAAACTTAGATTTAAGAAATCACATTTGTTAAGTATATGTAGAAAATTTTAATATAAGAAGTTAAGATCACCTTCATTTTGTTCTGTAAAAAAAATTTATTTGTTTCTGCAATCAATGTTGTGTAAAAATAAAATCCAACTCCTGTGCTGAAAATGTAATTGTAAGAAAACTAGTATCTTCTAGAAAAGTTGACAAAATAAGAAAATTTTGTAAAATGTATAACATCTCATTGATTCTATATTTTAGAACAAAATACATATTATTACAGTTATTTAAGTGTATAAAAAAATTGTAAATACCATATGCACCACTTATTAAGTAAACGAGTATTTTTCTCAAAAAATAAACAAATAAACAAAAGTTAAATAAATAAAAACACACTAATTATATTTTTTAAAAAGAAAATGCATGTTCTCTTAACATTTTCAAGTAAAAAAATTAAACTGTGTTTGATTGACAATCACATTTTATTATTATTAAAAACACATTTTATTTATCAGAAATAATGAAAAAATATGAGAACAATTTTGTAATTGATGTGAAATTTAACATAAAGTTGGAGAGATTTTTTTTTCTAAACTGCACAAACTTTATTGAGTTGAGGAAATTTACATTGCATTACGTTTTTTTGCAACAGAGAACTTCAGGAAAGCCAAACTTGAAACCTACTACTATTTTAACTTTTTAAAGAAAAAAATTTTAAGAGAACACTCAAAGACAATAGATGTTAAAACTTTTTTTACTTCAAATTCCTCCTCTCTCTCTTGCTCTCTTCCTTCCTCTTATTCTCTCAAAAATATAGAAAGTTATTTAGTTTATTTCCAAATTGTTGCTTTTGTTAAAAAATGTTGTTCTTTTGGATTTTGATTTGTTATAGTATTTAAATTTTTAGAAGGAAATTTAGATTTAAGTGCCATTATTACTCATAAATTTTTTTTTTTTCTCTTTTGTTTCATTCTTTCTTGCACAAGCTGGCCAAAATTTTGTAAAAGTATTGCATTTTAACATGTTTTTTCTGTTTTTGCAGAGTATCTCAGGACTTGTGATAAAAGAACTTTTTCTAAAAAGAATATACAACTTTGTAGATATCACTCAAGTTTTTGTCACTACAGCTGATATGTCAAACGGAACTAAAAAATTTCAAGTTGATTCCAAGTTAAATTCATAACAGTTGTAGCATTAGTTGTACTTTCCCCATCAACAGACTAATGTTTCCAACGTTTGAATATGTTTTAGTGTTTTTATTTCTATTACTATTGTTAAAAAGTTGGTTTTTTGCCTTAAATAAATTTATATTGAATCCAAAAAAAGTTTTTGTTTCTAAATTAAAAGGATTTCACATTTTGAATAGATGCATTTATACATGGTCCCAAATATTTAAATATTTATATTTAAGCTCATTTTTGTTTTTCTGTTATAATATTCTAAGAATAATATTGAGACTAACCTGCAGAATTTATAATTCTTTGATTAGAAGATTATCTTTTTTTAATGCTATACTTTTTTGCATTAGTATTGAAAATTGCCATCAAATTTTACAATACTATTTTCTCACAACCAATATTGTCCTTTTTAGGAAAAACTCAAACACTTTTTTTGCTTACATATTTTTCGATAACATAATATCCCTGATAGTAACTTGGATTTCCATACTAGTAAAAGCAAAATATAAAATTAGATTTCCTAGTTTTTGTCCTAAAATAACGTTATCAAATTACAAATTCTGACTTAAAATCTGGTTTTGTCTTAATGCACTCAAGCAATTGCCACAAATAAAAATTTAAAAACAATGGGAAATGTGTACGATCACGTAAAGATCTAAAGTCAAGAAAAATCTAAGTAGGAAAATGCTGGTGTATTAAGTTTATCTTAAAATTGAGTTTCTAACTGAAAGATTCTTTTTGAACAAATTACAATCCTTTTAGAACAAGAAATATAAAATAAGTATGCATCTATTGAAATGTTAAAATTCAAAAACAACAATAAACTTGCCAAGCTATTATATCCAAAGCAGTCAAGCTGAGTTATGTTGGTTTCAAAATATAATAAAATTTTATTGAATGCCAAGATGTACTACAGAGTAAATATGGACAAAAATTTTTTTTACATAAAACTGCTTATGAAATAAGTCATTTTAATTCAAATTGGATAGTTATAAAATTTAATTTGACATTTATGTCTAAGAGTTAAATTATTGTAAAACAACAAGCTTCGTCAGGCCAGATGTTTGAATTCTTTGTCATTGAAGGGTCAATTTGGCTAAAGTAAAATGTCTACAACCTCTGATCTGGAGTTATCATGAATACTTTGTATTCTTTGCCATTTTATCACCCAAAAGTCACTGCTGAAACCTTTTTTTTTTTTTTTTTTTCTTCTTCATCTACTTTAACATGGTTTAACTTTTATTTTGATACCTCAAACTTATTTTTATATTCTGCTTACTCAAAATTGTGAATTTACCTTTTGGAGAAAACTGCTAAACCCTTCAATTGTTAAATTTTCTTTTCCATTCAACAGTTTGAATTATCATTCTGTGTGTTCTAATTGTTGTTGTATCTGGTGAAAGAATTAAATTGTATTTAAGAAATATTTCATCGAGTAATATATAACAGAAAATATTATGTCTATAGGGCAGAAAAGGAATTGAGATCTTCCTTAATTGCTTATCCACAACGAGCACTACTTCTCGACTCTTAATCGTCTTCAACTTTATAGTTATAAGAACATTACATTAAGCAATTAAAACTAATTTTGTTTTTAAATATCTGAGTTAACCTTACATAAACTAATTTTTTATTTTTATAAAGTTTGAATTTTTTTCTGAAGGCCATACTTGTGGTTTGAATTGCAAATTAAATGATTAGCTTACGAGTGATCTCACAATTGAGCTTGCGTGATACTCTGAAAGTGAGTAAACATGGCAGTAATTATGACATTTTGTGTCGGGATGCCTAAAAGGAATTTTTCAATCAAGCAAGGCAGTTTCCCCTTGAAAGCCATTTGTCATAATAGAAGATATTTTCTCCTTCAAATTCTTAATCAGAATATAATAATGTTTCAAAGCAATCTTAACATTATATGGCCCTGCACTAAGAAAAATTCAATGCTATCAATCAAATGTTAAGTGTTAAAGTTTGTCATAATGTATGCTGTTTTCTTACAGGTTAATATTTTTCTTTTTAGAAAAAGTCCTTCTATTAGTTTGCTTCAAATTTACTTTGACAGAATTCCAAATTTAAAATGAATGGAAATGGGTTGCATTGTTTTAGGTATCACCACAAAGCTTGTATATTACATCAGAACAGTTGCCATGTGATCCTTCAATGCTCAGAAATAAGGACAAAGTGGTGAAGGAGCCAACATTTGATGATGTTATTGGGATAAACACTAAGTAACTTTTAGAATGCAATATTATGTAGTAAGCTATGCTGACATACTGTGAAATACAACCATACCGTATAAAAATCTAAAAATTGTACCTTATTAATACCATGAAAGTCACATGATTGACGCTCTAATATACGAATTTTGTGGGCATTATGTAAAATACGAACTCTGTGAGTCAAGGCCGTAACTAGACTTTACATTTCGGGGGGTGGGAATGGGATTGAAAAAAATATTCTTCCTCCTCCAACCGACATGGATAAATTACGTTAAGTAAAATTTTGATTCCCCCCCCCCCCCCCCATGTCATACTCGTCCAATTTGATTGACCTCCCTATCCATAAAATGACATGTTTCTGTCGCCCTTCTCCCCCCTCCTAAATTTTAATTTTATCTTCCTCCGCAGTATCTAAAATTTTTAAAAAATGCCTTTGTAATATAATTTGTAGATTTGAAATGAACTCATATAAAATAAAGTCCGACTTATTGCAAATTAGCTCGTATTAATGTAACTCTTGGTAAAATGGCGTATTCCAATTATTGAAACTAATTTTTCTTTTAGACTTCAAATAAAAATAAATTAACTAAATTTTCCCCAAAAAGTGAAATTGTTACATCATTGCAAGTGATTACCCCTTTACCCTCTTCGTGTCACGATACATTACTTGAGACCAACCCCCTCCAACTCTGTGCATGACGTAATTTATGTACGTCTCCTTACACGAAAATGGAAAAAGTTGCGAAAAACCAACCAGTCAATTTGAAATTATATGTCTGAGTAGGTGTAATGTATAATAGTTTAATTTAATGTATAATACGTAATAGAAAATATTTGGGAGAGGGGGGGGGGGGGGGCAACTCTATAAATCCCACCCCTGTTTATGACCCTGTTGTGGGTATTATGTGGTATAAGAAAAATATAAGAGTCATACTGTGAAATGAAAAAATGAAATCACAACCTCTGGACATCTCTTTACAGAAAAACCCTCAAAATCCCAAATTATTGTATTTATTATACAATGTTATTAATGGTTACAAGACTGCAAATGCAAAATTTTGATTGGAAATAACTTAGGAAAATTATCCGATACATTATTTATATAGAATATAATTTTATGGAGTAAGATTGGCTTAGCCTCTCTGATGTTGAAGTATTAGATATAATTAATCCATAATTTAACAAATAGCTTATTTCAATGCTTTTATAAACAAAGAACTAATTTATTAAATACTTGAAATATCAAAATGGTATTTTAAAAGAATTGGAATAATTTACCTTCCATACAGTATAGACTTATGAATTGAAAATATTGCATTGCTTACAGTTGTAAAATATAGACTTGAATGTTTTCATCAATTAATAAGCGATTCCTGTCAACACATTTAATCACAGGTTGTGTGCACATTTATGATTGCAAAGAGAAACATAATTTTACTAATAAGTTTTTATAGACGCTTTAAAAAAAAAATTACTTTGTTTTTCTGTTTATTTTTTTGCTCAAGAATTATATTCCGAAACATCGTTATAATATGTAAAATTACAAAAACTAAGCTTGACGAGTCGTCAACACCTGAGCTTTACACCTTATTTTCTATCTACTCTATTCACGTTGGGGTTAGTTTTAATTCAGTGAGCCAAAACGTCTTTCAAATAATATTCTCGAGTGAAGAGAATCTCACAAAAATACTAACCGTCGTTTGAAGTCAGAGAATTGACTTTCAGTGTAACTTAAAACCTGCTTCGTGAACCTTAATTGTTTGTTTGGGCTTTAATTTGTGAGGCCCGTTGTTTATAGAAAAAATAATTCTTTTGGATGGATTTTCTAAAATTTATTTATGCGGAGTTTTCTGAAGTTTTAAAAAACTGAAAATATATCAGCAAACTAGGCATGTCTTTCTAAAAAAGAATTCAACGATTCTGATACATTACTAACTAGCCACTAGCGTACAGTAAATAGATATTCTATAGAAAATTTAAAAAAAAAAAAAAATATTAGGAACAAGCCACTGAACTCAAGAATAACTTTATCTGTACATATTAAGAGTATTCTTAATTGTCTTATTTTACATTAAGAGTATTTATTTCCTTATCTCCTGAAATTAAACCACAACTTCTTTAATTTAAAATGTCAAGTTCTTATTTTGTTACCTCTATTTCCTCAGTAGGAACAGAAGAGTATTTCCTTATTTCAGTTGCCGTATTTTCGTATGTGAAAAACGAATACCCTGCAATCTACTTAAAAAAAACACGATGGAATCGAATTTTTTAACAAAAAAGTACAAGCTTGTTATGTACCTTAGGAGTGCAACTGGTAGGAGGATCTCTCTGGCCAATGGCGAAGCTAGCGATACAAATGTCCTTTCTTGATTAGTCATTCAGTTCGAAGTCGTTCTTGCAAGCATTGTAGTACATGCCTACTTTTAACCTACATGAATGTTACATCTAGCCAATCATATATTAGCAAAACAGTCTATATTTTCGAGGTCATTTCGCTTGCTGTTTCTCTTAAATTTAAAATAAGGACACCAAACTAACATACAAACAGCTCTTTATTCGATAACTAATTGGTATGCTAAATTCGTTAATTGTTTTCGTGCATGCCATTCAAAGCAATGCAATTTAATAAATATTTTTAACAAAAAAAAATTAAATAAAATAAAGAATGAAAGTATCAAAATAATATCAAAAATAAAAACATCAAAATTCAATAATAAAAACAAAAAATTTCAGATTATATTTTCGGTCAAATTGTATATTTATGGGCTAAGGAAAACTCTTGCAATTTCTTTTGAAAATGTGACGTAACGGTAATAACAGATACAGATGGCTCATCAATGAAATTTGAAAGGAAAATAATTGGCACTTTTTTACCCTAATAACATATAGGATTTAATTTCTTGGTTAAATCACGGGGTCTCTCATGGTGACAAAAACTGCAAAATCTTTTTTAACTGTCTTTCGAATTGTAAAACTTAATGAATGTTAAAATGAGTGTTGTTGCTTTAAATGACAAAAATGTCATAAGTTTTAAAGAAATATTTCGCAGAGTTCTGGAAAAAAAAACATAAAAAATTGCTTGCATTATATCTTTTATATGCATTGCCAACTTTTATGTGCAATTACAACTTATTTAAGCAATTTTGAGTTCAGATCGAGGTTTCATAATGTTTGACCACTTAGAAGAAAACCATCAATTCCATGCAATTACTGCCTAATTTTGATTTGTTTCCTCCTAAACTTGATAGAATTGTCATCGTCCACGAGTATATCTGTTAAGTTTCATCTTAATTGAATGACGGCAAATGGGTTAATTAGCCCTCTGAAGATTTTGCCCGTCACAAAGAAAATCAAAGTTAATATAACTGATTTAAAAACATAAAATTGACAGGCTTTCTATCATACATAATCTATTTTTATCATTAGAAGGCTTATTCATTAAATATCACCAAATTGTGTTTGCTTAAGGTTGCCGCTTTCTTTTTTTTTTTTTTTTTTTTTTTTTTTTTTTTTTTTTATCTCTTTCTTTGAAAGGGATTTTCTACTTACTTTCTTTAAACACCAAAATGACAAATTTTTTTGACACTGAGACTAAATCATTTTGAATCCTCAAAATAGAAGTAGCGGTATTTAAGGATCCCTTTTCAAATTTATATCATGTATACGTCACATAACTACCTCCACCCTGATAACTATATTTTGCTTTTTATTTTTTTTATTTTGAAATGTCTTTCCCCATTGTCTCAACAGCATGTAAGCATAAGAAAATCTCTGTCCCTCAAAATTCAGACTAAAGACGACTATAAATAGATTAATTTTAATTATAATCATCCTCTATCCTCTGTGTATTTATTTGAACTCAATACTTTTCGATTATTTTCAGAAGAACTAACATAAAGATCGTTGATCTTTTTGTATTCTTAGCACTCCGTGTATGATACCTTATTAAGTTTTAGTTTGAAGAACCCAACCCTGATTTTGTTTTTATCAAATTAATTTTGGTGAAACTGAAAATGTATAGGTAGTGAGGTGGTTTTTTTTATTTCCCTGAGCAAATAAAATTTATTCTCTCGACAATACTTGTGAATGAACAAAACACACAAAATGCCTTTATGAGAAAGAATTAAGTAGTGATAAGGATGAAAAAGCATAGAAAAAGTGCGCTATCGCGGCACATAGGCACATACGAGGGTAATAATGTAGCGGTTAACTGAAATTATCATGGATTTCAGGTTAATACTCCATCACTATCCTGAGATTCTATTCCATTCCAACTCGTTTCGAATGAAAGGGGTGTGTTCTATTAGAAAATAATTGCTCACCAAATCCGCACCTTCTATTTTCTCGCCGACTTACTTTTTGGGATTTGTTTGCGCCAACCTTGAGTTTTCTTTGTGGATACCGCTGCGGCTATTGCTCGTGAACTATGATTAATGACCTCGGGAGCAGACAGATAGAGGACAAAATAGATTATCACTCGAACTTAGTTCAGATGCTAACATTTCAATGAAAAAAGTAACAAAATAGCAGACTTTTTTAATATGGCATTCGTTGGTTTTAATTAATATTACAATATTTGCCTCAGCGAGATTGATTTGTATTGCACTTTAAACGAAGTTTGTGCTATCACCCAAATTAAGTTATACATTATATAATTATTCATGGTCCGGGTGGATTCGTGTGTGAAAATTATACCATGGCTTAGTCATAGTAACACAGAGAAAATTAACAACTATGAGACAGTTAAGTATCAGGCATTTCTATATCTCACTAGGGAAATGGTGTGACACATAGAAGACCAATACGTAGTATTTAAAAGCACCTTTAATGTGGGGCATGTGCATGGGTATCAGCAGAATTATTTTTTGGGGATGCCGTTGACACGCAAGGGGGTGCAAAGTGGTAAATTTTTTTTTGTTTAAACCTTAATTTTTTTATTGGATATCTTAATGAAAATTTAATTTAATTAATCAGTACGTATTAAATTTCTTATCCATTGAATATTTTTAAGCCTATATAATACGTTTATTTCCAGTGATCCATACTACTCTTCTCGACGTTTTTGATTTTCAAAATGAAGGTGAGTGCAAGTGTACCTCCTTGCACCTTCCTGGCATTGACGAAGGACATGTAATATCGATTTCCTCTTCAATCTCAAGCTAGTAAATTTTATAATTTAATTTTTTTTTTTCAAACGTTTTGAATGGTCTAATAGCTATGCTATTTTTCCACAAAATTATTTGCAATCACAAATAACAAAATATTCTTTAGAACTTTTTTTTTATTCTAAACCCCATTAACTTTTCTCATCACTTTTCTAAATAAATATGCGTCCTACTGAATTTTAAAGTTATTGTAGTTCTTTATTAAATATATTTATTTTACAGATAGTGTTTTTATTATTATTATTATTATTATTATTATTTAACGAGATTTAACCTCATAAACTTTTATCGTTGACTTCTCTCCACTACTGGGACAATATAAGAATCATTATTCTGTAACTTGATTCCTTACTTTTTTTTTTTTTTCTTTCTTTTTTTTTTTTGTACTTTTGAAATTTACGCTGATGTCTCATCTCTCTAAAGAAATAAACCCCGTAACAACCTTTTTACTGCATTTGTGTTTATGCATGTAACTATTTTTCCACTCGCAGAGAGACAACGTATAAACCAATGTACTTAAATGAGTTGTTGAAAGATGGATTCATCGTATTAATCCGAGTGCCACTGAGTATATGACATCTATAATAATAAAACAAAGAGTCTGCCTGTCTGTGGATCTATAGAAAGCAAAACATCATAAGTAGTTTTGGCTATATAATTGTACCTTTGACAAACAGCATGTTAAAATTTCAATAAATTTTTTCAATTTTTTTTTTTTTTTTTTTTTTTTTTTACAAAATAACTTCTAATAGGGCTACACTTCTGAAATTTTCAGCATAAGTAGTTTTAGCTTGCTAATTGGACTTGTTTAACAGAATGTTAAAATTTTAATTTGTTTTTTTATTATTTTTTTACAAGGCGACTTTGACTAGGAATAGAGCTTTTGAATTTTCAAGTAGCTTTGGCCTTCTAATTTTGCTTTTCACAAACACATGTTAAAATATTCTCAAAGTGGAAAAGGAGGTTGTACTGTATTACGGAGGGAAATTTTTATTTGTTAGAGGGGGTTTTAACATTAAGGGTTTACGTAGCAACTAATTTTTAGCGAGTGAAGTGAGCTTATGCTTGCACAGCAATTAACCTTCCAGCGAGCGAAGCGAGCCTGTGCTTGCGTAGTAATGAACTTTTCAGAGAGTAAAGCGAGCTTATGTGTCATGTGTTAATAAGCTTTTCAGCAAGCGAAGCGAGCTGTGTTTGCGTAACAATGAAACTTTTAGCGGGCGAAGCGAGCTTGGTTTTGCGTTGCAATGAACCTTTTCGCGAGCGAAGCGAAGCCATTCGCGAAGCGCCAAAAGCTGGAACCTATACACCAATAACGAGTCTCCGCAACGCAGGGCCAAGCAGCTAGTTTTTAAATATTTAGAAAGATGTGTTCATAAGGAGCCAACTTATACACACGTTAATAATAAATTTTCTCAAAAATTAAGTATGAGATATCAGTAGATGTCTTTTATTCATCCAAGTATCACTGAATATGTGATTTTTTTTAATTGAAAATGACATACGTGCCGCAGCAACTTGTACACACGTCAAAATAAAATGTGAAAAATTGTATGGGGATGTACAGGGTAGTCATAAAATAACTTTGCCTATATATGGACCTCTAGTTTCCGTTCAGTTCAACCGATCGAAACGAGATTTCAGGTATGAACTCGGGATTCTGTGAATGGCAACAAAATGACCCTCACGGTTACGGTTATAGTTATAGAAACTCAATATTTTCGAAAGGCAAAACCTACTTTTCTATATCGCATAATGCTCAGCGCATTCGAAAGCCCTAAAGAGCGTTGGAACGGTATGTGTATCACTACAAACGGACACGTTATGTCCACACACAAAAAAGTCCTCATAACGGCCAACAGAAACACGATCGGGGCACACGGTGGCCGTTCGCCAAATATTTAGCGTAGAAAACAGATAAATTTGCCTGTGATGGCACCCATGTGAATTTTAGCTTCTGTCATATGCAAATTTCCACCGTGAGTCCCGATCGTGTTTTTGTTGGCCGTTCGCAAAGCTGGTTTTTTTTTTGTTTTTTTTTGGTGCGTGCTTAACGCGTCCGTTTTTTTTTTATACACGTACCATTCCAACGCTCTTTAGGGTTTTCGCATGCTCTAAGCATTTTGCGACAGGAAAAAGTCGGTGTTGCCATTCGAAAATGTCGAGTTTCTGTAACTAACCGTAACCGTGAGCGTCATTTTGTTGCCATTCACAGAATCCTGAGCTCATACCTCTGAATAACTATACCTGAAATCGCATCTCGATCGGTTGAACGAAACGGAAGCTAGAGTTCCATATATCAGCAAAGTTATTTTATGACCACTCTGTATGTATTGATAGATTTGTGTTGGTATTCTTCCATGAATCCGTGAAATTTTAAAATATTTTAAATTAATTACGTACGCACCAACTTGTGTAAACGTCAATATTTAAATGTGTTAAAAATTATCTTATGATGTATTTCTACCGATCTCAATACTTGGCATATTAAACTTTTAAAAGGTCAAAATGAGACTTACTTACGGCAGGATCATGTCCACATTTAATTAGTCGATACGAGATATAATTACAAATGAGGCATCATTTCAAAGAGAAGAATTTAAATGAAAATAAACAGTAATAAACTCAAATTCAATAACCGAAAAATTTTCATATGCTGGATCCCCCTAAGATTTCTTATTTGTTTCGTTCAAACTATATCTAACCACTAAAACTTGCGCAGCGTACACGAATTTTCACTATTTTTAAGAAGTTTTATAATCACATTTAAAATTTAAATCAAGTAGAACAACAATAACGGCTAGATTGGATTTCCACATTCTCATTAAAAACCTTTCTAAATTCTTTTACATTTAACTTCGATTTTGTGTGTGGAGGAAAATATTTCGAAATGGTTGTAATTAACCTACTTGTCGCCATCCAATCGATCTGAAACTTGTCAGATAGATTTGTTAACGATGACAATGCATTCTATCAAGTTTAGGCGCAAAAACAGTTAGTCAATAGCATAGAATATATGTTTTCTTCGTAGTGTTAAAACACTATGAAAACTCTATCTGAACTCAAAATCGCTTAAATCAGTTGTAGTTGCTTATTAAAGTTGCGATGCATTAAAAGGTTTTATGCTAAAAAAAAAGTGTTTTTAAGGATTTGTGTTTTTTGTTTGTTTTAGGCAAATGCTGACACCATCTAAGTAATACTTAAAAAAATTTACATCACAAACGAGTATGGAATGAAAATAAAAATGTCTACCCATTTTACCCATCCTATACTGTGTTATTTACACATCAAAGTTTAAAAATATCATTCACCACTCGCCTTATTTTACACTGGAATTAAAAAAAAAAAACGATAAAATACCAGTTCAAGTACAAGAAATAGTAAGATATACTTTAAGGTTAAAAAAAAGTGTTTATCGCAAAACACATTATAACTAGAGAAATAGCTTTTTGTAAGTCAAATTCCTTGAGGTTAGTTCTTCTTCCGTTCAGTTAATTACTGATAAACTAATTCAACTGTACTAATTAATTTGAGAAAGTGAGCCTTCCAACTTATCCAAAGTACATTATTTTCAAAAGTATCATTTTAAACTGTTTAACACTTTTAATTCTTCTAACCATTTTTCTTACATGCATTTTGTAAAAAACTGAAAATAAAACAGTTATGGTGACATTGAAATTACTATTTTCTATTAGTTGTGAGCTCAGTTAATGTAATTAAAATATTCATTTCTAAATCCTAAAATTTAAAAATACATTTTCTAGTGTGAGATTACATATATTTGTCAATTTTTATACTAGATTGAATGAGTCACCTAATTGCACATCCTACAAATAATCTAAACTTTAATTATAAACTTCATTCTAAAATATAAAGTCGAAAGATCTCTCCAAAATTTAAAAAAAAAATGCTTCCGCATTACGTAGTTTTGATTGCAGGTTGCCGACTTTAATGGAAATTTTTTAAACGAACCCCCTCTCCCGGACCCTTTTTGTTAAGCAAACCAAGATTAAAAAAAAAAAAAAAAAAAAAAAAAAAAACATAATAATTTCTGATTCAGCAACGTAATAATACCCTTTGCGTAAGTTCAAATGTATTTTTCTTGGAACTGCTTTCATTTTGTCCGCTTTAATTTACAGGAAATAACCGCGATATCTACGTCAAACTTTAAAAAATAACAGCATTTGCCGTCAAAGAATAAAATTTCCTAACAGCAAGCTAAGTTTAACTTATGTATAGGATGCTGTTGCTATGGCAATATCTTCAGCAAATTTGAAACAGCACTGGCGGTACCATAGAGCCAGTATCGTCTGCATTTGGTGGCACTATAAGCAAATAATAAACAGCTGATTTGCAGGGTTTGTTTTCATGCGAGTACGATACAAAAAATGAAACCTTAGTGTTTGACCTTTATGTGAAGAAATTACACTTCATTTTTTTTTTTTTTTTTTTTTTTTTTTTTTTAATCCTAGTAATTAACTATCTGTTTCTTTTTCTGGAAGAAAGAAAAAGAAGAAGAAAAAAACGTGTAATGAAAATTCAGATACTTTTTTATTTTTGTTGTATCTATTTTTTTCTAATTTTTTTGTTTTATAATACCTTGTGTACAAAATAATGTTAAAAAATCTAGGCTTAAAAAAGAGCTCTAGCGTTTGGCCAATTTGTATTCCAATACCACCAGTAATCGGCATACCAATTGGCTCAGTGTTCGACACCCTGTTTATTTACAAAGCTAATTATATAAACCTAAAAGTATTATTATGTGAATCTTTGATGTGATACTGATAAAAAAAGTTATTTTTAGATGGAATTGCTGCATTTTTGTAATTACAATAGACATTTCGTTTAACAAGCAATTTTTTTTATGATTAGGAACTAAACCTAGCACAAATAAGGACACTTTTCTACTTATTTTAAGTAAAGTATATTTAACTAAGGCATTAATTTTTTTAACAAAAGTTGAATTTTTATTGAAATATAAAGCATTCATTTTGAATTTTAGAGCATACATGCATTTCAACAAATTTTGAGCACGAAATTATAAACTTTTTTTTTAGAATTACAGCATACATTAATATTATTGTATTATTGTATATGAGGCATTTAAATTCAGAGATATGTAAGTCACATTTCTAACAATTCCGAAGTAAGTTCAGAAATGCAATCTAGAAAGGCTAATCTCTTCGAAGACAAAGTGAACTAAGCCACAACCTCAATAGATCGCCACTTAGGCTGTAGCTTAATACTGA
This sequence comes from Linyphia triangularis, assembly GCA_963978545.1. Classification (NCBI taxonomy): domain Eukaryota; kingdom Metazoa; phylum Arthropoda; class Arachnida; order Araneae; family Linyphiidae; genus Linyphia; species Linyphia triangularis. Next base: position 36,904,377 of record OZ021733.1, on the reverse strand, counting down.
CATGTACACAAAACAGGTGGTTTGTTAAGAATACCTTTTGTTTCTTAAGGGCTCTGTCTACTTTGGATGCATGAAAAAATCGCTATTTTTGTTAATTTTTTTAAGAATACTGTTATGTTTACTGATATAAAACTTGTTGGGCTTAACAAGAACTTTCGTAAATAACGAGAAAAAAAAGTTATTGATTTTAACCACTTTTTTAGTGTGAAAATGCTAGGAAAACAGGAGTCCTCAAAAAGTATAGATAGGTGTGCGCTACTGAAAAAATCTCAGAAACTACTGAACTGATCCTTATGAAATTTTAACCACATATTATGTTCACTTATCGCTGTATCCCGTACCAGAATTATTACAAAATTGTAATTTTTACTAGTTGTTGTTTTTTTTGGCAAAAAACATGCAAAAAAACACTTTTTTTAATTTTTTTCCCACCATTTTATTATTTTTGCATATAAATTAATATTAGAGGTACGGGATATAGCCACTGTCACACTAAATCTAAATCCATTGATTTTTTTTGTTTCAGATGGGCCGTTCAGATTTTTTCAACAGCGCACACGTACCTACTTTTTGAGGACTCCTGTATACCTGGTATTTTCACACTAAAAAAGTGGTTAAATATATATATATATATATATATATATATATATATATATATATATATATATATATATATATATATATATATATATATTTTTAGTAATTTACGAATGTTTTTGTTAAGCCTAAAAAGTTTTGTATCAAAAAACATAACAGTATTCTTAAAAAAAAAAAAAAAAAAAAAAAAAAAACGCATTTTTTTTTTCATGCATCCCAAGTAGACAGAGCCCTTAAAATGAAGATTAATTTAATAGACTAACAGAATTCTCACTTCAACCTTCTCATCTACGCTAGACACTTTTTTTTTTCTTTCTTTTGCAGTCGGCCCAAGTTTGTATTGGGTACTGAACATTGGAGTGCTATCCAATATCAGGTGCCAATATGTGGCATACCTATTATTATCAGTTTATTATATATTTTCAACTATCAAAAAACCTATAACCCAATGTTAAAAAAAAAAAAAATTATTCATAATAACAAGAAAAACATTTACACAGTAATTAAAAAAAGCCCATTAACATTTAGATAATAAAAAAGACGAAATCGGTTCGAATTTAGTACTTAAGTTAATGTGTTCATTTTTCTCCGTATTATTTACAATTTAAAACCCTCAACTGACTTCTGATGAAACATCATTATTGAAAGATTTATTCTTACGTATTTTCTAAAATATACATTTTTAAAATTTTAACAATAGGTATGTTACTCTAAACTCTTTTTATGTGCTTGTAAAAACACTACTAAAATAGAATTTGATTTTTTACTTTAAAAAATGTCGTAATTTTGACTTTTTTCACAATACTTGGGCAAATTATAATTTTAATGCTAAATTACACGTTATGATGTGTAAAGTAAAACTGTTACCTTTAGAATTTTTTAATTTTTTTTAAATTCTTAACCAAAGCTCTTTAAATAAAGGTGCATACTAATTTAAAAAAATTCTTGAATATTATCTTAATACGGTCAAACTCCGTTAACGCGAAATCGCTTAACAATAAACTCTGTATAACGCGAAGTAAAAGCAGATCTCCGTACTTAAAACTTAACGTTAATTTATTCGTTTAACACGAAATTCCGTTAAAGCGAACAATTTCAGTGACCCCCATCGACTTCGCGTTAACGGGGTTTGAATGTACCTATATGAATAATTTCCAAAGGCAATTATTCGTATTTTGTTTTAAACTCACTACATTTTATTGAAATATTATTGTTTTTAATTAAATTTCGTAATTTTATTCAAAGAAATTGTCAGTGGTAGAAGTGGGAAACAAAAAAGTGGGGGGATGCCTAATAGTTGGTGACAAGTGCATCCCCCCCCCCCCCCCTCCTCTCCCCAACAATAAATTTTACGATTTCGGATCTTATAATAAAAATATTAATTAGTAAGGGAACAATTTTTACTTCCTAACACTAACATTAAACAAGAGTTCAAAATTTATTGTTATTTTAATCAATATTCTGGGACAAAGTTTTTTTACTTGGAAGTAAGAGTGAAGTAATAATTCTACATTTTATACATTACTTTTTATTTACATTTAAATAGTGCCTCAAAATGTGCATAATTTCATTAAATTAAATTAATAGAGAACTCTAAAATGTTTTTTCTTTTAATAGCTTGTCTTTTTATGAAACAAGAATAGAAATTTAACTTAAAAGGAAGTTCCTCCAAAGTTAAAAGTTGACCAAGTGTAACAGTAATTGTTAATAAAAATACTTATATCTTTAAAATTAATATAATGCATTTTTAATATACAGTAACTTTTTTAAACTTTTGAAAACTATATATCACTTTTTCTCGGGGGTGTCACTACTTTTTTAGATTAATGTTATTTTTCTTTAGTAGTTTTTAGACGGATTGGGTGTTTTTAAAAGTAGGGGGGGGGGGGGGTTGGATTTCAGTAATTTCAAAAGGGGGGGGGGAGCATGGGATTTTTCTTGAAAAGTGGGGGGACGCGTCACCCCGCGTCTACCCACACTTCTAGCACTGGAAATTGTATATATCCCACATGGCAGCTAGCAGTGAACATGAATAACACAAAACATATTTTTTATCGAAAAATACCTTCCCCCTCTAATTAATTAAAAAACTTACAAGAAGAAACATCCTATACAGCCAAGAATATAAAAGACTGTAAATAGTTTATAAGAGAAATTCGTTCATCAAAACATGTTAGATTCCAATAAATAATTTAAGGGCTCTGTATACTTTGGATGCATTAAAAAAACGCTATTTTTATTAATTTTTTTTTTTTTAAAGAATACTGTTATGTTTATTGATATAAAATTTATTGAGCTTAACAAAAACATTCATAAATTGATTTTTTCAACAGCACAACCTTTTGAGAACTCCTGTTTACCTGGCATTTTCACACTAAAAAAGTGGTTAAAATCTATATTTATATATTTTACATACGAATGTTTTTGTTAAGCCTAACAAGTTTTATATCAATAAACATAACAGTATTCTTTAAAAAATATTAATACAAATAGCTTTTTTTTTTCATGCATCCAAAGTCGACAGAGCCCTTAAACGTGTTACTATTCGAGCCAAAAAAAGTAGTGTATGCTCATCGTGTATTAATTTCCGAGATGCTAGAACTTCATGCAAAAATTATCCATATGCCAAGACATACAAGTTTTTAAATGTCAAGAAGTTTAAAAACTCTTTAAGGCTAATTTACACGCAATCAGTTGGCATTTCAGTTTAGATCGGTAGTTATGTGACTTCAGTGAACCGACTGTTGTGGTCCCGGGAGAACGCAGGTGATGGATGATTGGAGTCTCCAGCGCCAGTAATTAGAAAATGTTCGATCTATTGGAGCCAGTAGCCAGATGACGTCACGTAACGTCAAAGACTGGCGATCTCAACTGGCACGCCAACTAGTAGAGTTTAAATGAGCCTTTAGTGTCTATAAGCTTAAATAAAATTTTAAAATATACATCTGTGAAAAAATGAAGTTCATTATTCAAGTGATAGAAAAGTGTATTCAATGCTTTATGATTGAAGTATTCGAAAAAAATTGTTAAGGCTATCAATCCTTTATGATTGACAGTCTTGTGTGATGTAAATTAAAATTTGCATTTGGTATTTTCGTTCTAACAAAAACCAACATCAATAGCATTTATATTTTTTATTAAACATTGATTCCCAATTACATACCAACAAGCATTACATAAAAAAAAAACGATAGATACTATATCTTTAATTTTACAAAGATATTTGAGTTTACAATCATAGCAATACTTATATATATGGTATTTCGCAATGAACTGAAAGATTAACAATCTTTTAATGCATTGAAAAATAATTTACGTCACATATTTATTTCAATATACTACTATAAGTAACAATAAGTTCTGTTTTTTACTAAACATAATTTCAAAAACATTAAGAAACTTGCAAATAAAGTATTGTGGAAAATTGAAGAATATGTATCAACAAAATAGTTTAAAAGAAAAATATGTACATAATACAAATAAAAAAATGGTATTAAGTTTTTTAATTATTAATCAATTTAAACATTGGAATGATAAATCGTATCCAAAATATAATGGATATTCCTGTTGTGATGTGCAGAACACATTTTTATGAGACTTGTAACAATAATATATTTAATTTTGATGAAAATCATATTTGATTGTGAAAAGGTTTCTCATTCCAGACTTCTTGCAAGTATTACTACTCATACCTATGAGTTCGAAATGTATTCAGTGTTAATTAACATTAAAAAATTAATGTATTTTGGAAATACTTTATTTCTGAATGTTCCAAAAGGTGTTTAATGGTTTATACACCTACAGATGCATCTAATTTAACAGTTCATTTTTCGCTTAGTGGTTAAATTAATTCGATGAATAAAAGCTCAATCTTTCGTTAACGGTTTCGGTAACGATCGAACAACCTTACCTAAGCTTTTTTAAAATAAGAATATAATTTAAGTACAAAAATAATTAAATGATCCAAGCAAGTAAAAGCACCACAATAGCTTTCAATTCGCCTGGTTCCACAGTTGGACTTGTGCTTCATAAGTAAAAACTGTTCAGAAAATTCATTATTAATTTAAAATTTAAGAATAACACTTTCAGTTGCGATTGTAGTAAGTACGATTCATTTATTAAGCTATACAATCAGCAACATTATTTATTTATTAAGCTATACAATACAACAGAGCAAAATTAAGAATGTACATTACTAATTGCAATATGAGACTTTGACATTTCAACTGAAATTCTAGTTACAATTATTTTAGTTTGACAAATAAAACTTGAAACAAATTTTCTCTGTACTCTAGGGTATTACAAATCTTCCAAAGCCGTACCAATGGTTTTGGTACATTTTTCAAATATAACTCAGATTTTGTGCAGTAGTAAAACTTAAAAATATGTAATTAAAATGATTATAAACATTTTAAATTCCTGTGGTTGCAGAAAATAAAGCAATTGATATATTTTCACGTAGTTAGGTTTCAAGAGCTCCACTCATTTAATTTCAATCAATTTGACATTGAATTATAAAAATTAGTAAGGGAAGGGGGCACATCTCATCACATTCTAGTTAACATTTTTTGCTTAGCACTGACCCGTTCGCCAGTCAAATATCAGTGTCAGTGCGGAGAAATTCCAACCAACATGGGGCACTTTTTAAAGACCGCCCCATGCTTAATCCTTGGTTAGTCGCGCGGTTGACATAGTCCCCCACAAAAAAAAAAAAAAATGTCAATTTCTCAATAGATAGCAGCCAATGATCAAATCCCGTCCCAGTACCTTTCTATCTAACCTTGGCGATTGCCTACGTGTATTCATTCAGTTCCATGCGTGTACTCAGGCGACACAGAACCTATTTGGTTGATGTTTGTCCCCACGCAACTAACCCTGTATTATAATTTTGGTAAGTAATATAAATTTTTTTTATTACATTTTTACAGTGTTTATGTTTTCTGAGGAGACATGTTATTTTTATGATAAGATTTCACTGACACATTATTCCTCAGCAATAAAAAAAAAATATGCATTTTTTTTAACATGAATTCATTTTTTTTTGGGGGGGGGGGGATTTCAAGTAATATTGAAAATGTGACAAATGGGTCTGCAGGACCATTTCATTCAAATTGAAATCTGTGCAATTCTGCAGATGTTGAAGAGAGGACACTGAATGACTTTTTATGATAAAATCGATTTCTCTGCCTTATATAATTGTTTTTATACTATTTTAGAAGTAAATTTACATATTCACAATAATTTTAACAACAATGCTGAATGTGATTATGCTTATTGTGTTTCAAACCTAATTTAAAAATTAATTTGAATCTTTACAAAATTCATTTCAATAATAATATGTTTTTTATTTTTACAGTTTTTTTTCCAAGTTATTTTTAAAATATTTTTTAATTTTTACTACATTCTGTTCAATAATATTGTGTTTTTAATTAAAATACCGACTCTGATATTTGGTCATAAACTTAATGGTATAATTAATTAATGTATGTAATGCATAATTAATGGACGAAAATTTGAATTTGGTGGGACATTTTCCCCCCATGCGACTAACCGCGTGGTAAAAGATCGCGTGATTAACCAGGGGTTGAGAGTATTCCTCTTCCCTATACCAACTCTAAAATAACTTAAGGGGACTGGGTAGTCAAAATTTTTGAAAATATCGAACTTTCAATTATAGTTGTATTTCATAGAGGGCGCTACGCTGAATCTTTTGATATATTACTTTTATTCATAAACCAATTAGAACTACTTTTTTTTATATTAATATTAATTAATGATTTTAGTTTCGGTTTCGATTTTCTAGTTTCGATTTCTATTTAACTTTGATTTATTACAATATTTAAGTATTTTTTTTCAATGTTTGATTTATTTATTGTAGAAACGAGTTTTAACTGTAACTGTGGCTATATTTTCCGCGTGTTGTTTAAAATACTCGATGAAGTAAACATTATCTTTTGCAAACTTAATCTTGATTTAGTCTGTCTGAGAATTTTTACTGTTAGTATTTTGCGCTTTACATTTGATTTATAGGCTGTTTATAAAATGGGACGTGTTAAATCTTTTGGGAAAAGAAAATCCCACTTTAATCAACATAAAAATGTCTGGAGTACTGAAGAAAAAATGCATTCTTCAGATGAAAATGCACCATGTAGCTCTTCGAAAAAAAAAGTGAAGTATGCTGACATCTCTTCGTGCAACATGGTAGGTAATAGAATTATCATTGAAGTTGATTTGTTATCTTCACTACTGGAACGTTTTGTCAAATGCAGATTTTGTGACACTACAAATTCAATTGTTGCCGAAGAAGACATCTCAAGCAGACAAGGTTTAGCATCTAAACTTGTATTGAAGTGCAAAAGCTGTGGAAATACAGACTATTCTATGTCATCTTCAACAACAAGTAGTACATATGATGTAAACATGCGACTTGTTTATGGCATGCGTTGTATTGGAAAATCAAAAAATGCTGCCGATACTTTGTGTGGCATTATGAACTTGCCCCCTCCACCGACAAAGTTTGCCAGTGTATATGATAAACTCTTGAAAAGCTTAGTGAAAGTATCTGATGACTCGATGACAACTGCAATCGAAGAAACTGTTCAGTTAGGAGGTTCTGGGCGGGATATTTGTGCCGCATTTGATGGAACATGGCAAAAGCGTGGGCACACATCGTTAAACGGTGTTGTCGTTGCAACTTCCCTCGAAAATGGAAAAGTAATAGACATTGAGTGCATGTCGAAATATTGTTCTGTCTGCACAAAAAGTGATAGTCCCAGCCCACACAACTGCCAAAAAAACTACGATGGAACTAGTGGTGGGATGGAAAGCCACGGCGTATTAAAGATCTTCGAAAGATCGTTGGATTCCCGATCTGTACGATACACAAACTACTTAGGTGACGGAGACTCAAAGGCCTTTGATCAAGTGTGCGGACTTCAAGTTTATGGGGAAGGTGTAAGTATTAGTAAGTTAGAGTGCATTGGCCATGTCCAAAAGCGAATGGGCTCTAGATTGTTAAAACTCAAAACGGATAATAAGAAAAAGAAACTTTCTGATGGTAAAGGTTTGTCGGGTAAGAACCGACTTACGAATACTGAAATTAAGCGTATTCAGAATTATTATGGCTTGGCAATAAGACGCAATGTTGGGAATAGTGTTAGTGAGATGAATAAAGCAGTATGGGCGATCTACTTTCACAAATTGTCGACAGATACCATTCCACAGCATGGTCTTTGCCCCACTGACGACGACACATGGTGTAAATATAACAAAGCTTTGCTGACTGGTGAAAGTTACTCTCACAAGAACAGTTTACCAGAGGCGGTTATGTTGGAAATAAAACCTGTGTTCCGATCATTAAGCTGCCAAAAATTACTTGCCAAATGTACCCATGGTAAAACACAGAATCCTAACGAGAGTTTTAATAATTGTGTCTGGGAGAGACTTCCCAAAACAACTTTTGTTAGCCTCAAAGCTTTAGAAATAGGTGCAAGAGATGCGGTACTTTGTTTCAACAATGGTTCAAGCAGTCGGAAATTAGTTTTTGAACATTTAGGAATGAAAAATGGGTACAATATGTTGCGATCCCTGCGACGCTTTGATAATCGTCGAGTAACTGAAGCGGATAACGCATTTAAAAAGGCTTCAAAAGAGGCAAGAAAGGAAAAAAAGAAAAAGCAGAGGAAATCTGAAGTATCTGCAAAGATGGACACTTCAGAATATGGAAGTGGAGCCCATTAAATTTCAAAAATATGTAAGTTATTTGAACTTTTTTAGTTTTTTTGCGTTTTCTAAAAACGTTGATTTTTGAACTTTTGGTACGCTCGTAGAGAAAACTATACAAGATATGCAGTTGAAATTTTTCATGTTGATTAAATACCATACGAGGTACATAGTAAAACATTTTTTTTTTTTAAATCTGTGTAATTTATTTTTTTAATTAGTAATTATTACCTTAAAAAATTGCAATTTTTCATACATTCAACAAATTAGTGTATAAAATTATTTTTTTAATTATTATTTTGCAAAATATTATATTTAATACATTGTATAAACATTTCTAAGTAATATAAAACAAAAAACAGTTCATTTTAGTTTTAAGTTTTTTCTACGAGCGTACCACAAGTGAATTCACTCCGAATTTTTTTGTTAAACTAAGTTTTATGTAAATACTTATTAAAAAAATAATAACCTATTTAAATGAGATCTTTTTTTACAGTGTAATTTAAAAATATTTGAACAACATTTATGCAAAAAATTATTTCTTTTCGACTAATATTTAATTCTTTACGTGAATTATTTTGAAGCCTTGATTTTTCTGATTTTGTGCTGTCGTTGACTACCCAGTCCCCTTAACATGCTTAACATAAAATAACATACTTATATATTACAACAAACTCAAACTTTAGACACATAAATTAAGATGACATACGTTTCATAACTCTTCATAATTAATTTGTCCAACACAATACTTCGCACGTTTAAAATGTTATTGAAAGAAATACGTTATATATATAATTATCGTATTTATGTGATCTATAAAATTAAAATTATCAAGTAAATATTGTATTTAAGTAAGTAGATAAATGTCGTAATACCAAAAAAGAAAGAAAGAGAACGCGAAATATCGCTTTTGGTTCAAACGCACCTTTAATTGCGACGAGCTCGTCTTAATTTTGCGGCATTTAAACGTCGCTCAATAAAAAATTGAGCAGAGTAAACAGATTTACGTTGACCGATAATTGTGACCACATGGGTTCCACCAGGAACTGGAAATGGTACATTAGAAATTTGAATGCGAGCTCCACTAGATCGCTCAATATCTTCGATATAGACACCATATGGTCCCAAAACGTCAATAAGTTCATTAAAAGAAGCAAACTGCCTGTATGACACAACTTCACTGGCATTTGGAGTGGAGCTTTCTCTAAAGTAAGAGTTTCCTGTTGTGGTGAAATAAGCTCCTAAGCCAAAAGAATTCCTATTAATAGGTAAGACAGACGAAATGGGGGCTGAAGTGATTCTTCTCAAACGTCTAGCTTGAACAAGATATTGATCATTGGAATGTGATACGGAAGGTGAGGTATTCCTAGAATGAAAACCCGATCCAGATACTCCATTAACAAGAATTCCTCTTGGGGAAAATGAGCTAGTCTCAGATTCCAACCCTGAACCCATTGAAGAAAATGCATAATTAGGACCACCATCCATTCCCCGAATGCCATTTACATTAGTATACATCCATTGGTTTGGTACTCGTAGAGCAAAATTTGGGTGAAAAATTGACGCAGGCAAGTTAGGCATTCCTAAATTCCCAAAAACAGATGAAACTCCGTTAGTAAATCCTAGTGCTATACCAAGCACTCCAAATCTGGCCAATGTATTCAATGCCCCATTTACTTCATCTAGATCTTGCTCAGAATACCCATCTGTTATAAGCTTATTAAATATAGGTCCAATCTGAGCTGCGTAAAGATAGGGAAAACGTTGAAATGGCAACAAACTATTGCGGGTGGCAACAGGTTGAGAATCATGAAAATCAATGGGGGCAGAAGGTATGGGGCTGCTTAAGCCATCAAAACTGAAATTGCTGCTGTATGTTGTGGGGCTGTTCAAGCTGCCATCAGATTCAAAATTGATGTATACAGGTGAGCTGGAAGGGTTTGATGGTGTAGGATTGAGGTATGCAACCGGCAACCCATAACCCCTTTGTGAATTTTCCACAATATCTAAGCCATCCACCCCATAAACATCATTTTGATTTTCCATTTCCAGAAAAACAGTTAAATCAAAGTACTACCAAAAGTAATCACGTATCCGTAATATAAAATTTTATATAATATAGTCTTTAGGTTTTTAAAATCCGTTTTCTTCTTTGGATTACCTTTCTGACTTTTTTTCACCTTTCTGTACTATTTTCTACTTTTAACCTGAAAAACAAAACCACGGTTTTAGAGCGCACAATGGAAAGTATAAAAGAAAGATAAAAGAGCGAAAACGTTTGATGCAGCCATAAACGTTTATTTTTGAAATTTTTTGAAAGTTCAATAGTTTCAATAGGAGTATATTTCGAAAGCTATTAAGTCCACCTAATGGCTGTGGGATTAGCACTCTGGTCTCGCACACCGAAGGTGTTGTGCTTGTATCCTTTGTTAGGTATGGTTGCACGTTGTGGCTCGGAATGCACGTTAAGCTGTGAGTCCCGGTCTGCTTAACCGTTATTGTGCAAAAAATAGGTTGCTGAGCGTATAAACCAACCAATCGAAAGCTATAAACAATTGTAATGCAAACAAAATTTAATATGCATTCCGCAATGTTAGGTAAAAATAGCAACATTACGCAATAAAGAAATTTAAGGCTTTTTGTATTACTGCATTCAGCTTGCCAATATATCATAACCTATATTGATTGAACTCCAATATCTTAATTATTTTACGAGTTATTTACAGAACAACTAAACAATTTTCGATGGAATTATTCTCCAAAAAACCCTTCGACGCATTTTTACGAAAATCGTATGGTCGTTCTCGTACCTGGTATTTGAATAAAGCCGCTCAATATGGCATAGTCTGCTTGATTATATATGTCTAGCATAAGTCTCCACCGAATGGTAAAATTATAAATTTTAGTTCCAAAAACTTCCACATTAAATTTTATCCTCAAGTTCCAAACTTTTCATTGAAATACTTTTTAATTGCGCAGCAACTCAATGACTTAAATCAAAGCGGTTTGAAGATTCGAGTTAGCCTGGTCAACTATGGTTTGTTTAAAAAAACGTGTTGCCTTTATTTAAGTAGTTGTTGTTACGTGACAAAATATTGTGATTCATGCTTTCTTTTAATTTGTAGAATAATTTTTAATATATATTAGGTATATTATGTAGTGTTTGAGATCTACTTTAAAAAGCGAAATTAGTGACATTAAATTTGATTTTTCTTTTTCTGTATACTTTAAAGTATAGGTGTGGTAATAGTAAGCAACAGTACAGAAAAAGATGTATCAGAGTATTTTTTAAAATATCAAATTGATGATAGTTAACTTATTTTACCTTACCACTTTCTTGACTAAGAAGTACTTAATTTACCACTACTTTCTTTTCTTAAGTAGTATACTTGATTCCAACCAGATACGATTAAATCTGTGTTCATTATAGCATCCTATTGTGCTATTACATTCTACCTTTAAACATAGCGAAACACAATAAAAATTGTGTATTTATACTTACCCATAAGTTGAATGCTAATTTAAAACTAATCGACCTTTTAGTCATAATTATAATGCTGAAAATAAGTGCCAGTTCATTAACATACCATTAGACAATTATATGCGAAAGCCTCGTGACATCACATCGGCACGAGGAGAACAAAACATGGCAAGACATTTACAATATAGAGATACCTAGAAGTTATAAATTCACAGCTTTTCAAGAATAGACTCTAAACAGATTAGTTATGAATATATGATATAATTCACATATACCACCAATGTTGATTATCGTCATTTTTACAAACCTTTAATTGGTACTCTTTGTCTGACACCAGGTCCATTTTTATCCCAGCTACAGTTCTAAGTGGTACCAATTATTAAAGATCTAGGTAGACACAAGGATTAAACTAAATTGAGATGTTCTTATTAATAGGGGTGAAAATAGAACCTTTATCATACATGTGAAGTTACCTATTAAAAAGCTTTTACTGATATTAAAAATTGGCCTTTTGTGTGTTTTCACGTAATCCTCCATCTACTTATTGTGTTCCTACCTGTATCCAGTTCATCTGGCATCCTACATCGTGAGACTGAATACATTCCAACTATAGTCAGTAAAGAGTATCTTACCATATTGCTCTAAACCCATCCATTGCAATTCATATGCCAATTTAAGTGCCTTCTCAGATGTGCAGGATTTTTAAGGGAGCAATTTCTTCATGCTCTCTTTCAGTCATCTGGTCCCAATAAACTAGCATATTTAGCTTACTATGGTCATATACAGTTGATTTATAATTTTCTTCCTAATCAGGCGTCTCCTTTGTCTAATGGTACCACATAAGAGGCATTACTTGTCATTATTTTCCTTGGGGACCACCACTAACCTTTGTAATATCTGTATATGACGCTTCTTAGTTCGTCCACAATTGCTATACGATGTTAATATGGACCATATATCACTCTTTTCAAATCCCCCTCGATTCTTTGCTTTTCAGAGTGCTTAAAAATACCTAAGCTGTGAGTAAGGTCCGTTAAAGATTTTCTTTCAATCATTTCTATCGTCTGGAAAACAATAAGATTTTGATTGAACCTACTAAGAAATCCCGCTCACTACCACTTTATTTTACCATTATCATGTAGATGATTTTCATGTCTGTTTCATAACTAGTGAGTATTCAGACATTTGAATTGGATCAGAATTTTAATGACTATTTTTGGCAATACAAACCACCAAAATGTTTGTTTATCAAGTGGACATAATGTTAAAAATTAATTTTAATGTCGAAATTTGCGAACTTGTGCAGATTGAATTAATAAGTTCAGATTTTGTTCCCTTATGTAAAAGATTAGCTTATTATAATAAAATTTTTAAGGTTGTAAGAAATAAGCGCAGCATAAGTTACTGTTAATTAAACGATATACAACACTTTCAAAATATAATATCTATAACTCGAAAAGAAAAAATAAAGAAATACATTGACATTTATTACTATACCATCTTCAATAGATTATAAGTTTCAGAACAATTTATTGTATTGCATACATAATTCCTTTATCAGAAATACAAGTTACCGCTGTAAATTCAATCGTACAATCTAACAAAATATTAATTTTAACCGTTTCAATGTTTAACTTTTAATTGGAATTTTCTTTCTACTTTCCCTAGCAAAATATGAATGAATTTTAAATATTTATTAGGGGGAATAAACTATTAACAATATTTCTTAAATAAATTTTTAAGCTAAAACTATTTCTATTGAGGCAAGTAACTGGTAGGGAAATTGTTTTTCACAACCTCCCTTCATATGAATTATCCTCCAAGTCAATGCTCTGTAACAGTCGTCCAAAATAAATTAATTAATTAAAAATCAGCTACCTGATTTGTTTTATGGCTCAATCAATCCTAAATATACAACAGTCATTCGCGTAGTGTTAAAAAAAATTCTTCTTAAACTTTATCCGTTTGAGGACCATGGGCGCTAACACGATTTTTCGCAGGGTGGGGTGGGGGGGTGCAAGACTACTAAAATTTTGTTCAAATCATAATTTTTTCAAAAATGTTGATTGCAATCCCTAATGAAATGTTTATTGACAATTAGAACTATTGAAACATTTTCTCTTTGAGAATAATTTAAAAAAAATCAAAGTATATATTTTTTAAATCCTCTACTCTGAAGCTTTCATTTGCTACAAAAAAGTGACATTTTATTTCTTCTCATAAAAATAAAGAAGAAAAAAAAAAAACTTAAATGAAACACAAAGGCAGTACAGAAAATTCTTAGTGGAATTCTAAAAATAAATCTTAAGGTCTTATAGCTAATGATGAATAATTAAAAACCAAACATTTCTCAGGAATTTGGGAGACCAACACATAAATGATTACACAATAAAAGGAATAAATACTTCTACCCTACCCAGGTTCCAATAATACTAGACAATAGGCGCCTGAAAAACCCACCACGCCAGTGTAGTAGTCAGTTATTAAAAACGAAATAAGAAATAAAGACTTACAATAAAAAGTACCCATGCACATTATATCATTGAACCATAGTTTCAAAATGGCATATGTGCTTCTATTTTCTTGAAATTTACATCTTTTATCAATTTTTTATTTTTATTTTCAAAGGCCAGGGGGTGCACCCTCTTGGCGGAGCCCATGTTGACGACCCACTGTTTGAAATACCTCTCCACCTCGACGCGATGTTGCTTTGTTAAATAAACTTTTTATATCTTTTTCCCGTACATAGAGTATACATTTCCTAATGTTTACACGTTAATGGTTTTCAAATATTTCCAACAATAAACCAAAGAATGTTGAGTATTGAGACAAAACTTTTTTTCAATCAAATTCAATGAATGTGGAACGCAAGTTCAAGGAATGAATGCGGAACCACGTTCAATGAATGTGTAAAATATAGATGAGAGGAGAAGCTATTTTTCTATGCAATACATATTATAGATTGTTTATATTTTGTCCTTACAGATAAGGTCAAAAAAATGCTCTCTGTTCTTTTGAAATATTATGTTTAGGTTTTCAAAATACATAATTACAGATTGAATTTATTATTATATTTGAACTTACAGCTTCTAGATCAATGTCTTCCAACTTTAAGATGAGGAATAGACCACTGATAAGTCAGATGAAACCTCTCCTTTAAGGCGTACAGGAAACTGAAAAGTTAAACGAATATATTAGCTAAAATGAATTGTTCAAATTTTACTTAATTAAATTTAATTAGCTTGAATTATCAAAATAAACTTATTGTATATTTTCATATTTAGTTTAGTTCTGTCAACTTCAGTGAAACCTATCAGAAATTTGAAAAATACTGTAAATTCTTTATAAATTTAATGAATTACTATATTAAATTAAAAAATTAATTACGTTAGCATTTCAATTAGAACTAAAATCTTCATGAACACTACCTTCTAATATAATGCATAAAATTAGATGGGCTACCTTAAAAAGGGTATATTATTTTAAGAATAGGATATCAACATTGCCAAATAACAAAACAAAACTTTAACGGGAAAAAAGTTTCATCAGTCGATGTAAAGAAACTTTAAAAGAAGTTAACAATGAGTACCAGAAAATCTATCAAACAATGATCGATTTTCTTCAAATCCACAATCACAAACTAAAACAATTTGAAACAAAATACTATCAAAAACATCAGCAATAATTTGTCCAAACTTTAAAAAAATTTGTCCTTGAGTTTTAACAGAATAATCGATCTCATGAAAGATCAGCGTGGTTAAACTCACCTGTTGGATCGAGGGAAAAATCAATGTTTGAAAGTTTAAATTCCTTGACTGAAAAACTCGACCACCGGCTATCAAGAGATGAGAGCATCTGAATCAGTCAGCATCTTCTCAGATGAAGGACTGACTATGACGTGAAACCACGTCACTTAACCACGCCTAATAGGCTGTAACCATCCCAAGGTAGGTAAATATAAAGGCAAGGTATGCCCACTATTGAAATTAGTCATTTATCATGACGTCAGTAAGGGAAAGATCGGAGATGTGATTGGTCAAACATGAAAACTATTCTTGTTTGACCAATCACATTCATGGTCTTGGCCTTCTGACGTCAGTGATGGCCCTAGGGCATTTTCTAGATGGTGCGATATCTCTTAGTTGTGCCTTCACACCAAAAACTTCAGAGAATCTTTAATGCAGTCGATTTATCTATTAATTAAGAAACGTATAGGCTAAATTTCGTTTGTTAGTAGGAATTTTGATTAGTGTCTGGTTAAAAAACTTTTTTTCGATAAGTATATATTTATTAAAAGGTTCATCTCAATTACATAAAAAAAATTCAACATACTATATGGAAACCTTTCTCGATTTAACAGTGGAAAATTTCTGTTTTATGTCAGAATGTGCAATATATTTTTTAATGGATTTAATTATAAGATCCGAAACATAGACCTGGGAAATATTCAAAGGTACATTTTTCCGCGATGTGTGTGTTTGATTCGATTAAAAGCCCTAGTCTCGTATACACGGCTCATAAATTGGTAATGTTAATCGACCTTTAACTAAAACTTTAATGAGTATAGCTGTACTTATACATAAAATGATTTTCACAGTTCACTTATATTATGTCTATCGTACGCTTTCAGGGATATATTGCATATGCTACATTTAGTGTTAAAAAAGATAAAAATAAAATCGCACATTATCCTAAGTAGTTTAGTAGCGTTTACTATTAATGTTTAGTAAAAATTACACCAACTGAATGCAAAAAAAACTATGATTTTCACTGTACACGACTTAATTTCGGCTGCCCCACCCCGCAAGACATAGCACCCGGTGTGGTCCCGCTGTTCGCACCACCAAGGCCTCCACTTACACTGACGTCATGACCGATAAAGTGAGCAAGCACACTTTATCTTCGAAATCATGCGCCTTGGCCCTATACTAAGCTCCTCCTATGCCCCCACTGGCCATCAACCCTTTGAGAGAATCTACAAGTTCTTGCGCAATATATCATTTTCGAAATATTTAAAGATGTTTGCTGGTGAAATGGGGGTGGGAAAAAGGACCGGTCTTGGATGATCGAGGTCGGGGAAGGGAGAGCTATTGTATTTAAACTATTAAAATGGTGCTAGGCAAATGTTCTTTGACATCAGAAAATGGCGTGAAAAGAAAACTATTAAGCTTATTTTGCCCTCATACATCAAAAGTCCCCAATCAAATGTTCAAAAATGCATTTTTTTACACTGATTCTTCTTCAAATATATTTTATATTAAACATGCTTTTATGCTATTAGGTAGATTTTGTGGCATGAATTAGAGTTTGAAAAAGGGGGGGGGGGGGAAACCAAAGAATAGTACTTAAAAAGAAAAAAGTACCACACTTCTGAAATATTGAAAACTTAAAAATAAGAGCTAAAATTGCAATTGAAAAAATTTTATGTTAGTCGAAATTATTGTACAATAGACAGTACATGGCTATTTTTCCAAGAAAACTGTCAGTTATGACAGTCAAGAACTCAGTCAAGAACTTTTCTGAAATGAATCTGGATCACCTGGTGGCTATGTGGTTAGAGCTCTGGCCTGGCATGCCAAAGGTGACGGGTTCGAATCCCGGGTTAGCTAGAGGTCCCGGCCTGATGCCGTCATCGTGCATAAAAATAGATCATTGTGCGTACAAAAAACATACCCTGAAAAGATTACGAAACTTACAAAAATTATAAAATTAAAAAAAAATTAAAAAATATGCCCTTATGTTTAGATATTTATGGAGTGAGTAGATTTGAGCTAAATTTCCTTTAAACTGTTCAACCAGATTTCTTTTCGCTTAACTCTCAATAATAAGAAGAGGAAAATATCCATCGATTCTAGTGTCTGACCTTCCGGCTGCCGAACAAATGAATGCTGGTTAAACTAGGGGTGTGGAACATTGCACAACTTTCAATTACAGGCCAGTATGGCAATATTATTTTTTTGCGATAATTTTTGTATAAGGGGGGGGGGGGTCTTAGAAAAAAAAAAAAAAAAAAAAACATCGCCAAAATCACAATTTTGGCGATGCACTCGATAATCCTTAAATGATTTTTTATTATACAAGTGAAACTGAGGGGAGAAGAAAAAACGATCGTTGATGAGGTATGCTCAAGGAAAGAGAACTGTGTGTTGAAGGCATTCGTTTTTCAACTTTTTACGCCATTAAAGCATTTTTACGTGAATTTCGGAGGTGGGGATGTTTAGTACACCTTAAGAGGCATAGAACAGCGATTTTTATTAAAATCATTGGAGCCGTTTCTTAGCAATTATTGAAAAACATGATTTTTTCAATGGCAGCTACCTTATGCGCGTGGGCGATTTTGACGAAAACCTTAATGGTAGGTCCCATGGCCACCAGCAACCTGCATACCAAATTTGAACATCGTAGTTCAATTTGTTCGGGAGTTATTCTGACCACAGACACACATACAGACAGACATTTTTTCTATATCACTTTTTGAAATCAGGGTGTGCAAAAAGTAAAGAAATGAAAAAAAAAAATTTTTTTTTTTTTTTTTGATCGAATGCTATACTTTTATTACTCTATGTATAATACATAAGAGTAATTGAAAGTAAAAATGGAACCACCTGATGATATAAACTAGTTGACGAGTCAACTGTTTGAAAAGTCATTTTACTCGCTCTCGTTCAACGCAAAGGTTCGCAGCATATTTCTAAATACTTCCAATTGTTAAATAAAGGTCTTTAACAGGCAGGTGAATAAAAAAAACCTAAAAAAACCGGGGGAAAAACCCTTTAGAGTTCTGTTATGTAGAGTTGGGACTCGCAAGGTTTCGATAATTCATCGTGGAGAGGGATTTGCTGGGGTCAAAAGAAAGGCTTTCATTGGCTGGTAGAAACACCGAACAGCTCAACAAAGACAGAAAATCAGACCAGACCATAAATTCCGATCGATAATTCATGATTTTGCTTTTTATTTAAATAATTTTTAATTAATAATTCATCTACAAATTTAACTCATTTTGTCAACTGTCCCCTGATTTCCCCTCCCAGTGTTAATAATGGCGGTCAAGGGTACCGGCAGAATTATTTTCAGGGGAGTACAGATGATACCCAAGGGGGTGTAAGGTACTTAATTTTTTGTTTTATCCTTGAACTTTCAATTGGATACCTTAATGAAATTTTAGTTAATAGTTATGTATTAAATATCTCACCCATTAAATATTTAAAAACCTATATCATACTTCTATTTCCAGTGAATCATACTACTGTTCTCCCCATTATTTTTTATTTTAAAAATCCAAAGGGGGTACAAGTGGACCCTCTTGCACCTTCTTGGCGGCGCCCATGAGGCGGCCAATTATACTTGTAAAATACGAGGTGGTTAAAGTCATAGTGGTGTAAGTTGATTAATTTTGCAAAATATTCAGTCTTACAAAAGTAATAATTAAAGTCAATATGGAATTAAGTAACTAGAAACCTGTAACTAAAATTTGGTCTTATTAAAATAAATTGGCTTTATCAAATCCTTACAATAAAATATTTGGAAATATTTAACACACGATTATGTGAATTCTAAAAATAAGGTAGAGAGTGAAAGAGTTTATATAAATTCATTAAAGCTAATTTTAACCTCGACGATGTAAGTTCTTGAGAAGTTCTCCAAAAGTTGTTCAATGCTTTGCACTCCTAGGTCAAAAACCGAGCACAACTATTTTACTATCACTTCGATGTCCGTTTGTTCTTTCTGGAACAATTAAAGTAAAAAAAAGTGCAAACAAGTGGAACGATTTGGATTAAATTAGTGCATAGATAGTTTGTAAGTTCCCAAACATAGAAAATTAAATTTTTGTTGTTTATAATTTTATAGTTGTTAAAAAAAAAACTGTATTTCTCTTTAAACAGCATTTGATGGTACCTGATGTAAGACTTTCAAAAATATGTATATTATGTAGTTTGTTATAAAGTTTTTACAAAACATTTAATTGACTATCGGAAAGTACATGCCCTTTCTTCGTTTAAAAAAAAAAAAAAAAAAAAAAAAAACCAGGACAGTAGATTATTATGGACTTTCAAGGAAAATTATTTTACTTCATCAAAAAATCTTTGATTGAAAAAAAAATGAATTTAAACTTAGATTAATATTATAGTTAATCCTAAAAAACTACGAATTAAAAAATAAGCTCGATATTATATTCATCATTCGAACGTGAATGCTAAGTTGGTACTGGCTGAACTGTAATTCTAGAAGAACGCTCTGGTTTCAAATCATGTCCTATTCATTTAATTCTTAAGAGATCAATGGAGGCTTTTAAAATATTGCTAAATTTTAGTATTAAAATTTTGGGAGTGGTGTTCAAAAACAGTTTAGTTTTATTTAAAAAAAATTCAGTATAATTAAAAAAAAAATTTAAATCTCACTACCTATTCATTTTGTAAAAATTCTAAAAATATCCATTTTCTAATAATGATCAATTTTCTAAAATGATTTCTTGCTCAAAATAAACTTTCAACTTGTTAAAATATTCTAATACGGTTTTTAGCTGGTCTGATAATTATTAGCATAAAAAATTATTTTATCGACATACTTTTTCTATAGACATATTTCTATAGATCTTTTTACAGACATACCATTTTTTTTTTGGAGGGGAGCGGGGGTATACAACTTTACTCAAGAAGATGAAACTCCGCCAAATCACCAAATACTTATCAAATTGTAAATGGTTTTTTATATAAACTATTTTATATATTTATGTATACTGTGTCAAATAAAAGCTACAAATCAAGAATTAATAAATATATAAACCTGTAAAGCATTTTATCAACAAGACATTAAAATAAACATTGGAAAAACTCTGTTCGCATTTCCTCTTTGAATTTCAAAACTGACGAACAGAAGTTATCAAAAGAAAGAACATAAAAAGTACGAAGATTTCCCAGAAAATGATTTTGTTGATAAAAATAGCTTCAAACCAAAGAAGCCAATGAATTCTAAGAAGTCGGGCTTAATGTTAAAATCCGACTTCTACTACTACTGATGTCTAAGAAATAAGTTATTTCTTAACTTTCAGTTATTGATCGCAATCTTCTGACTGTAAGGTGTTATTATGGGTATTTGGTTAAAAGAGTTTTATAAATACCAAAACATAAATCACTTTTTTTTCTTTCTTTTTTTTTTTTCTTCTTTCTTTTTTTTTTTTTTTAATTTACAAAATGTTTTTATTTTGAAACAAGAGTTTCAAATTAATTCTGGAAAGTTATCTTTACCTTTCAAATACATTTTGTTTAGTATCAAATGAGAAATTAACTAGGGGTGTGGAACATCGCACAACTTTCAATTGCACTATAATACTGATACCAATTTGTGTCATTTACCATTTTTATATTTTCATCATTCATTTAGAAAAAATGGCCAGTATGGCGATATTTTTACCGTAATTCTTGAATGGGTCTTTAAAAGGAAGAAGAAAAAAAAAGAAGAAAAAAAAAACTTCGTTAAATAGATGATTTTGGCGATATACTTTTCAATAATTCTTATACTATCCTTTCTTATAAGTGAAACTGAGGAGAGGAGAAAAAATGATCGTTGACGAGGTATGCTCAAGGAAATAGAGCTCTGTGTTCGGCATTCGTTTTTCAACTTTTTACGCCATTAAAGCATTTTTACGAGGATTTTGGGGGTGGGGCTGTTTAGAACATCTTAAAAGGCATTACCACAGCGATTTTGGACAAAATCATTAGAGCCGTTTTTTTAGAAATTACTGAAAAACATGATTTTTTCAATGGCAGTTACCTTATGCGCATGCGCGATTTTGAAGAAAACCTTCATGGTAGGTTTCTGTGCTATCACTAGCCCGCACACCAAATTTGAACATCGTAGGTCAATTTGATAGGAAGTTAGGCTGAACACAGACACACATACACACAGACAGACATTTTTTCTAGATCCCTTTTTTGAAATCAGGATGTTTCAAAACGTAGAGAAATGGGGAAGGGGGGGAATCGAAATTTTTTTTGGACCGAATACTATACTTTCATTACCCTATGTATACTTATGGAAAATTGAAAGTAAAAAATGTGTCACTTACGAGACTTGCAATGCATTTGATAGTCATACAAAAATTCAAATAACCCGTATAGCACAGAGGTATTGGCCATTGTCGGAAACAAGAGTTGTGTGAAGATTGGCCAGTCCATGCCGAATCTTGAACGTCATTACAAAATACACGATTTTTTTTTAAAAAATAAACGTATCAAACCCATCACAAAACATGTTTTACCCAGCCGTCCTTTCTTACAAAAATATATTTCAATTTTAAAAATCTGTATTAACATTGTAAAAAAATTGCAGCATATACCCAGAATTGGGTAAGATTGGCCAAGATCCGTAGCAACAACCAGTTTACAATGGTCCACATCGGCATTGACCAGTGTTAAGCGATATTGGCCAGCTTATTTGTATTACTAATGAAAGGATTGGAAACCCATCTTATCTCTTATTTCTGAAACTTAGACAGAAAAATGAAAAAAAAAATTTAAAAAAAAAAATTAAATGGAACGTTGAAAACTAAGAATACTTCCCAGGAAAGTATTTGGATTGATCAAAATATTTTAGATAAAAAAAACAACTTTGGTTTGAGTTCAATATTAAAAATTGCTACTGCAAAAAAAAATAAAAAAAAAAATATATATATATATATATATATTATCATTCTCAGCTGAAGCTTAAACAATTTTACTGTCCACCCATACAAAAACTTACGTGCCTAAAACAATTGCCAAGTACAAGTACTCACATACACGATATTTGTAAAGCGTACATAAATTAAGTTACAAAAAATATTGACATTTGACTTTTTGATCCCTCTTTCCATGTCACGCTCAATCACGTTTAATCGACCCCCCCCCTCCCCCTCTTCTCCCTCCCCCCCCCCAAATTAATTTTACCATCCACCTCTGTTTCACACATTTAAAAAATGCATGTTTATGTAGTTTTTAAATTAACTCAGAATAAATCCCAAATCATTGAAGATTAACTTTCTTGGTCAAAAATAACCAAGTTTATTTTTTTTAAACTTTAAATTAAAAAAAAAAAAAATTACGTCACCCGAGCGATAACCCCATCCCCCTTCAGGTCACGGTGCATCACGTTGAACAACCCCTGTCTAACCTAGAGCTAGTCTAACCCCTTGGCGCGTGACGAAATTTATGTGCGTCCCCTTAGCACGGGGCATGTATATATTCACACTTGACAATATATTTTTTTTATTAGAGACACAAAAACACGCGGGGAGTTTCCCTTGATGAATCAAAGTCTCATTGCTACTGCAAGTCCCACAGGAAAATACAAACTAAAACTATGATTATATATGAATTATTGTTTTACTGGCATAGGTATACTTACACATTCTATGAACCTTTGATGTTTCGCCTATAGGGTGGTAAATAATTGACAGTTTATCTATAGATAACAGCGCCACCTATTTTTGTCTTTTCGACTCGAGTATTGAATGTGCAAAATTATGACATTTGCATCATCGCACAGCAGAATGACGAAAAAGCTGGCCAAAAGTGAAACAAGATATTTTTTAATTTTCATATTTAAACAGCATTGTTTTGTTGACAAGTATCTTGAGAATCTGGTTCCACCCTTTTCAGCTGCTTTATGAGTTTATCGGGGCAGTTGTTAGGGGTGAAAGTTAGAACTTACAGAATGTTTTCAGTAAAGAGCACATTTTCAAAGCGACTACTTTTTTCAGACCCATCTTCAACTTTTATTTTTATCGAAGAAGTAAAACTTTGCTATGGAGCCTATACCAAGTGGTTTGTAGAACATATTATATTTTTTTCTTAATTTTTGGGTTAATTTCAATATATTTTTATTTATTTTCGAAAAACACCTCAAATATTTATTGAATTTTTTTTTATGACCTTATAGATAAATTTGTAAAATAGTTTTGATAAGATCACCTTGGGTCATCCAACTTTTTACATAGCCTGAAAGAACATTTAATTGTGTGTTAGAAACTGTTTACACATTTTGCCGAAATTTGCCGATTTGACTGTAAATCCATTCCAAATGCAACACAAATAACTTTAATTATTAATAACTACATTTGGGATATAATCTAAATGACTAGTTAGGTGCATTGTAAACAAAATTAATGTGCTTAATAAAATTATTTTCCAGTTCATATTTATTGAAATATGTAAATTTGAAATCAAATTTATTAATATTTATTTAAACAATAATTCCAGTTCAGTTTAATGTAAAAATAAATGAAGATTTTACATTTGAATGGTTGTAAGAACCGTGTATATTGGTTCATGGTTGATTCCAAGCTAAATATCCCAAACTGATTTTTTTCTTTATGTTTTTTATTTTCCAATACAGCGAGTTGGATTGTGTATGTCACTGTCACTAAATACTCTCATATACTTTTTTTTCCTCCTTTTTTTTTAACGGTACATTCGGTTGGTTTCCGAATGAAAATCTTTAAGAAGGTTTAGAAATATTTGAATAAAAAATTCGCCAATTTGGTGATTAGAAGCAAAAATGTCACCAAGTTTGTTACCAAGTCCCTCAAAGTGATGTTGAAAGAAAATTTTCCCCTCTTCCTTTCTTTCTCTCCTCTACCTCTGCGCAATTAGTGATCTTTTGAGTGAAGTATTTCGTCAGGTATTTCACATCCCCCATTGATATAAGGCAATATTTTTTGAATACACAAGATCGCATGAAAGATTGCTCCCATTCATACGAAAATTTTGTACGAGATATTACAACAATAATAGAAGTTAATTAACGAAATCTAAGTTGAAAAAAAGTTTGTCAATTTTGCTGTTAGCATTTAAAAATTAATTATTTATTCAGTATCGTGGAAACACTTGTTGAAAATAACTTCCAAATCTTAAATTTTCTTCTTCTAATTTATAGCTTTGAATTTTCAATTTGCAATGTATTAGTTTAAGAAAGAGTGCATTGTTGGGTTCATAATTCTTTAGTAATGAATTACAAACAATCAGAGTGTAGATTGCTATTCAGTATTTATAAACTTAAACATACGATGCTATATAAGGAAAGAAAACTAAAGAGAAAATTAGAAATATTTCAAAGTTAAGGTTCATCACAAGGTGACCTTTGATCGGAGATATCGTACGTGCGTATTGTCCATCGAAGGTACTGACTGGGGTTGTTGCTTGTTGATAGTAGCTGGACGATCTTTGTATATAATCTTCTCATTACGTTAGTGTTGTTTTTGCTAAAAGTAGCAACTTTAATTTGGTTCTGACCTTTAAAACCACATGACGGTTTAAACCACTGCCATTGGTATAGTCTAAATTTTTAAAAGGTATGGATTATTACTAACAAGCAGGAACTGATTTACGGCAGGGTATTCGGAGCACTTGTCCAGGACCCTCATTTTATGAGGGCCCCTGATTTTTTTTTATAGAGCCGAAACATTTGAAGAAATTAAAGATAAATTTCCTAATTAATGAATTTTTTAAACAATAATTTTTTAGTCACATTTTTTTAAAAACTTGTATTATTTTATCCAATCAAATCAATTTCATGTTTCCTGCATGTGTATGACGTATGTCATTGTTTGCGTAATCACAGCCACTAACTTGTATCTGTATGTAGTGTAAACTAAGTGCACCTGTATTTGTTGCTTACGCACACTTGTTTCCTAATCCAAGTTTTCTAATCATCTCTTGCTATAAAACGGTCAGGACATAACCAATCCAGCTCAATTAAAGGGAAGTTAAAAGGTAAGAAAGAATAAACCGAGAAACGAATGAAAAATTAAGGAACTGCACCATTAACGTTAAGGCTGTATTCTACTGTAGAATTTTGAAAAAAAAATCGAATTTTTTTTTTCCATATTTTCAAAGTTTAGATATTCAAAAATATGTCATTAAAAGGATTTTTCAAAATTCCTATTATTTCATGAGTTATAGCCGTTTTAGTGACGTGGCATCGGTTCCGGTCCGACCGCTACAAGTTAACAAAAGACGGTAGGCGTTCCCGAGTCCCTACTTATGTCATTAATGAGCATTTTGAAGTAGAGGAAGGATTCTTATATGGAGCAGGAATCGCCGATTAAAAATATGTAAGTATTCTGTACCATTCTATAAGTAAAATTGTCGAAAACTTGTCTCAAAACTTTGAACGCGTTTTTCTCGGAACTACTTTTTTCGAGCTGGCGGTAAGGATATCTCGAGTTCTAATGAACTGATTTACTTCAAATTTGGAGGGGATGTTCTCTATACATCGCTTCATCTCGTGAACCCTGCCCAAAACTATAACTTCTCATTTAGTATTTTTAAAAAATTCGAAATTGTTAAAAAAAATATGAAAAAAAAAAAAAATTTCAAACTGCCGCCATTTTAATTTTTTTTTTTTTTTAACTTATCCAAGGGTTATACGATAGCGGCATCTATAATAATTAAGAATCCGTCTGTTTTTTATGTTTCAGATCACCAGGAGGGTTGGAATAATGCACGCCAGGACACCCTCTTTTTTTTTGACCCCCCACTTTGACTGCTCATAACTTTGTCAATTTTAATTTTTTTTTTAATAATTTTTTTATGTAATAATAAAACATCAATAAATAAATGATAAAAAAATTGATGATAAAAATATTTTTTGTTTCCTTTGTTAAAATTTTTTCCCGCTTCAAAAACCGGGCGAAATTCATGCCTCTACAGTAGAATACTCCCTTAATTCTTATAATGATAATCGTAACTTAAAGTTATGTAGTTTTACATTTTCATTTAAACCTGATATTAAAAAGAAAAACTGTAGTAAATTTTTAATATAATCTTTTCGCAGAATTTGATTCTTGCATTAAAGCTGATTGATCATGTTATTTTAAGTTGTTTGCTTATAGATAAATTTAGCAGTTTTATTTTAAGGTAAGTCGGTAGCTCCCAAATGTTATTTTGTCCTGGGGCACTAAAATTGTAAGTCGGTCCCTGACAACAAGTGTAAAAACGCAATACGAAATTCGACCGAAAGTGTCTGGATTTCGGCCGTCTTAAAAATTGAATTTTACACTATACCTCTGACCACCAGTACTGCTCTACAATGCAAATTTCTTGTAATTGAGAAACAATTTAATCAATAAGATAAAAAAATAAAAAAAAACAAAAACAATAAAACGAGGAACTTTTTTAAATGACGTATTTCCTTTTTTTTACTCAACATGGTTCAATAACTTAAATTTTGCTGAAGAAATTTTTTTCCTTACTTTTGTAATGAATATAAAGAAATTTTCCTGTTTAACCATTAATTAATACTTTTTTGTGGTGGAATAATTCTACAATCGGCTCTTCTTCAATTATCAAAAAATTTACTTAGAAAGCGATGAAATCAGATCTATGTCTGAATTTAGCTGCATGAACTCCAATGAACTCTATGATCAGACAATCAAAGGGCAGAAACAATTATTTATTTAAAATAGGAATTTTCCCAGAAAAACGAACTCTCAAAAACAAAAGGGTGGCTGTGTTTCGGGCGCTGACATGGTTCTTGGTTTGCAAAAAATCATTTCCTTCACTATCACTAAAAAATTTAATTAAATTCTTTCAAGCGTGAAGCTGTTAGATAAAGGAGAAGAATGAGAATACAAACATAAGCGAACAAAGACAAAATTGTGAAATAAGCGATATTTTCCTTAAACTCGATTTAAACGAAGACCGGAATTCGCGGAAATAGAAAATAGATCATCTAACAACAACAAAAACAAAAAAAGTTCTGGAATCCTGCGACCTTTACGTAAGAATAGCTTTTTAAATCACAGTAAAGAAAATATACATAAACATGTCCAAGTACTTTACGCTGAGTGTACTGGATCGAAACACTGGGTATAAGTTCTGAAGCTTGACTGTTATGTTTATTACCTCAAAGATAAAAAATAAACAATTAAAAAGTTGAACAACCAGGAATTGATTAGACGATTTAAATGAAATTTGATACACTCAGCTGGTCCAGGCATCCCTAAATCTATAAGAAAATCCTAAAAATTCTTTAAAATTTTTTTTTTGTTAAGGATGCGAGTATATATATTTTCTTTCTTTAACTACATTGTGCCTGGTACCAAATAAAATGGGACGATTTCTGAAATGTACCATAAGTATTTTACCATAAGGCTTGTTATAAACTGTATCAACAAAACACCTAATTAATTGTAGAAAAATACTTGCCACCTCCTCCTCTCCCTCCCCCCCCCCCTCCCCATTTCTAATACTTACAGGTAGCAATTTTGTGAATAGAAATCAGTTAAGTAGATTAATTTACCGAATAATTATTTTGGCTCATCAAAATATGTTACATGAAAATTAATAAACTTTTGCTTTTTTAGATTTAAGATGATTTTGATGGTTACGTTGGAATCCCACACGCAAAAAAAAAAAAAAAAAAAAAAAAAAAAAAAATTGTTGTCTACCAATCTGTTTTTTGCATGCTGAAAAAAGTTGCATGCTTAGGTTTTGGCTACGGAACTCTCGGAAAGTGATTATTCGCTCTTGACCGGGTTTTTCTGACATGTAACTTTGGTTAGGCTGTCACTCTTTAGAACAACCAAATGCGCATCATTTCCATTTTTAACAAAGTATATGATTAACTAATTTAATGATTTCCAAACACCTTTCATAATACGTAACTAAAACTTAACTTGGAAAATTATAAAGTTTTTGAAGCATCATTCAAAGTTTTTATAGAATCAGTTCGATCATACAATCAAATCTTAAATTTTTTTAATCTGAACTCATAGCTTGGAGGAAGAATGCTCGCCTACCTTGAAAGAAGTATCGGATTTGTTTCCAAACATAAGTACTGTGCTGCAATTTCTTATTTTGCGCATATGTAGACACGACCTCAATCGAAGGCCAGAGAAGCAAAGGGGTTCAAGTGACTTTTCTTAACTTTTGAGAAAATAGTTAAAGTTTCTTATTTATTTTAAATTTGTATGGAAATTATTTGTTGTTCAAATACTAACGTCTGGAATGAAGATATCACTAGTTTTCATAGAATTAAATATAAATAAGAAACTTTAAAATGTATTTTCTCGAACGTTAAGAGAAGACACTTAGCCCCCTTTTGCTTTTCAGTCCCTCAATTGAGACAGATAATCTATATTTGACGGCAGATGTGCTTGGTGGAATTTTTTAGCTTTGCTGTTATTCGATACGCAAATATGTTAACGCAGTTTCTCTTTGACCTTTGGACTACTCTTAATATTCCAGATCTTGTGTTGGAGGTTTCTTCTTTTCTCCCATCCGATAAGCAAACGCGGAATATGTTCACCTTGAAAGGCCTCCTGAAAGGTAACCCCCTGCCTTCATGACACTTCTAATACTTGACACATCGACCTCTCGTTAACAGAGTTTGACTGATAATATTGCAAGGAAAGTTGAATATAATTTAAAAATATTAAGGGTTATGGTGCACAGAAAAGAGCACTTTGGTAACAAAAAAGGTTTTTATTAATCCATCTTGAATATAATTATAATCAGTTAACGTTGTTGACCGATTTTACATTTCTATGTGCTTTCCTTATCGAGTGCTTAAAACTGCGATTTATCAAGATCCGTTACCAATTATTTAACGAAATTACAATAAAGATCCCTAAATTTGAATTGAAACTTAATCATCATTAGAGTATTATGAAAACTGAAGACTGTTATTTAATCATCCCAATTTATCCAGACTATTATCATTAATCGTGTTATTGCTGCACCGAAGCAATATCTCCTTTGAGTTTTGAGCATTTCAGAGCAACCTCAAATTACTAAATTTGATTTTATAATTACTAGTAAATAAGGAATTTTATTTAAAGATGAGAAGTGTATATACTTATATCTGAGTATTACTCCGAGGCTTATTTTTGAGTATTTATTGTTTAGTAATTAATGTATATTTTACTTAAAAATCTTAACTTTCGCTTATTTGTAATTTAAATTCTTCTTATCCAGTGCTACAGCCCATGGTGAGCCTTGGCTTCTCTAAAATTGATTTCCAAATCCCTCTCTCACTGGATTTCTTTGTCCAATTTTTTGTCTTTATAATATTTAGATCTTCTTCGACTTGATCAGACCATCTCAATTTTAATCGACCTCTTTTTCTTGCTTTGTAAAGTTTACCTTTCATAATTCTTTAAGGCATATCTGTGTCTCTCATTTTCTCAACGTACCCTATCCAATGTATTAGCATTATTTTTGCCGTAATAAATTTTGCAATGTTCTTTCCTTTAATTAGTCTTTCAATTTTCATGATTACATCTTATTCTTCATCTGTTATTTCCTCTTATCGGTCCAAATATTTTTCTAACAATTCTGTTTTCAAAATTTCTAAGATTAGTTGCATCCATATCTGACAGGACCTATGTTTCCGCACTTCTTTTATAATTTAAGTACGTTTGTTAAAAAACGAACAATGACTGGTGTACAGAAATAACATATTGCATCCTTGTTATAAAAGAGACACTACTCAAAATACATCATTTTGAATAAGAGTGTGTACAGAATCACATACAGCATTTACTTGAACCTATTTGAACGACACAAGATTGTTTACAGGTTGAAAATGTCTTACGTTCTGTACTGTATAATGTTCTTCCAGGTTCAAGTTTATGTAGTTTGTGATTCTGTACGCACTTTAACTCACAAATGAAGAATTTTGAGTTGGGTCATTTTTGTAGCAAGGGTGTGATACGCTTTGAAAATATCAATTAGGAGATATGCAAAAACTAGACAAGCAATACAATTTAAATCTTTAGTTTGTAAGTATCGTTGGCTTTATCTCGTCATCGAACTCCGAAATAAGATAATTTAAGAGTACTCAATTTAAAATTGAAGGAGCTATCTCAAAACAAATAAACTACACTAACTTTAAAACATGAATAAAGATAAACAAGTTTTTCCGCGTTTTTTCTGAAGAATTGGGAATCTGTTTAATTTATGTCTTTTTCGCATAAACGTCTAACTAAAATTGTGTTCTCGAATTTTTAATTCTGAAATATTTTGTTCTAATTTTCGAATGATTAAAAGTAATCATAACTTAATTTTTAGGGACAAACCAGTCAAAAGTATCGTCTACAACGTGACTTGCGTATTAATTTCAAAAATGATATTTTAGAAAAAACTTAAGAATATTTAAGATCGATACATCTAATCTTGAACTGTTTGCTTTTATCTTGTGACTAATTGAATTAATGAGGTGTAACAGATGTCAAATTCACTGAAGTAAGGAATACCTTCGATAAAAATAAGTACCACACTTTAAGGAAGAAAATATCTTTATTATAATGACTTCTGTGAATACTAAGTATATTTCAACAGACAAGTATAATATATTTATTTACATGAATAAAGGAGTCTAAGGAAGGGAAGTTTAAAATATACTTATTGGTTTCCTATTTATAAACCATTAAAAGTTAGTTCATTACTCAGCTGCTGGTTCAGTAGATGATTATGACCCTAAAAATACAATTATAGTTAGAATGATGTTATCCTACTGAAATAGATAATATTTTATTTTGCTAAAATAGATATTTTATTTGACCGAAATAGATTATGTTTTATTTTACTGTAATCATATTCTATTGTTAAATGAAGCGTTAGCTCCAGAATGGACTATCCCACAGGTTTTTTTTTTTTTTTTTTTGGAGGTAGAGATTGTTTCTACCCGATTTTTTTGAAACCATTCATGCCAAATGTGGTTTATCTAATGGCCAATTAAGTTGGCTATTAAATAAACTTACATTTGTCATGAATGGTTTTAATGGATCAGTGTGTTATTATGTATTAATTTAACAAACGGCTCCGGATACAACGATCCCAAGTCTGCCTATCTTTAAAAAAAAGTGGATTAAAATTAATAGTGGGCAACACACGAGAGAAGTATATTATTTTGTAATTAAGTTCTAACTTTTTTTAAAACTTTAGTCCAATTCAATTAAAATTTTTAAAGTATACTACTTTAGACAATCGAACTCCAATTTGAAAAAAATGTATATAATTTCTTTCATTCGTTAGGTGGCCTTAAAGGGAGAAACAATTCAATTTCGAAATTAATTTGTAACATTTTATTTTTCATTTTGACACGATTTAAAAGGTATTCTACTTTAGACGGTAGAAGATTATATTTAAAAAAAATTCGCCAAAATTATAATTTTTCAGTTTGATACAGCAATGTGAACCAGTTTTCACAAGAGTACGTACTGTTCTTTAGGTTTTGGTGTTAATAATTTGAATTTAGATGGTTGTTGGAATATAAAATTTCCAATCAGTGTCAAAGTTCAAGTCAATTTTCAGTGTGTGCTATTTCAATAGAACAATTAGATTTTTTTTGTTAATACAGGTTACAGACCGTCAAGAGGAAGAAATTAAACTTTCTGATCACAAAAGCTGGTCACAGAACATACCTCTTTCTTAAGGGTACAAGACCCAATATTTTTTTTTTAATATACAATATTATCTTATACAAATATTTATGACGGAGAGTAGCAACAGAAAGCTTTATTTAGCTCTCCAGTAAAATTTAATAAAGTGGAGACAGTGCCTTTTATTTCTGGGGTACATATAAATAATTGACAGAGCAAAAAAGAAATATTTTCTATTAGTTCCTTAACCCTTTTGACCCGACTTTGCATAATTAAAATTTAACTATGAAAAGTTAGTTTAATTTATAGTTGATATATTAAAAAAAAGTATATTATGAGGTTAATGTTTTTCACTTTTCCCGTTTCTTCAAAATCTTTTAATCCAATCGTATAGTCGACTGGGACGATATATCCTAATTGTATAGTCGACTGGGACGATATATCCTAATCGTATAGTCGACTGGGACGATATAACCTAATTGTATAGTCGATAGGGACTATTTTTCCCAGTCGTTCATATATTTTTCATAAACACACACATAATATATAATCTTGTAGTAATTTAATCATTACAATATATATTGTGTGTATATATATAATATTGTAGTGATTATGTATTATGTGATTATATATTATGTGATATATTGTTTCACTGTTAAATACGATTGTACAATATATTCCACAAAAATAATTTATTCAGAATATCTAAAAAGGTACAATTATTACATAATAAGAACAATTCGAAATACTTTACGCTAAGTATGGCATAAAAATAATTGTACTTACTGTAAAAATGAAAAAAAAAAGGAAAAAAAAAGGGTGAATTGAAACTTGAGTAATGTGCTTGCTCAAACAAATAAGTCTGCAATTTGCAATATGAGAGTGTTTCTAAGTTTCTTTAAACATATTTTTACTCCTTAATTCCTTAAGAACACAGAAAGTGGTATTTATTTACCCAATAGAGCCGCTTTGGCCATTATGCTACATCTGAGGATCTCCGGCAGCACAGATCAAAAATCAAATTTCTTGGTATGGGCTTTCTTTTCACTTAATTTTTCTTTGTGCAAAATAGTGTGTTTATTATCATGAACAGCGTCTTCCACTACGCAGCCCAAGACAGAAAATCTGACAAATAACTTTTTTCCCCTTCTGAGACAATCAGAGAGATAAAAGAAGAAATAGAAAAACAAATGTTTATATTTTTACCAAATGGAGCAATTTCTTCTACCTGTTTAATTTTGTAATTATGATACCCTACCCTTGGGTTCATGAATGGTTCAGTTCGATTTCTGCTGTTTTGAATCCGATAGGTGGGAAGTGTTTTTATGAATATCTTCTATAGGAAAGTTTTTGTTTTGACGTGAAAAAAGTGCCTTGATCCCCACAACTCAATAATAGCATACAATACTAGTAATTAAAGATTCACTACTTTTTTAGACATCGATTCAAAATATAGTAAAAGTATTTTTCGTACTTACTTAAAAAAGAGAATCAAATATCAATTGTTATTTTATTAAGATAATAAAAGTTCAATTATTATTTTTCTCTTGTTTTTAGAAATGCTTTCTATTGTTGAATGCATAGTAATTATCATATTTCTAGCATTGAAAATATACAGTGAAACTAAGATATATATTGACGTATCTATAATAATAAAGAGTCTGTGTGTCGGTGGATCTACAAAAAGCTACTTAAAATAGGCATAGACCTCTGAAATTTTCAACATAAGTTGTTACAATTCTTAACCTTAGCTCTACCTTAATTAACTTAATTACGCACTTTATATATCGTGTTAGTATCGACATCATACATACTTTATTGAATTGGTCCATATTTTCATCTGTCCTCGGACTAATACAAGCAGGGGTGTAGTGGAGAGGGAACGCGTGGGAACGGCAATCTTTTACCTTTCCAGAAGGCGGAAAGGCGTTCTCTCATCTAGATTTTTTTTTTTAATTTGTACTTTTTTTCTTCTTTATGTGATGCTTAACGCAAAGCCAAATAAGCAAACGAAAGAGTCATTTCGTGAGAACTTTGCTTTCGTCTGCGATCCACAATTTCAGGGCTGAGCAGGCAAGTTCTAGTTTTTGTAAAACACTTGAGAGGCGCAGCCACCCACACATGGCCATTTCTCCTTCACTAGAAATGAACTGACATATATGTTTACATCTAGCTATGATTCATTTAATGGCAATTATCCTCTTCAACAAATGATCTGTATTTGTGGATGAATTCCAGAGGTCAAATTTGTATGGTTCGTCATATATATAGGCTAAAATTTCCATAGACAAATTCACGCCAACTATCTACATACTTTAAAAAGAACAGAACTGTGGCCTAGCACATACAGTTCTTTGCGCCCTTTCCTTGAAGAATGTTTCCCCTCTAATTTTAACGGGAACTCTTAACCGATTAATCAAAAAAAGTTATGTAACGTTTATATATATATATTACCGATTTAATAAATTATTTGTAAACCTCTCACTGTACCTAAGAAATGAATTTGTTCAAGAAGAAAATACTAATGACAATAGTTTTTTTTTTGTCAATCCAAATAAGTTAAGTAAACCTGCGATTCTGACGGAATAAACTAGTTGGTGCTAAAAATCCAAAATAGATAAGAGAAAAATGTTGATATTTGGTATTAGCTTTTAAGGTGTTTTGAGATTACAGAATTATGTATTTATATTTTGTCAGATATCGGGAAATATTTATTTTACTGTCAGATATTGGGAAAATAAAACAGATAACTTGTTTGAACATGAAAAAATTTGTTCAAAACAGTATTGATTTTTAAATCCTTTATATTAACTTCGCTTTTGTTTGTTTGTGAATTTGAATATGTTTAGTTTAACAGATAAAATGTTGCTTGAAAGTACAGTAAAGAGACTGGCTTCAAGCGCTCCTCTACGTTGTTTTGACAGAACTGAACAGTTGTTAACTTTGTTTCAGTTTAACTTGTCAGTACTACTAATGCTATATTAGCCGAATTGCAGCCCTTCACAACCCAGGGTTGCGAAGAGGAACCAAGGCTTGCGCTAAGAGCAGAGGACTATTATAAAAAAGTAATGCGTAGCATAAATCAGTAATTTTAATAACATGTATTTTATTAATTTCTTATGAAATTAATTTTATTACAATTTTTATATTTTATATAAAAGAAAAATGTATCCCGAAGGTTCCTAATAAAACCTGACTTAAAATAATGTTATTTAGTGCAGAAAACGCTACGATTTTAATAATTTGCACCCATACCATTTTTGGAGGGTTTTCTAGACACATTTTCATTGTAAGAAGCGCCAAAACTCATTCTTGCACACATAGCATTTTACTCTTAGGTCGGTCCTGTATATTTGATTTTCCTTAATATAAAATTGTTAATGGTTTTGTAAATGGGTATAATACATCGAAATTGGGATGTGAAGAAGTAGGAAAGCAATTCAGATGTACTTTAAAATGCAAAATTAAATTGCTTTTCGGTTTGAGAATGGGAAAGCTTTTATATTTACAGTTATTTCAGAGTTTATTCCAAAAATGTAGCAGCAGTTCCTAAAATAAAATCTTTTCACCCGAGTTCTTTAAAAAAAAAAAAAAAAACCCTAAATACAGTGGCGGCGATAAGGGGCGGAAATTTCCCCCGATCCATTTTAAAATCTAGTGATTTTGATGGCAATATCATTTATATTATGCAGTTCGCTTTTTCCTCAGATTCATACTCACTTTTGACTTTTATTGTCACCTAATCGTCACCACTGTCAAAATGACATTAAAAAAAAAAAAAAAAAAAAAAAACAGGAATATCCCAAGCAAATCTATACGTCTGGCAAGTAATGAGTCTATATTGAAATATCCCGCTTAAAATTAGAGATGATTGAGATGATACACAAATTAGTATTTTATCAAGAAATTTTAAATCGACTGTTATTTTAAAAGGAAGAAGAAAAGGAAGGGTCTATCAAGTAAGAAGAACTTCTCTAAATTTTCTTTTTAATAAGAAGAAAAGCCATAAAACTCTCAATCGACATCTGCAACGATAGCAATCTTTTTAATTCATTTTGAAAACAGATTTCGAGGATCTACAAAATCTTGGAATTTATCCGAACACATTGCATATAAAGCATCTCTGACAATTAGGAAAATTGTTGAACAAAATTTGTTTAAAAATTTGTGTCAATAATATGTTTGAAAATGTCTTATAATCCATTTATAAAGTGTTAAACTATCTTTTAAAATGGGTTGTGCAAAGCAAATTGTTTAAAAATCCATATAACTTAATAGTTTAAAAAATTTATTTGAATAAAGAATAAGTCGAAACACACAATTTAAAAAAAAAAATTTCAATTTTTGAGGTGCTCATTAGCTGTTTTGAGATTATTAAAGTTATATTAATAAAGTTATTTAAAATTGTCATTTTCACTCTCCCCTCCCCTCTCCCACACACACAGAAAAAAACAAAAACGTTCGTAACGACGCGACATAGCGTTACCACACCTTTTTATTTTACACTACACCACTGAATACAAGTCATGATTAATTTATACAGTTCTAACTAATTCTTAACTACATACTTCACACATATTCAAACCATACACACACATTGTTAGTCCCTGTCGTCATTGCCGCTCCGCCTATATGTTTTTCTATATATTTCGGAATTAATCTAGGCCCACACCAATCGCACCAATGCCCGGGATTTACGGGGATAGAGCCCACATCCAGTCAGTCGGCTGAACCACCGTCCTGCTTACTGGGCCATCGGGACCCAGACATCCTAAAACAAGCCATTTATTTAAGTTTTAATTTAAGAAATATCTAATTTGCATATTAGATCAACTCATCCAAAAATCGTCACCGGCGGGTTTCGATCCAAGGCTCATTGGCTCACCGATGCAACGCTCTGTCGATCGAGCCGCCAAATCTTAACAGATCATTGACGCATGCCTCTTTTGACTATCCCTTCCTTTGAGCGGATCGAACCCGTTCGGGTTAAGTTGATCTGGAACAGCTACAATCAATTTTTCACCAAGTTATTTTTTGATTATCAACCAATTTTTATGGGAAATGCTCAAATTTTTATAAAAAATGCTTTTTACTGCACATTAACTTGCACAATATTTCTATATATTATATCGTACTCTAATTTATCTTAATAGGGGGAGCACGGCTGGCAAATTTGCTTTAATTTAATATATAACTATCTTCTCTCCCAGCACCACGGATCCTGGGGGAAAAAAAAAATCTTGTGCAAAACCAACTACAAAATGGCACAACGAATCCGGATTGTGCTGGGAAATCTATATAAAAAAAAAAAATCACAATTAATAAAAATATATATAAATGTAACTATTCAATTATATTGCATACTGATAACAATTAAATATAAGTTAGTAACTAAAGAAGTATTGTAACTGATGATTGTATGTATTATTGTTATTTAATGAATCGTATAATGTTGTGAATTTGATCTTAATGTGTAATTTAATTTAATTTTAAATGTGTATTTATTGTTGATGTTCTGCATTTTGTTCGTTAATTGTTATTGTTAGAAAGAAGATTTGCTTCCCTGATGCCAACCTCTTCCAATACATTTCTTTATATAAATAATCAGACACCCATGTTAAACTTACCATATTTTAAATAAATCTGTTCCGGCAGGGTGGAACGCTCGGGGGATCTCCTTTCGGGCTGGGGTGTCGCTTTCCTCCCGGCCGGAGGTTCAAAGGCTCCAAACCCGCAAGGGTGAGTTCTCCGGTCTGGGCAATCCAACATAAATTGTTTTGACCTTCTAATTGTACCTTTGACAAACAGAAAGTTAAAATTTTAACTAGTTTTTTTAATTAATTCCCAACCCCCCCCCCCCTTTTTTTTTTACAAATAGACTTCAAATAGGGGTACTATGAAATTTTCAACATAAGTAGTTTTTTCCTTTTGCCTGGACTTTTGAAAATTTTAATTACTTTTTTAATTATTTTTTTGATTAATTAAAAAATATATAAAACGATTTTTAATGGGCTATAGCTCTGAAATTTTCGCCATAAGTAGTTTTGGCCTTTTAATTCGGCTTTTGAAAAACAAAATGTTAAAATTTTAATTAGTTGTGTTTCATTATTTTTTTTACAAAGCGACTTCGAATAGGAATAGAGCCCTGAAACTTTCGACATAGTAGTTTTGGCCTTCTAATTTTGCTTTTCACAAACTCATGTTAAAATATTCTCAACGAGGGTGTGGGGAGTTGCATTATTTTATTAAAGGGGAATTTATTTATTTTTGAAACAGGGGAGGGGGTTTCATATTAAAAGTTTACGTAGCAATTGATTTATGCCGAGTGAAGAGAGCTTATGCTTGCGCAGTAATGAACCTTCCAGTGAGCGAAGTGAGCCTGTGCTTGTGTAGCAATGAACTTTTCAGCGAGTGAAGTGAGCTATGTTTGTGGGATGCCGGACATCTCATCCCTCGGACAAGTCGCCACCGGGCAACTCGACCCCGGACATC
This sequence comes from Linyphia triangularis, assembly GCA_963978545.1. Taxonomy (NCBI): domain Eukaryota; kingdom Metazoa; phylum Arthropoda; class Arachnida; order Araneae; family Linyphiidae; genus Linyphia; species Linyphia triangularis. The sequence continues at coordinate 36,865,723 of OZ021733.1, read as the reverse complement.
TCATCCCCCGGACATCTCACCACCAAGAAAGCGCGGATCGAGGGTGTTGTTAGGGGGAAAACGATTTTCTTACGAGGAACTGTCGAAGCTGAATGGTGGGACTTGCGTACGTATTCAAGAAGGCACAGCATTGAAGTTATCTTTTAACCCCTCCTCCCTGCTGAACATTGTTGGTGTCATTTAAATATTAACGAAATATTTTATTACAGTCTTGATTAGTGTTAGTTCAAGGTATTAATATTTTTAATAATATATGAGTTATTAAAATATGGAATTGTTATACTTCGGATTTTTTCCCCCCCCCTTCTTGGCGTAGAGACGTTTCTTTTTGACGAAAGAGATGTAATAGTATCGAGAATATATATAGACACTTCGTATATTTAATATTATGCAGGGTAACACTGATGTGTCAGATGGTTATCAGGCGCGGATCTAGAGATATATATTAGGAGAGACGGAGGTGCGTGTTGCATATGGGGAAAGTTTTTATTAATATCTTTAACAAGTTATTAAAATTTGGAATTGTTATATTTCGGATTTTTTTTTTCTTTCTTGACGTATATAGATGTTTCTTTTTGACGAAAGAGATTTGGTAGTATCGAGAATATATAAACACTTTGTATATTTGATATGATGCTGGGTAAGAGTGATTTGTCAGATGGTTGTCAGGCACGGATCTAGAGATATATATTAGGAGAGGCGGGGGTGCATGTTGCGTACATATGGAGAAAGTTTTTATTAATATCTTTAACAAGTTATTATAATTTGGAATTGTTATACTTCGGATTTTTTTTTCCTTCTTTCTTGACGTATAGATGTTTCTTTTTGACGTAAGATATTTGTTAGTATCGAGAATATATAAACACTTTGTATATTTGATATGATGCTGGGTTAAGAGTGATGTGTCAGATGGTTGTCTGGCGCGGATCTAGAGATATATATTAGGAGAGGCGGGGGTGCATCTTGCGTACATATGGAGAAAGTTTTTATTAATATCTTTAATAAGTTATTAAAATATGGAATGTTATATTTCGGATTTTTTTTTTATTTCTTGACGTATAGATGTTTCTTTTTGACGAAAGAGATTTGGTAGTATCGAGAATATATTAGACACTTTGTATATTTGATATGATGCTATGTAAGAGTGATGTGTCAGATGGTTGTCAGGCGCGGATCTAGAGATATATATTAGGAGAGGCGGGGGTGCATGTTGCGTACGTATGGGGAAAGTTTTTATTAATATCTTTAATAAATAATAAGTCATTAAATTATGGAATTTTTATACTCCGGATATTTCTTTTTCTTTTTGGAACGTAGAAAAGACATTTTATAGAATCGAGAATATATAGACATGAGTGAGTTAACATTTCGTAATTCTGATATAATGCAAAGCAAGTTGATGTATGTGTAAGATGATTGTCAGGCGCGGATCTAGAGAGATATAGTAGGGGAGGGGCGCGTATTGCGTACGTATGGTGTAAGTTTTTATTAATATTTTTTATTATAATTAGTATTTAAATTATGAAATTTTTATATTTCGAAGATTTTTTTCCCTTTTTGACTTAGAGGAAAAGACATTTTATAGAATCGAGAATATATAGACATGAGTGAGTTATGACACTTCAAGGATCCAGTGAGGTATAACCAGCTATAGATCCACGCATGACAGTAATCTGACACATCACTCTTACCCTTTATCATATCTAATATACGATGTGTCTATATATTCTCGTTACTATAAAATGTCTTTTCATCTACGTCAAAAAGGAAAATAAATTCGAAACATAGAAATTCCATAATTTAATTACTCATTAGTAATAAAAAATATTAATAAAAACTTACCCCATATGTACGCAATACACACCCCTTCCCTACTATATCTCTCTAGATCCGCTCCTGACAATCATCTTACACATACATCAACTTGCTTTGCATCATATCAGATTTACGAAATGTTATAACTCATTCATGTCTATATATTCTCGATTCTATAAAATGTCTTTTCATCTGCGTCAAAAAAAATAAAAAAATCCCCGAAATATAATAATTCCATATTTATTAGACCATATTCCATTAGTTATTAAAAATATTAATAAAAACCTTCCTCACATATAAGCATTACGCAACCCCCCCCCCCTCCTTCCCAATATATATCTCTAGATCCGTGCCTGACATTCATCTTACACATGCATCAGTTTTCCCGTACCAAATATACAAAGTGTCTATATATTTTCGACATCTACAATGGTCAACAGTGGTGGTGGGGAGTCGGGGGAAGGCATCTACTATGTTATGGTTGTGACATCTTAAATATGTACGCAAGTTCCACTATTCAACTATGCACCTCCCTAACGTCCCCCCCCCCCCCTTCTTTGGTGGTGACTTGTCCGGTGGCGAGATGTCCTGTGGTGAGATGTCCGAGGGATGAGATGTCCGGGGTCGACTTGTCCAGGGGATGAGTTGTCTGGATCCCATGTTTGTGCTACAATGAAACTTTTAGCGAGCGAAGCGATCTTGGTTTTACGTAGCAATCAACCTTTCTGCGAGCGAAGCGCCAAAAGCTGGGACCTAATACAATAATAAGCGGTGCCAAGCAGCTAGTTCATTATAAATCTGCGGGCCACAAAAGTCTCCATCAAAGCTATACACCTTGTCTTTAAAAGTTAGTGGCGAACGCTGCAATAGACAAAAATCTCACCCATTATCTACCCATTAGGGCCGAAAGGGTTACAAAATTACAAGAAAATATATTATAATAAACATATATTTTAAAACAGTTTGATATTATAAATGGGTTTCTTCCTGTTCTGCTATTCTTGTGGTGGTTCAACACAAGAATGAGAATTAAGGTAATTATTTATTCAAAATTTTCCTTGCTATCAAACAAAATTAAATGATTTTTTTTTTTATAAATTTAAATCTAGTTTATTATGCGAATGTAGAACAGTGCTTGTAGAACAGAAGAAAAAAATATGCATTCAGTCGAAACTGTCCTAAAACTTCAGATTAAACCAATGTTTCTCGATATTGCCTCATCCCGTTTCTAATAATAGATTTTCTAAACAGGTTTAGCTTGAAATACTGGATTTGTTCTCCATTCCTCTCAATGCTTACCGGGAAAACAACAGTAGACTAGCTCGCACCAGATTCCAGACAGTTCGAAAAGAGACAATAAATAAAATTAGTCTCGGAAGTTAATTGCCTTTAACCTTTAGGAATACTTCTCGTTTCTCTGGTTTAATCAATTTCGATTTGAACGAATATGTAAATCGTTGAAATAGATACATATTTTTTGTCTTTAAAGGATAAGAATTTTTCTTTCTCAGCAATAAAAAGCAACCCATAAAAACAAAGTATTTACTATAAATCCTTATATGCATTGCCAACTTTTGTGTGCAATTGCAACTTATTTAAGCGATTTTGAGTTCAGATCGAGTCTTCATGATGTTTGACCACTACGAAGAAGACATCCATTCAGTTTCATTGACATCCCTTCAGTGTCAGGGAGGCATTCTCACCGACAACGAGTCTATTTGCCAAGTTTCAGTTCGGTTGGATGACAACAAGGGTGTTAATTAACCACCGAAGAGTTGCCCACCACAAACACACAAGAAGTTGAAATAAAGAACTTAAAATGCATGTAGTAATGTAGTTTGAAAATATGTTAACCGTATCTTGTTTTTATTCAATAATGGCACTCCAAGTAAGTAGAAGAAAATGACTTTGGGCAGGGGTTTTTAGCGTTTATTTAAGTGTTTTGGTGATCAAATTCATATCAAACCTTACATGCGATATTTTTTTTAAACAATCTCATCCGTATTTTTCATTTCAAATCGAACATACCAAATTCCAAATCTAATCTAATCTAATCTCTCAAAAATCTATCTTTGGGTATTTATGGAAGAATTGTGTACTAATTTTCATTTAAATCGTTCCACGAGTTCATGTGGTGTTCACCTTCCAATGTTTCGGATGAACAAACATATATTCCATAAGTAAAGGAGGTCCCATAAGTAACTGAATAACGGAACATTGAAAACATGTTGACATCCAGAAAATATTCCATATTCTTCACAGGATATGTGCTATTTTTAAATCCTTTATATTAACTTCAACTTTGTTTGTGTGTGTAGAGGGAAAATCTACGGAGGGCTAATTAACCCACTTGCCATTATCTAATCGAATTGAATTGGTAGATATATTTGTTGTCGATGACAATGCATTAGATCAAGTTTTAGGGGTGTTACTAAAGGACCCTTTTGAACACGCTTAGAAGACTAATTCACCCATTTGCTGCCATCCAATCAAGCTGAAATTTGCAGATAGACTCGTTGTCGATGTATTCTATCATGTTTTAGAAGAAATATCCATAGTGGTCAAACACTATGAAAAAATTATCTGAGCTAAAAATAATTAAGTAGCCACTGAACTTACAAGTTGGCAATGCGTAAAAAGGATTTATTTATAAGTTTTGGTTTTATGAGATAATTTTTATTGAGTTTTACACCAGGAGTGCCGTTCCCCTTCCATTCTCCCAAACGAATTTGTCATCCTCCCACCCACCCAATTTTTTTTATAATGGCCCCTTAATTTATATTCTGTTAACGTAATTTTCATTTTTCAGAAATTTTGGAATAAGGCAATTAAAAAAAATGTAAACAATATCTAAATGTACCTCAATATAAAAAGTAAATCTAGCCCAAAAAGTTAATTTTGAAAAATAAAAATGAAATTTAAAAATGTGAAGTAAAACCCATAAAATATAACCCACAGGTGTTTGGCAATTAGGAGAAAAAATTTTCAAGTTTAGGATAACATAATATTTATTATAATCCTGATTTGATAAGAAAAATAAACAATATTTTATCATTACAAACATCTGAATCCCCCCTCCCCACTTTTAAAAAAAAAGTCTTTTATATATTTTTGTAATTAGTGCTGCCAATTTTTATAGATCCCGATGTTTTATATCTTTTTTTGCAAACTTCTAGAACTCTGTTTTTTTTTTTTTTTTTTTTTTTTTTTTTTTAAGTTCTTAATTTAGTATTCTGTATATTATTTTAAATGTTGTGTTAGAGTTTCAAAGCTAATCTGATTGGATTAAAAAATTCGTTGTTTTTCTAATTACTCACTAAGAACCAAAAATACAGTCAAACCAAGTTAACGAGAAGTTGTTGGGACCATCGAAATTGTTCGCGTTAAACCAAATATCGTGTTAGACGAATAAATTAACGTTAAGTTTTAAGTACAGAGAACTGCTTTTACTTTTCATTAAACGGGATTTCATGTTAAGCGATTTCACGTTAACAGGCTTTGACTGTAGAGAGAAATTATAAACGACCCTAGCAACTGCTTGAAGAAGTCTCGCTGAGCTTTACGTGATTCTTTTTTTAAAAATAATTATGACATCATTGAGAATATATTTTTAAAATTAAAGCACGTAAAATATGTCTTTTCTTAAAGTTTCTAAAATTCCTATTTAAGTTCCATCCTCTGCTCCTTTAAAGCAATGCAAGAAATTTAGAAAAGTAAAATGTACAATTTCAGGGAATATATTTTAACCTCATATCATAATTGGTTATAAAAAGCCTAATTTTGAGATTGCAATTACTAAATTGAAAATTGACCGATGTTTAAAAAGTTTATAAAAATATTTCATTATACCTTGATTCTGGGATAAAAATCGAGATGTTACAGGTTTCTTCCAGCCGATGGCTGTGCGGTTAGCGCTCTGGTCTCACATGCCAAAGGTCCAGCGTTCGAATCTTGGGTTAGGCATGGATGTTTGTTGTGGTTCGGAATCCACGTTAAGCTGTAGGTCCCGGTTTGATTGGCCGTTATTGTGCAATAAAATAGGTAGTTCTGCATACAAATCAACCAACCAAGCTATGTTTCTCTTGTCATTGGATAAACCATAGTTCAACTTCACTAAATAAGGAGCCCATAAAATTGCAGGTTTTACTAACCTTAAATACATTTAAATTCGTCTCCCCTCGTAGATTAAAAATTTTCCCCTTTCTATAACCACGTAATATCCACTCTTCATATCCTAAGTTTACTCTCAATACGAGAATGTTCTAACGTTGTTTTTTAACCGTTTAGTCGTCCAAAAAATATTAAAGTAATGCACTTTTGCCTTTGTGCTTTTTTTCGCTTTTTATTTGAAATTATGATTGATGTGGATTCTCTCATCCTTAATCCCAGCAATAAAAATTCATAAATATGTTATTATTTTAATGAAAAGATAAACAAAATTGTCATCGATAGTTAAGAAATGTTTTCAACTTCATATTTATCAAATATAGAGACTGCATATCTTTATTTTTGGGATTCACAATACATTTAATTTCTGTATTTATATTGTATCCTTTTCTGTTAAGTCTTTCTAAAGACATATATTGTATCCTACAACATAATGTACCGTATAAATATGTATCCAACAGAATAAAGATTCCGAAATATTGCAACAGGAATTTGTTATCTATTACGAAATATTGCATTATTAACAATTTTTGCTTCAAATTAGTTGGCGAAATGAAAACTACAGTGACTACTACTTTTAAATTGTGGTCCTTTAAACATTTTATCACTTGATTTTGGATCAATGGTTGTACATACAGGAATATGTAGTAATACTATACTGTAGATTTTGTAAAAAAAAGTTCTGAAAACTCATCTTGCTCAGAATTTTCTACCACCCTGCAATAAATTTATACCCAATTTTCTTCTTAGTATTTAGTCCATCAGAGAATCTAGTGTAAAACAATAAAAATATCTAAAGAATTTGCAGCTGTTTTAAATTCTTATTTGAAATCTTGTCAGTTTTTGAGATATTCTTGCTTTGCAGGTTTTTTAATTTTTTTTTAAAATCTTATTAGTTTCTTATGGACTTCTATATATAAACACTAGGCGATCCATTTTATTTTTTTTTTAGAATTTCTTCAATATTATCCGTACCAAACTCAAATAAACCTTTATAAAGAGTTCTTTTTTAAGCCATCAAAAATCTATTCATAAATAGGTGTCCCTGAAATACTCAAATGAAGTTGCCTAATTCGTTCTTCTTTCATTGGTCTGAAATAAACTATCATACCTCATATTAGCCAGTAGGATATATTCCAAATTTTACTAATCCTTATACCTGTTTAATCCATCTTAAAATAAACTACATTATATGAAAAAAATATACATTAAAATCCCACGATAAATTTCCACTAATTTTAATTTTTACATGTGTACTGTACAAGACGCCACCACACGTATACCACTTTATAATTTTTCTAATTTCATACACCCAGTAACATTTGGTAGATTAATACATTTATTACTATACTTCACTTAATGCTTATAATTTAAGCTATTGAAGATTTTTAATATTTAACATGCGTATCAAATGCGTACGCGAATGTCAATAATTTTTTTATGTTTATACACTCAATGAAATTTAGACGATATATGAATGACACCTGAAAATATGCATATTGAAGAATTTTAGCTTTCGTGAATGAAAAAAAAGAGCTGTACATTGGTTTTCTTCCTTGAATTTTAAAAATTGTCAGGCAACAATTTTTCAGGCATCTATGGACAAATGAGACAAATTCATTGACACCTCTCAAAATAATGTTTACCTTTAATTTTGCTATACGTACAAGTTGGTATCTTACGTACGTCATTAAAAAAATTTCTTTAGTCCACTTACACTCATACAAATAAGACAATAGACAGATCTATTGATATCTCACATGGCGATTGTGACCTACGTATAGTTTTTTTGCCGCATATAACGTCATTTTAAATTTTAGAAATGTTCTTATACCTAACTTGGACAACTAAATCGAATTTATCGATACATCACACAATAGTTTTAGACAAATTTTATTTCTACGTACGAACAATTTTGTATTGTAAGTACGTTATTTAAAATTAAAACAAAAAATCATATATCCATTAATATCAGGACAATTAAGAATATATCGGTACCGCATGCGATAATTTTCGATGTATGTATGGTTAAATGGCGAATTCATAATTCGAACCAGGGCCGTTTGCACTTAAGAACTAATGTACCATAGTCACTATCTAGAAAAGCTCAAATTTTGAACAATTTAACTAATTTCGTTGAAGAAATTTTGGCCAATTAATAGCAATATTTTAATTTCTTGGAATCTATTCATAATTTTATATATACCTTATTTTTTCCGAATTTGTGTGCCTGTAAGTTTTGGTGTTGAATGTTTTGACAAGGTTTTCTTACTTAATCATAACTTCATAAGATACCCTATATGTTAGTGCGTATTTTTGAAACCTTCTAATCTGTAGCTCTCATTTGGTACCGAAAACAATATAATGAAAAAAAAAAGTTATTTCAATTTCGAAGGAAGAAATGATCAAATTTAAAAGTTGCTATTTGCTTATATTTGGTAGTTAAGGATTAACTATGCGCTAATTTTACTTTAGGTCGTAAAGTTTATTTCCACACTATTCACCTTTTAATATTTAAAGGGATTACATTAAAGGGATTCCAAGTGTCCCATTTCTTTTAGACAACTGCTGATTTGTTCATATTTAGTAATATGTGAGTGATGGGAAATCACCAGTTGATGCTATCATCGAGGCAATCATCCCCCTTCACAAACATAGTGGCATCTTATATTCAGCGATTGTGTCAATCGATCCTTTTAAATCGTACACAAATCCTCCAAACTCCAGGAAGAGTACTTATTGTTATTTGGCAACACCATTTTCTCGAAATCTCCCATTAAAAATTAATTAAAGACCTAACTAGAGTTTCTGAAGCCTCTCAAACGCTATTTTGGGATTGCAGATGTGATTGAAAAGGTTTTGGGGTAAACAACTTCATTGTATCACAGAGATACGATGATAGGGGATTTTCTTTTCATCTTCATATGGAAGCCATAAGGATTTATGGCTCATTAACATAGTTTAAGAGGCAAAATCAAGAGGGGTTAACACACATTAGTTTTACAACAAAATTTTTTTTTACTTTAAGTATTTCATACGTTGATTTTTTTTAAACAATATTTCTTTATTCGCATGTACCCAGAGCGTCTTGTACATTATTTTGAATTAGGAAATATTTATTTTAGAACGACAAAATTTAAACAGAATAAACTTGCATGTTAAATGAACTAATCATAAAGACTCTTTCAGATGCCAAAAATATTTACTAAGAATTTATTATGATGGGCACAAATGTATATTGGACAAAATGATTATCTTCACACGCTAAACTTAGAAATTAATGCGAGAAGCACAATTTTCTACTAAGTTCTTTTTGGTAGGATTATTTCTATTAAGTATAATATATTATACGTATTAAAGAATTGATTGAAAATAATTCACTCAAATAAAATTCAAAACAAATACCAAAATTTGATGAAATATGGAGCCTGAAGGAAAAATAAACACTCCAAAAACTCTTTTCGAACATAATAATCTATTATAAAATAAATATTTAAGCAATGTGACTCGATTCGTCCAAGCCCTGAGCATTTTAAATATTATTTCTATTTAAGAAATATTCTTTTGGAAACAACAAAATTGATTCAAAATAAACTAGTATATTGATATGTATCATATATGACTATTTTATACCTAAAAAATATTTACTAAGAATTTATTATGATAGGTACCATTTTTTAACTTGGACAAAGTGATTGATTACACGATAAACCAAGAAATTAACATGAGAGTACAAATTTGCTACTAGGTATATGTGCCTCTAGTTATGCTATTTCATATTAAATTCGACCCATATGAAGCATTACTTAATGCATTTCAAAACAGTGTGATCCAACTAAATATTAAAAAATAAGATGTAGCATACAGTCAAAAAGTTTTGTCTCTATATTATTTAGAATAGAGAATACATTTCGAACATGCCCCTTCTAATAAATTGATACTTACCTTCATAAAAAAATGTGCTTCCCATATTAACGACAAGTTGCTAGAATTTTAAACCCTCATTTCACACCAAGAAATCTTCACTAGGAGCTTCAGTTCCTTAGCTCACTAGAAATTGAAGAAAGAAAAAAATTAATTCTACCTTTGAACAAGACAGATTAAGCAATGTGTGCATTAATTTCAGTTTAAAATGTTTTAGTGTTGTGTTAAGAATGAAAAACCATTCTAGACTTTGTCAGCATTTTCAAGTTGCTTCCTATGAGAGGTGCAACTTTCAAACTCTGTCAAAGTGTTTATGGTGTTATTACACTCATAATCTAATCCACTCTAAGAATTTTTATAAAAGAAATATTCTTTTTCAAAAGAAAAAAATTATACAGAATAAAATTGTACGTTAATACCTATCATATATGATAATTTTATAACAAAAAATATTTATCAAGAATATATTATGACGGGCAAAATTTTCTAACTTGGACAAAATGATTATGTTTACGTGATAAACTAAGAAATTAATGTGAGAAAAACAAATTTCCAATTTGATCTAAGTGCGTAAGGGTAGGCTATCCTCTATTAAATATAAACAATTATAAGTACTAATACAGTGGATTAAAAAGATTTCACAAAAATGTAATCGAAAACACCTAACAACATGTGTTGGAACATGGAGAATTAAAGGATATGATCAACAAAGGCATTAAAACATATTTATCTATTACAAAATAAATATTTAAGCAATGTGACTTCACTCAGTTTTGCCCTGAGAGTCGTATACAGTATTTTTAATTACGAAATATTCTTTTTTAAAAGACGAAAACTACACAAAAAGAACTTGTATGTTAAAAGGTTGATTACATAACATTATTTTAGATGCCAAAATTATTTGCTAGGAATTTACTATGAAGGGTACAGTTATTAAACTTGGACAAATTGATAATTTAGAAGGATAAACTAAGAAATTAAAACAAATACCAAAATATTTTTGGAATATTGAGCCTGAAAGATCGAAAAAACACACTTAAAAATACTCATTTAAAACATATTTATCTGTAATAGAATAAATTTTTAAGCAATGTGACGCGATTCGTTCGAGCCCTGTGCGTTTTTAACATTATTTTTATTTAAAGAAATATCCTACTTGAAGAGACAAAAATTATACAGAATAAACTTGTATCTTAATATGTATCATAAATTCCTATTTTATATGCCAAAAATATTTACTAAGAGTTTATTATGAATTGAAAATGTTCTAACTGCGACAAAATGACTATGTTTAAGCAAAAATCTAAGAATTTAATACAAACGCAAAAATTTGTTGGAATATTGAACCAGAAGAGTACACAAACTTAATAAAAAAACTATTTTAAAAATATTTATCTGTAAGAAAATAAATTTTTAAGCAATGTGAATCGACTCGTCCCAGCCTGTAGCGTTTTAAATATTATTTTTATTTAAGAAATATTCATTTTGAAACGACAAAACTGATTCAAAACAAACTTGTATGTTAATATGCATGACTGTTTTATACCCAAAATATATTTTCTAAGATTTCATTATGATTGGAAAATTTTTCTAACTTAGACAAAATGATGTTTACACAATAAACTAAGAAGTTAATGCAAGAAAGACAACTTTCTAATTTGATCTAAGCGTATAAGGGTAGGCTAACTTGCATTAAATATGAGCAATAATAAGTACTAAATAATGAATAGAAAAGAATTCACTAAAATGATATTGAAAACAACTCAAAACATTTGGTGAATCATTGAGAATGAAAGGATTTATACCACAAAGGCACTTAAAACATATTTATCTACAATAAAATAAATATTTAAGCAATGTGACTTTATTCGCATGTACCCAGAGCGTCTTGTACATTATTTTGAATTAGGAAATATTTATTTTTAAAAAGATAAAAATGATTCAAAATAAACTTGTATGTTAATATGAAAATTTTATGACAATTTCATAAATAAAAAATATTTACTAAGAATATATTATGCTTGGAAATTTTTTCTAACTTGGTCAAAACGATTATGTTTACATAATAAACTAAGAAATTAATGTGAGAAACACAATTTTCTAATTTGATCAAAGTGCATAAGGGTAGAATAACCTGTATTAAATATGAACAATAATAAGTACTAAATAATGAATCGAAAAGAATTCACTAAAATGAAATTGAAAACAACTCAAAACATTTGGTGAAGCACTGAGAATGAAAGTATTTATACCACAAAGGCACTTAAAACATATTTATCTACAATAAAATAAATATTTAAGCAATGTGACTTTATTCGCATGTACCCAGAGCGTCTTGTACATTATTTTGAATTAGGAAATATTTATTTTAGAACGACAAAATTTAAACAGAATAAACTTGCATGTTAAATGAACTAATCATAAAGACTCTTTCAGATGCCAAAAATATTTACTAAGAATTTATTATGATGGGCACAAATGTATATTGGACAAAATGATTATCTTCACACGCTAAACTTAGAAATTAATGCGAGAAGCACAATTTTCTACTAAGTGCTTTTTGGTAGGATTATTTCTATTAAGTATAATATATTATACGTATTAAAGAATTGATTGAAAATAATTCACTCAAATAAAATTCAAAACAAATACCAAAATTTGATGAAATATGGAGCCTGAAGGAAAAATAAACACTCCAAAAACTCTTTTCGAACATAATAATTTATTATAAAATAAATATTTAAGCAATGTGACTCGATTCGTCCAAGCCCTGAGCATTTTAAATATTATTTCTATTTAAGAAATATTCTTTTGGAAACAACAAAATTGATTCAAAATAAACTAGTATATTGATATGTATCATATATGACTACTTTATACCTAAAAAATATTTACTAAGAATTTATTATGATAGGTACCATTTTTTAACTTGGACAAAGTGATTGATTACACGATAAACCAAGAAATTAACATGAGAGTACAAATTTGCTACTAGGTATATGTGCCTCTAGTTATGCTATTTCATATTAAATTCGACCCATATGAAGCATTACTTAATGCATTTCAAAACAGTGTGATCCAACTAAATATTAAAAAATAAGATGTAGCATACAGTCAAAAAGTTTTGTCTCTATATTATTTAGAATAGAGAATACATTTTGAACATGCCCCTTCTAATAAATTGATACTTACCTTCATAAAAAAATGTGCTTCCCATATTAACGACAAGTTGCTAGAATTTTAAACCCTCATTTCACACCAAGAAATCTTCACTAGGAGCTTCAGTTCCTTAGCTCACTAGAAATTGAAGAAAGAAAAAAATTAATTCTACCTTTGAACAAGACAGATTAAGCAATGTGTGCATTAATTTCAGTTTAAAATGTTTTAGTGTTGTGTTAAGAATGAAAAACCATTCTAGACTTTGTCAGCATTTTCAAGTTGCTTCCTATGAGAGGTGCAACTTTCAAACTCTGTCAAAGTGTTTATGGTGTTATTACACTCATAATCTAATCCACTCTAAGAATTTTTATAAAAGAAATATTCTTTTTCAAAAGAAAAAAATTATACAGAATAAAATTGTACGTTAATACCTATCATATATGATAATTTTATACCAAAAAATATTTATCAAGAATATATTATGACGGGCAAAATTTTCTAACTTGGACAAAATGATTATGTTTACGTGATAAACTAAGAAATTAATGTGAGAAAAACAAATTTCCAATTTGATCTAAGTGCGTAAGGGTAGGCTATCCTCTATTAAATATAAACAATTATAAGTACTAATACAGTGGATTAAAAAGATTTCACAAAAATGTAATCGAAAACACCTAACAACATGTGTTGGAACATTGAGAATTAAAGGATATGATCAACAAAGGCATTAAAACATATTTATCTATTACAAAATAAATATTTAAGCAATGTGACTTCACTCAGTTTTGCCCTGAGAGTCGTATACAGTATTTTTAATTACGAAATATTCTTTTTTAAAAGACGAAAACTACACAAAAAGAACTTGTATGTTAAAAGGTTGATTACATAACATTATTTTAGATGCCAAAATTATTTGCTAGGAATTTACTATGAAGGGTACAGTTATTAAACTTGGACAAATTGATTATTTAGAAGGATAAACTAAGAAATTAAAACAAATACCAAAATATTTTTGGAATATTGAGCCTGAAAAATCGAAAAAACACACTTAAAAATACTCATTTAAAACATATTTATCTGTAATAGAATAAATTTTTAAGCAATGTGACGCGATTCGTTCGAGCCCTGTGCGTTTTTAACATTATTTTTATTTAAAGAAATATCCTACTTGAAAAGACAAAAATTATACAGAATAAACTTGTATCTTAATATGTATCATAAATTCCTATTTTATATGCCAAAAATATTTACTAAGAGTTTATTATGAATTGAAAATGTTCTAACTGCGACAAAATGACTATGTTTAAGCAAAAATCTAAGAATTTAATACAAACGCAAAAATTTGTTGGAATATTGAACCAGAAGAGTACACAAACGTAATAAAAAAACTATTTAAAAAATATTTATCTGTAAGAAAATAAATTTTTAAGCAATGTGAATCGACTCGTCCCAGCCTGTAGCGTTTTAAATATTATTTTTATTTAAGAAATATTCATTTTGAAACGACAAAACTGATTCAAAACAAACTTGTATGTTAATATGCATGACTGTTTTATACCCAAAATATATTTTCTAAGATTTCATTATGATTGGAAAATTTTTCTAACTTAGACAAAATGATGTTTACACAATAAACTAAGAAGTTAATGCAAGAAAGACAACTTTCTAATTTGATCTAAGCGTATAAGGGTAGGCTAACTTGCATTAAATATGAGCAATAATAAGTACTAAATAATGAATAGAAAAGAATTCACTAAAATGATATTGAAAACAACTCAAAACATTTGGTGAATCATTGAGAATGAAAGGATTTATACCACAAAGGCACTTAAAACATATTTATCTACAATAAAATAAATATTTAAGCAATGTGACTTTATTCGCATGTACCCAGAGCGTCTTGTACATTATTTTGAATTAGGAAATATTTATTTTTAAAAAGATAAAAATGATTCAAAATAAACTTGTATGTTAATATGAAAATTTTATGACAATTTCATAAATAAAAAATATTTACTAAGAATATATTATGCTTGGAAATTTTTTCTAACTTGGTCAAAACGATTATGTTTACATAATAAACTAAGAAATTAATGTGAGAAACACAATTTTCTAATTTGATCAAAGTGCATTAGCGTAGGCTAACCTGTATTAAATATGAACAATAATAAGTACTATATAATGAATCGAAAAGAATTCCCTAAAATTAAATTGAAAACAACTCAAAACATTTGGTGAAGCACTGAGAATGAAAGGATTTATAGCACAAAGGCACTTAAAACATATTTATCTACAATAAAATAAATATTTAAGCAATGTTACTTTATTCCCATGTACCCAGAGCGTCTTGTACATTATTTTGAATTAGGAAATATTTATTTTAGAACGACAAAATTTAAACAGAATAAACTTGCATGTTAAATGAACTAATCATAAAGACTCTTTCAGATGCCAAAAATATTTACTAAGAATTTATTATGATGGGCACAAATGTATATTGGACAAAATGATTATCTTCACACGCTAAACTTAGAAATTAATGCGAGAAGCACAATTTTCTACTAAGTGCTTTTTGGTAGGATTATTTCTATTAAGTATAATATATTATACGTATTAAAGAATTGATTGAAAATAATTCACTCAAATAAAATTCAAAACAAATACCAAAATTTGATGAAATATGGAGCCTGAAGGAAAAATAAACACTCCAAAAACTCTTTTCGAACATAATAATTTATTATAAAATAAATATTTAAGCAATGTGACTCGATTCGTCCAAGCCCTGAGCATTTTAAATATTATTTCTATTTAAGAAATATTCTTTTGGAAACAACAAAATTGATTCAAAATAAACTAGTATATTGATATGTATCATATATGACTATTTTATACCTAAAAAATATTTACTAAGAATTTATTATGATAGGTACCATTTTTTAACTTGGACAAAGTGATTGATTACACGATAAACCAAGAAATTAACATGAGAGTACAAATTTGCTACTAGGTATATGTGCCTCTAGTTATGCTATTTCATATTAAATTCGACCCATATGAAGCATTACTTAATGCATTTCAAAACAGTGTGATCCAACTAAATATTAAAAAATAAGATGTAGCATACAGTCAAAAAGTTTTGTCTCTATATTATTTAGAATAGAGAATACATTTCGAACATGCCCCTTCTAATAAATTGATACTTACCTTCATAAAAAAATGTGCTTCCCATATTAACGACAAGTTGCTAGAATTTTAAACCCTCATTTCACACCAAGAAATCTTCACTAGGAGCTTCAGTTCCTTAGCTCACTAGAAATTGAAGAAAGAAAAAAATTAATTCTACCTTTGAACAAGACAGATTAAGCAATGTGTGCATTAATTTCAGTTTAAAATGTTTTAGTGTTGTGTTAAGAATGAAAAACCATTCTAGACTTTGTCAGCATTTTCAAGTTGCTTCCTATGAGAGGTGCAACTTTCAAACTCTGTCAAAGTGTTTATGGTGTTATTACACTCATAATCTAATCCACTCTAAGAATTTTTATAAAAGAAATATTCTTTTTCAAAAGAAAAAAATTATACAGAATAAAATTGTACGTTAATACCTATCATATATGATAATTTTATAACAAAAAATATTTATCAAGAATATATTATGACGGGCAAAATTTTCTAACTTGGACAAAATGATTATGTTTACGTGATAAACTAAGAAATTAATGTGAGAAAAACAAATTTCCAATTTGATCTAAGTGCGTAAGGGTAGGCTATCCTCTATTAAATATAAACAATTATAAGTACTAATACAGTGGATTAAAAAGATTTCACAAAAATGTAATCGAAAACACCTAACAACATGTGTTGGAACATGGAGAATTAAAGGATATGATCAACAAAGGCATTAAAACATATTTATCTATTACAAAATAAATATTTAAGCAATGTGACTTCACTCAGTTTTGCCCTGAGAGTCGTATACAGTATTTTTAATTACGAAATATTCTTTTTTAAAAGACGAAAACTACACAAAAAGAACTTGTATGTTAAAAGGTTGATTACATAACATTATTTTAGATGCCAAAATTATTTGCTAGGAATTTACTATGAAGGGTACAGTTATTAAACTTGGACAAATTGATAATTTAGAAGGATAAACTAAGAAATTAAAACAAATACCAAAATATTTTTGGAATATTGAGCCTGAAAGATCGAAAAAACACACTTAAAAATACTCATTTAAAACATATTTATCTGTAATAGAATAAATTTTTAAGCAATGTGACGCGATTCGTTCGAGCCCTGTGCGTTTTTAACATTATTTTTATTTAAAGAAATATCCTACTTGAAAAGACAAAAATTATACAGAATAAACTTGTATCTTAATATGTATCATAAATTCCTATTTTATATGCCAAAAATATTTACTAAGAGTTTATTATGAATTGAAAATGTTCTAACTGCGACAAAATGACTATGTTTAAGCAAAAATCTAAGAATTTAATACAAACGCAAAAATTTGTTGGAATATTGAACCAGAAGAGTACACAAACGTAATAAAAAAACTATTTTAAAAATATTTATCTGTAAGAAAATAAATTTTTAAGCAATGTGAATCGACTCGTCCCAGCCTGTAGCGTTTTAAATATTATTTTTATTTAAGAAATATTCATTTTGAAACGACAAAACTGATTCAAAACAAACTTGTATGTTAATATGCATGACTGTTTTATACCCAAAATATATTTTCTAAGATTTCATTATGATTGGAAAATTTTTCTAACTTAGACAAAATGATGTTTACACAATAAACTAAGAAGTTAATGCAAGAAAGACAACTTTCTAATTTGATCTAAGCGTATAAGGGTAGGCTAACTTGCATTAAATATGAGCAATAATAAGTACTAAATAATGAATAGAAAAGAATTCACTAAAATGATATTGAAAACAACTCAAAACATTTGGTGAATCATTGAGAATGAAAGGATTTATACCACAAAGGCACTTAAAACATATTTATCTACAATAAAATAAATATTTAAGCAATGTGACTTTATTCGCATGTACCCAGAGCGTCTTGTACATTATTTTGAATTAGGAAATATTTATTTTTAATAAGATAAAAATGATTCAAAATAAACTTGTATGTTAATATGAAAATTTTATGACAATTTCATACATAAAACATATTTACTAAGAATATATTATGCTTGGAAATTTTTATAATTAGGTCAACACGATTATGTTTACATAATAAACTAAGAAATTAATGTGAGAAACACAATTTTCTAATTTGATCAAAGTGCATAAGGGTAGAATGACCTGTATTAAATATGAACAATAATAAGTACTAAATAATGAATCGAAAAGAATTCCCTAAAATGATATTGAAAACAACTCAAAACATTTGGTGAAGCATTGAGAATGAAAGTATTTATACCACAAAGGCACTTAAAACATATTTATCTACAATAAAATAAATATTTAAGCAATGTGACTTTATTCGCATGTACCCAGAGCGTCTTGTACATTATTTTGAATTAGGAAATATTTATTTTTAAAAAGACAAAAATGATTCAAAATAAACTTGTATGTTAATTTGAATATTTTATGACAATTTCATACATAAAAAATATTTACTAAGAATTTTTTATGCTTGGAAATTTTTATAATTTGGTCAAAACGATTATGTTTACATAATAAACTAAGAAATTAATGTGAGAAACACAATTTTCTAATTTGATCAAAGTGCATAAGGGTAGAATAACTTGTATTAAATATGAAAAATAATAAGTACTAAATAATGAATCGAAAAGAATTCCCTAAAATGAAATTGAAAACAACTCAAAACATTTGGTGAAGCATTGAGAATGAAAGTATTTATACCACAAAGGCACTTAAAACATATTTATCTACAATAAAATAAATATTTAAGCAATGTGACTTTATTTGCATGTACCCAGAGCGTCTTGTACATTATTTTGAATTAGGAAATATTTATTTTTAAAAAGATAAAAATGATTCAAAATAAACTTGTATGTTAATATGAAAATTTTATGACAATTTCATACATAAAAAATATTTACTAAGAATATATTATGCTTGGAAATTTTTATAATTAGGTCAAAACGATTATGTTTACATAATAAACTAAGAAATTAATGTGAGAAACACAATTTTCTAATTTGATCAAAGTGCATAAGGGTAGAATAACCTGTATTAAATATGAACAATAATAAGTACTAAATAATGAATCGAAAAGAATTCCCTAAAATGAAATTGAAAACAACTCAAAACATTTGGTGAAGCATTGAGAATGAAAGTATTTATACCACAAAGGCAATTAAAACATATTTATCTACAATAAAATAAATATTTAAGCAATGTGACTTTATTCGCATGTACCCAGAGCGTCTTGTACATTATTTTGAATTAGGAAATATTTATTTTAGAACCACAAAATTTAAACAGAATAAACTTGCATGTTAAATGAACTAATCATAAAGACTCTTTCAGATGCCAAAAATATTTACTAAGAATTTATTATGATGGGCACAAATGTATATTGGACAAAATGATTATCTTCACACGCTAAACTTAGAAATTAATGCGAGAAGCACAATTTTCTACTAAGTGCTTTTTGGTAGGATTATTTCTATTAAGTATAATATATTATACGTATTAAAGAATTGATTGAAAATAATTCACTCAAATAAAATTCAAAACAAATACCAAAATTTGATGAAATATGGAGCCTGAAGGAAAAATAAACACTCCAAAAACTCTTTTCGAACATAATAATCTATTATAAAATAAATATTTAAGCAATGTGACTCGATTCGTCCAAGCCCTGAGCATTTTAAATATTATTTCTATTTAAGAAATATTCTTTTGGAAACAACAAAATTGATTCAAAATAAACTAGTATATTGATATGTATCATATATGACTATTTTATACCTAAAAATATTTACTAAGAATTTATTATGATAGGTACCATTTTTTAACTTGGACAAAGTGATTGATTACACGATAAACCAAGAAATTAACATGAGAGTACAAATTTGCTACTAGGTATATGTGCCTCTAGTTATGCTATTTCATATTAAATTCGACCCATATGAAGCATTACTTAATGCATTTCAAAACAGTGTGATCCAACTAAATATTAAAAAATAAGATGTAGCATACAGTCAAAAAGTTTTGTCTCTATATTATTTAGAATAGAGAATACATTTTGAACATGCCCCTTCTAATAAATTGATACTTACCTTCATAAAAAAATGTGCTTCCCATATTAACGACAAGTTGCTAGAATTTTAAACCCTCATTTCACACCAAGAAATCTTCACTAGGAGCTTCAGTTCCTTAGCTCACTAGAAATTGAAGAAAGAAAAAAATTAATTCTACCTTTGAACAAGACAGATTAAGCAATGTGTGCATTAATTTCAGTTTAAAATGTTTTAGTGTTGTGTTAAGAATGAAAAACCATTCTAGACTTTGTCAGCATTTTCAAGTTGCTTCCTATGAGAGGTGCAACTTTCAAACTCTGTCAAAGTGTTTATGGTGTTATTACACTCATAATCTAATCCACTCTAAGAATTTTTATAAAAGAAATATTCTTTTTCAAAAGAAAAAAATTATACAGAATAAAATTGTACGTTAATACCTATCATATATGATAATTTTATACCAAAAAATATTTATCAAGAATATATTATGATGGGCAAAATTTTCTAACTTGGACAAAATGATTATGTTTACGTGATAAACTAAGAAATTAATGTGAGAAAAACAAATTTCCAATTTGATCTAAGTGCGTAAGGGTAGGCTATCCTCTATTAAATATAAACAATTATAAGTACTAATACAGTGGATTAAAAAGATTTCACAAAAATGTAATCGAAAACACCTAACAACATGTGTTGGAACATGGAGAATTAAAGGATATGATCAACAAAGGCATTAAAACATATTTATCTATTACAAAATAAATATTTAAGCAATGTGACTTCACTCAGTTTTGCCCTGAGAGTCGTATACAGTATTTTTAATTACGAAATATTCCTTTTTAAAAGACGAAAACTACACAAAAAGAACTTGTATGTTAAAAGGTTGATTACATAACATTATTTTAGATGCCAAAATTATTTGCTAGGAATTTACTATGAAGGGTACAGTTATTAAACTTGGACAAATTGATTATTTAGAAGGATAAACTAAGAAATTAAAACAAATACCAAAATATTTTTGGAATATTGAGCCTGAAAGATCGAAAAAACACACTTAAAAATACTCATTTAAAACATATTTATCTGTAATAGAATAAATTTTTAAGCAATGTGACGCGATTCGTTCGAGCCCTGTGCGTTTTTAACATTATTTTTATTTAAAGAAATATCCTACTTGAAAAGACAAAAATTATACAGAATAAACTTGTATCTTAATATGTATCATAAATTCCTATTTTATATGCCAAAAATATTTACTAAGAGTTTATTATGAATTGAAAATGTTCTAACTGCGACAAAATGACTATGTTTAAGCAAAAATCTAAGAATTTAATACAAACGCAAAAATTTGTTGGAATATTGAACCAGAAGAGTACACAAACGTAATAAAAAAACTATTTTAAAAATATTTATCTGTAAGAAAATAAATTTTTAAGCAATGTGAATCGACTCGTCCCAGCCTGTAGCGTTTTAAATATTATTTTTATTTAAGAAATATTCATTTTGAAACGACAAAACTGATTCAAAACAAACTTGTATGTTAATATGCATGACTGTTTTATACCCAAAATATATTTTCTAAGATTTCATTATGATTGGAAAATTTTTCTAACTTAGACAAAATGATGTTTACACAATAAACTAAGAAGTTAATGCAAGAAAGACAACTTTCTAATTTGATCTAAGCGTATAAGGGTAGGCTAACTTGCATTAAATATGAGCAATAATAAGTACTAAATAATGAATAGAAAAGAATTCACTAAAATGATATTGAAAACAACTCAAAACATTTGGTGAATCATTGAGAATGAAAGGATTTATACCACAAAGGCACTTAAAACATATTTATCTACAATAAAATAAATATTTAAGCAATGTGACTTTATTCGCATGTATCCAGAGCGTCTTGTACATTATTTTGAATTAGGAAATATTTATTTTTAAAAAGATAAAAATGATTCAAAATAAACTTGTATGTTAATATGAAAATTTTATGACAATTTCATAAATAAAAAATATTTACTAAGAATATATTATGCTTGGAAATTTTTTCTAACTTGGTCAAAACGATTATGTTTACATAATAAACTAAGAAATTAATGTGAGAAACACAATTTTCTAATTTGATCAAAGTGCATTAGGGTAGGCTAACCTGTATTAAATATGAACAATAATAAGTACTAAATAATGAATCGAAAAGAATTCACTAAAATGAAATTGAAAACAACTCAAAACATTTGGTGAAGCACTGAGAATGAAAGGATTTATAGCACAAAGGCACTTAAAACATATTTATCTACAATAAAATAAATATTTAAGCAATGTTACTTTATTCCCATGTACCCAGAGCGTCTTGTACATTATTTTGAATTAGGAAATATTTATTTTTAAAAAGACAAAAATGATTCAAAATAAACTTGTATGTTAATTTGAATATTTTATGACAATTTCATACATAAAAAATATTTACTAAGAATTTTTTATGCTTGGAAATTTTTATAATTTGGTCAAAACGATTACGTTTACATAATAAACTAAGAAATTAATGTGAGAAACACAATTTTCTAATTTGATCAAAGTGCATAAGGGTAGAATAACTTGTATTAAATATGAACAATAATAAGTACTAAATAATGAATCGAAAAGAATTCCCTAAAATGAAATTGAAAACAACTCAAAACATTTGGTGAAGCATTGAGAATGAAAGGATTTATACCACAAAGGCACTTAAAACATATTTATCTACAATAAAATAAATATTTAAGCAATGTGACTTTATTTGCATGTACCCAGAGCGTCTTGTACATTATTTTGAATTAGGAAATATTTATTTTTAAAAAGATAAAAATGATTCAAAATAAACTTGTATGTTAATATGAAAATTTTATGACAATTTCATACATAAAAAATATTTACTAAGAATATATTATGCTTGGAAATTTTTATAATTAGGTCAAAACGATTATGTTTACATAATAAACTAAGAAATTAATGTGAGAAACACAATTTTCTAATTTGATCAAAGTGCATAAGGGTAGAATAACCTGTATTAAATATGAACAATAATAAGTACTAAATAATGAATCGAAAAGAATTCCCTAAAATGAAATTGAAAACAACTCAAAACATTTGGTGTAGCATTGAGAATGAAAGGATTTATACCACAAAGGCACTTAAAACATATTTATCTACAATAAAATAAATATTTAAGCAATGTGACTTTATTCGCATGTACCCAGAGCGTCTTGTACATTATTTTGAATTAGGAAATATTTATTTTTAAAAAGACAAAAATGATTCAAATTAAACTTGTATGTTAATTTGAATATTTTATGAAAATTTCATACATAAAAAATATTTAATAAGAATTTTTTATGCTTGGAAATTTTTCTAATTAGGTCAAAACGATTATGTTTACATAATAAACTAAGAAATTAATGTGAGAAACACAATTTTCTAATTTGATCAAAGTGCATAAGGGTAGAATAACCTGTATTAAATATGAACAATAATAAGTACTAAATAATGAATCGAAATGAATTCCCTAAAATGAAATTGAAAACAACTCAAAACATTTGGTGAAGCATTGAGAATGAAAGGATTTATACCACAAAGGCACTTAAAACATATTTATCTACAATAAAATAAATATTTAAGCAATGTGACTTTATTCGCATGTACCCAGAGCGTCTTGTACATTATTTTGAATTAGGAAATATTTATTTTAGAACGACAAAATTTAAACAGAATAAACTTGCATGTTAAATGAACTAATCATAAAGACTCTTTCAGATGCCAAAAATATTTACTAAGAATTTATTATGATGGGCACAAATGTATATTGGACAAAATGATTATCTTCACACGCTAAACTTAGTAGAAAATTGTGCTTCTCGCATTAATTTCTAAGTGCTTTTTGGTAGGATTATTTCTATTAAGTATAATATATTATACGTATTAAAGAATTGATTGAAAATAATTCACTCAAATAAAATTCAAAATAAATACCAAAATTTGATGAAATATGGAGCCTGAAGGAAAAATAAACACTCCAAAAACTCTTTTCGAACATAATAATTTATTATAAAATAAATATTTAAGCAATGTGACTCGATTCGTCCAAGCCCTGAGCATTTTAAATATTATTTCTATTTAAGAAATATTCTTTTGGAAACAACAAAATTGATTCAAAATAAACTAGTATATTGATATGTATCATATATGACTATTTTATACCTAAAAAATATTTACTAAGAATTTATTATGATAGGTACCATTTTTTAACTTGGACAAAGTGATTGATTACACGATAAACCAAGAAATTAACATGAGAGTACAAATTTGCTACTAGGTATATGTGCCTCTAGTTATGCTATTTCATATTAAATTCGACCCATATGAAGCATTACTTAATGCATTTCAAAACAGTGTGATCCAACTAAATATTAAAAAATAAGATGTAGCATACAGTCAAAAAGTTTTGTCTCTATATTATTTAGAATAGAGAATACATTTTGAACATGCCCCTTTTAATAAATTGATACTTACCTTCATAAAAAAATGTGCTTCCCATATTAACGACAAGTTGCTAGAATTTTAAACCCTCATTTCACACCAAGAAATCTTCACTAGGAGCTTCAGTTCCTTAGCTCACTAGAAATTGAAGAAAGAAAAAAATTAATTCTACCTTTGAACAAGACAGATTAAGCAATGTGTGCATTAATTTCAGTTTAAAATGTTTTAGTGTTGTGTTAAGAATGAAAAACCATTCTAGACTTTGTCAGCATTTTCAAGTTGCTTCCTATGAGAGGTGCAACTTTCAAACTCTGTCAAAGTGTTTATGGTGTTATTCCACTCATAATCTAATCCACTCTAAGAATTTTTATAAAAGAAATATTCTTTTTCAAAAGAAAAAAATTATACAGAATAAAATTGTACGTTAATACCTATCATATATGATAATTTTATACCAAAAAATATTTATCAAGAATATATTATGACGGGCAAAATTTTCTAACTTGGACAAAATGATTATGTTTACGTGATAAACTAAGAAATTAATGTGAGAAAAACAAATTTCCAATTTGATCTAAGTGCGTAAGGGTAGGCTATCCTCTATTAAATATAAACAATTATAAGTACTAATACAGTGGATTAAAAAGATTTCACAAAAATGTAATCGAAAACACCTAACAACATGTGTTGGAACATGGAGAATTAAAGGATATGATCAACAAAGGCATTAAAACATATTTATCTATTACAAAATAAATATTTAAGCAATGTGACTTCACTCAGTTTTGCCCTGAGAGTCGTATACAGTATTTTTAATTACGAAATATTCTTTTTTAAAAGACGAAAACTACACAAAAGAACTTGTATGTTAAAAGGTTGATTACATAACATTATTTTAGATGCCAAAATTATTTGCTAGGAATTTACTATGAAGGGTACAGTTATTAAACTTAGACAAATTGATAATTTAGAAGGATAAACTAAGAAATTAAAACAAATACCAAAATATTTTTGGAATATTGAGCCTGAAAGATCGAAAAAACACACTTAAAAATACTCATTTAAAACATATTTATCTGTAATAGAATAAATTTTTAAGCAATGTGACGCGATTCGTTCGAGCCCTGTGCGTTTTTAACATTATTTTTATTTAAAGAAATATCCTACTTGAAAAGACAAAAATTATACAGAATAAACTTGTATCTTAATATGTATCATAAATTCCTATTTTATATGCCAAAAATATTTACTAAGAGTTTATTATGAATTGAAAATGTTCTAACTGCGACAAAATGACTATGTTTAAGCAAAAATCTAAGAATTTAATACAAACGCAAAAATTTGTTGGAATATTGAACCAGAAGAGTACACAAACGTAATAAAAAAACTATTTTAAAAATATTTATCTGTAAGAAAATAAATTTTTAAGCAATGTGAATCGACTCGTCCCAGCCTGTAGCGTTTTAAATATTATTTTTATTTAAGAAATATTCATTTTGAAACGACAAAACTGATTCAAAACAAACTTGTATGTTAATATGCATGACTGTTTTATACCCAAAATATATTTTCTAAGATTTCATTATGATTGGAAAATTTTTCTAACTTAGACAAAATGATGTTTACACAATAAACTAAGAAGTTAATGCAAGAAAGACAACTTTCTAATTTGATCTAAGCGTATAAGGGTAGGCTAACTTGCATTAAATATGAGCAATAATAAGTACTAAATAATGAATAGAAAAGAATTCACTAAAATGATATTGAAAACAACTCAAAACATTTGGTGAATCATTGAGAATGAAAGGATTTATACCACAAAGGCACTTAAAACATATTTATCTACAATAAAATAAATATTTAAGCAATGTGACTTTATTCGCATGTACCCAGAGCGTCTTGTACATTATTTTGAATTAGGAAATATTTATTTTTAAAAAGATAAAAATGATTCAAAATAAACTTGTATGTTAATATGAAAATTTTATGACAATTTCATAAATAAAAAATATTTACTAAGAATATATTATGCTTGGAAATTTTTTCTAACTTGGTCAAAACGATTATGTTTACATAATAAACTAAGAAATTAATGTGAGAAACACAATTTTCTAATTTGATCAAAGTGCATTAGCGTAGGCTAACCTGTATTAAATATGAACAATAATAAGTACTATATAATGAATCGAAAAGAATTCCCTAAAATTAAATTGAAAACAACTCAAAACATTTGGTGAAGCACTGAGAATGAAAGGATTTATAGCACAAAGGCACTTAAAACATATTTATCTACAATAAAATAAATATTTAAGCAATGTTACTTTATTCCCATGTACCCAGAGCGTCTTGTACATTATTTTGAATTAGGAAATATTTATTTTAGAACGACAAAATTTAAACAGAATAAACTTGCATGTTAAATGAACTAATCATAAAGACTCTTTCAGATGCCAAAAATATTTACTAAGAATTTATTATGATGGGCACAAATGTATATTGGACAAAATGATTATCTTCACACGCTAAACTTAGAAATTAATGCGAGAAGCACAATTTTCTACTAAGTGCTTTTTGGTAGGATTATTTCTATTAAGTATAATATATTATACGTATTAAAGAATTGATTGAAAATAATTCACTCAAATAAAATTCAAAACAAATACTAAAATTTGATGAAATATGGAGCCTGAAGGAAAAATAAACACTCCAAAAACTCTTTTCGAACATAATAATTTACTATAAAATAAATATTTAAGCAATGTGACTCGATTCGTCCAAGCCCTGAGCATTTTAAATATTATTTCTATTTAAGAAATATTCTTTTGGAAACAACAAAATTGATTCAAAATAAACTAGTATATTGATATGTATCATATATGACTATTTTATACCTAAAAAATATTTACTAAGAATTTATTATGATAGGTACCATTTTTTAACTTGGACAAAGTGATTGATTACACGATAAACCAAGAAATTAACATGAGAGTACAAATTTGCTACTAGGTATATGTGCCTCTAGTTATGCTATTTCATATTAAATTCGACCCATATGAAGCATTACTTAATGCATTTCAAAACAGTGTGATCCAACTAAATATTAAAAAATAAGATGTAGCATACAGTCAAAAAGTTTTGTCTCTATATTATTTAGAATAGAGAATACATTTCGAACATGCCCCTTCTAATAAATTGATACTTACCTTCATAAAAAAATGTGCTTCCCATATTAACGACAAGTTGCTAGAATTTTAAACCCTCATTTCACACCAAGAAATCTTCACTAGGAGCTTCAGTTCCTTAGCTCACTAGAAATTGAAGAAAGAAAAAAATTAATTCTACCTTTGAACAAGACAGATTAAGCAATGTGTGCATTAATTTCAGTTTAAAATGTTTTAGTGTTGTGTTAAGAATGAAAAACCATTCTAGACTTTGTCAGCATTTTCAAGTTGCTTCCTATGAGAGGTGCAACTTTCAAACTCTGTCAAAGTGTTTATGGTGTTATTACACTCATAATCTAATCCACTCTAAGAATTTTTATAAAAGAAATATTCTTTTTCAAAAGAAAAAAATTATACAGAATAAAATTGTACGTTAATACCTATCATATATGATAATTTTATAACAAAAAATATTTATCAAGAATATATTATGACGGGCAAAATTTTCTAACTTGGACAAAATGATTATGTTTACGTGATAAACTAAGAAATTAATGTGAGAAAAACAAATTTCCAATTTGATCTAAGTGCGTAAGGGTAGGCTATCCTCTATTAAATATAAACAATTATAAGTACTAATACAGTGGATTAAAAAGATTTCACAAAAATGTAATCGAAAACACCTAACAACATGTGTTGGAACATGGAGAATTAAAGGATATGATCAACAAAGGCATTAAAACATATTTATCTATTACAAAATAAATATTTAAGCAATGTGACTTCACTCAGTTTTGCCCTGAGAGTCGTATACAGTATTTTTAATTACGAAATATTCTTTTTTAAAAGACGAAAACTACACAAAAAGAACTTGTATGTTAAAAGGTTGATTACATAACATTATTTTAGATGCCAAAATTATTTGCTAGGAATTTACTATGAAGGGTACAGTTATTAAACTTGGACAAATTGATAATTTAGAAGGATAAACTAAGAAATTAAAACAAATACCAAAATATTTTTGGAATATTGAGCCTGAAAGATCGAAAAAACACACTTAAAAATACTCATTTAAAACATATTTATCTGTAATAGAATAAATTTTTAAGCAATGTGACGCGATTCGTTCGAGCCCTGTGCGTTTTTAACATTATTTTTATTTAAAGAAATATCCTACTTGAAAAGACAAAAATTATACAGAATAAACTTGTATCTTAATATGTATCATAAATTCCTATTTTATATGCCAAAAATATTTACTAAGAGTTTATTATGAATTGAAAATGTTCTAACTGCGACAAAATGACTATGTTTAAGCAAAAATCTAAGAATTTAATACAAACGCAAAAATTTGTTGGAATATTGAACCAGAAGAGTACACAAACGTAATAAAAAAACTATTTTAAAAATATTTATCTGTAAGAAAATAAATTTTTAAGCAATGTGAATCGACTCGTCCCAGCCTGTAGCGTTTTAAATATTATTTTTATTTAAGAAATATTCATTTTGAAACGACAAAACTGATTCAAAACAAACTTGTATGTTAATATGCATGACTGTTTTATACCCAAAATATATTTTCTAAGATTTCATTATGATTGGAAAATTTTTCTAACTTAGACAAAATGATGTTTACACAATAAACTAAGAAGTTAATGCAAGAAAGACAACTTTCTAATTTGATCTAAGCGTATAAGGGTAGGCTAACTTGCATTAAATATGAGCAATAATAAGTACTAAATAATGAATAGAAAAGAATTCACTAAAATGATATTGAAAACAACTCAAAACATTTGGTGAATCATTGAGAATGAAAGGATTTATACCACAAAGGCACTTAAAACATATTTATCTACAATAAAATAAATATTTAAGCAATGTGACTTTATTCGCATGTACCCAGAGCGTCTTGTACATTATTTTGAATTAGGAAATATTTATTTTTAATAAGATAAAAATGATTCAAAATAAACTTGTATGTTAATATGAAAATTTTATGACAATTTCATACATAAAACATATTTACTAAGAATATATTATGCTTGGAAATTTTTATAATTAGGTCAACACGATTATGTTTACATAATAAACTAAGAAATTAATGTGAGAAACACAATTTTCTAATTTGATCAAAGTGCATAAGGGTAGAATGACCTGTATTAAATATGAACAATAATAAGTACTAAATAATGAATCGAAAAGAATTCCCTAAAATGATATTGAAAACAACTCAAAACATTTGGTGAAGCATTGAGAATGAAAGTATTTATACCACAAAGGCACTTAAAACATATTTATCTACAATAAAATAAATATTTAAGCAATGTGACTTTATTCGCATGTACCCAGAGCGTCTTGTACATTATTTTGAATTAGGAAATATTTATTTTTAAAAAGACAAAAATGATTCAAAATAAACTTGTATGTTAATTTGAATATTTTATGACAATTTCATACATAAAAAATATTTACTAAGAATTTTTTATGCTTGGAAATTTTTATAATTTGGTCAAAACGATTATGTTTACATAATAAACTAAGAAATTAATGTGAGAAACACAATTTTCTAATTTGATCAAAGTGCATAAGGGTAGAATAACTTGTATTAAATATGAACAATAATAAGTACTAAATAATGAATCGAAAAGAATTCCCTAAAATGAAATTGAAAACAACTCAAAACATTTGGTGAAGCATTGAGAATGAAAGTATTTATACCACAAAGGCACTTAAAACATATTTATCTACAATAAAATAAATATTTAAGCAATGTGACTTTATTTGCATGTACCCAGAGCGTCTTGTACATTATTTTGAATTAGGAAATATTTATTTTTAAAAAGATAAAAATGATTCAAAATAAACTTGTATGTTAATATGAAAATTTTATGACAATTTCATACATAAAAAATATTTACTAAGAATATATTATGCTTGGAAATTTTTATAATTAGGTCAAAACGATTATGTTTACATAATAAACTAAGAAATTAATGTGAGAAACACAATTTTCTAATTTGATCAAAGTGCATAAGGGTAGAATAACCTGTATTAAATATGAACAATAATAAGTACTAAATAATGAATCGAAAAGAATTCCCTAAAATGAAATTGAAAACAACTCAAAACATTTGGTGAAGCATTGAGAATGAAAGTATTTATACCACAAAGGCACTTAAAACATATTTATCTACAATAAAATAAATATTTAAGCAATGTGACTTTATTCGCATGTACCCAGAGCGTCTTGTACATTATTTTGAATTAGGAAATATTTATTTTAGAACCACAAAATTTAAACAGAATAAACTTGCATGTTAAATGAACTAATCATAAAGACTCTTTCAGATGCCAAAAATATTTACTAAGAATTTATTATGATGGGCACAAATGTATATTGGACAAAATGATTATCTTCACACGCTAAACTTAGAAATTAATGCGAGAAGCACAATTTTCTACTAAGTGCTTTTTGGTAGGATTATTTCTATTAAGTATAATATATTATACGTATTAAAGAATTGATTGAAAATAATTCACTCAAATAAAATTCAAAACAAATACCAAAATTTGATGAAATATGGAGCCTGAAGGAAAAATAAACACTCCAAAAACTCTTTTCGAACATAATAATCTATTATAAAATAAATATTTAAGCAATGTGACTCGATTCGTCCAAGCCCTGAGCATTTTAAATATTATTTCTATTTAAGAAATATTCTTTTGGAAACAACAAAATTGATTCAAAATAAACTAGTATATTGATATGTATCATATATGACTATTTTATACCTAAAAATATTTACTAAGAATTTATTATGATAGGTACCATTTTTTAACTTGGACAAAGTGATTGATTACACGATAAACCAAGAAATTAACATGAGAGTACAAATTTGCTACTAGGTATATGTGCCTCTAGTTATGCTATTTCATATTAAATTCGACCCATATGAAGCATTACTTAATGCATTTCAAAACAGTGTGATCCAACTAAATATTAAAAAATAAGATGTAGCATACAGTCAAAAAGTTTTGTCTCTATATTATTTAGAATAGAGAATACATTTTGAACATGCCCCTTCTAATAAATTGATACTTACCTTCATAAAAAAATGTGCTTCCCATATTAACGACAAGTTGCTAGAATTTTAAACCCTCATTTCACACCAAGAAATCTTCACTAGGAGCTTCAGTTCCTTAGCTCACTAGAAATTGAAGAAAGAAAAAAATTAATTCTACCTTTGAACAAGACAGATTAAGCAATGTGTGCATTAATTTCAGTTTAAAATGTTTTAGTGTTGTGTTAAGAATGAAAAACCATTCTAGACTTTGTCAGCATTTTCAAGTTGCTTCCTATGAGAGGTGCAACTTTCAAACTCTGTCAAAGTGTTTATGGTGTTATTACACTCATAATCTAATCCACTCTAAGAATTTTTATAAAAGAAAT
Source organism: Linyphia triangularis (assembly GCA_963978545.1). Lineage (NCBI taxonomy): Eukaryota > Metazoa > Arthropoda > Arachnida > Araneae > Linyphiidae > Linyphia > Linyphia triangularis. The sequence goes on along the minus strand of OZ021733.1, from coordinate 36,833,306 downwards.
ATTCTTTTTCAAAAGAAAAAAATTATACAGAATAAAATTGTACGTTAATACCTATCATATATGATAATTTTATACCAAAAAATATTTATCAAGAATATATTATGACGGGCAAAATTTTCTAACTTGGACAAAATGATTATGTTTACGTGATAAACTAAGAAATTAATGTGAGAAAAACAAATTTCCAATTTGATCTAAGTGCGTAAGGGTAGGCTATCCTCTATTAAATATAAACAATTATAAGTACTAATACAGTGGATTAAAAAGATTTCACAAAAATGTAATCGAAAACACCTAACAACATGTGTTGGAACATGGAGAATTAAAGGATATGATCAACAAAGGCATTAAAACATATTTATCTATTACAAAATAAATATTTAAGCAATGTGACTTCACTCAGTTTTGCCCTGAGAGTCGTATACAGTATTTTTAATTACGAAATATTCCTTTTTAAAAGACGAAAACTACACAAAAAGAACTTGTATGTTAAAAGGTTGATTACATAACATTATTTTAGATGCCAAAATTATTTGCTAGGAATTTACTATGAAGGGTACAGTTATTAAACTTGGACAAATTGATTATTTAGAAGGATAAACTAAGAAATTAAAACAAATACCAAAATATTTTTGGAATATTGAGCCTGAAAGATCGAAAAAACACACTTAAAAATACTCATTTAAAACATATTTATCTGTAATAGAATATATTTTTAAGCAATGTGACGCGATTCGTTCGAGCCCTGTGCGTTTTTAACATTATTTTTATTTAAAGAAATATCCTACTTGAAAAGACAAAAATTATACAGAATAAACTTGTATCTTAATATGTATCATAAATTCCTATTTTATATGCCAAAAATATTTACTAAGAGTTTATTATGAATTGAAAATGTTCTAACTGCGACAAAATGACTATGTTTAAGCAAAAATCTAAGAATTTAATACAAACGCAAAAATTTGTTGGAATATTGAACCAGAAGAGTACACAAACGTAATAAAAAAACTATTTTAAAAATATTTATCTGTAAGAAAATAAATTTTTAAGCAATGTGAATCGACTCGTCCCAGCCTGTAGCGTTTTAAATATTATTTTTATTTAAGAAATATTCATTTTGAAATGACAAAACTGATTCAAAACAAACTTGTATGTTAATATGCATGACTGTTTTATACCCAAAATATATTTTCTAAGATTTCATTATGATTGGAAAATTTTTCTAACTTAGACAAAATGATGTTTACACAATAAACTAAGAAGTTAATGCAAGAAAGACAACTTTCTAATTTGATCTAAGCGTATAAGGGTAGGCTAACTTGCATTAAATATGAGCAATAATAAGTACTAAATAATGAATAGAAAAGAATTCACTAAAATGATATTGAAAACAACTCAAAACATTTGGTGAATCATTGAGAATGAAAGGATTTATACCACAAAGGCACTTAAAACATATTTATCTACAATAAAATAAATATTTAAGCAATGTGACTTTATTCGCATGTATCCAGAGCGTCTTGTACATTATTTTGAATTAGGAAATATTTATTTTTAAAAAGATAAAAATGATTCAAAATAAACTTGTATGTTAATATGAAAATTTTATGACAATTTCATAAATAAAAAATATTTACTAAGAATATATTATGCTTGGAAATTTTTTCTAACTTGGTCAAAACGATTATGTTTACATAATAAACTAAGAAATTAATGTGAGAAACACAATTTTCTAATTTGATCAAAGTGCATTAGGGTAGGCTAACCTGTATTAAATATGAACAATAATAAGTACTAAATAATGAATCGAAAAGAATTCACTAAAATGAAATTGAAAACAACTCAAAACATTTGGTGAAGCACTGAGAATGAAAGGATTTATAGCACAAAGGCACTTAAAACATATTTATCTACAATAAAATAAATATTTAAGCAATGTTACTTTATTCCCATGTACCCAGAGCGTCTTGTACATTATTTTGAATTAGGAAATATTTATTTTTAAAAAGATAAAAATGATTCAAAATAAACTTGTATGTTAATATGAAAATTTTATGACAATTTCATACATAAAAAATATTTACTAAGAATATATTATGCTTGGAAATTTTTATAATTAGGTCAAAACGATTATGTTTACATAATAAACTAAGAAATTAATGTGAGAAACACAATTTTCTAATTTGATCAAAGTGCATAAGGGTAGAATAACCTGTATTAAATATGAACAATAATAAGTACTAAATAATGAATCGAAAAGAATTCCCTAAAATGAAATTGAAAACAACTCAAAACATTTGGTGTAGCATTGAGAATGAAAGGATTTATACCACAAAGGCACTTAAAACATATTTATCTACAATAAAATAAATATTTAAGCAATGTGACTTTATTCGCATGTACCCAGAGCGTCTTGTACATTATTTTGAATTAGGAAATATTTATTTTTAAAAAGACAAAAATGATTCAAAATAAACTTGTATGTTAATTTGAATATTTTATGAAAATTTCATACATAAAAAATATTTAATAAGAATTTTTTATGCTTGGAAATTTTTCTAATTAGGTCAAAACGATTATGTTTACATAATAAACTAAGAAATTAATGTGAGAAACACAATTTTCTAATTTGATCAAAGTGCATAAGGGTAGAATAACCTGTATTAAATATGAACAATAATAAGTACTAAATAATGAATCGAAATGAATTCCCTAAAATGAAATTGAAAACAACTCAAAACATTTGGTGAAGCATTGAGAATGAAAGGATTTATACCACAAAGGCACTTAAAACATATTTATCTACAATAAAATAAATATTTAAGCAATGTGACTTTATTCGCATGTACCCAGAGCGTCTTGTACATTATTTTGAATTAGGAAATATTTATTTTAGAACGACAAAATTTAAACAGAATAAACTTGCATGTTAAATGAACTAATCATAAAGACTCTTTCAGATGCCAAAAATATTTACTAAGAATTTATTATGATGGGCACAAATGTATATTGGACAAAATGATTATCTTCACACGCTAAACTTAGCAGAAAATTGTGCTTCTCGCATTAATTTCTAAGTGCTTTTTGGTAGGATTATTTCTATTAAGTATAATATATTATACGTATTAAAGAATTGATTGAAAATAATTCACTCAAATAAAATTCAAAATAAATACCAAAATTTGATGAAATATGGAGCCTGAAGGAAAAATAAACACTCCAAAAACTCTTTTCGAACATAATAATTTATTATAAAATAAATATTTAAGCAATGTGACTCGATTCGTCCAAGCCCTGAGCATTTTAAATATTATTTCTATTTAAGAAATATTCTTTTGGAAACAACAAAATTGATTCAAAATAAACTAGTATATTGATATGTATCATATATGACTATTTTATACCTAAAAAATATTTACTAAGAATTTATTATGATAGGTACCATTTTTTAACTTGGACAAAGTGATTGATTACACGATAAACCAAGAAATTAACATGAGAGTACAAATTTGCTACTAGGTATATGTGCCTCTAGTTATGCTATTTCATATTAAATTCGACCCATATGAAGCATTACTTAATGCATTTCAAAACAGTGTGATCCAACTAAATATTAAAAAATAAGATGTAGCATACAGTCAAAAAGTTTTGTCTCTATATTATTTAGAATAGAGAATACATTTCGAACATGCCCCTTCTAATAAATTGATACTTACCTTCATAAAAAAATGTGCTTCCCATATTAACGACAAGTTGCTAGAATTTTAAACCCTCATTTCACACCAAGAAATCTTCACTAGGAGCTTCAGTTCCTTAGCTCACTAGAAATTGAAGAAAGAAAAAAATTAATTCTACCTTTGAACAAGACAGATTAAGCAATGTGTGCATTAATTTCAGTTTAAAATGTTTTAGTGTTGTGTTAAGAATGAAAAACCATTCTAGACTTTGTCAGCATTTTCAAGTTGCTTCCTATGAGAGGTGCAACTTTCAAACTCTGTCAAAGTGTTTATGGTGTTATTCCACTCATAATCTAATCCACTCTAAGAATTTTTATAAAAGAAATATTCTTTTTCAAAAGAAAAAAATTATACAGAATAAAATTGTACGTTAATACCTATCATATATGATAATTTTATACCAAAAAATATTTATCAAGAATATATTATGACGGGCAAAATTTTCTAACTTGGACAAAATGATTATGTTTACGTGATAAACTAAGAAATTAATGTGAGAAAAACAAATTTCCAATTTGATCTAAGTGCGTAAGGGTAGGCTATCCTCTATTAAATATAAACAATTATAAGTACTAATACAGTGGATTAAAAAGATTTCACAAAAATGTAATCGAAAACACCTAACAACATGTGTTGGAACATGGAGAATTAAAGGATATGATCAACAAAGGCATTAAAACATATTTATCTATTACAAAATAAATATTTAAGCAATGTGACTTCACTCAGTTTTGCCCTGAGAGTCGTATACAGTATTTTTAATTACGAAATATTCTTTTTTAAAAGACGAAAACTAAACAAAAAGAACTTGTATGTTAAAAGGTTGATTACATAACATTATTTTAGATGCCAAAATTATTTGCTAGGAATTTACTATGAAGGGTACAGTTATTAAACTTAGACAAATTGATAATTTAGAAGGATAAACTAAGAAATTAAAACAAATACCAAAATATTTTTGGAATATTGAGCCTGAAAGATCGAAAAAACACACTTAAAAATACTCATTTAAAACATATTTATCTGTAATAGAATAAATTTTTAAGCAATGTGACGCGATTCGTTCGAGCCCTGTGCGTTTTTAACATTATTTTTATTTAAAGAAATATCCTACTTGAAAAGACAAAAATTATACAGAATAAACTTGTATCTTAATATGTATCATAAATTCCTATTTTATATGCCAAAAATATTTACTAAGAGTTTATTATGAATTGAAAATGTTCTAACTGCGACAAAATGACTATGTTTAAGCAAAAATCTAAGAATTTAATACAAACGCAAAAATTTGTTGGAATATTGAACCAGAAGAGTACACAAACGTAATAAAAAAACTATTTTAAAAATATTTATCTGTAAGAAAATAAATTTTTAAGCAATGTGAATCGACTCGTCCCAGCCTGTAGCGTTTTAAATATTATTTTTATTTAAGAAATATTCATTTTGAAACGACAAAACTGATTCAAAACAAACTTGTATGTTAATATGCATGACTGTTTTATACCCAAAATATATTTTCTAAGATTTCATTATGATTGGAAAATTTTTCTAACTTAGACAAAATGATGTTTACACAATAAACTAAGAAGTTAATGCAAGAAAGACAACTTTCTAATTTGATCTAAGCGTATAAGGGTAGGCTAACTTGCATTAAATATGAGCAATAATAAGTACTAAATAATGAATAGAAAAGAATTCACTAAAATGATATTGAAAACAACTCAAAACATTTGGTGAATCATTGAGAATGAAAGGATTTATACCACAAAGGCACTTAAAACATATTTATCTACAATAAAATAAATATTTAAGCAATGTGACTTTATTCGCATGTACCCAGAGCGTCTTGTACATTATTTTGAATTAGGAAATATTTATTTTTAAAAAGACAAAAATGATTCAAAATAAACTTGTATGTTAATTTGAATATTTTATGACAATTTCATACATAAAAAATATTTACTAAGAATTTTTTATGCTTGGAAATTTTTATAATTTGGTCAAAACGATTATGTTTACATAATAAACTAAGAAATTAATGTGAGAAACACAATTTTCTAATTTGATCAAAGTGCATAAGGGTAGAATAACTTGTATTAAATATGAACAATAATAAGTACTAAATAATGAATCGAAAAGAATTCCCTAAAATGAAATTGAAAACAACTCAAAACATTTGGTGAAGCATTGAGAATGAAAGTATTTATACCACAAAGGCACTTAAAACATATTTATCTACAATAAAATAAATATTTAAGCAATGTGACTTTATTCGCATGTACCCAGAGCGTCTTGTACATTATTTTGAATTAGGAAATATTTATTTTAGAACGACAAAATTTAAACAGAATAAACTTGCATGTTAAATGAACTAATCATAAAGACTCTTTCAGATGCCAAAAATATTTACTAAGAATTTATTATGATGGGCACAAATGTATATTGGACAAAATGATTATCTTCACACGCTAAACTTAGAAATTAATGCGAGAAGCACAATTTTCTACTAAGTGCTTTTTGGTAGGATTATTTCTATTAAGTATAATATATTATACGTATTAAAGAATTAATTGAAAATAATTCACTCAAATAAAATTCAAAACAAATACCAAAATTTGATGAAATATGGAGCCTGAAGGAAAAATAAACACTCCAAAAACTCTTTTCGAACATAATAATTTATTATAAAATAAATATTTAAGCAATGTGACTCGATTCGTCCAAGCCCTGAGCATTTTAAATATTATTTCTATTTAAGAAATATTCTTTTGGAAACAACAAAATTGATTCAAAATAAACTAGTATATTGATATGTATCATATATGACTATTTTATACCTAAAAAATATTTACTAAGAATTTATTATGATAGGTACCATTTTTTAACTTGGACAAAGTGATTGATTACACGATAAACCAAGAAATTAACATGAGAGTACAAATTTGCTACTAGGTATATGTGCCTCTAGTTATGCTATTTCATATTAAATTCGACCCATATGAAGCATTACTTAATGCATTTCAAAACAGTGTGATCCAACTAAATATTAAAAAATAAGATGTAGCATACAGTCAAAAAGTTTTGTCTCTATATTATTTAGAATAGAGAATACATTTCGAACATGCCCCTTCTAATAAATTGATACTTACCTTCATAAAAAAATGTGCTTCCCATATTAACGACAAGTTGCTAGAATTTTAAACCCTCATTTCACACCAAGAAATCTTCACTAGGAGCTTCAGTTCCTTAGCTCACTAGAAATTGAAGAAAGAAAAAAATTAATTCTACCTTTGAACAAGACAGATTAAGCAATGTGTGCATTAATTTCAGTTTAAAATGTTTTAGTGTTGTGTTAAGAATGAAAAACCATTCTAGACTTTGTCAGCATTTTCAAGTTGCTTCCTATGAGAGGTGCAACTTTCAAACTCTGTCAAAGTGTTTATGGTGTTATTACACTCATAATCTAATCCACTCTAAGAATTTTTATAAAAGAAATATTCTTTTTCAAAAGAAAAAAATTATACAGAATAAAATTGTACGTTAATACCTATCATATATGATAATTTTATACCAAAAAATATTTATCAAGAATATATTATGACGGGCAAAATTTTCTAACTTGGACAAAATGATTATGTTTACGTGATAAACTAAGAAATTAATGTGAGAAAAACAAATTTCCAATTTGATCTAAGTGCGTAAGGGTAGGCTATCCTCTATTAAATATAAACAATTATAAGTACTAATACAGTGGATTAAAAAGATTTCACAAAAATGTAATCGAAAACACCTAACAACATGTGTTGGAACATGGAGAATTAAAGGATATGATCAACAAAGGCATTAAAACATATTTATCTATTACAAAATAAATATTTAAGCAATGTGACTTCACTCAGTTTTGCCCTGAGAGTCGTATACAGTATTTTTAATTACGAAATATTCTTTTTTAAAAGACGAAAACTACACAAAAAGAACTTGTATGTTAAAAGGTTGATTACATAACATTATTTTAGATGCCAAAATTATTTGCTAGGAATTTACTATGAAGGGTACAGTTATTAAACTTAGACAAATTGATAATTTAGAAGGATAAACTAAGAAATTAAAACAAATACCAAAATATTTTTGGAATATTGAGCCTGAAAGATCGAAAAAACACACTTAAAAATACTCATTTAAAACATATTTATCTGTAATAGAATAAATTTTTAAGCAATGTGACGCGATTCGTTCGAGCCCTGTGCGTTTTTAACATTATTTTTATTTAAAGAAATATCCTACTTGAAAAGACAAAAATTATACAGAATAAACTTGTATCTTAATATGTATCATAAATTCCTATTTTATATGCCAAAAATATTTACTAAGAGTTTATTATGAATTGAAAATGTTCTAACTGCGACAAAATGACTATGTTTAAGCAAAAATCTAAGAATTTAATACAAACGCAAAAATTTGTTGGAATATTGAACCAGAAGAGTACACAAACGTAATAAAAAAACTATTTTAAAAATATTTATCTGTAAGAAAATAAATTTTTAAGCAATGTGAATCGACTCGTCCCAGCCTGTAGCGTTTTAAATATTATTTTTATTTAAGAAATATTCATTTTGAAACGACAAAACTGATTCAAAACAAACTTGTATGTTAATATGCATGACTGTTTTATACCCAAAATATATTTTCTAAGATTTCATTATGATTGGAAAATTTTTCTAACTTAGACAAAATGATGTTTACACAATAAACTAAGAAGTTAATGCAAGAAAGACAACTTTCTAATTTGATCTAAACGTATAAGGGTAGGCTAACTTGCATTAAATATGAGCAATAATAAGTACTAAATAATGAATAGAAAAGAATTCACTAAAATGATATTGAAAACAACTCAAAACATTTGGTGAATCATTGAGAATGAAAGGATTTATACCACAAAGGCACTTAAAACATATTTATCTACAATAAAATAAATATTTAAGCAATGTGACTTTATTCGCATGTACCCAGAGCGTCTTGTACATTATTTTGAATTAGGAAATATTTATTTTTAAAAAGATAAAAATGATTCAAAATAAACTTGTATGTTAATATGAAAATTTTATGACAATTTCATAAATAAAAAATATTTACTAAGAATATATTATGCTTGGAAATTTTTTCTAACTTGGTCAAAACGATTATGTTTACATAATAAACTAAGAAATTAATGTGAGAAACACAATTTTCTAATTTGATCAAAGTGCATTAGCGTAGGCTAACCTGTATTAAATATGAACAATAATAAGTACTAAATAATGAATCGAAAAGAATTCCCTAAAATTCAATTGAAAACAACTCAAAACATTTGGTGAAGCACTGAGAATGAAAGGATTTATAGCACAAAGGCACTTAAAACATATTTATCTACAATAAAATAAATATTTAAGCAATGTTACTTTATTCCCATGTACCCAGAGCGTCTTGTACATTATTTTGAATTAGGAAATATTTATTTTTAAAAAGACAAAAATGATTCAAAATAAACTTGTATGTTAATTTGAATATTTTATGACAATTTCATACATAAAAAATATTTACTAAGAATTTTTTATGCTTGGAAATTTTTATAATTAGGTCAAAACGATTATGTTTACATAATAAACTAAGAAATTAATGTGAGAAACACAATTTTCTAATTTGATCAAAGTGCATAAGGGTAGAATAACCTGTATTAAATATGAACAATAATAAGTACTAAATAATGAATCGAAAAGAATTCCCTAAAATGAAATTGAAAACAACTCAAAACCTTTGGTGAAGCATTGAGAATGAAAGTATTTATACCACAAAGGCACTTAAAACATATTTATCTACAATAAAATAAATATTTAAGCAATGTGACTTTATTCGCATGTACCCAGAGCGTCTTGTACATTATTTTGAATTAGGAAATATTTATTTTAGAACGACAAAATTTAAACAGAATAAACTTGCATGTTAAATGAACTAATCATAAAGACTCTTTCAGATGCCAAAAATATTTACTAAGAATTTATTATGATGGGCACAAATGTATATTGGACAAAATGATTATCTTCACACGCTAAACTTAGAAATTAATGCGAGAAGCACAATTTTCTACTAAGTGCTTTTTGGTAGGATTATTTCTATTAAGTATAATATATTATACGTATTAAAGAATTGATTGAAAATAATTCACTCAAATAAAATTCAAAACAAATACCAAAATTTGATGAAATATGGAGCCTGAAGGAAAAATAAACACTCCAAAAACTCTTTTCGAACATAATAATCTATTATAAAATAAATATTTAAGCAATGTGACTCGATTCGTCCAAGCCCTGAGCATTTTAAATATTATTTCTATTTAAGAAATATTCTTTTGGAAACAACAAAATTGATTCAAAATAAACTAGTATATTGATATGTATCATATATGACTATTTTATACCTAAAAAATATTTACTAAGAATTTATTATGATAGGTACCATTTTTTAACTTGGACAAAGTGATTGATTACACGATAAACCAAGAAATTAACATGAGAGTACAAATTTGCTACTAGGTATATGTGCCTCTAGTTATGCTATTTCATATTAAATTCGACCCATATGAAGCATTACTTAATGCATTTCAAAACAGTGTGATCCAACTAAATATTAAAAAATAAGATGTAGCATACAGTCAAAAAGTTTTGTCTCTATATTATTTAGAATAGAGAATACATTTTGAACATGCCCCTTCTAATAAATTGATACTTACCTTCATAAAAAAAATGTGCTTCCCATATTAACGACAAGTTGCTAGAATTTTAAACCCTCATTTCACACCAAGAAATCTTCACTAGGAGCTTCAGTTCCTTAGCTCACTAGAAATTGAAGAAAGAAAAAAATTAATTCTACCTTTGAACAAGACAGATTAAGCAATGTGTGCATTAATTTAAGTTTAAAATGTTTTAGTGTTGTGTTAAGAATGAAAAACCATTCTAGACTTTGTCAGCATTTTCAAGTTGCTTCCTATGAGAGGTGCAACTTTCAAACTCTGTCAAAGTGTTTATGGTGTTATTACACTCATAATCTAATCCACTCTAAGAATTTTTATAAAAGAAATATTCTTTTTCAAAAGAAAAAAATTATACAGAATAAAATTGTACGTTAATACCTATCATATATGATAATTTTATACCAAAAAATATTTATCAAGAATATATTATGACGGGCAAAATTTTCTAACTTGGACAAAATGATTATGTTTACGTGATAAACTAAGAAATTAATGTGAGAAAAATAAATTTCCAATTTGATCTAAGTGCGTAAGGGTAGGCTATCCTCTATTAAATATAAACAATTATAAGTACTAATACAGTGGATTAAAAAGATTTCACAAAAATGTAATCGAAAACACCTAACAACATGTGTTGGAACATTGAGAATTAAAGGATATGATCAACAAAGGCATTAAAACATATTTATCTATTACAAAATAAATATTTAAGCAATGTGACTTCACTCAGTTTTGCCCTGAGAGTCGTATACAGTATTTTTAATTACGAAATATTCTTTTTTAAAAGACGAAAACTACACAAAAAGAACTTATATGTTAAAAGGTTGATTACATAACATTATTTTAGATGCCAAAATTATTTGCTAGGAATTTACTATGAAGGGTACAGTTATTAAACTTGGACAAATTGAATATTTAGAAGGATAAACTAAGAAATTAAAACAAATACCAAAATATTTTTGGAATATTGAGCCTGAAAGATCGAAAAAACACACTTAAAAATACTCATTTAAAACATATTTATCTGTAATAGAATAAATATTTAAGCAATGTGACGCGATTCGTTCGAGCCCTGTGCGTTTTTAACATTATTTTTATTTAAAGAAATATCCTACTTGAAAAGACAAAAATTATACAGAATAAACTTGTATCTTAATATGTATCATAAATTCCTATTTTATATGCCAAAAATATTTACTAAGAGTTTATTATGAATTGAAAATGTTCTAACTGCGACAAAATGACTATGTTTAAGCAAAAATCTAAGAATTTAATACAAACGCAAAAATTTGTTGGAATATTGAACCAGAAGAGTACACAAACGTAATAAAAAAACTATTTTAAAAATATTTATCTGTAAGAAAATAAATTTTTAAGCAATGTGAATCGACTCGTCCCAGCCTGTAGCGTTTTAAATATTATTTTTATTTAAGAAATATTCATTTTGAAACGACAAAACTGATTCAAAACAAACTTGTATGTTAATATGCATGACTGTTTTATACCCAAAATATATTTTCTAAGATTTCATTATGATTGGAAAATTTTTCTAACTTAGACAAAATGATGTTTACACAATAAACTAAGAAGTTAATGCAAGAAAGACAACTTTCTAATTTGATCTAAGCGTATAAGGGTAGGCTAACTTGCATTAAATATGAGCAATAATAAGTACTAAATAATGAATAGAAAAGAATTCACTAAAATGATATTGAAAACAACTCAAAACATTTGGTGAATCATTGAGAATGAAAGGATTTATACCACAAAGGCACTTAAAACATATTTATCTACAATAAAATAAATATTTAAGCAATGTGACTTTATTCGCATGTACCCAGAGCGTCTTGTACATTATTTTGAATTAGGAAATATTTATTTTTAAAAAGATAAAAATGATTCAAAATAAACTTATATGTTAATATGAAAATTTTATGACAATTTCATAAATAAAAAATATTTACTAAGAATATATTATGCTTGGAAATTTTTTCTAACTTGGTCAAAACGATTATGTTTACATAATAAACTAAGAAATTAATGTGAGAAACACAATTTTCTAATTTGATCAAAGTGCATTAGCGTAGGCTAACCTGTATTAAATATGAACAATAATAAGTACTAAATAATGAATCGAAAAGAATTCCCTAAAATTCAATTGAAAACAACTCAAAACATTTGGTGAAGCACTGAGAATGAAAGGATTTATAGCACAAAGGCACTTAAAACATATTTATCTACAATAAAATAAATATTTAAGCAATGTTACTTTATTCCCATGTACCCAGAGCGTCTTGTACATTATTTTGAATTAGGAAATATTTATTTTAGAACGACAAAATTTAAACAGAATAAACTTGCATGTTAAATGAACTAATCATAAAGACTCTTTCAGATGCCAAAAATATTTACTAAGAATTTATTATGATGGGCACAAATGTATATTGGACAAAATGATTATCTTCACACGCTAAACTTAGCAGAAAATTGTGCTTCTCGCATTAATTTCTAAGTGCTTTTTGGTAGGATTATTTCTATTAAGTATAATATATTATACGTATTAAAGAATTGATTGAAAATAATTCACTCAAATAAAATTCAAAATAAATACCAAAATTTGATGAAATATGGAGCCTGAAGGAAAAATAAACACTCCAAAAACTCTTTTCGAACATAATAATTTATTATAAAATAAATATTTAAGCAATGTGACTCGATTCGTCCAAGCCCTGAGCATTTTAAATATTATTTCTATTTAAGAAATATTCTTTTGGAAACAACAAAATTGATTCAAAATAAACTAGTATATTGATATGTATCATATATGACTATTTTATACCTAAAAAATATTTACTAAGAATTTATTATGATAGGTACCATTTTTTAACTTGGACAAAGTGATTGATTACACGATAAACCAAGAAATTAACATGAGAGTACAAATTTGCTACTAGGTATATGTGCCTCTAGTTATGCTATTTCATATTAAATTCGACCCATATGAAGCATTACTTAATGCATTTCAAAACAGTGTGATCCAACTAAATATTAAAAAATAAGATGTAGCATACAGTCAAAAAGTTTTGTCTCTATATTATTTAGAATAGAGAATACATTTCGAACATGCCCCTTCTAATAAATTGATACTTACCTTCATAAAAAAATGTGCTTCCCATATTAACGACAAGTTGCTAGAATTTTAAACCCTCATTTCACACCAAGAAATCTTCACTAGGAGCTTCAGTTCCTTAGCTCACTAGAAATTGAAGAAAGAAAAAAATTAATTCTACCTTTGAACAAGACAGATTAAGCAATGTGTGCATTAATTTCAGTTTAAAATGTTTTAGTGTTGTGTTAAGAATGAAAAACCATTCTAGACTTTGTCAGCATTTTCAAGTTGCTTCCTATGAGAGGTGCAACTTTCAAACTCTGTCAAAGTGTTTATGGTGTTATTCCACTCATAATCTAATCCACTCTAAGAATTTTTATAAAAGAAATATTCTTTTTCAAAAGAAAAAAATTATACAGAATAAAATTGTACGTTAATACCTATCATATATGATAATTTTATACCAAAAAATATTTATCAAGAATATATTATGACGGGCAAAATTTTCTAACTTGGACAAAATGATTATGTTTACGTGATAAACTAAGAAATTAATGTGAGAAAAACAAATTTCCAATTTGATCTAAGTGCGTAAGGGTAGGCTATCCTCTATTAAATATAAACAATTATAAGTACTAATACAGTGGATTAAAAAGATTTCACAAAAATGTAATCGAAAACACCTAACAACATGTGTTGGAACATGGAGAATTAAAGGATATGATCAACAAAGGCATTAAAACATATTTATCTATTACAAAATAAATATTTAAGCAATGTGACTTCACTCAGTTTTGCCCTGAGAGTCGTATACAGTATTTTTAATTACGAAATATTCTTTTTTAAAAGACGAAAACTAAACAAAAAGAACTTGTATGTTAAAAGGTTGATTACATAACATTATTTTAGATGCCAAAATTATTTGCTAGGAATTTACTATGAAGGGTACAGTTATTAAACTTAGACAAATTGATAATTTAGAAGGATAAACTAAGAAATTAAAACAAATACCAAAATATTTTTGGAATATTGAGCCTGAAAGATCGAAAAAACACACTTAAAAATACTCATTTAAAACATATTTATCTGTAATAGAATAAATTTTTAAGCAATGTGACGCGATTCGTTCGAGCCCTGTGCGTTTTTAACATTATTTTTATTTAAAGAAATATCCTACTTGAAAAGACAAAAATTATACAGAATAAACTTGTATCTTAATATGTATCATAAATTCCTATTTTATATGCCAAAAATATTTACTAAGAGTTTATTATGAATTGAAAATGTTCTAACTGCGACAAAATGACTATGTTTAAGCAAAAATCTAAGAATTTAATACAAACGCAAAAATTTGTTGGAATATTGAACCAGAAGAGTACACAAACGTAATAAAAAAACTATTTTAAAAATATTTATCTGTAAGAAAATAAATTTTTAAGCAATGTGAATCGACTCGTCCCAGCCTGTAGCGTTTTAAATATTATTTTTATTTAAGAAATATTCATTTTGAAACGACAAAACTGATTCAAAACAAACTTGTATGTTAATATGCATGACTGTTTTATACCCAAAATATATTTTCTAAGATTTCATTATGATTGGAAAATTTTTCTAACTTAGACAAAATGATGTTTACACAATAAACTAAGAAGTTAATGCAAGAAAGACAACTTTCTAATTTGATCTAAGCGTATAAGGGTAGGCTAACTTGCATTAAATATGAGCAATAATAAGTACTAAATAATGAATAGAAAAGAATTCACTAAAATGATATTGAAAACAACTCAAAACATTTGGTGAATCATTGAGAATGAAAGGATTTATACCACAAAGGCACTTAAAACATATTTATCTACAATAAAATAAATATTTAAGCAATGTGACTTTATTCGCATGTACCCAGAGCGTCTTGTACATTATTTTGAATTAGGAAATATTTATTTTTAAAAAGACAAAAATGATTCAAAATAAACTTGTATGTTAATTTGAATATTTTATGACAATTTCATACATAAAAAATATTTACTAAGAATTTTTTATGCTTGGAAATTTTTATAATTTGGTCAAAACGATTATGTTTACATAATAAACTAAGAAATTAATGTGAGAAACACAATTTTCTAATTTGATCAAAGTGCATAAGGGTAGAATAACTTGTATTAAATATGAACAATAATAAGTACTAAATAATGAATCGAAAAGAATTCCCTAAAATGAAATTGAAAACAACTCAAAACATTTGGTGAAGCATTGAGAATGAAAGTATTTATACCACAAAGGCACTTAAAACATATTTATCTACAATAAAATAAATATTTAAGCAATGTGACTTTATTCGCATGTACCCAGAGCGTCTTGTACATTATTTTGAATTAGGAAATATTTATTTTAGAACGACAAAATTTAAACAGAATAAACTTGCATGTTAAATGAACTAATCATAAAGACTCTTTCAGATGCCAAAAATATTTACTAAGAATTTATTATGATGGGCACAAATGTATATTGGACAAAATGATTATCTTCACACGCTAAACTTAGAAATTAATGCGAGAAGCACAATTTTCTACTAAGTGCTTTTTGGTAGGATTATTTCTATTAAGTATAATATATTATACGTATTAAAGAATTAATTGAAAATAATTCACTCAAATAAAATTCAAAACAAATACCAAAATTTGATGAAATATGGAGCCTGAAGGAAAAATAAACACTCCAAAAACTCTTTTCGAACATAATAATTTATTATAAAATAAATATTTAAGCAATGTGACTCGATTCGTCCAAGCCCTGAGCATTTTAAATATTATTTCTATTTAAGAAATATTCTTTTGGAAACAACAAAATTGATTCAAAATAAACTAGTATATTGATATGTATCATATATGACTATTTTATACCTAAAAAATATTTACTAAGAATTTATTATGATAGGTACCATTTTTTAACTTGGACAAAGTGATTGATTACACGATAAACCAAGAAATTAACATGAGAGTACAAATTTGCTACTAGGTATATGTGCCTCTAGTTATGCTATTTCATATTAAATTCGACCCATATGAAGCATTACTTAATGCATTTCAAAACAGTGTGATCCAACTAAATATTAAAAAATAAGATGTAGCATACAGTCAAAAAGTTTTGTCTCTATATTATTTAGAATAGAGAATACATTTCGAACATGCCCCTTCTAATAAATTGATACTTACCTTCATAAAAAAATGTGCTTCCCATATTAACGACAAGTTGCTAGAATTTTAAACCCTCATTTCACACCAAGAAATCTTCACTAGGAGCTTCAGTTCCTTAGCTCACTAGAAATTGAAGAAAGAAAAAAATTAATTCTACCTTTGAACAAGACAGATTAAGCAATGTGTGCATTAATTTCAGTTTAAAATGTTTTAGTGTTGTGTTAAGAATGAAAAACCATTCTAGACTTTGTCAGCATTTTCAAGTTGCTTCCTATGAGAGGTGCAACTTTCAAACTCTGTCAAAGTGTTTATGGTGTTATTACACTCATAATCTAATCCACTCTAAGAATTTTTATAAAAGAAATATTCTTTTTCAAAAGAAAAAAATTATACAGAATAAAATTGTACGTTAATACCTATCATATATGATAATTTTATACCAAAAAATATTTATCAAGAATATATTATGACGGGCAAAATTTTCTAACTTGGACAAAATGATTATGTTTACGTGATAAACTAAGAAATTAATGTGAGAAAAACAAATTTCCAATTTGATCTAAGTGCGTAAGGGTAGGCTATCCTCTATTAAATATAAACAATTATAAGTACTAATACAGTGGATTAAAAAGATTTCACAAAAATGTAATCGAAAACACCTAACAACATGTGTTGGAACATGGAGAATTAAAGGATATGATCAACAAAGGCATTAAAACATATTTATCTATTACAAAATAAATATTTAAGCAATGTGACTTCACTCAGTTTTGCCCTGAGAGTCGTATACAGTATTTTTAATTACGAAATATTCTTTTTTAAAAGACGAAAACTACACAAAAAGAACTTGTATGTTAAAAGGTTGATTACATAACATTATTTTAGATGCCAAAATTATTTGCTAGGAATTTACTATGAAGGGTACAGTTATTAAACTTAGACAAATTGATAATTTAGAAGGATAAACTAAGAAATTAAAACAAATACCAAAATATTTTTGGAATATTGAGCCTGAAAGATCGAAAAAACACACTTAAAAATACTCATTTAAAACATATTTATCTGTAATAGAATAAATTTTTAAGCAATGTGACGCGATTCGTTCGAGCCCTGTGCGTTTTTAACATTATTTTTATTTAAAGAAATATCCTACTTGAAAAGACAAAAATTATACAGAATAAACTTGTATCTTAATATGTATCATAAATTCCTATTTTATATGCCAAAAATATTTACTAAGAGTTTATTATGAATTGAAAATGTTCTAACTGCGACAAAATGACTATGTTTAAGCAAAAATCTAAGAATTTAATACAAACGCAAAAATTTGTTGGAATATTGAACCAGAAGAGTACACAAACGTAATAAAAAAACTATTTTAAAAATATTTATCTGTAAGAAAATAAATTTTTAAGCAATGTGAATCGACTCGTCCCAGCCTGTAGCGTTTTAAATATTATTTTTATTTAAGAAATATTCATTTTGAAACGACAAAACTGATTCAAAACAAACTTGTATGTTAATATGCATGACTGTTTTATACCCAAAATATATTTTCTAAGATTTCATTATGATTGGAAAATTTTTCTAACTTAGACAAAATGATGTTTACACAATAAACTAAGAAGTTAATGCAAGAAAGACAACTTTCTAATTTGATCTAAACGTATAAGGGTAGGCTAACTTGCATTAAATATGAGCAATAATAAGTACTAAATAATGAATAGAAAAGAATTCACTAAAATGATATTGAAAACAACTCAAAACATTTGGTGAATCATTGAGAATGAAAGGATTTATACCACAAAGGCACTTAAAACATATTTATCTACAATAAAATAAATATTTAAGCAATGTGACTTTATTCGCATGTACCCAGAGCGTCTTGTACATTATTTTGAATTAGGAAATATTTATTTTTAAAAAGATAAAAATGATTCAAAATAAACTTGTATGTTAATATGAAAATTTTATGACAATTTCATAAATAAAAAATATTTACTAAGAATATATTATGCTTGGAAATTTTTTCTAACTTGGTCAAAACGATTATGTTTACATAATAAACTAAGAAATTAATGTGAGAAACACAATTTTCTAATTTGATCAAAGTGCATTAGCGTAGGCTAACCTGTATTAAATATGAACAATAATAAGTACTAAATAATGAATCGAAAAGAATTCCCTAAAATTCAATTGAAAACAACTCAAAACATTTGGTGAAGCACTGAGAATGAAAGGATTTATAGCACAAAGGCACTTAAAACATATTTATCTACAATAAAATAAATATTTAAGCAATGTTACTTTATTCCCATGTACCCAGAGCGTCTTGTACATTATTTTGAATTAGGAAATATTTATTTTTAAAAAGACAAAAATGATTCAAAATAAACTTGTATGTTAATTTGAATATTTTATGACAATTTCATACATAAAAAATATTTACTAAGAATTTTTTATGCTTGGAAATTTTTATAATTAGGTCAAAACGATTATGTTTACATAATAAACTAAGAAATTAATGTGAGAAACACAATTTTCTAATTTGATCAAAGTGCATAAGGGTAGAATAACCTGTATTAAATATGAACAATAATAAGTACTAAATAATGAATCGAAAAGAATTCCCTAAAATGAAATTGAAAACAACTCAAAACCTTTGGTGAAGCATTGAGAATGAAAGTATTTATACCACAAAGGCACTTAAAACATATTTATCTACAATAAAATAAATATTTAAGCAATGTGACTTTATTCGCATGTACCCAGAGCGTCTTGTACATTATTTTGAATTAGGAAATATTTATTTTAGAACGACAAAATTTAAACAGAATAAACTTGCATGTTAAATGAACTAATCATAAAGACTCTTTCAGATGCCAAAAATATTTACTAAGAATTTATTATGATGGGCACAAATGTATATTGGACAAAATGATTATCTTCACACGCTAAACTTAGAAATTAATGCGAGAAGCACAATTTTCTACTAAGTGCTTTTTGGTAGGATTATTTCTATTAAGTATAATATATTATACGTATTAAAGAATTGATTGAAAATAATTCACTCAAATAAAATTCAAAACAAATACCAAAATTTGATGAAATATGGAGCCTGAAGGAAAAATAAACACTCCAAAAACTCTTTTCGAACATAATAATCTATTATAAAATAAATATTTAAGCAATGTGACTCGATTCGTCCAAGCCCTGAGCATTTTAAATATTATTTCTATTTAAGAAATATTCTTTTGGAAACAACAAAATTGTTTCAAAATAAACTAGTATATTGATATGTATCATATATGACTATTTTATACCTAAAAAATATTTACTAAGAATTTATTATGATAGGTACCATTTTTTAACTTGGACAAAGTGATTGATTACACGATAAACCAAGAAATTAACATGAGAGTACAAATTTGCTACTAGGTATATGTGCCTCTAGTTATGCTATTTCATATTAAATTCGACCCATATGAAGCATTACTTAATGCATTTCAAAACAGTGTGATCCAACTAAATATTAAAAAATAAGATGTAGCATACAGTCAAAAAGTTTTGTCTCTATATTATTTAGAATAGAGAATACATTTCGAACATGCCCCTTCTAATAAATTGATACTTACCTTCATAAAAAAATGTGCTTCCCATATTAACGACAAGTTGCTAGAATTTTAAACCCTCATTTCACACCAAGAAATCTTCACTAGGAGCTTCAGTTCCTTAGCTCACTAGAAATTGAAGAAAGAAAAAAATTAATTCTACCTTTGAACAAGACAGATTAAGCAATGTGTGCATTAATTTCAGTTTAAAATGTTTTAGTGTTGTGTTAAGAATGAAAAACCATTCTAGACTTTGTCAGCATTTTCAAGTTGCTTCCTATGAGAGGTGCAACTTTCAAACTCTGTCAAAGTGTTTATGGTGTTATTCCACTCATAATCTAATCCACTCTAAGAATTTTTATAAAAGAAATATTCTTTTTCAAAAGAAAAAAATTATACAGAATAAAATTGTACGTTAATACCTATCATATATGATAATTTTATACCAAAAAATATTTATCAAGAATATATTATGACGGGCAAAATTTTCTAACTTGGACAAAATGATTATGTTTACGTGATAAACTAAGAAATTAATGTAAGAAAAACAAATTTCCAATTTGATCTAAGTGCGTAAGGGTAGGCTATCCTCTATTAAATATAAACAATTATAAGTACTAATACAGTGGATTAAAAAGATTTCACAAAAATGTAATCGAAAACACCTAACAACATGTGTTGGAACATGGAGAATTAAAGGATATGATCAACAAAGGCATTAAAACATATTTATCTATTACAAAATAAATATTTAAGCAATGTGACTTCACTCAGTTTTGCCCTGAGAGTCGTATACAGTATTTTTAATTACGAAATATTCTTTTTTAAAAGACGAAAACTACACAAAAAGAACTTGTATGTTAAAAGGTTGATTACATAACATTATTTTAGATGCCAAAATTATTTGCTAGGAATTTACTATGAAGGGTACAGTTATTAAACTTAGACAAATTGATAATTTAGAAGGATAAACTAAGAAATTAAAACAAATACCAAAATATTTTTGGAATATTGAGCCTGAAAGATCGAAAAAACACACTTAAAAATACTCATTTAAAACATATTTATCTGTAATAGAATAAATTTTTAAGCAATGTGACGCGATTCGTTCGAGCCCTGTGCGTTTTTAACATTATTTTTATTTAAAGAAATATCCTACTTGAAAAGACAAAAATTATACAGAATAAACTTGTATCTTAATATGTATCATAAATTCCTATTTTATATGCCAAAAATATTTACTAAGAGTTTATTATGAATTGAAAATGTTCTAACTGCGACAAAATGACTATGTTTAAGCAAAAATCTAAGAATTTAATACAAACGCAAAAATTTGTTGGAATATTGAACCAGAAGAGTACACAAACGTAATAAAAAAACTATTTTAAAAATATTTATCTGTAAGAAAATAAATTTTTAAGCAATGTGAATCGACTCGTCCCAGCCTGTAGCGTTTTAAATATTATTTTTATTTAAGAAATATTCATTTTGAAACGACAAAACTGATTCAAAACAAACTTGTATGTTAATATGCATGACTGTTTTATACCCAAAATATATTTTCTAAGATTTCATTATGATTGGAAAATTTTTCTAACTTAGACAAAATGATGTTTACACAATAAACTAAGAAGTTAATGCAAGAAAGACAACTTTCTAATTTGATCTAAGCGTATAAGGGTAGGCTAACTTGCATTAAATATGAGCAATAATAAGTACTAAATAATGAATAGAAAAGAATTCACTAAAATGATATTGAAAACAACTCAAAACATTTGGTGAATCATTGAGAATGAAAGGATTTATACCACAAAGGCACTTAAAACATATTTATCTACAATAAAATAAATATTTAAGCAATGTGACTTTATTCGCATGTACCCAGAGCGTCTTGTACATTATTTTGAATTAGGAAATATTTATTTTTAAAAAGACAAAAATGATTCAAAATAAACTTGTATGTTAATTTGAATATTTTATGACAATTTCATACATAAAAAATATTTACTAAGAATTTTTTATGCTTGGAAATTTTTATAATTTGGTCAAAACGTTTATGTTTACATAATAAACTAAGAAATTAATGTGAGAAACACAATTTTCTAATTTGATCAAAGTGCATAAGGGTAGAATAACTTGTATTAAATATGAACAATAATAAGTACTAAATAATGAATCGAAAAGAATTCCCTAAAATGAAATTGAAAACAACTCAAAACATTTGGTGAAGCATTGAGAATGAAAGTATTTATACCACAAAGGCACTTAAAACATATTTATCTACAATAAAATAAATATTTAAGCAATGTGACTTTATTCGCATGTACCCAGAGCGTCTTGTACATTATTTTGAATTAGGAAATATTTATTTTAGAACGACAAAATTTAAACAGAATAAACTTGCATGTTAAATGAACTAATCATAAAGACTCTTTCAGATGCCAAAAATATTTACTAAGAATTTATTATGATGGGCACAAATGTATATTGGACAAAATGATTATCTTCACACGCTAAACTTAGAAATTAATGCGAGAAGCACAATTTTCTACTAAGTGCTTTTTGGTAGGATTATTTCTATTAAGTATAATATATTATACGTATTAAAGAATTAATTGAAAATAATTCACTCAAATAAAATTCAAAACAAATACCAAAATTTGATGAAATATGGAGCCTGAAGGAAAAATAAACACTCCAAAAACTCTTTTCGAACATAATAATTTATTATAAAATAAATATTTAAGCAATGTGACTCGATTCGTCCAAGCCCTGAGCATTTTAAATATTATTTCTATTTAAGAAATATTCTTTTGGAAACAACAAAATTGATTCAAAATAAACTAGTATATTGATATGTATCATATATGACTATTTTATACCTAAAAAATATTTACTAAGAATTTATTATGATAGGTACCATTTTTTAACTTGGACAAAGTGATTGATTACACGATAAACCAAGAAATTAACATGAGAGTACAAATTTGCTACTAGGTATATGTGCCTCTAGTTATGCTATTTCATATTAAATTCGACCCATATGAAGCATTACTTAATGCATTTCAAAACAGTGTGATCCAACTAAATATTAAAAAATAAGATGTAGCATACAGTCAAAAAGTTTTGTCTCTATATTATTTAGAATAGAGAATACATTTCGAACATGCCCCTTCTAATAAATTGATACTTACCTTCATAAAAAAATGTGCTTCCCATATTAACGACAAGTTGCTAGAATTTTAAACCCTCATTTCACACCAAGAAATCTTCACTAGGAGCTTCAGTTCCTTAGCTCACTAGAAATTGAAGAAAGAAAAAAATTAA
This sequence comes from Linyphia triangularis, assembly GCA_963978545.1. Taxonomy (NCBI): domain Eukaryota; kingdom Metazoa; phylum Arthropoda; class Arachnida; order Araneae; family Linyphiidae; genus Linyphia; species Linyphia triangularis. Next base: position 36,809,541 of record OZ021733.1, on the reverse strand, counting down.
TTCTACCTTTGAACAAGACAGATTAAGCAATGTGTGCATTAATTTCAGTTTAAAATGTTTTAGTGTTGTGTTAAGAATGAAAAACCATTCTAGACTTTGTCAGCATTTTCAAGTTGCTTCCTATGAGAGGTGCAACTTTCAAACTCTGTCAAAGTGTTTATGGTGTTATTACACTCATAATCTAATCCACTCTAAGAATTTTTATAAAAGAAATATTCTTTTTCAAAAGAAAAAAATTATACAGAATAAAATTGTACGTTAATACCTATCATATATGATAATTTTATAACAAAAAATATTTATCAAGAATATATTATGACGGGCAAAATTTTCTAACTTGGACAAAATGATTATGTTTACGTGATAAACTAAGAAATTAATGTGAGAAAAACAAATTTCCAATTTGATCTAAGTGCGTAAGGGTAGGCTATCCTCTATTAAATATAAACAATTATAAGTACTAATACAGTGGATTAAAAAGATTTCACAAAAATGTAATCGAAAACACCTAACAACATGTGTTGGAACATGGAGAATTAAAGGATATGATCAACAAAGGCATTAAAACATATTTATCTATTACAAAATAAATATTTAAGCAATGTGACTTCACTCAGTTTTGCCCTGAGAGTCGTATACAGTATTTTTAATTACGAAATATTCTTTTTTAAAAGACGAAAACTACACAAAAAGAACTTGTATGTTAAAAGGTTGATTACATAACATTATTTTAGATGCCAAAATTATTTGCTAGGAATTTACTATGAAGGGTACAGTTATTAAACTTGGACAAATTGATAATTTAGAAGGATAAACTAAGAAATTAAAACAAATACCAAAATATTTTTGGAATATTGAGCCTGAAAGATCGAAAAAACACACTTAAAAATACTCATTTAAAACATATTTATCTGTAATAGAATAAATTTTTAAGCAATGTGACGCGATTCGTTCGAGCCCTGTGCGTTTTTAACATTATTTTTATTTAAAGAAATATCCTACTTGAAAAGACAAAAATTATACAGAATAAACTTGTATCTTAATATGTATCATAAATTCCTATTTTATATGCCAAAAATATTTACTAAGAGTTTATTATGAATTGAAAATGTTCTAACTGCGACAAAATGACTATGTTTAAGCAAAAATCTAAGAATTTAATACAAACGCAAAAATTTGTTGGAATATTGAACCAGAAGAGTACACAAACGTAATAAAAAAACTATTTTAAAAATATTTATCTGTAAGAAAATAAATTTTTAAGCAATGTGAATCGACTCGTCCCAGCCTGTAGCGTTTTAAATATTATTTTTATTTAAGAAATATTCATTTTGAAACGACAAAACTGATTCAAAACAAACTTGTATGTTAATATGCATGACTGTTTTATACCCAAAATATATTTTCTAAGATTTCATTATGATTGGAAAATTTTTCTAACTTAGACAAAATGATGTTTACACAATAAACTAAGAAGTTAATGCAAGAAAGACAACTTTCTAATTTGATCTAAACGTATAAGGGTAGGCTAACTTGCATTAAATATGAGCAATAATAAGTACTAAATAATGAATAGAAAAGAATTCACTAAAATGATATTGAAAACAACTCAAAACATTTGGTGAATCATTGAGAATGAAAGGATTTATACCACAAAGGCACTTAAAACATATTTATCTACAATAAAATAAATATTTAAGCAATGTGACTTTATTCGCATGTACCCAGAGCGTCTTGTACATTATTTTGAATTAGGAAATATTTATTTTTAAAAAGATAAAAATGATTCAAAATAAACTTGTATGTTAATATGAAAATTTTATGACAATTTCATAAATAAAAAATATTTACTAAGAATATATTATGCTTGGAAATTTTTTCTAACTTGGTCAAAACGATTATGTTTACATAATAAACTAAGAAATTAATGTGAGAAACACAATTTTCTAATTTGATCAAAGTGCATTAGCGTAGGCTAACCTGTATTAAATATGAACAATAATAAGTACTAAATAATGAATCGAAAAGAATTCCCTAAAATTCAATTGAAAACAACTCAAAACATTTGGTGAAGCACTGAGAATGAAAGGATTTATAGCACAAAGGCACTTAAAACATATTTATCTACAATAAAATAAATATTTAAGCAATGTTACTTTATTCCCATGTACCCAGAGCGTCTTGTACATTATTTTGAATTAGGAAATATTTATTTTTAAAAAGACAAAAATGATTCAAAATAAACTTGTATGTTAATTTGAATATTTTATGACAATTTCATACATAAAAAATATTTACTAAGAATTTTTTATGCTTGGAAATTATTATAATTAGGTCAAAACGATTATGTTTACATAATAAACTAAGAAATTAATGTGAGAAACACAATTTTCTAATTTGATCAAAGTGCATAAGGGTAGAATAACCTGTATTAAATATGAACAATAATAAGTACTAAATAATGAATCGAAAAGAATTCCCTAAAATGAAATTGAAAACAACTCAAAACCTTTGGTGAAGCATTGAGAATGAAAGTATTTATACCACAAAGGCACTTAAAACATATTTATCTACAATAAAATAAATATTTAAGCAATGTGACTTTATTCGCATGTACCCAGAGCGTCTTGTACATTATTTTGAATTAGGAAATATTTATTTTAGAACGTTAAAATTTAAACAGAATAAACTTGCATGTTAAATGAACTAATCATAAAGACTCTTTCAGATGCCAAAAATATTTACTAAGAATTTATTATGATGGGCACAAATGTATATTGGACAAAATGATTATCTTCACACGCTAAACTTAGAAATTAATGCGAGAAGCACAATTTTCTACTAAGTGCTTTTTGGTAGGATTATTTCTATTAAGTATAATATATTATACGTATTAAAGAATTGATTGAAAATAATTCACTCAAATAAAATTCAAAACAAATACCAAAATTTGATGAAATATGGAGCCTGAAGGAAAAATAAACACTCCAAAAACTCTTTTCGAACATAATAATCTATTATAAAATAAATATTTAAGCAATGTGACTCGATTCGTCCAAGCCCTGAGCATTTTAAATATTATTTCTATTTAAGAAATATTCTTTTGGAAACAACAAAATTGATTCAAAATAAACTAGTATATTGATATGTATCATATATGACTATTTTATACCTAAAAAATATTTACTAAGAATTTATTATGATAGGTACCATTTTTTAACTTGGACAAAGTGATTGATTACACGATAAACCAAGAAATTAACATGAGAGTACAAATTTGCTACTAGGTATATGTGCCTCTAGTTATGCTATTTCATATTAAATTCGACCCATATGAAGCATTACTTAATGCATTTCAAAACAGTGTGATCCAACTAAATATTAAAAAATAAGATGTAGCATACAGTCAAAAAGTTTTGTCTCTATATTATTTAGAATAGAGAATACATTTTGAACATGCCCCTTCTAATAAATTGATACTTACCTTCATAAAAAAAATGTGCTTCCCATATTAACGACAAGTTGCTAGAATTTTAAACCCTCATTTCACACCAAGAAATCTTCACTAGGAGCTTCAGTTCCTTAGCTCACTAGAAATTGAAGAAAGAAAAAAATTAATTCTACCTTTGAACAAGACAGATTAAGCAATGTGTGCATTAATTTAAGTTTAAAATGTTTTAGTGTTGTGTTAAGAATGAAAAACCATTCTAGACTTTGTCAGCATTTTCAAGTTGCTTCCTATGAGAGGTGCAACTTTCAAACTCTGTCAAAGTGTTTATGGTGTTATTACACTCATAATCTAATCCACTCTAAGAATTTTTATAAAAGAAATATTCTTTTTCAAAAGAAAAAAATTATACAGAATAAAATTGTACGTTAATACCTATCATATATGATAATTTTATACCAAAAAATATTTATCAAGAATATATTATGACGGGCAAAATTTTCTAACTTGGACAAAATGATTATGTTTACGTGATAAACTAAGAAATTAATGTGAGAAAAATAAATTTCCAATTTGATCTAAGTGCGTAAGGGTAGGCTATCCTCTATTAAATATAAACAATTATAAGTACTAATACAGTGGATTAAAAAGATTTCACAAAAATGTAATCGAAAACACCTAACAACATGTGTTGGAACATTGAGAATTAAAGGATATGATCAACAAAGGCATTAAAACATATTTATCTATTACAAAATAAATATTTAAGCAATGTGACTTCACTCAGTTTTGCCCTGAGAGTCGTATACAGTATTTTTAATTACGAAATATTCTTTTTTAAAAGACGAAAACTACACAAAAAGAACTTATATGTTAAAAGGTTGATTACATAACATTATTTTAGATGCCAAAATTATTTGCTAGGAATTTACTATGAAGGGTACAGTTATTAAACTTGGACAAATTGATTATTTAGAAGGATAAACTAAGAAATTAAAACAAATACCAAAATATTTTTGGAATATTGAGCCTGAAAGATCGAAAAAACACACTTAAAAATACTCATTTAAAACATATTTATCTGTAATAGAATAAATATTTAAGCAATGTGACGCGATTCGTTCGAGCCCTGTGCGTTTTTAACATTATTTTTATTTAAAGAAATATCCTACTTGAAAAGACAAAAATTATACAGAATAAACTTGTATCTTAATATGTATCATAAATTCCTATTTTATATGCCAAAAATATTTACTAAGAGTTTATTATGAATTGAAAATGTTCTAACTGCGACAAAATGACTATGTTTAAGCAAAAATCTAAGAATTTAATACAAACGCAAAAATTTGTTGGAATATTGAACCAGAAGAGTACACAAACGTAATAAAAAAACTATTTTAAAAATATTTATCTGTAAGAAAATAAATTTTTAAGCAATGTGAATCGACTCGTCCCAGCCTGTAGCGTTTTAAATATTATTTTTATTTAAGAAATATTCATTTTGAAACGACAAAACTGATTCAAAACAAACTTGTATGTTAATATGCATGACTGTTTTATACCCAAAATATATTTTCTAAGATTTCATTATGATTGGAAAAATTTTCTAACTTAGACAAAATGATGTTTACACAATAAACTAAGAAGTTAATGCAAGAAAGACAACTTTCTAATTTGATCTAAGCGTATAAGGGTAGGCTAACTTGCATTAAATATGAGCAATAATAAGTACTAAATAATGAATAGAAAAGAATTCACTAAAATGATATTGAAAACAACTCAAAACATTTGGTGAATCATTGAGAATGAAAGGATTTATACCACAAAGGCACTTAAAACATATTTATCTACAATAAAATAAATATTTAAGCAATGTGACTTTATTCGCATGTACCCAGAGCGTCTTGTACATTATTTTGAATTAGGAAATATTTATTTTTAAAAAGATAAAAATGATTCAAAATAAACTTGTATGTTAATATGAAAATTTTATGACAATTTCATAAATAAAAAATATTTACTAAGAATATATTATGCTTGGAAATTTTTTCTAACTTGGTCAAAACGATTATGTTTACATAATAAACTAAGAAATTAATGTGAGAAACACAATTTTCTAATTTGATCAAAGTGCATTAGCGTAGGCTAACCTGTATTAAATATGAACAATAATAAGTACTAAATAATGAATCGAAAAGAATTCCCTAAAATTCAATTGAAAACAACTCAAAACATTTGGTGAAGCACTGAGAATGAAAGGATTTATAGCACAAAGGCACTTAAAACATATTTATCTACAATAAAATAAATATTTAAGCAATGTTACTTTATTCCCATGTACCCAGAGCGTCTTGTACATTATTTTGAATTAGGAAATATTTATTTTTAAAAAGACAAAAATGATTCAAAATAAACTTGTATGTTAATTTGAATATTTTATGACAATTTCATACATAAAAAATATTTACTAAGAATTTTTTATGCTTGGAAATTTTTATAATTAGGTCAAAACGATTATGTTTACATAATAAACTAAGAAATTAATGTGAGAAACACAATTTTCTAATTTGATCAAAGTGCATAAGGGTAGAATAACCTGTATTAAATATGAACAATAATAAGTACTAAATAATGAATCGAAAAGAATTCCCTAAAATGAAATTGAAAACAACTCAAAACCTTTGGTGAAGCATTGAGAATGAAAGTATTTATACCACAAAGGCACTTAAAACATATTTATCTACAATAAAATAAATATTTAAGCAATGTGACTTTATTCGCATGTACCCAGAGCGTCTTGTACATTATTTTGAATTAGGAAATATTTATTTTAGAACGACAAAATTTAAACAGAATAAACTTGCATGTTAAATGAACTAATCATAAAGACTCTTTCAGATGCCAAAAATATTTACTAAGAATTTATTATGATGGGCACAAATGTATATTGGACAAAATGATTATCTTCACACGCTAAACTTAGAAATTAATGCGAGAAGCACAATTTTCTACTAAGTGCTTTTTGGTAGGATTATTTCTATTAAGTATAATATATTATACGTATTAAAGAATTGATTGAAAATAATTCACTCAAATAAAATTCAAAACAAATACCAAAATTTGATGAAATATGGAGCCTGAAGGAAAAATAAACACTCCAAAAACTCTTTTCGAACATAATAATCTATTATAAAATAAATATTTAAGCAATGTGACTCGATTCGTCCAAGCCCTGAGCATTTTAAATATTATTTCTATTTAAGAAATATTCTTTTGGAAACAACAAAATTGTTTCAAAATAAACTAGTATATTGATATGTATCATATATGACTATTTTATACCTAAAAAATATTTACTAAGAATTTATTATGATAGGTACCATTTTTTAACTTGGACAAAGTGATTGATTACACGATAAACCAAGAAATTAACATGAGAGTACAAATTTGCTACTAGGTATATGTGCCTCTAGTTATGCTATTTCATATTAAATTCGACCCATATGAAGCATTACTTAATGCATTTCAAAACAGTGTGATCCAACTAAATATTAAAAAATAAGATGTAGCATACAGTCAAAAAGTTTTGTCTCTATATTATTTAGAATAGAGAATACATTTTGAACATGCCCCTTCTAATAAATTGATACTTACCTTCATAAAATAAAAGTGCTTCCCATATTAACGACAAGTTGCTAGAATTTTAAACCCTCATTTCACACCAAGAAATCTTCACTAGGAGCTTCAGTTCCTTAGCTCACTAGAAATTGAAGAAAGAAAAAAATTAATTCTACCTTTGAACAAGACAGATTAAGCAATGTGTGCATTAATTTAAGTTTAAAATGTTTTAGTGTTGTGTTAAGAATGAAAAACCATTCTAGACTTTGTCAGCATTTTCAAGTTGCTTCCTATGAGAGGTGCAACTTTCAAACTCTGTCAAAGTGTTTATGGTGTTATTACACTCATAATCTAATCCACTCTAAGAATTTTTATAAAAGAAATATTCTTTTTCAAAAGAAAAAAATTATACAGAATAAAATTGTACGTTAATACTTATCATATATGATAATTTTATACCAAAAAATATTTATCAAGAATATATTATGATGGGCAAAATTTTCTAACTTGGACAAAATGATTATGTTTACGTGATAAACTAAGAAATTAATGTGAGAAAAATAAATTTCCAATTTGATCTAAGTGCGTAAGGGTAGGCTATCCTCTATTAAATATAAACAATTATAAGTACTAATACAGTGGATTAAAAAGATTTCACAAAAATGTAATCGAAAACACCTAACAACATGTGTTGGAACATTGAGAATTAAAGGATATGATCAACAAAGGCATTAAAACATATTTATCTATTACAAAATAAATATTTAAGCAATGTGACTTCACTCAGTTTTGCCCTGAGAGTCGTATACAGTATTTTTAATTACGAAATATTCTTTTTTAAAAGACGAAAACTACACAAAAAGAACTTATATGTTAAAAGGTTGATTACATAACATTATTTTAGATGCCAAAATTATTTGCTAGGAATTTACTATGAAGGGTACAGTTATTAAACTTGGACAAATTGATTATTTAGAAGGATAAACTAAGAAATTAAAACAAATACCAAAATATTTTTGGAATATTGAGCCTGAAAGATCGAAAAAACACACTTAAAAATACTCATTTAAAACATATTTATCTGTAATAGAATAAATATTTAAGCAATGTGACACGATTCGTTCGAGCCCTGTGCGTTTTTAACATTATTTTTATTTAAAGAAATATCCTACTTGAAAAGACAAAAATTATACAGAATAAACTTGTATCTTAATATGTATCATAAATTCCTATTTTATATGCCAAAAATATTTACTAAGAGTTTATTATGAATTGAAAATGTTCTAACTGCGACAAAATGACTATGTTTAAGCAAAAAACTAAGAATTTAATACAAACGCAAAAATTTGTTGGAATATTGAGCCAGAAGAATACACAAATGTAATAAAAAAACTATTTTAAAACATATTTATCTGTAAGAAAATAAATTTTTAAGCAATGTGAATCGACTCGCCCCAGCCTGTAGCATTTTAAATATTATTTTTATTTAAGAAATATTCTTTTTGAAATGACAAAACTGATTCTAAACAAACTTGTATGTTAATATGCATGACTGTTTTATACCCAAAATATATTTTCTAAGATTTCATTATGATTGGAAATTTTTTCTAACTTAGACAAAATGATGTTTACACAATAAACTAAGAAGTTAATGCAAGAAAGACAACTTTCTAATTTGATCTAAGCGTATAAGGGTAGGCTAACTTGCATTAAATATGAGCAATAAGTACTAAATAATGAATAGAAAAGAATTCACTAAAATGATATTGAAAACAACTCAAAACATTTGGTGAATCATTGAGAATGAAAGGATTTATACCACAAAGGCACTTAAAACATATTTATCTACAATAAAATAAATATTTAAGCAATGTGACTTTATTCGCATGTACCCAGAGCGTCTTGTACATTATTTTGAATTAGGAAATATTTATTTTTAAAAAGATAAAAATGATTCAAAATAAACTTGTATGTTAATATGAAAATTTTATGACAATTTCATAAATAAAAAATATTTACTAAGAATATATTATGCTTGGAAATTTTTTCTAACTTGGTCAAAACGATTATGTTTACATAATAAACTAAGAAATTAATGTGAGAAACACAATTTTCTAATTTGATCAAAGTGCATAAGGGTAGAATAACCTGTATTAAATATGAACAATAATAAGTACTAAATAATGAATCGAAAAGAATTCACTAAAATGAAATTGAAAACAACTCAAAACATTTGGTGAAGCACTGAGAATGAAAGGATTTATAGCACTAAGGCACTTAAAACATATTTATCTACAATAAAATAAATATTTAAGCAATGTTACTTTATTCCCATGTACCCAGAGCGTCTTGTACATTATTTTGAATAAGGAAATATTTATTTTTAAAAAGGCAAAAATGATTCAAAATAAACATGTATGTTAATTTGAATATTTTATGACAATTTCATACATAAAAAATATTTACTAAGAATTTTTTATGCTTGGAAATTTTTATAATTAGGTCAAAACGATTATGTTTACATAATAAACTAAGAAATTAATGTGAGAAACACAATTTTCTAATTTGATCAAAGTGCATAAGGGTAGAATAACCTGTATTAAATATGAACAATAATAAGTACTAAATAATGAATCGAAAAGAATTCCCTAAAATGAAATTGAAAACAACTCAAAACATTTGGTGAAGCATTGAGAATGAAAGTATTTATACCACAAAGGCACTTAAAACATATTTATCTACAATAAAATAAATATTTAAGCAATGTGACTTTATTCGCATGTACCCAGAGCGTCTTGTACATTATTTTGAATTAGGAAATATTTATTTTAGAACGACAAAATTTAAACAGAATAAACTTGCATGTTAAAAGAACTAATCATAAAGACTCTTTCAGATGCCAAAAATATTTACTAAGAATTTATTATGATGGGCACAAATGTATATTGGACAAAATGATTATCTTCACACGCTAAACTTAGAAATTAATGCGAGAAGCACAATTTTCTACTAAGTGCTTTTTGGTAGGATTATTTCTATTAAGTATAATATATTATACGTATTAAAGAATTGATTGAAAATAATTCACTCAAATAAAATTCAAAACAAATACCAAAATTTGATGAAATATGGAGCCTGAAGGAAAAATAAACACTCCAAAAACTCTTTTCGAACATAATAATCTATTATAAAATAAATATTTAAGCAATGTGACTCGATTCGTCCAAGCCCTGAGCATTTTAAATATTATTTCTATTTAAGAAATATTCTTTTGGAAACAACAAAATTGATTCAAAATAAACTAGTATATTGATATGTATCATATATGACTACTTTATACCTAAAAAATATTTACTAAGAATTTATTATGATAGGTACAATTTTTTAACTTGGACAAAGTGATTGATTACACGATAAACCAAGAAATTAACATGAGAGTACAAATTTGCTACTAGGTATATGTGCCTTTAGTTATGCTATTTCATATTAAATTCGACCCATATGAAGCATTACTTAATGCATTTCAAAACAGTGTGATCCAACTAAATATTAAAAAATAAGATGTAGCATACAGTCAAAAAGTTTTGTCTCTATATTATTTAGAGTAGAGAATACATTTCGAACATGCCCCTTCTAATAAATTGATACTTACCTTCATAAAAAAAATGTGCTTCCCATATTAACGACAAGTTGCTAGAATTTTAAACCCTCATTTCACACCAAGAAATCTTCACTAGGAGCTTCAGTTCCTTAGCTCACTAGAAATTGAAGAAAGAAAAAAATTAATTCTACCTTTGAACAAGACAGATTAAGCAATGTGTGCATTAATTTCAGTTTAAAATGTTTTAGTGTTGTGTTAAGAATGAAAAACCATTCTAGACTTTGTCAGCATTTTCAAGTTGCTTCCTATGAGAGGTGCAACTTTCAAACTCTGTCAAAGTGTTTATGGTGTTATTACACTCATAATCTAATCCACTCTAAGAATTTTTATAAAAGAAATATTCTTTTTCAAAAGAAAAAAATTATACAGAATAAAATTGTACGTTAATACCTATCATATATGATAATTTTATACCAAAAAATATTTATCAAGAATATATTATGACGGGCAAAATTTTCTAACTTGGACAAAATGATTATGTTTACGTGATAAACTAAGAAATTAATGTGAGAAAAACAAATTTCCAATTTGATCTAAGTGCGTAAGGGTAGGCTATCCTCTATTAAATATAAACAATTATAAGTACTAATACAGTGGATTAAAAAGATTTCACATAAATGTAATCGAAAACACCTAACAACATGTGTTGGAACATGGAGAATTAAAGGATATGATCAACAAAGGCATTAAAACATATTTATCTATTACAAAATAAATATTTAAGCAATGTGACTTCACTCAGTTTTGCCCTGAGAGTCGTATACAGTATTTTTAATTACAAAATATTCTTTTTTAAAAGACGAAAACTACACAAAAAGAACTTGTATGTTAAAAGGTTGATTACATAACATTATTTTAGATGCCAAAATTATTTGCTAGGAATTTACTATGAAGGGTACAGTTATTAAACTTGGACAAATTGATTATTTAGAAGGATAAACTAAGAAATTAAAACAAATACCAAAATATTTTTGGAATATTGAGCCTGAAAGATCGAAAAAACACACTTAATAATACTCATTTAAAACATATTTATCTGTAATAGAATAAATTTTTAAGCAATGTGACGCGATTCGTTCGAGCCCTGTGCGTTTTTAACATTATTTTTATTTAAAGAAATATCCTACTTGAAAAGACAAAAATTATACAGAATAAACTTGTATCTTAATATGTATCATAAATTCCTATTTTATATGCCAAAAATATTTACTAAGAGTTTATTATGAATTGAAAATGTTCTAACTGCGACAAAATGACTATGTTTAAGCAAAAATCTAAGAATTTAATACAAACGCAAAAATTTGTTGGAATATTGAACCAGAAGAGTACACAAACGTAATAAAAAAACTATTTTAAAAATATTTATCTGTAAGAAAATAAATTTTTAAGCAATGTGAATCGACTCGTCCCAGCCTGTAGCGTTTTAAATATTATTTTTATTTAAGAAATATTCATTTTGAAACGACAAAACTGATTCAAAACAAACTTGTATGTTAATATGCATGACTGTTTTATACCCAAAATATATTTTCTAAGATTTCATTATGATTGGAAAATTTTTCTAACTTAGACAAAATGATGTTTACACAATAAACTAAGAAGTTAATGCAAGAAAGACAACTTTCTAATTTGATCTAAGCGTATAAGGGTAGGCTAACTTGCATTAAATATGAGCAATAATAAGTACTAAATAATGAATAGAAAAGAATTCACTAAAATGATATTGAAAACAACTCAAAACATTTGGTGAATCATTGAGAATGAAAGGATTTATACCACAAAGGCACTTAAAACATATTTATCTACAATAAAATAAATATTTAAGCAATGTGACTTTATTCGCATGTACCCAGAGCGTCTTGTACATTATTTTGAATTAGGAAATATTTATTTTTAAAAAGATAAAAATGATTCAAAATAAACTTGTATGTTAATATGAAAATTTTATGACAATTTCATATATAAAAAATATTTACTAAGAATATATTATGCTTGGAAATTTTTTCTAACTTGGTCAAAACGATTATGTTTACATAATAAACTAAGAAATTAATGTGAGAAACACAATTTTCTAATTTGATCAAAGTGCATTAGGGTAGGCTAACCTGTATTAAATATGAACAATAATAAGTACTAAATAATGAATCGAAAAGAATTCACTAAAATGAAATTGAAAACAACTCAAAACATTTGGTGAAGCACTGAGAATGAAAGGATTTATAGCACAAAGGCACTTAAAACATATTTATCTACAATAAAATAAATATTTAAGCAATGTTACTTTATTCCCATGTACCCAGAGCGTCTTGTACATTATTTTGAATTAGGAAATATTTATTTTTAAAAAGACAAAAATGATTCAAAATAAACTTGTATGTTAATTTGAATATTTTATGACAATTTCATACATAAAAAATATTTACTAAGAATATATTATGCTTGGAAATTTTTATAATTAGGTCAAAACGATTATGTTTACATAATAAACTAAGAAATTAATGTGAGAAACACAATTTTCTAATTTGATCAAAGTGCATAAGGGTAGAATAACCTGTATTAAATATGAACAATAATAAGTACTAAATAATGAATCGAAAAGAATTCCCTAAAATGAAATTGAAAACAACTCAAAACATTTGGTGAAGCATTGAGAATGAAAGTATTTATACCACAAAGGCACTTAAAACATATTTATCTACAATAAAATAAATATTTAAGCAATGTGACTTTATTCGCATGTACCCAGAGCGTCTTGTACATTATTTTGAATTAGGAAATATTTATTTTAGAACGACAAAATTTAAACAGAATAAACTTGCATGTTAAAAGAACTAATCATAAAGACTCTTTCAGATGCCAAAAATATTTACTAAGAATTTATTATGATGGGCACAAATGTATATTGGACAAAATGATTATCTTCACACGCTAAACTTAGAAATTAATGCGAGAAGCACAATTTTCTACTAAGTGGTTTTTGGTAGGATTATTTCTATTAAGTATAATATATTATACGTATTAAAGAATTGATTGAAAATAATTCACTCAAATAAAATTCAAAACAAATACCAAAATTTGATGAAATATGGAGCCTGAAGGAAAAATAAACACTCCAAAAACTCTTTTCGAACATAATAATCTATTATAAAATAAATATTTAAGCAATGTGACTCGATTCGTCCAAGCCCTGAGCATTTTAAATATTATTTCTATTTAAGAAATATTCTTTTGGAAACAACAAAATTGATTCAAAATAAACTAGTATATTGATATGTATCATATATGACTATTTTATACCTAAAAAATATTTACTAAGAATTTATTATGATAGGTACAATTTTTTAACTTGGACAAAGTGATTGATTACACGATAAACCAAGAAATTAACATGAGAGTACAAATTTGCTACTAGGTATATGTGCCTCTAGTTATGCTATTTCATATTAAATTCGACCCATATGAAGCATTACTTAATGCATTTCAAAACAGTGTGATCCAACTAAATATTAAAAAATAAGATGTAGCATACAGTCAAAAAGTTTTGTCTCTATATTATTTAGAATAGAGAATACATTTCGAACATGCCCCTTCTAATAAATTGATACTTACCTTCATAAAAAAATGTGCTTCCCATATTAACGACAAGTTGCTAGAATTTTAAACCCTCATTTCACACCAAGAAATCTTCACTAGGAGCTTCAGTTCCTTAGCTCACTAGAAATTGAAGAAAGAAAAAAATTAATTCTACCTTTGAACAAGACAGATTAAGCAATGTGTGCATTAATTTCAGTTTAAAATGTTTTAGTGTTGTGTTAAGAATGAAAAACCATTCTAGACTTTGTCAGCATTTTCAAGTTGCTTCCTATGAGAGGTGCCAAACTATGTCAAAGTGTTTATGGTGTTATTACACTCATAATCTAATCCACTCTAAGAATTTTTATAAAAGAAATATTCTTTTTCAAAAGAAAAAAATTATACAGAATAAAATTGTACGTTAATACCTATCATATATGATAATTTTATACCAAAAAATATTTATCAAGAATATATTATGACGGGCAAAATTTTCTAACTTGGACAAAATGATTATGTTTACGTGATAAACTAAGAAATTAATGTGAGAAAAACAAATTTCCAATTTGATCTAAGTGCGTAAGGGTAGGCTATCCTCTATTAAATATAAACAATTATAAGTACTAATACAGTGGATTAAAAAGATTTCACATAAATGTAATCGAAAACACCTAACAACATGTGTTGGAACATGGAGAATTAAAGGATATGATCAACAAAGGCATTAAAACATATTTATCTATTACAAAATAAATATTTAAGCAATGTGACTTCACTCAGTTTTGCCCTGAGAGTCGTATACAGTATTTTTAATTACGAAATATTCTTTTTTAAAAGACGAAAACTACACAAAAAGAACTTGTATGTTAAAAGGTTGATTACATAACATTATTTTAGATGCCAAAATTATTTGCTAGGAATTTACTATGAAGGGTACAGTTATTAAACTTGGACAAATTGATTATTTAGAAGGATAAACTAAGAAATTAAAACAAATACCAAAATATTTTTGGAATATTGAGCCTGAAAGATCGAAAAAACACACTTAATAATACTCATTTAAAACATATTTATCTGTAATAGAATAAATTTTTAAGCAATGTGACGCGATTCGTTCGAGCCCTGTGCGTTTTTAACATTATTTTTATTTAAAGAAATATCCTACTTGAAAAGACAAAAATTATACAGAATAAACTTGTATCTTAATATGTATCATAAATTCCTATTTTATATGCCAAAAATATTTACTAAGAGTTTATTATGAATTGAAAATGTTCTAACTGCGACAAAATGACTATGTTTAAGCAAAAATCTAAGAATTTAATACAAACGCAAAAATTTGTTGGAATATTGAACCAGAAGAGTACACAAACGTAATAAAAAAACTATTTTAAAAATATTTATCTGTAAGAAAATAAATTTTTAAGCAATGTGAATCGACTCGTCCCAGCCTGTAGCGTTTTAAATATTATTTTTATTTAAGAAATATTCATTTTGAAACGACAAAACTGATTCAAAACAAACTTGTATGTTAATATGCATGACTGTTTTATACCCAAAATATATTTTCTAAGATTTCATTATGATTGGAAAATTTTTCTAACTTAGACAAAATGATGTTTACACAATAAACTAAGAAGTTAATGCAAGAAAGACAACTTTCTAATTTGATCTAAGCGTATAAGGGTAGGCTAACTTGCATTAAATATGAGCAATAATAAGTACTAAATAATGAATAGAAAAGAATTCACTAAAATGATATTGAAAACAACTCAAAACATTTGGTGAATCATTGAGAATGAAAGGATTTATACCACAAAGGCACTTAAAACATATTTATCTACAATAAAATAAATATTTAAGCAATGTGACTTTATTCGCATGTACCCAGAGCGTCTTGTACATTATTTTGAATTAGGAAATATTTATTTTTAAAAAGATAAAAATGATTCAAAATAAACTTGTATGTTAATATGAAAATTTTATGACAATTTCATATATAAAAAATATTTACTAAGAATATATTATGCTTGGAAATTTTTTCTAACTTGGTCAAAACGATTATGTTTACATAATAAACTAAGAAATTAATGTGAGAAACACAATTTTCTAATTTGATCAAAGTGCATTAGGGTAGGCTAACCTGTATTAAATATGAACAATAATAAGTACTAAATAATGAATCGAAAAGAATTCCCTAAAATGAAATTGAAAACAACTCAAAACATTTGGTGAAGCATTGAGAATGAAAGTATTTATACCACAAAGGCACTTAAAACATATTTATCTACAATAAAATAAATATTTAAGCAATGTGACTTTATTTGCATGTACCCAGAGCGTCTTGTACATTATTTTGAATTAGGAAATATTTATTTTAGAACGACAAAATTTAAACAGAATAAACTTGCATGTTAAATGAACTAATCATAAAGACTCTTTCAGATGCCAAAAATATTTACTAAGAATTTATTATGATGGGCACAAATGTATATTGGACAAAATGATTATCTTCACACGCTAAACTCAGAAATTAATGCGAGAAGCACAATTTTCTACTAAGTGCTTTTTGGTAGGATTATTTCTATTAAGTATAATATATTATACGTATTAAAGAATTGATTGAAAATAATTCACTCAAATAAAATTCAAAACAAATACCAAAATTTGATGAAATATGGAGCCTGAAGGAAAAATAAACACTCCAAAAACTCTTTTCGAACATAATAATCTATTATAAAATAAATATTTAAGCAATGTGACTCGATTCGTCCAAGCCCTGAGCATTTTAAATATTATTTCTATTTAAGAAATATTCTTTTGGAAACAACAAAATTGATTCAAAATAAACTAGTATATTGATATGTATCATATATGACTATTTTATACCTAAAAAATATTTACTAAGAATTTATTATGATAGGTACCATTTTTTAACTTGGACAAAGTGATTGATTACACGATAAACCAAGAAATTAACATGAGAGTACAAATTTGCTACTAGGTATATGTGCCTCTAGTTATGCTATTTCATATTAAATTCGACCCATATGAAGCATTACTTAATGCATTTCAAAACAGTGTGATCCAACTAAATATTAAAAAATAAGATGTAGCATACAGTCAAAAAGTTTTGTCTCTATATTATTTAGAATAGAGAATACATTTCGAACATGCCCCTTCTAATAAATTGATACTTACCTTCATAAAAAAATGTGCTTCCCATATTAACGACAAGTTGCTAGAATTTTAAACCCTCATTTCACACCAAGAAATCTTCACTAGGAGCTTCAGTTCCTTAGCTCACTAGAAATTGAAGAAAGAAAAAAATTAATTCTACCTTTGAACAAGACAGATTAAGCAATGTGTGCATTAATTTCAGTTTAAAATGTTTTAGTGTTGTGTTAAGAATGAAAAACCATTCTAGACTTTGTCAGCATTTTCAAGTTGCTTCCTATGAGAGGTGCCAAACTATGTCAAAGTGTTTATGGTGTTATTACACTCATAATCTAATCCACTCTAAGAATTTTTATAAAAGAAATATTCTTTTTCAAAAGAAAAAAATTATACAGAATAAAATTGTACGTTAATACCTATCATATATGATAATTTTATACCAAAAAATATTTATCAAGAATATATTATGACGGGCAAAATTTTCTAACTTGGACAAAATGATTATGTTTACGTGATAAACTAAGAAATTAATGTGAGAAAAACAAATTTCCAATTTGATCTAAGTGCGTAAGGGTAGGCTATCCTCTATTAAATATAAACAATTATAAGTACTAATACAGTGGATTAAAAAGATTTCACATAAATGTAATCGAAAACACCTAACAACATGTGTTGGAACATGGAGAATTAAAGGATATGATCAACAAAGGCATTAAAACATATTTATCTATTACAAAATAAATATTTAAGCAATGTGACTTCACTCAGTTTTGCCCTGAGAGTCGTATACAGTATTTTTAATTACGAAATATTCTTTTTTAAAAGACGAAAACTACACAAAAAGAACTTGTATGTTAAAAGGTTGATTACATAACATTATTTTAGATGCCAAAATTATTTGCTAGGAATTTACTATGAAGGGTACAGTTATTAAACTTGGACAAATTGATTATTTAGAAGGATAAACTAAGAAATTAAAACAAATACCAAAATATTTTTGGAATATTGAGCCTGAAAGATCGAAAAAACACACTTAATAATACTCATTTAAAACATATTTATCTGTAATAGAATAAATTTTTAAGCAATGTGACGCGATTCGTTCGAGCCCTGTGCGTTTTTAACATTATTTTTATTTAAAGAAATATCCTACTTGAAAAGACAAAAATTATACAGAATAAACTTGTATCTTAATATGTATCATAAATTCCTATTTTATATGCCAAAAATATTTACTAAGAGTTTATTATGAATTGAAAATGTTCTAACTGCGACAAAATGACTATGTTTAAGCAAAAATCTAAGAATTTAATACAAACGCAAAAATTTGTTGGAATATTGAACCAGAAGAGTACACAAACGTAATAAAAAAACTATTTTAAAAATATTTATCTGTAAGAAAATAAATTTTTAAGCAATGTGAATCGACTCGTCCCAGCCTGTAGCGTTTTAAATATTATTTTTATTTAAGAAATATTCATTTTGAAACGACAAAACTGATTCAAAACAAACTTGTATGTTAATATGCATGACTGTTTTATACCCAAAATATATTTTCTAAGATTTCATTATGATTGGAAAATTTTTCTAACTTAGACAAAATGATGTTTACACAATAAACTAAGAAGTTAATGCAAGAAAGACAACTTTCTAATTTGATCTAAGCGTATAAGGGTAGGCTAACTTGCATTAAATATGAGCAATAATAAGTACTAAATAATGAATAGAAAAGAATTCACTAAAATGATATTGAAAACAACTCAAAACATTTGGTGAATCATTGAGAATGAAAGGATTTATACCACAAAGGCACTTAAAACATATTTATCTACAATAAAATAAATATTTAAGCAATGTGACTTTATTCGCATGTACCCAGAGCGTCTTGTACATTATTTTGAATTAGGAAATATTTATTTTTAAAAAGATAAAAATGATTCAAAATAAACTTGTATGTTAATATGAAAATTTTATGACAATTTCATATATAAAAAATATTTACTAAGAATATATTATGCTTGGAAATTTTTTCTAACTTGGTCAAAACGATTATGTTTACATAATAAACTAAGAAATTAATGTGAGAAACACAATTTTCTAATTTGATCAAAGTGCATTAGGGTAGGCTAACCTGTATTAAATATGAACAATAATAAGTACTAAATAATGAATCGAAAAGAATTCCCTAAAATGAAATTGAAAACAACTCAAAACATTTGGTGAAGCATTGAGAATGAAAGTATTTATACCACAAAGGCACTTAAAACATATTTATCTACAATAAAATAAATATTTAAGCAATGTGACTTTATTTGCATGTACCCAGAGCGTCTTGTACATTATTTTGAATTAGGAAATATTTATTTTAGAACGACAAAATTTAAACAGAATAAACTTGCATGTTAAATGAACTAATCATAAAGACTCTTTCAGATGCCAAAAATATTTACTAAGAATTTATTATGATGGGCACAAATGTATATTGGACAAAATGATTATCTTCACACGCTAAACTCAGAAATTAATGCGAGAAGCACAATTTTCTACTAAGTGCTTTTTGGTAGGATTATTTCTATTAAGTATAATATATTATACGTATTAAAGAATTGATTGAAAATAATTCACTCAAATAAAATTCAAAACAAATACCAAAATTTGATGAAATATGGAGCCTGAAGGAAAAATAAACACTCCAAAAACTCTTTTCGAACATAATAATCTATTATAAAATAAATATTTAAGCAATGTGACTCGATTCGTCCAAGCCCTGAGCATTTTAAATATTATTTCTATTTAAGAAATATTCTTTTGGAAACAACAAAATTGATTCAAAATAAACTAGTATATTGATATGTATCATATATGACTATTTTATACCTAAAAAATATTTACTAAGAATTTATTATGATAGGTACCATTTTTTAACTTGGACAAAGTGATTGATTACACGATAAACCAAGAAATTAACATGAGAGTACAAATTTGCTACTAGGTATATGTGCCTCTAGTTATGCTATTTCATATTAAATTCGACCCATATGAAGCATTACTTAATGCATTTCAAAACAGTGTGATCCAACTAAATATTAAAAAATAAGATGTAGCATACAGTCAAAAAGTTTTGTCTCTATATTATTTAGAATAGAGAATACATTTCGAACATGCCCCTTCTAATAAATTGATACTTACCTTCATAAAAAAATGTGCTTCCCATATTAACGACAAGTTGCTAGAATTTTAAACCCTCATTTCACACCAAGAAATCTTCACTAGGAGCTTCAGTTCCTTAGCTCACTAGAAATTGAAGAAAGAAAAAAATTAATTCTACCTTTGAACAAGACAGATTAAGCAATGTGTGCATTAATTTCAGTTTAAAATGTTTTAGTGTTGTGTTAAGAATGAAAAACCATTCTAGACTTTGTCAGCATTTTCAAGTTGCTTCCTATGAGAGGTGCAACTTTCAAACTCTGCCAAAGTGTTTATGGTGTTATTACACTCATAATCTAATCCACTCTAAGAATTTTTATAAAAGAAATATTCTTTTTCAAAAGAAACAAATTATGCAGAATAAAATTGTACGTTAATACCTATCATATATGATAATTTTATACCAAAAAATATTTATCAAAAATATATTATGACGGGCAAAATTTTCTAACTTGGACAAAATGATTATGTTTACGTGATAAACTAAGAAATTAATGTGAGAAAAACAAATTTCCAATTTGATCTAAGTGCGTAAGGGTAGGCTATCCTCTATTAAATATAAACAATTATAAGTACGAATACAGTGGATTAAAAAGATTTCACAAAAATGTAATCGAAAACACCTAACAACATGTGTTGGAACATTGAGAATTAAAGGATATGATCAACAAAGGCATTAAAACATATTTATCTATTACAAAATAAATATTTAAGCAATGTGACTTCACTCAGTTTTGCCCTGAGAGTCGTATACAGTATTTTTAATTACGAAATATTCTTTTTTAAAAGACGAAAACTAGACAAAAAGAACTTATATGTTAAAAGGTCAATTACATAACATTATTTTAGATGCCAAAATTATTTGCTAGGAATTTACTATGAAGGGTACAGTTATTAAACTTGGACAAATTGATTATTTAGAAGGATAAACTAAGAAATTAAAACAAATACCAAAATATTTTTGGAATATTGAGCCTGAAAGATCGAAAAAACACACTTAAAAATACTCATTTAAAACATATTTATCTGTAATAGAATAAATTTTTAAGCAATGTGACGCGATTTGTTCGAGCCCTGTGCGTTTTTAACATTATTTTTATTCAAAGAAATATCCTACTTGAAAAGACAAAAATTATACAGAATAAACTTGTATCTTAATATGTATCATAAATTCCTATTTTATATGCCAAAAATATTTACTAAGAGTTTATTATGAATTGAAAATTTTCTAACTGCGACAAAATGACTATGTTTAAGCAAAAAACTAAGAATTTAATACAAACACAAAAATTTGTTGGAATATTGAGCCAGAAGAAGACACAAATGTAATAAAAAAAACTATTTTAAAACATATTTATCTGTAAGAAAATAAATTTTTAAGCAATGTGAATCGACTCGCCCAAGCCTGTAGCGTTTTAAATATTATTTTTATTTAAGAAATATTCTTTTTGAAACAACAAAACTGATTCGAAACAAACTTGTATGTTAATATGCATGACTGTTTTATACCCAAAATATATTTTCTAAGATTTCATTATGATTGGAAAATTTTTCTAACTTAGACAAAATGATGTTTACACAATAAACTAAGAAGTTAATGCAAGAAAGACAACTTTCTAATTTGATCTAAGCGTATAAGGGTAGGCTAACTTGCATTAAATATGAGCAATAATAAGTACTAAATAATGAATAGAAAAGAATTCACTAAAATGATATTGAAAACAACTCAAAACATTTGGTGAATCATTGAGAATGAAAGGATTTATACCACAAAGGCACTTAAAACATATTTATCTACAATAAAATAAATATTTAAGCAATGTGACTTTATTCGCATGTACCCAGAGCGTCTTGTACATTATTTTGAATTAGGAAATATTTATTTTTAAAAAGATAAAAATGATTCAAAATAAACTTGTATGTTAATATGAAAATTTTATGACAATTTCATATATAAAAAATATTTACTAAGAATATATTATGCTTGGAAATTTTTTCTAACTTGGTCAAAACGATTACATTTACATAATAAACTAAGAAATTAATGTGAGAAACACAATTTTCTAATTTGATCAAAGTGCATAAGGGTAGAATAACCTGTATTAAATATGAACAATAATAAGTACTAAATAATGAATCGAAAAGAATTCCCTAAAATGAAACTGAAAACAACTCAAAACATTTGGTGAAGCATTGAGAATGAAAGTATTTATACCACAAAGGCACTTAAAATATATTTATCTACAATAAAATAAATATTTAAGCAATGTGACTTTATTTGCATGTACCCAGAGCGTCTTGTACATTATTTTGAATTAGGAAATATTTATTTTTAAAAAGATAAAAATGATTCAAAATAAACTTGTATGTTAATATGAAAATTTTATGACAATTTCATACATAAAAAATATTTACTAAGAATTTTTTATGCTTGGAAATTTTTATAATTTGGTCAAAACGATTACATTTACATAATAAACTAAGAAATTAATGTGAGAAACACAATTTTCTAATTTGATCAAAGTGCATAAGGGTAGAATAACCTGTATTAAATATGAACAATAATAAGTACTAAATAATGAATCGAAAAGAATTCCCTAAAATGAAATTGAAAACAATATGAACAATAATAAGTACTAAATAATGAATCGAAAAGAATTCCCTAAAATGAAATTGAAAACAACTCAAAACATTTGGTGAAGCATTGAGAATGAAAGTATTTATACCACCAATGCACTTAAAACATATTTATCTACAATAAAATAAATATTTAAGCAATGTGACTTTATTCGCATGTACCCAGAGCGTCTTGTACATTATTTTGAATTAGGAAATATTTATTTTAGAACGACAAAATTTAAACAGAATAAACTTGCATGTTAAAAGAACTAATCATAAAGACTCTTTCAGATGCCAAAAATATTTACTAAGAATTTATTATGATGGGCACAAATGTATATTGGACAAAATGATTATCTTCACACGCTAAACTTAGAAATTAATGCGAGAAGCACAATTTTCTACTAAGTGGTTTTTGGTAGGATTATTTCTATTAAGTATAATATATTATACGTATTAAAGAATTGATTGAAAATAATTCACTCAAATAAAATTCAAAACAAATACCAAAATTTGATGAAATATGGAGCCTGAAGGAAAAATAAACACTCCAAAAACTCTTTTCGAACATAATAATCTATTATAAAATAAATATTTAAGCAATGTGACTCGATTCGTCCAAGCCCTGAGCATTTTAAATATTATTTCTATTTAAGAAATATTCTTTTGGAAACAACAAAATTGATTCAAAATAAACTAGTATATTGATATGTATCATATATGACTATTTTATACCTAAAAAATATTTACTAAGAATTTATTATGATAGGTACAATTTTTTAACTTGGACAAAGTGATTGATTACACGATAAACCAAGAAATTAACATGAGAGTACAAATTTGCTACTAGGTATATGTGCCTCTAGTTATGCTATTTCATATTAAATTCGACCCATATGAAGCATTACTTAATGCATTTCAAAACAGTGTGATCCAACTAAATATTAAAAAATAAGATGTAGCATACAGTCAAAAAGTTTTGTCTCTATATTATTTAGAATAGAGAATACATTTCGAACATGCCCCTTCTAATAAATTGATACTTACCTTCATAAAAAAATGTGCTTCCCATATTAACGACAAGTTGCTAGAATTTTAAACCCTCATTTCACACCAAGAAATCTTCACTAGGAGCTTCAGTTCCTTAGCTCACTAGAAATTGAAGAAAGAAAAAAATTAATTCTACCTTTGAACAAGACAGATTAAGCAATGTGTGCATTAATTTCAGTTTAAAATGTTTTAGTGTTGTGTTAAGAATGAAAAACCATTCTAGACTTTGTCAGCATTTTCAAGTTGCTTCCTATGAGAGGTGCCAAACTATGTCAAAGTGTTTATGGTGTTATTACACTCATAATCTAATCCACTCTAAGAATTTTTATAAAAGAAATATTCTTTTTCAAAAGAAAAAAATTATACAGAATAAAATTGTACGTTAATACCTATCATATATGATAATTTTATACCAAAAAATATTTATCAAGAATATATTATGACGGGCAAAATTTTCTAACTTGGACAAAATGATTATGTTTACGTGATAAACTAAGAAATTAATGTGAGAAAAACAAATTTCCAATTTGATCTAAGTGCGTAAGGGTAGGCTATCCTCTATTAAATATAAACAATTATAAGTACTAATACAGTGGATTAAAAAGATTTCACATAAATGTAATCGAAAACACCTAACAACATGTGTTGGAACATGGAGAATTAAAGGATATGATCAACAAAGGCATTAAAACATATTTATCTATTACAAAATAAATATTTAAGCAATGTGACTTCACTCAGTTTTGCCCTGAGAGTCGTATACAGTAGTTTTAATTACGAAATATTCTTTTTTAAAAGACGAAAACTACACAAAAAGAACTTGTATGTTAAAAGGTTGATTACATAACATTATTTTAGATGCCAAAATTATTTGCTAGGAATTTACTATGAAGGGTACAGTTATTAAACTTGGACAAATTGATTATTTAGAAGGATAAACTAAGAAATTAAAACAAATACCAAAATATTTTTGGAATATTGAGCCTGAAAGATCGAAAAAACACACTTAATAATACTCATTTAAAACATATTTATCTGTAATAGAATAAATTTTTAAGCAATGTGACGCGATTCGTTCGAGCCCTGTGCGTTTTTAACATTATTTTTATTTAAAGAAATATCCTACTTGAAAAGACAAAAATTATACAGAATAAACTTGTATCTTAATATGTATCATAAATTCCTATTTTATATGCCAAAAATATTTACTAAGAGTTTATTATGAATTGAAAATGTTCTAACTGCGACAAAATGACTATGTTTAAGCAAAAATCTAAGAATTTAATACAAACGCAAAAATTTGTTGGAATATTGAACCAGAAGAGTACACAAACGTAATAAAAAAACTATTTTAAAAATATTTATCTGTAAGAAAATAAATTTTTAAGCAATGTGAATCGACTCGTCCCAGCCTGTAGCGTTTTAAATATTATTTTTATTTAAGAAATATTCATTTTGAAACGACAAAACTGATTCAAAACAAACTTGTATGTTAATATGCATGACTGTTTTATACCCAAAATATATTTTCTAAGATTTCATTATGATTGGAAAATTTTTCTAACTTAGACAAAATGATGTTTACACAATAAACTAAGAAGTTAATGCAAGAAAGACAACTTTCTAATTTGATCTAAGCGTATAAGGGTAGGCTAACTTGCATTAAATATGAGCAATAATAAGTACTAAATAATGAATAGAAAAGAATTCACTAAAATGATATTGAAAACAACTCAAAACATTTGGTGAATCATTGAGAATGAAAGGATTTATACCACAAAGGCACTTAAAACATATTTATCTACAATAAAATAAATATTTAAGCAATGTGACTTTATTCGCATGTACCCAGAGCGTCTTGTACATTATTTTGAATTAGGAAATATTTATTTTTAAAAAGATAAAAATGATTCAAAATAAACTTGTATGTTAATATGAAAATTTTATGACAATTTCATATATAAAAAATATTTACTAAGAATATATTATGCTTGGAAATTTTTTCTAACTTGGTCAAAACGATTATGTTTACATAATAAACTAAGAAATTAATGTGAGAAACACAATTTTCTAATTTGATCAAAGTGCATTAGGGTAGGCTAACCTGTATTAAATATGAACAATAATAAGTACTAAATAATGAATCGAAAAGAATTCCCTAAAATGAAATTGAAAACAACTCAAAACATTTGGTGAAGCATTGAGAATGAAAGTATTTATACCACAAAGGCACTTAAAACATATTTATCTACAATAAAATAAATATTTAAGCAATGTGACTTTATTTGCATGTACCCAGAGCGTCTTGTACATTATTTTGAATTAGGAAATATTTATTTTAGAACGACAAAATTTAAACAGAATAAACTTGCATGTTAAATGAACTAATCATAAAGACTCTTTCAGATGCCAAAAATATTTACTAAGAATTTATTATGATGGGCACAAATGTATATTGGACAAAATGATTATCTTCACACGCTAAACTCAGAAATTAATGCGAGAAGCACAATTTTCTACTAAGTGCTTTTTGGTAGGATTATTTCTATTAAGTATAATATATTATACGTATTAAAGAATTGATTGAAAATAATTCACTCAAATAAAATTCAAAACAAATACCAAAATTTGATGAAATATGGAGCCTGAAGGAAAAATAAACACTCCAAAAACTCTTTTCGAACATAATAATCTATTATAAAATAAATATTTAAGCAATGTGACTCGATTCGTCCAAGCCCTGAGCATTTTAAATATTATTTCTATTTAAGAAATATTCTTTTGGAAACAACAAAATTGATTCAAAATAAACTAGTATATTGATATGTATCATATATGACTATTTTATACCTAAAAAATATTTACTAAGAATTTATTATGATAGGTACCATTTTTTAACTTGGACAAAGTGATTGATTACACGATAAACCAAGAAATTAACATGAGAGTACAAATTTGCTACTAGGTATATGTGCCTCTAGTTATGCTATTTCATATTAAATTCGACCCATATGAAGCATTACTTAATGCATTTCAAAACAGTGTGATCCAACTAAATATTAAAAAATAAGATGTAGCATACAGTCAAAAAGTTTTGTCTCTATATTATTTAGAATAGAGAATACATTTCGAACATGCCCCTTCTAATAAATTGATACTTACCTTCATAAAAAAATGTGCTTCCCATATTAACGACAAGTTGCTAGAATTTTAAACCCTCATTTCACACCAAGAAATCTTCACTAGGAGCTTCAGTTCCTTAGCTCACTAGAAATTGAAGAAAGAAAAAAATTAATTCTACCTTTGAACAAGACAGATTAAGCAATGTGTGCATTAATTTCAGTTTAAAATGTTTTAGTGTTGTGTTAAGAATGAAAAACCATTCTAGACTTTGTCAGCATTTTCAAGTTGCTTCCTATGAGAGGTGCAACTTTCAAACTCTGTCAAAGTGTTTATGGTGTTATTACACTCATAATCTAATCCACTCTAAGAATTTTTATAAAAGAAATATTCTTTTTCAAAAGAAACAAATTATGCAGAATAAAATTGTACGTTAATACCTATCATATATGATAATTTTATACCAAAAAATATTTATCAAAAATATATTATGACGGGCAAAATTTTCTAACTTGGACAAAATGATTATGTTTACGTGATAAACTAAGAAATTAATGTGAGAAAAACAAATTTCCAATTTGATCTAAGTGCGTAAGGGTAGGCTATCCTCTATTAAATATAAACAATTATAAGTACGAATACAGTGGATTAAAAAGATTTCACAAAAATGTAATCGAAAACACCTAACAACATGTGTTGGAACATTGAGAATTAAAGGATATGATCAACAAAGGCATTAAAACATATTTATCTATTACAAAATAAATATTTAAGCAATGTGACTTCACTCAGTTTTGCCCTGAGAGTCGTATACAGTATTTTTAATTACGAAATATTCTTTTTTAAAAGACGAAAACTAGACAAAAAGAACTTATATGTTAAAAGGTCAATTACATAACATTATTTTAGATGCCAAAATTATTTGCTAGGAATTTACTATGAAGGGTACAGTTATTAAACTTGGACAAATTGATTATTTAGAAGGATAAACTAAGAAATTAAAACAAATACCAAAATATTTTTGGAATATTGAGCCTGAAAGATCGAAAAAACACACTTAAAAATACTCATTTAAAACATATTTATCTGTAATAGAATAAATTTTTAAGCAATGTGACGCGATTTGTTCGAGCCCTGTGCGTTTTTAACATTATTTTTATTCAAAGAAATATCCTACTTGAAAAGACAAAAATTATACAGAATAAACTTGTATCTTAATATGTATCATAAATTCCTATTTTATATGCCAAAAATATTTACTAAGAGTTTATTATGAATTGAAAATTTTCTAACTGCGACAAAATGACTATGTTTAAGCAAAAAACTAAGAATTTAATACAAACACAAAAATTTGTTGGAATATTGAGCCAGAAGAAGACACAAATGTAATAAAAAAAACTATTTTAAAACATATTTATCTGTAAGAAAATAAATTTTTAAGCAATGTGAATCGACTCGCCCAAGCCTGTAGCGTTTTAAATATTATTTTTATTTAAGAAATATTCTTTTTGAAACAACAAAACTGATTCGAAACAAACTTGTATGTTAATATGCATGACTGTTTTATACCCAAAATATATTTTCTAAGATTTCATTATGATTGGAAAATTTTTCTAACTTAGACAAAATGATGTTTACACAATAAACTAAGAAGTTAATGCAAGAAAGACAACTTTCTAATTTGATCTAAGCGTATAAGGGTAGGCTAACTTGCATTAAATATGAGCAATAATAAGTACTAAATAATGAATAGAAAAGAATTCACTAAAATGATATTGAAAACAACTCAAAACATTTGGTGAAGCATTGAGAATGAAAGGTTTTATACCACAAAGGAACTTAAAACATATTTATCTACAATAAAATAAATATTTAAGCAATGTGACTTTATTTGCATGTACCCAGAGCGTCTTGTACATTATTTTGAATTAGGAAATATTTATTTTTAAAAAGATAAAAATGATTCAAAATAAACTTGTATGTTAATATGAAAATTTTATGACAATTTCATACATAAAAAATATTTACTAAGAATTTTTTATGCTTGGAAATTTTTATAATTTGGTCAAAACGATTACATTTACATAATAAACTAAGAAATTAATGTGAGAAACACAATTTTCTAATTTGATCAAAGTGCATAAGGGTAGAATAACCTGTATTAAATATGAACAATAATAAGTACTAAATAATGAATCGAAAAGAATTCCCTAAAATGAAACTGAAAACAACTCAAAACATTTGGTGAAGCATTGAGAATGAAAGTATTTATACCACAAAGGCACTTAAAATATATTTATCTACAATAAAATAAATATTTAAGCAATGTGACTTTATTTGCATGTACCCAGAGCGTCTTGTACATTATTTTGAATTAGGAAATATTTATTTTTAAAAAGATAAAAATGATTCAAAATAAACTTGTATGTTAATATGAAAATTTTATGACAATTTCATACATAAAAAATATTTACTAAGAATTTTTTATGCTTGGAAATTTTTATAATTTGGTCAAAACGATTACATTTACATAATAAACTAAGAAATTAATGTGAGAAACACAATTTTCTAATTTGATCAAAGTGCATAAGGGTAGAATAACCTGTATTAAATATGAACAATAATAAGTACTAAATAATGAATCGAAAAGAATTCCCTAAAATGAAATTGAAAACAATATGAACAATAATAAGTACTAAATAATGAATCGAAAAGAATTCCCTAAAATGAAATTGAAAACAATATGAACAATAATAAGTACTAAATAATGAATCGAAAAGAATTCCCTAAAATGAAATTGAAAACAACTCAAAACATTTGGTGAAGCATTGAGAATGAAAGTATTTATACCACAAAGGCACTTAAAACATATTTATCTACAATAAAATAAATATTTAAGCAATGTGACTTTATTCGCATGTACCCAGAGCGTCTTGTACATTATTTTGAATTAGGAAATATTTATTTTTAAAAAGATAAAAATGATTCAAAATAAACTTGTATGTTAATATGAAAATTTTATGACAATTTCATATATAAAAAATATTTACTAAGAATATATTATGCTTGGAAATTTTTTCTAACTTGGTCAAAACGATTATGTTTACATAATAAACTAAGAAATTAATGTGAGAAACACAATTTTCTAATTTGATCAAAGTGCATTAGGGTAGGCTAACCTGTATTAAATATGAACAATAATAAGTACTAAATAATGAATCGAAAAGAATTCCCTAAAATGAAATTGAAAACAACTCAAAACATTTGGTGAAGCATTGAGAATGAAAGTATTTATACCACAAAGGCACTTAAAACATATTTATCTACAATAAAATAAATATTTAAGCAATGTGACTTTATTCGCATGTACCCAGAGCGTCTTGTACATTATTTTGAATTAGGAAATATTTATTTTTAAAAAGATAAAAATGATTCAAAATAAACTTGTATGTTAATATGAAAATTTTATGACAATTTCATACATAAAAAATATTTACTAAGAATTTTTTATGCTTGGAAATTTTTATAATTTGGTCAAAACGATTATGTTTACATAATAAACTAAGAAATTAATGTGAGAAACACAATTTTCTAATTTGATCAAAGTGCATTAGGGTAGAATAACTTGTATTAAATATGAACAATAATAAGTACTAAATAATGAATCGAAAAGAATTCCCTAAAATGAAATTGAAAACAACTCAAAACATTTGGTGAAGCATTGAGAATGAAAGTATTTATACCACAAAGGCACTTAAAACATATTTATCTACAATAAAATAAATATTTAAGCAATGTGACTTTATTCGCATGTACCCAGAGCGTCTTGTACATTATTTTTAATTAGGAAATATTTATTTTAGAACGACAAAATTTAAACAGAATAAACTTGCATGTTAAAAGAACTAATCATAAAGACTCTTTCAGATGCCAAAAATATTTACTAAGAATTTATTATGATGGGCACAAATGTATATTGGACAAAATGATTATCTTCACATGCTAAACTTAGAAATTAATGCGAGAAGCACAATTTTCTACTAAGTGGTTTTTGGTAGGATTATTTCTATTAAGTATAATATATTATACGTATTAAAGAATTGATTGAAAATAATTCACTCAAATAAAATTCAAAACAAATACCAAAATTTGATGAAATATGGAGCATGAAGGAAAAATAAACACTCCAAAAACTCTTTTCGAACATAATAATCTATTATAAAATAAATATTTAAGCAATGTGACTCGATTCGTCCAAGCCCTGAGCATTTTAAATATTATTTCTATTTAAGAAATATTCTTTTGGAAACAACAAAATTGATTCAAAATAAACTAGTATATTGATATGTATCATATATGACTATTTTATACCTAAAAAATATTTACTAAGAATTTATTATGATAGGTACAATTTTTTAACTTGGACAAAGTGATTGATTACACGATAAACCAAGAAATTAACATGAGAGTACAAATTTGCTACTAGGTATATGTGCCTCTAGTTATGCTATTTCATATTAAATTCGACCCATATGAAGCATTACTTAATGCATTTCAAAACAGTGTGATCCAACTAAATATTAAAAAATAAGATGTAGCATACAGTCAAAAAGTTTTGTCTCTATATTATTTAGAATAGAGAATACATTTCGAACATGCCCCTTCTAATAAATTGATACTTACCTTCATAAAAAAATGTGCTTCCCATATTAACGACAAGTTGCTAGAATTTTAAACCCTCATTTCACACCAAGAAATCTTCACTAGGAGCTTCAGTTCCTTAGCTCACTAGAAATTGAAGAAAGAAAAAAATTAATTCTACCTTTGAACAAGACAGATTAAGCAATGTGTGCATTAATTTCAGTTTAAAATGTTTTAGTGTTGTGTTAAGAATGAAAAACCATTCTAGACTTTGTCAGCATTTTCAAGTTGCTTCCTATGAGAGGTGCAACTTTCAAACTCTGTCAAAGTGTTTATGGTGTTATTACACTCATAATCTAATCCACTCTAAGAATTTTTATAAAAGAAATATTCTTTTTCAAAAGAAAAAAATTATACAGAATAAAATTGTACGTTAATACCTATCATATATGATAATTTTATACCAAAAAATATTTATCAAGAATATATTATGACGGGCAAAATTTTCTAACTTGGACAAAATGATTATGTTTACGTGATAAACTAAGAAATTAATGTGAGAAAAACAAATTTCCAATTTGATCTAAGTGCGTAAGGGTAGGCTATCCTCTATTAAATATAAACAATTATAAGTACTAATACAGTGGATTAAAAAGATTTCACATAAATGTAATCGAAAACACCTAACAACATGTGTTGGAACATGGAGAATTAAAGGATATGATCAACAAAGGCATTAAAACATATTTATCTATTACAAAATAAATATTTAAGCAATGTGACTTCACTCAGTTTTGCCCTGAGAGTCGTATACAGTATTTTTAATTACAAAATATTCTTTTTTAAAAGACGAAAACTACACAAAAAGAACTTGTATGTTAAAAGGTTGATTACATAACATTATTTTAGATGCCAAAATTATTTGCTAGGAATTTACTATGAAGGGTACAGTTATTAAACTTGGACAAATTGATTATTTAGAAGGATAAACTAAGAAATTAAAACAAATACCAAAATATTTTTGGAATATTGAGCCTGAAAGATCGAAAAAACACACTTAATAATACTCATTTAAAACATATTTATCTGTAATAGAATAAATTTTTAAGCAATGTGACGCGATTCGTTCGAGCCCTGTGCGTTTTTAACATTATTTTTATTTAAAGAAATATCCTACTTGAAAAGACAAAAATTATACAGAATAAACTTGTATCTTAATATGTATCATAAATTCCTATTTTATATGCCAAAAATATTTACTAAGAGTTTATTATGAATTGAAAATGTTCTAACTGCGACAAAATGACTATGTTTAAGCAAAAATCTAAGAATTTAATACAAACGCAAAAATTTGTTGGAATATTGAACCAGAAGAGTACACAAACGTAATAAAAAAACTATTTTAAAAATATTTATCTGTAAGAAAATAAATTTTTAAGCAATGTGAATCGACTCGTCCCAGCCTGTAGCGTTTTAAATATTATTTTTATTTAAGAAATATTCATTTTGAAACGACAAAACTGATTCAAAACAAACTTGTATGTTAATATGCATGACTGTTTTATACCCAAAATATATTTTCTAAGATTTCATTATGATTGGAAAATTTTTCTAACTTAGACAAAATGATGTTTACACAATAAACTAAGAAGTTAATGCAAGAAAGACAACTTTCTAATTTGATCTAAGCGTATAAGGGTAGGCTAACTTGCATTAAATATGAGCAATAATAAGTACTAAATAATGAATAGAAAAGAATTCACTAAAATGATATTGAAAACAACTCAAAACATTTGGTGAATCATTGAGAATGAAAGGATTTATACCACAAAGGCACTTAAAACATATTTATCTACAATAAAATAAATATTTAAGCAATGTGACTTTATTCGCATGTACCCAGAGCGTCTTGTACATTATTTTGAATTAGGAAATATTTATTTTAGAACGACAAAATTTAAACAGAATAAACTTGCATGTTAAAAGAACTAATCATAAAGACTCTTTCAGATGCCAAAAATATTTACTAAGAATTTATTATGATGGGCACAAATGTATATTGGACAAAATGATTATCTTCACACGCTAAACTTAGAAATTAATGCGAGAAGCACAATTTTCTACTAAGTGCTTTTTGGTAGGATTATTTCTATTAAGTATAATATATTATACGTATTAAAGAATTGATTGAAAATAATTCACTCAAATAAAATTCAAAACAAATACCAAAATTTGATGAAATATGGAGCCTGAAGGAAAAATAAACACTCCAAAAACTCTTTTCGAACATAATAATCTATTATAAAATAAATATTTAAGCAATGTGACTCGATTCGTCCAAGCCCTGAGCATTTTAAATATTATTTCTATTTAAGAAATATTCTTTTGGAAACAACAAAATTGATTCAAAATAAACTAGTATATTGATATGTATCATATATGACTACTTTATACCTAAAAAATATTTACTAAGAATTTATTATGATAGGTACAATTTTTTAACTTGGACAAAGTGATTGATTACACGATAAACCAAGAAATTAACATGAGAGTACAAATTTGCTACTAGGTATATGTGCCTTTAGTTATGCTATTTCATATTAAATTCGACCCATATGAAGCATTACTTAATGCATTTCAAAACAGTGTGATCCAACTAAATATTAAAAAATAAGATGTAGCATACAGTCAAAAAGTTTTGTCTCTATATTATTTAGAGTAGAGAATACATTTCGAACATGCCCCTTCTAATAAATTGATACTTACCTTCATAAAAAAAATGTGCTTCCCATATTAACGACAAGTTGCTAGAATTTTAAACCCTCATTTCACACCAAGAAATCTTCACTAGGAGCTTCAGTTCCTTAGCTCACTAGAAATTGAAGAAAGAAAAAAATTAATTCTACCTTTGAACAAGACAGATTAAGCAATGTGTGCATTAATTTCAGTTTAAAATGTTTTAGTGTTGTGTTAAGAATGAAAAACCATTCTAGACTTTGTCAGCATTTTCAAGTTGCTTCCTATGAGAGGTGCCAAACTATGTCAAAGTGTTTATGGTGTTATTACACTCATAATCTAATCCACTCTAAGAATTTTTATAAAAGAAATATTCTTTTTCAAAAGAAAAAAATTATACAGAATAAAATTGTACGTTAATACCTATCATATATGATAATTTTATACCAAAAAATATTTATCAAGAATATATTATGACGGGCAAAATTTTCTAACTTGGACAAAATGATTATGTTTACGTGATAAACTAAGAAATTAATGTGAGAAAAACAAATTTCCAATTTGATCTAAGTGCGTAAGGGTAGGCTATCCTCTATTAAATATAAACAATTATAAGTACTAATACAGTGGATTAAAAAGATTTCACATAAATGTAATCGAAAACACCTAACAACATGTGTTGGAACATGGAGAATTAAAGGATATGATCAACAAAGGCATTAAAACATATTTATCTATTACAAAATAAATATTTAAGCAATGTGACTTCACTCAGTTTTGCCCTGAGAGTCGTATACAGTATTTTTAATTACGAAATATTCTTTTTTAAAAGACGAAAACTACACAAAAAGAACTTGTATGTTAAAAGGTTGATTACATAACATTATTTTAGATGCCAAAATTATTTGCTAGGAATTTACTATGAAGGGTACAGTTATTAAACTTGGACAAATTGATTATTTAGAAGGATAAACTAAGAAATTAAAACAAATACCAAAATATTTTTGGAATATTGAGCCTGAAAGATCGAAAAAACACACTTAATAATACTCATTTAAAACATATTTATCTGTAATAGAATAAATTTTTAAGCAATGTGACGCGATTCGTTCGAGCCCTGTGCGTTTTTAACATTATTTTTATTTAAAGAAATATCCTACTTGAAAAGACAAAAATTATACAGAATAAACTTGTATCTTAATATGTATCATAAATTCCTATTTTATATGCCAAAAATATTTACTAAGAGTTTATTATGAATTGAAAATGTTCTAACTGCGACAAAATGACTATGTTTAAGCAAAAATCTAAGAATTTAATACAAACGCAAAAATTTGTTGGAATATTGAACCAGAAGAGTACACAAACGTAATAAAAAAACTATTTTAAAAATATTTATCTGTAAGAAAATAAATTTTTAAGCAATGTGAATCGACTCGTCCCAGCCTGTAGCGTTTTAAATATTATTTTTATTTAAGAAATATTCATTTTGAAACGACAAAACTGATTCAAAACAAACTTGTATGTTAATATGCATGACTGTTTTATACCCAAAATATATTTTCTAAGATTTCATTATGATTGGAAAATTTTTCTAACTTAGACAAAATGATGTTTACACAATAAACTAAGAAGTTAATGCAAGAAAGACAACTTTCTAATTTGATCTAAGCGTATAAGGGTAGGCTAACTTGCATTAAATATGAGCAATAATAAGTACTAAATAATGAATAGAAAAGAATTCACTAAAATGATATTGAAAACAACTCAAAACATTTGGTGAATCATTGAGAATGAAAGGATTTATACCACAAAGGCACTTAAAACATATTTATCTACAATAAAATAAATATTTAAGCAATGTGACTTTATTCGCATGTACCCAGAGCGTCTTGTACATTATTTTGAATTAGGAAATATTTATTTTTAAAAAGATAAAAATGATTCAAAATAAACTTGTATGTTAATATGAAAATTTTATGACAATTTCATATATAAAAAATATTTACTAAGAATATATTATGCTTGGAAATTTTTTCTAACTTGGTCAAAACGATTATGTTTACATAATAAACTAAGAAATTAATGTGAGAAACACAATTTTCTAATTTGATCAAAGTGCATTAGGGTAGGCTAACCTGTATTAAATATGAACAATAATAAGTACTAAATAATGAATCGAAAAGAATTCACTAAAATGAAATTGAAAACAACTCAAAACATTTGGTGAA
Source organism: Linyphia triangularis (assembly GCA_963978545.1). Lineage (NCBI taxonomy): Eukaryota > Metazoa > Arthropoda > Arachnida > Araneae > Linyphiidae > Linyphia > Linyphia triangularis. Next base: position 36,772,460 of record OZ021733.1, on the reverse strand, counting down.
GCACTGAGAATGAAAGGATTTATAGCACAAAGGCACTTAAAACATATTTATCTACAATAAAATAAATATTTAAGCAATGTTACTTTATTCCCATGTACCCAGAGCGTCTTGTACATTATTTTGAATTAGGAAATATTTATTTTTAAAAAGACAAAAATGATTCAAAATAAACTTGTATGTTAATTTGAATATTTTATGACAATTTCATACATAAAAAATATTTACTAAGAATTTTTTATGCTTGGAAATTTTTATAATTTGGTCAAAACGATTACGTTTACATAATAAACTAAGAAATTAATGTGAGAAACACAATTTTCTAATTTGATCAAAGTGCATAAGGGTAGAATAACCTGTATTAAATATGAACAATAATAAGTACTAAATAATGAATCGAAAAGAATTCCCTAAAATGAAATTGAAAACAACTCAAAACATTTGGTGAAGCATTGAGAATGAAAGTATTTATACCACAAAGGCACTTAAAACATATTTATCTACAATAAAATAAATATTTAAGCAATGTGACTTTATTGGCATGTACCCAGAGCGCCTTGTACATTATTTTGAATTAGGAAATATTTATTTTTAAAAAGATAAAAATGATTCAAAATAAACTTGTATGTTAATATGAAAATTTTATGACAATTTCATACATAAAAAATATTTACTAAGAATATATTATGCTTGGAAATTTTTATAATTAGGTCAAAACGATTATGTTTACATAATAAACTAAGAAATTAATGTGAGAAACACAATTTTCTAATTTGATCAAAGTGCATAAGGGTAGAATAACCTGTATTAAATATGAACAATAATAAGTACTAAATAATGAATCGAAAAGAATTCCCTAAAATGAAATTGAAAACAACTCAAAACATTTGGTGAAGCATTGAGAATGAAAGTATTTATACCACAAAGGCACTTAAAACATATTTATCTACAATAAAATAAATATTTAAGCAATGTGACTTTATTCGCATGTACCCAGAGCGTCTTGTACATTATTTTGAATTAGGAAATATTTATTTTAGAACGACAAAATTTAAACAGAATAAACTTGCATGTTAAAAGAACTAATCATAAAGACTCTTTCAGATGCCAAAAATATTTACTAAGAATTTATTATGATGGGCACAAATGTATATTGGACAAAATGATTATCTTCACACGCTAAACTTAGAAATTAATGCGAGAAGCACAATTTTCTACTAAGTGCTTTTTGGTAGGATTATTTCTATTAAGTATAATATATTATACGTATTAAAGAATTGATTGAAAATAATTCACTCAAATAAAATTCAAAACAAATACCAAAATTTGATGAAATATGGAGCCTGAAGGAAAAATAAACACTCCAAAAACTCTTTTCGAACATAATAATCTATTATAAAATAAATATTTAAGCAATGTGACTCGATTCGTCCAAGCCCTGAGCATTTTAAATATTATTTCTATTTAAGAAATATTCTTTTGGAAACAACAAAATTGATTCAAAATAAACTAGTATATTGATATGTATCATATATGACTACTTTATACCTAAAAAATATTTACTAAGAATTTATTATGATAGGTACAATTTTTTAACTTGGACAAAGTGATTGATTACACGATAAACCAAGAAATTAACATGAGAGTACAAATTTGCTACTAGGTATATGTGCCTTTAGTTATGCTATTTCATATTAAATTCGACCCATATGAAGCATTACTTAATGCATTTCAAAACAGTGTGATCCAACTAAATATTAAAAAATAAGATGTAGCATACAGTCAAAAAGTTTTGTCTCTATATTATTTAGAGTAGAGAATACATTTCGAACATGCCCCTTCTAATAAATTGATACTTACCTTCATAAAAAAAATGTGCTTCCCATATTAACGACAAGTTGCTAGAATTTTAAACCCTCATTTCACACCAAGAAATCTTCACTAGGAGCTTCAGTTCCTTAGCTCACTAGAAATTGAAGAAAGAAAAAAATTAATTCTACCTTTGAACAAGACAGATTAAGCAATGTGTGCATTAATTTCAGTTTAAAATGTTTTAGTGTTGTGTTAAGAATGAAAAACCATTCTAGACTTTGTCAGCATTTTCAAGTTGCTTCCTATGAGAGGTGCCAAACTATGTCAAAGTGTTTATGGTGTTATTACACTCATAATCTAATCCACTCTAAGAATTTTTATAAAAGAAATATTCTTTTTCAAAAGAAAAAAATTATACAGAATAAAATTGTACGTTAATACCTATCATATATGATAATTTTATACCAAAAAATATTTATCAAGAATATATTCTGACGGGCAAAATTTTCTAACTTGGACAAAATGATTATGTTTACGTGATAAACTAAGAAATTAATGTGAGAAAAACAAATTTCCAATTTGATCTAAGTGCGTAAGGGTAGGCTATCCTCTATTAAATATAAACAATTATAAGTACTAATACAGTGGATTAAAAAGATTTCACAAAAATGTAATCGAAAACACCTAACAACATGTGTTGGAACATTGAGAATTAAAGGATATGATCAACAAAGGCATTAAAACATATTTATCTATTACAAAATAAATATTTAAGCAATGTGACTTCACTCAGTTTTGCCCTGAGAGTCGTATACAGTATTTTTAATTACGAAATATTCTTTTTTAAAAGACGAAAACTACACAAAAAGAACTTATATGTTAAAAGGTCGATTACATAACATTATTTTAGATGCCAAAATTATTTGCTAGGAATTTACTATGAAGGGTACAGTTATTAAACTTGGACAAAGTGATTATTTAGAGGATAAACTAAGAAATTAAAACAAATACCAAAATATTTTTGGAAATTTAGAGCATGAAAATTCGAAAAAACACACTTAAAAATACTCATTTAAAACATATTTATCTGTAATAGAATACATTTTTAAGCAATGTGACGCGATTCGTTCGAGCCCTGTGCGTTTTTAACATTATTTTTATTTAAAGAAATATCCTACTTGAAAAGACAAAAATTATACAGAATAAACTTGTATCTTAATATGTATCATAAATTCCTATTTTATATGCCAAAAATATTTACTAAGAGTTTATTATGAATTGAAAATTTTCTAACTGCGACAAAATGACTATGTTTAAGCAAAAATCTAAGAATTTAATACAAACGCAAAAATTTGTTGGAATATTGAACCAGAAGAGTACACAAACGTAATAAAAAAACTATTTAAAAAATATTTATCTGTAAGAAAATAAATTTTTAAGCAATGTGAATCGACTCGTCCCACCCTGTAGCGTTTTAAATATTATTTTTATTTAAGAAATATTCATTTTGAAACGACAAAACTGATTCAAAACAAACTTGTATGTTAATATGCATGACTGTTTTATACCCAAAATATATTTTCTAAGATATCATTATGATTGGAAAATTTTTCTAACTTAGACAAAATGATGTTTACACAATAAACTAAGAAGTTAATGCAAGAAAGACAACTTTCTAATTTGATCTAAGCGTATAAGGGTAGGCTAACTTGCATTAAATATGAGCAATAATAAGTACTAAATAATGAATAGAAAAGAATTCACTAAAATGATATTGAAAACAACTCAAAACATTTGGTGAATCATTGAGAATGAAAGGATTTATACCACAAAGGCACTTAAAACATATTTATCTACAATAAAATAAATATTTAAGCAATGTGACTTTATTCGCATGTACCCAGAGCGTCTTGTACATTATTTTGAATTAGGAAATATTTATTTTTAAAAAGACAAAAATGATTCAAAATAAACTTGTATGTTAATTTGAATATTTTATGACAATTTCATACATAAAAAATATTTACTAAGAATTTTTTATGCTTGGAAATTTTTATAATTTGGTCAAAACGATTACGTTTACATAATAAACTAAGAAATTAATGTGAGAAACACAATTTTCTAATTTGATCAAAGTGCATAAGGGTAGAATAACCTGTATTAAATATGAACAATAATAAGTACTAAATAATGAATCGAAAAGAATTCCCTAAAATGAAATTGAAAACAACTCAAAACATTTGGTGAAGCATTGAGAATGAAAGTATTTATACCACAAAGGCACTTAAAACATATTTATCTACAATAAAATAAATATTTAAGCAATGTGACTTTATTGGCATGTACCCAGAGCGCCTTGTACATTATTTTGAATTAGGAAATATTTATTTTTAAAAAGATAAAAATGATTCAAAATAAACTTGTATGTTAATATGAAAATTTTATGACAATTTCATACATAAAAAATATTTACTAAGAATATATTATGCTTGGAAATTTTTATAATTAGGTCAAAACGATTATGTTTACATAATAAACTAAGAAATTAATGTGAGAAACACAATTTTCTAATTTGATCAAAGTGCATAAGGGTAGAATAACCTGTATTAAATATGAACAATAATAAGTACTAAATAATGAATCGAAAAGAATTCCCTAAAATGAAATTGAAAACAACTCAAAACATTTGGTGAAGCATTGAGAATGAAAGTATTTATACCACAAAGGCACTTAAAACATATTTATCTACAATAAAATAAATATTTAAGCAATGTGACTTTATTCGCATGTACCCAGAGCGTCTTGTACATTATTTTGAATTAGGAAATATTTATTTTAGAACGACAAAATTTAAACAGAATAAACTTGCATGTTAAAAGAACTAATCATAAAGACTCTTTCAGATGCCAAAAATATTTACTAAGAATTTATTATGATGGGCACAAATGTATATTGGACAAAATGATTATCTTCACACGCTAAACTTAGAAATTAATGCGAGAAGCACAATTTTCTACTAAGTGCTTTTTGGTAGGATTATTTCTATTAAGTATAATATATTATACGTATTAAAGAATTGATTGAAAATAATTCACTCAAATAAAATTCAAAACAAATACCAAAATTTGATGAAATATGGAGCCTGAAGGAAAAATAAACACTCCAAAAACTCTTTTCGAACATAATAATCTATTATAAAATAAATATTTAAGCAATGTGACTCGATTCGTCCAAGCCCTGAGCATTTTAAATATTATTTCTATTTAAGAAATATTCTTTTGGAAACAACAAAATTGATTCAAAATAAACTAGTATATTGATATGTATCATATATGACTACTTTATACCTAAAAAATATTTACTAAGAATTTATTATGATAGGTACAATTTTTTAACTTGGACAAAGTGATTGATTACACGATAAACCAAGAAATTAACATGAGAGTACAAATTTGCTACTAGGTATATGTGCCTTTAGTTATGCTATTTCATATTAAATTCGACCCATATGAAGCATTACTTAATGCATTTCAAAACAGTGTGATCCAACTAAATATTAAAAAATAAGATGTAGCATACAGTCAAAAAGTTTTGTCTCTATATTATTTAGAGTAGAGAATACATTTCGAACATGCCCCTTCTAATAAATTGATACTTACCTTCATAAAAAAAATGTGCTTCCCATATTAACGACAAGTTGCTAGAATTTTAAACCCTCATTTCACACCAAGAAATCTTCACTAGGAGCTTCAGTTCCTTAGCTCACTAGAAATTGAAGAAAGAAAAAAATTAATTCTACCTTTGAACAAGACAGATTAAGCAATGTGTGCATTAATTTCAGTTTAAAATGTTTTAGTGTTGTGTTAAGAATGAAAAACCATTCTAGACTTTGTCAGCATTTTCAAGTTGCTTCCTATGAGAGGTGCCAAACTATGTCAAAGTGTTTATGGTGTTATTACACTCATAATCTAATCCACTCTAAGAATTTTTATAAAAGAAATATTCTTTTTCAAAAGAAAAAAATTATACAGAATAAAATTGTACGTTAATACCTATCATATAAGATAATTTTATACCAAAAAATATTTATCAAGAATATATTATGACGGGCAAAATTTTCTAACTTGGACAAAATGATTATGTTTACGTGATAAACTAAGAAATTAATGTGAGAAAAACAAATTTCCAATTTGATCTAAGTGCGTAAGGGTAGGCTATCCTCTATTAAATATAAACAATTATAAGTACTAATACAGTGGATTAAAAAGATTTCACAAAAATGTAATCGAAAATACCTAACAACATGTGTTGGAACATTGAGAATTAAAGGATATGATCAACAAAGGCATTAAAATATATTTATCTATTACAAAATAAATATTTAAGCAATGTGACTTCACTCAGTTTTGCCCTGAGAGTCGTATACAGTATTTTTAATTAAGAAATATTCTTTTTTAAAAGACGAAAACTACACAAAAAGAACTTATATGTTAAAAGGTCGATTACATAACATTATTTTAGATGCCAAAATTATTTGCTAGGAATTTACTATGAAGGGTACAGTTATTAAACTTGGACAAAGTGATTATTTAGAGGATAAACTAAGAAATTAAAACAAATACCAAAATATTTTTGGAAATTTAGAGCATGAAAATTCGAAAAAACACACTTAAAAATACTCATTTAAAACATATTTATCTGTAATAGAATACATTTTTAAGCAATGTGACGCGATTCGTTCGAGCCCTGTGCGTTTTTAACATTATTTTTATTTAAAGAAATATCCTACTTGAAAAGACAAAAATTATACAGAATAAACTTGTATCTTAATATGTATCATAAATTCCTATTTTATATGCCAAAAATATTTACTAAGAGTTTATTATGAATTGAAAATTTTCTAACTGCGACAAAATGACTATGTTTAAGCAAAAATCTAAGAATTTAATACAAACGCAAAAATTTGTTGGAATATTGAACCAGAAGAGTACACAAACGTAATAAAAAAACTATTTAAAAAATATTTATCTGTAAGAAAATAAATTTTTAAGCAATGTGAATCGACTCGTCCCAGCCTGTAGCGTTTTAAATATTATTTTTATTTAAGAAATATTCATTTTGAAACGACAAAACTGATTCAAAACAAACTTGTATGTTAATATGCATGACTGTTTTATACCCAAAATATATTTTCTAAGATATCATTATGATTGGAAAATTTTTCTAACTTAGACAAAATGATGTTTACACAATAAACTAAGAAGTTAATGCAAGAAAGACAACTTTCTAATTTGATCTAAGCGTATAAGGGTAGGCTAACTTGCATTAAATATGAGCAATAATAAGTACTAAATAATGAATAGAAAAGAATTCACTAAAATGATATTGAAAACAACTCAAAACATTTGGTGAATCATTGAGAATGAAAGGATTTATACCACAAAGGCACTTAAAACATATTTATCTACAATAAAATAAATATTTAAGCAATGTGACTTTATTCGCATGTACCCAGAGCGTCTTGTACATTATTTTGAATTAGGAAATATTTATTTTTAAAAAGACAAAAATGATTCAAAATAAACTTGTATGTTAATTTGAATATTTTATGACAATTTCATACATAAAAAATATTTACTAAGAATTTTTTATGCTTGGAAATTTTTATAATTTGGTCAAAACGATTACGTTTACATAATAAACTAAGAAATTAATGTGAGAAACACAATTTTCTAATTTGATCAAAGTGCATAAGGGTAGAATAACTTGTATTAAATATGAACAATAATAAATACTAAATAATGAATCGAAAAGAATTCCCTAAAATGAAATTGAAAACAACTCAAAACATTTGGTGAAGCATTGAGAATGAAAGTATTTATACCACAAAGGCACTTAAAACATATTTATCTACAATAAAATAAATATTTAAGCAATGTGACTTTATTTGCATGTACCCAGAGCGTCTTGTACATTATTTTGAATTAGGAAATATTTATTTTTAAAAAGATAAAAATGATTCAAAATAAACTTGTATGTTAATATGAAAATTTTATGACAATTTCATACATAAAAAATATTTACTAAGAATATATTATGCTTGGAAATTTTTATAATTAGGTCAAAACGATTATGTTTACATAATAAACTAAGAAATTAATGTGAGAAACACAATTTTCTAATTTGATCAAAGTGCATAAGGGTAGAATAACCTGTATTAAATATGAACAATAATAAGTACTAAATAATGAATCGAAAAGAATTCCCTAAAATGAAACTGAAAACAACTCAAAACATTTGGTGAAGCATTGAGAATGAAAGTATTTATACCACAAAGGCACTTAAAACATATTTATCTACAATAAAATAAATATTTAAGCAATGTGACTTTATTCGCATGTACCCAGAGCGTCTTGTACATTATTTTGAATTAGGAAATATTTATTTTAGAACGACAAAATTTAAACAGAATAAACTTGCATGTTAAAAGAACTAATCATAAAGACTCTTTCAGATGCCAAAAATATTTACTAAGAATTTATTATGATGGGCACAAATGTATATTGGACAAAATGATTATCTTCACACGCTAAACTTAGAAATTAATGCGAGAAGCACAATTTTCTACTAAGTGCTTTTTGGTAGGATTATTTCTATTAAGTATAATATATTATACGTATTAAAGAATTGATTGAAAATAATTCACTCAAATAAAATTCAAAACAAATACCAAAATTTGATGAAATATGGAGCCTGAAGGAAAAATAAACACTCCAAAAACTCTTTTCGAACATAATAATCTATTATAAAATAAATATTTAAGCAATGTGACTCGATTCGTCCAAGCCCTGAGCATTTTAAATATTATTTCTATTTAAGAAATATTCTTTTGGAAACAACAAAATTGATTCAAAATAAACTAGTATATTGATATGTATCATATATGACTACTTTATACCTAAAAAATATTTACTAAGAATTTATTATGATAGGTAACATTTTTTAACTTGGACAAAGTGATTGATTACACGATAAACCAAGAAATTAACATGAGAGTACAAATTTGTTACTAGGTATATGTGCCTTTAGTTATGCTATTTCATATTAAATTCGACCCATATGAAGCATTACTTAATGCATTTCAAAACAGTGTGATCCAACTAAATATTAAAAAATAAGATGTAGCATACAGTCAAAAAGTTTTGTCTCTATATTATTTAGAGTAGAGAATACATTTCGAACATGCCCCTTCTAATAAATTGATACTTACCTTCATAAAAAAAATGTGCTTCCCATATTAACGACAAGTTGCTAGAATTTTAAACCCTCATTTCACACCAAGAAATCTTCACTAGGAGCTTCAGTTCCTTAGCTCACTAGAAATTGAAGAAAGAAAAAAATTAATTCTACCTTTGAACAAGACAGATTAAGCAATGTGTGCATTAATTTCAGTTTAAAATGTTTTAGTGTTGTGTTAAGAATGAAAAACCATTCTAGACTTTGTCAGCATTTTCAAGTTGCTTCCTATGAGAGGTGCAACTTTCAAACTATGTCAAAGTGTTTATGGTGTTATTACACTCATAATCTAATCCACTCTAAGAATTTTTATAAAAGAAATATTCTTTTTCAAAAGAAAAAAATTATACAGAATAAAATTGTACGTTAATACCTATCATATAAGATAATTTTATACCAAAAAATATTTATCAAGAATATATTATGACGGGCAAAATTTTCTAACTTGGACAAAATGATTATGTTTACGTGATAAACTAAGAAATTAATGTGAGAAAAACAAATTTCCAATTTGATCTAAGTGCGTAAGGGTAGGCTATCCTCTATTAAATATAAACAATTATAAGTACTAATACAGTGGATTAAAAAGATTTCACAAAAATGTAATCGAAAATACCTAACAACATGTGTTGGAACATTGAGAATTAAAGGATATGATCAACAAAGGCATTAAAACATATTTATCTATTACAAAATAAATATTTAAGCAATGTGACTTCACTCAGTTTTGCCCTGAGAGTCGTATACAGTATTTTTAATTACGAAATATTCTTTTTTAAAAGACGAAAACTACACAAAAAGAACTTATATGTTAAAAGGTCGATTACATAACATTATTTTAGATGCCAAAATTATTTGCTAGGAATTTACTATGAAGGGTACAGTTATTAAACTTGGACAAAGTGATTATTTAGAGGATAAACTAAGAAATTAAAACAAATACCAAAATATTTTTGGAAATTTAGAGCATGAAAATTCGAAAAAACACACTTAAAAATACTCATTTAAAACATATTTATCTGTAATAGAATACATTTTTAAGCAATGTGACGCGATTCGTTCGAGCCCTGTGCGTTTTTAACATTATTTTTATTTAAAGAAATATCCTACTTGAAAAGACAAAAATTATACAGAATAAACTTGTATCTTAATATGTATCATAAATTCCTATTTTATATGCCAAAAATATTTACTAAGAGTTTATTATGAATTGAAAATTTTCTAACTGCGACAAAATGACTATGTTTAAGCAAAAATCTAAGAATTTAATACAAACGCAAAAATTTGTTGGAATATTGAACCAGAAGAGTACACAAACGTAATAAAAAAACTATTTAAAAAATATTTATCTGTAAGAAAATAAATTTTTAAGCAATGTGAATCGACTCGTCCCAGCCTGTAGCGTTTTAAATATTATTTTTATTTAAGAAATATTCATTTTGAAACGACAAAACTGATTCAAAACAAACTTGTATGTTAATATGCATGACTGTTTTATACCCAAAATATATTTTCTAAGATATCATTATGATTGGAAAATTTTTCTAACTTAGACAAAATGATGTTTACACAATAAACTAAGAAGTTAATGCAAGAAAGACAACTTTCTAATTTGATCTAAGCGTATAAGGGTAGGCTAACTTGCATTAAATATGAGCAATAATAAGTACTAAATAATGAATAGAAAAGAATTCACTAAAATGATTTTGAAAACAACTCAAAACATTTGGTGAAGCATTGAGAATAAAAGGTTTTATACCACAAAGGAACTTAAAACATATTTATCTACAATAAAATAAATATTTAAGCAATGTGACTTTATTCGCATGTACCCATAGCGTCTTGTACATCATTTTGAATTTGGAGATATTTATTTTTAAAAAGACAAAAATGATTAAAAATAAACTTGTATGTTAATTTGAATATTTTATGACAATTTCATACATAAAAAATATTTACTAAGAATTTTTTATGCTTGGAAAATTTTTCTAATTAGGTCAAAACGATTATGTTTACATAATAAACTAAGAAATTAATGTGAGAAACACAATTTTCTAATTTATCTAAGTGTATAAGAGTAGTCTAACCTGTATTAAATATGAGCAATAATAAGTACTAAATAATGAATCGAAAAGAATTCCCTAAAATGAAATAGAAAACAACTCAAAACATTTGGGGAAGCATTGAGAATGAAAGGATTTATACCACAAGGGCACTTAAAACATATTTATCTACAAAAAAATAAATATTTAAGCAATGTGACTTTATTCGCATGTAACCAGAGCGTCTTGTACTTTATTTTGAATTAGGAAATATTTATTTTAGAACGACAAAATTTAAACAGAATAAACTTGCATGTTAAAAGAACTAATCATAAATGCTCTTTCAGATGCCAAAAATATTTACTAAGAATTTATTACGATGGGCACAAATGTATATTGGACAAAATGATTATCTTCACACGCTAAACTTAGAAATTAATGTGAGAAGCACAATTTTCTACTAAGTGCTTTTTGGAAGGATTATTTCTATTAAGTATACTATATTATACGTATTAAAGAATTGATTAAAAATAATTCACTCAAATAAAATTCAAAACAAATACCAAAATTTGATGAAATATGGAGCCTGAAGGAAAAATAAACACACTCCAAAAACTCTTTTCAAACATAATAATCTATTATAAAATAAATATTTAAGCAATGTGACTCGATTCGTCCAAGCCCTGAGCATTTTAAATATTATTTCTATTTAAGGTTGGTTGGTTGTATTCAGATTATCTGGCACCGTCAGCAACACGAGGGCTATAATGCGCCGAAACATTTCGTCATTTAACAAACCAACATACATTTACTAACATCCATGCCAACACGGGACTCGAACCCGCAACCTCGCGGTCTAGAAGCCAGCACGCTAAGCACTATACCGTTTGGTCGGCTATTTCTATTTAAGAAATATTCTTTTGGAAAAGACAAAATTGATTAAAAATAAACTAGTATATTAATATGTATCATATATGACTATTTTATACCTAAAAATAATTACTAAGAATTAATTATGATAGGTACCATTTTTTAACTTGGACAAAGTGATTGATTACACGATAAACCAAGAAATTAACATGAGAGTACCAATTTGCTACCTGGTATATGTGCCTATAGTTTTGCTATTTCATATTAAATTGAATCCATATTAAACATTACATAATGCATTTCAAAACATGGTGACACAACTAAATATTAAAAAATTAGATGTAGCATACAGTAAAAAAGTTTTTTCTCTATACTATTTAGCATAGAGAATACATTTTGAACATGCACTTTCTAATAAATTGATACTTACCTTCATCCAAAAAAAAAAATTTCCCATATTAACGACAAGTTACTAGAATTTTTAACCTTCATTTCACACAAGGAAATCTTCACTAAGATCTTCAGTTCCTTAGTCCATTAGAAATTGAAAAAAATTAATTGTACTTTGAAAGTAACAGTTTGAGCAATGTGGGTAATAATTTTCAGTTTAAAATGTTTTAGTCTCATGTTAATAATGGTAAACAATTCAAGAAATTTTCAGGATTTTCAAGTTGTTTCCTTTGAGATTCAAACTCTGTAAAAGTGTTTATGGTGTTGTTGTACTCAAAATCTAATCCATTCTAAATATTTTTATTGAAGTTTCTTTGTACGCTCACGACCTATCTTTGTGCACAACAGCTAATCAAGCTGAGAACAACAGTTTATCGTGGATTCCAAACCGCAACGAACATCCATGCCTCACCTAGGATTTGAATCCAGCACCTTTTGCACATGAGGCCAGAGCGCTATCACCACAGCCATCAGGTGGGCTATTTTTTTAATTATTATTTAAGAAATATTCTTTTTCAAAAGACAAAAATGATACAGAATAAACTTGCATGTTAATATGTATCATATGACATTTTTATACGCCAAAATATTTACTAAGAAAATATTATTTTGTGCAAAATTTTCTAACTTGAACATAATAATAATTTCTACATGATAAACAAAGAAATAAATGCAAGAAGGACAATTTTAAAATTGATTTTAAAGAAAGATCCACAAACTCCTTCAAAAATACTTTTAAAATATATTTATCTATTATAAAATAAAATATGGGGCTTTGCCCCCCGCTTGCTAACCCTCACCAACCCTCGAACGAGCTCACATTGGTTTGCTGCACAAACCAGGAGATCGATGCATGATCTCTTAAGGGTACTTTGCCCCCTCCTCAGTGACCCCCTACCGTACCTGCGTATTGTTAACACACAAAAAGATGGAATAGCTAGAGATTTTTAAAGCAATTACTGTGATTAACTCTTGAATTGATATCTTTGGTTTACCTCTCTACCGTTAAGTGTCCTGCTCGGTAACGTTCTCAAAACACGGAGAAGGTCCATTGATACGCAAAACATTGGTTTGCTGCGCAATCTCTGAAGGATAGTAGTTAGGGCCCCCCATCGCTGATTGTGATAATTTTGCATTCCCCCCCCCCCCCTCCCCAACACTGAAATCATTTATAGAACAGTCACGAGTATTGTCTATTATTTTATTAAATGTATGTACAAGTTTAAAGGACAAAATCTACAGAGAACATTGATGTATTGTAATAGTATATTGTTATAGTACAAAAGAGGTAAATCATTAAGAGCGAAAATTTCAAAACTTAAAATAAATTTGCTCCGTTGAAATTCAGTGCCCAGTTACTACACCTTGTGTCCCTTTTTTTCCAAAATTAAAAAAGAACTTGCTTTTAGATTTTTTGACTTGTGTATATTGGTTTTTTGTTTAGTTTGGGAATATTTTCAATAAGAAGGAAAGAGAGCAGGAGAGAACCTTTCATTGGTAATTCTCATGTGACAAATTAAAAAAAAAATTAAAACAAGAGAATTTTCTATTTTGGCTGTAACAAATTCAGTGATGCCTACATTCCTTGTAAAAAATGAAGCATGATCCTATGCATTGCAAGCTTACTGTTTAAAATGTTTATAAAAGTTCCTGCCTGATTTTATAACAGAAAATAAGTATTTGCAGAGATTGAAAAATAAATTAATATAATGACGATTTGGAGTTCTAGCCGTAATAATGTTACAGAAATATTAAAAATAACAATAATTTAAAAACGTAAAAAAAAAAATAGTCAAAAGCAATGATGAAGCCGACAGTGCACAGAAAAAATTAGATAAAAAAGATCTCTGATGTTTCTAAATAATGTCCCTTTCCTATTATGTATTTATCATCAAGTTTTAAGCTGTTCTTTAAAAAGTCAAACCTTTCAAGTGGTAACACTTAGTTTCATGCTATAAACATGCAGTGCAACTAAGAATTAAATTGTTATAGTATTTGAACATAAAGAAAAATTCTCCAAAAAAAGATTTTGGAGCCTAAATATTCAATTCTTACCATCATCCAATATCAGTTGCTTTCTACTTTTCTGATGCCAGTACCAGAACTTCTGTACCTTCATTTCAAAATCTGGAACTCTAACTAGAGATTAAAAAATTAAATTAAAAAAAGTAAAATTTCAACAGACATAGTTCAGTTTCCAAGCAAAAAAAAGTTGAGCTTCACACAATGAAAACCAATAAAAAAACAAATTTTCAAAAAAATTTCCAAAGACAAACAACTTTAAACAATTATACAAAATTAAAAAATTAGTTGATTGTATTAAAATCAATTTTCTAACTTTTTAAGCTACATTTAAAGTACTGAAATTTTAGTGAAACAAGATGAAATCAATGTTTCTGCTGAACAAAACCATGTTTGATTTATAACTAGGAAAACAACAAAGAAAAATATGGAAAACTGTCTAAGTATAAAAATTCAAATACATACAAATCAATCTCCCTGGAATACAAAGGGGTCACTTAAAAGTTTCTTTACCAAACAGGCAAAAAAAGAAATGGACACAACTGTTCAAATCAAGCTTATATAACCTAACACATTCTTTGGATTTTCTTATGTTGCAATTCTTCTGTTAATACAGACTTTTTTGGAATGATCATCAAATTTAATATTTTAGCTGTGGCAATTTTAAATAAACATGTAGTACCTAGTATCAAGAGTTACAAATATACTTAAAGTTTTTTCCCTCTTCTAAAAAAATGAATACAAAATGTCAATGAATAATGTTCTATGGTATTGAAAACAATTAAATCATTAACAACTTTCAAAATTCTCAACCTTTAAAGAGAGATGGCAGTCATTTTTTTAGGATGTATAAATATCTTTTTTAAGTTACAATTTTATCATCCTATTCGTATTTTCCAAGTATAAATTTTGAACTTGTACCTATATGACTTCAACTGATATCAGAAGCCTGCATACATTGCTACATGAAATATTTTTTTAGCCAATATTTCACGCAAGTTCTGATATTTTATGAAAAATATAAGGTATTCTTGGTTTTCTATCTTATTTTCAAATTTATAATTTAATTTCTCATTCATAGGCGAATGTGTAATGAGACTAAACTATATACATAAGGAAAAAAAAAACTACCATTGTCAACTGTCAGATTATAAATTTGAAATGTTCGATTTTAGTTGTTTTTGATGTTAGAAGTTTTGATTATGAACTTATAAATTATGACATCAGAGTCAACTGCTTTGAAAAGAGGGAATGAAATTCGCCTTATGATTAGTTCTAAGTATTTTACAACTGTTGCCAACTCATGAAACAGCATTCATAATAGCACCTTGCATAAAATACATTTGAATCTTGGGAATTGTATTTTAATTTATTTTTGCAATGTTTTTTTGGTAATAAATATTAATTTAAGATATAAATATATATATTTTTTTATCTCAGATTATATTTTCGTAAATATTTAAATCTGGCATCAATTTTTTATGTTCTTGTTTTCGATGTTCCACACCAGCAAACCAAGTTTTCTTGTGAACTCGCAAGACAAGATGAAAAACTTTTTCAAAAAAATCATTGGTTCTAATTCAATTAGCCATATTTTAATTTTTCCCGTTAGACATTTTGATTAGCAGTTGCCTCTGCCGCCATTATGTTTAAAATAAATTATTTTTCGATTTTTAAATCTGTCAGCTTTTTTTTTTTTTGCGTGTCTATTATTTTCTTCATTTTGATTTTGGTTTATAGTTCGCTTCTATCTATACTATTTTTCTACCCCAAGTAATATATAAAGGGATATTCTCACCAGACAGATTAGCGTGTTTTTCTAGTTGCGATCTCGCATTAATTAAAAAATATATATATATATATAACTTACCCTGAGTACATGGACGCCCGCAGAAATATTTGTAGGGGGGGTGAAAGACTAGATTTTTATCAAAATCATTAAATTTTTAGAAATTCTAATTAATAGTTATGGATTTTAAATTATACTCTATGAGAATAGTTATAAGAAATTCATGGTATATACTTTTGAAGCACTCAAGAGACAGTGTTTAGAAAAGAGGAACACGAAGACGCAAAAATACAGAAGAATAAGAGATTATATTTCTTCCAAGTTTTGGAAATAATTAAAAAAAAAAAATTCAAAATGAAATACAAAGGCAGTATTGGATCTGTTTAATTGTATTCTAAAAATAGATTTCAAGATAGTATATCTGATGACTTAAAAAGCAAAATATTTTTCCTAGAATTTTGAAAACTACACAGGAAATGATTACACAATAAAAGAAAGAAATACTTCTACTCAGCCTCCAATAATCCTAGACAATATAGGCGCCATAGCTATAAAAAACGACATAGGAAAGAAACAAAAGACTAAAATAATAGAAAAACAAATGCTTATTGTAACATAAAAACGGAAACGGCATATGTGCTTTTCTTTTTATCTTGGAATTTACACCTTTTCTCTCATTATTATTATTATTATTATTATTATTATTATTATTATTATTTTTAATTTTCAAGAGTTAGGGGGGTGCCAGTGCACCTCCTTGCACCCTCCGGGGGGCGCCCATGCCTGAGTAGCAAATCACTATGTTCGTTTATTGGTCTGGTGAATGGGTTTGGGGATTAGATTCAGACAGTTGAGGGGAGACAGATGTTATTTCTCACAATACAGCAATATTGAAGAGATTATAATCTATATGTGTTCAGGGGAACTCGATTTTGGGTTATGCTGCTAGATTGAGAAACCTAAATATGTATATATATTGAAAGAAAGAAGGTCTATAGGGAATTTGATTAAGTTGTTTGAAATATCAAACAGGACGATTTTAAGGTTCAAAGTACAATACAGACGATAGAAAAAAAGGTCATGAGTATAAGTTATTTAAGTTGCATTTTTAACTTGGAGAATAGGAAACATATTTGTACAATAGATAAATGATACAGTACGCAAATATATTATATATCCGAACGGTGGTGATATCTTCGGTTCTAATTATCGTAGAATCTTGCGGTTTGCACCGAAATGTTTTGTTTAGGATTTTCTATATGTCTGGTGCAAAAAAAAAAATCAAATCTTAGTGGGGTGTACACTAAGTAAATTTAACTCTATCTTTAAAAATTTCAATACGAACCCCTATTTTTTTTCATTCGATTTAGAATACTTCGTTTACCATAGATACCAAATTTCAGTTCATTATCTTGAGAAACACGTCACTTATGAGCGAAAATGTTTTAGCTGATCTTGAAGGTAAATTTTTTTAAAGCGGGGAAGAAGCAAAAATTTTGTGTTCTTATCAAGACGTTATCTACTACATAGTCCCTTAAAGTGAGCTTTTTTACATTTTTGCTAAAGTATCAAAAGAAACAAAAGTCAAAATGGAATGAAAAAAATTCTGGAGGGGTTTTCGACCATGATAATTCAAATGGTAGCACAAAAATACGTTTCTATTTTTAAAAAAATTAAATATTGTTTTATTAATTAATAATTAAAAAACTGTTTGTTACAAAAGTAGCATGTTATTTATGTTTGGCTTTTTATAAATTATCGTTTGATACAAAAATTTCTAAAATATATTAACTAGTACATATTTAAGAAATGGCTAAAGAAACAAATTTTCTTTTTAACTTTAATTTGCCATTTTTTAAATTTTTTTTTTTACATCATTTAAATTACTAACCACTCATTGGAAAATTATATGAAATTTAGTATTTAGTCGTTTTTTTTATTCTAAATCTAAATACGGTATAATATTATGGGGTTACCATTGAACTTTTTAAAGCTTGGCTTAGTTTTGATATGTGATGGATGACCCCTCATGATAAAAAAAATTATATACAATTAATAAAGACCTTCCTCGACTTAAAACGGTACTTGACTTTTGCTATTTCATCAATTAGAATACCAGGTATAGCCATCATTCGTTTTTTTTTTTAGTACTCCACAATCCGCTCGACCACATAGTAAATTGTACGAGTAAACCAGTTTAAAGAAGGCAATTGAATCTATACTGAGAGATTGTTCAGAAAAGTAAAAAGGAATAGGTTTTGTGGCTGTAGTTGGTCATAATTTGTGTACTAGTATCTTTGAGACAATGGGGCATCTTTAAAACTTTTGATCCAGGTACTTTGTAATCCAAGGTGTTCCATCACAAATAACCCATACTTGCTTGATCGTGGTGCTGACAAAAAGGTCAGCTCCTATGGTTGTTCAGTGTTGCATACTGTGGCAGGAAATTTCTTATGTCCTCCAGAGGCAGTGAAATTATTATTGGAAAATGGTGCTTCAGTGAACATTCAAAATTGTAGTGAAATGTCCCTAATTCTATGCCATTGAGAAAAGTTATGACCCAGAAGTCATCAGCTTATTGCTCATTGGTGATGCAGCCATCTTGAATGGCAAATCAGTTTTTAAAAGACTGTTGACAACTGCAATAAAGACAGCAGCTGTTGTTGCAGATTCCCAAAATAACTGGTATAGAATCTGCAGAAAAAGGACCAGGTGCATGATGTTGCTCACGAGATTTCCCATGATATTAATTTTGATATTGTAAAGTTTATTAATACTCGCAATGTAACATTCAACTATCAGTCTTGGGTAGTTGGACAGGATATCACCTTGAGAGTTTCTTGGTAGACACAAACAGATGCAGTATAAACTTGCAAAAGATTTCAAACAATCCTGCATTTCTTAACTTTTGATGTGTTTTTTATGTACTGAGAGCTAATAATGTAAAAATTCAGTCCGAGATTCAGATTGTTAGAGGAAATCTTGGATTATATGTAACCAATTCTAAAAGCTCACAAATTCTATCTTCTATAAAACATCGGGGGTTATGTTATTAGACCACAATCATTGTTACTAAATATTTATGCAATGAATATATGTTGAGTGTAGTCATTGCGCCTCATTATGCAAAACATTGTTAGTTGTGTTTATAAATATTAAAGCATATTTTCAATTGTATACATAGGCTGTTACAGAAATAATTCAGAGTGCAGACTTTTTTTTAGATAAATAAAAAGCTTTTAAAAACTTTGAAATATTTCGTACAAAAAGAATGCTTGGAAATTGTCACCCTATTTTCCTTTTTTCACTACATAAATACATTTGAAGACCAATAGGAAGAACTGTTTAAGTCTCTTAAAACTAAAAATATTTAGAAACATGTTAAAACATTTAGTATTTTCTGTGAATTTCCTTTCAAACTGTATCAGTCTTCCTCCTTGGAAACCTACAATCGCCCACTAATGTGTCAATAGATAGTATTCGTAGCTTTGTTTTCACAACAATTAAATTTACACAGTTCTTCTTCCTTGGTCTTTGTTTCATAGTAAAATTGTTATGTCTTACAATTTGCTACTCTTATTTTGGACACATTTTAACAGTTTCAGCATAACAAGATGAAGAACTCGTAAATTTATAGCATGAAATTTCTTATTTGGGATTGACTATTTTAAGGAAAAAGTTATAAATAACTCCGGTCTGGATTTTGGAACCAAGTATAAACTTAAGCAAAGGGTCTCTTTGTCCTCCATAAGGGGAAAAAAAATTGTAGTTTCATTAAGTATAACGTTAATGCAGCGTTTCCCAAACTGTGGATTATGATCCCATGGTGGGTCGCAAGTCCATTTTTGTACAATTATACTTAACGTTTTTTCTTCAAAAAAGTTTCTTTTTGGCCCTTAAAATCTCCTTCGGAAAGAACGTTTACCGTTGGACTCAGAAAACATTCGATGAATTTTTGCGTTGTGAATGAAATGAATCTCTATACATTCGGTTTCTAATAACTGGGTCACTATGTTTAAAAGCTTGGAAATCCTTTTTGTTAATGATTTCATGCATAAACCTCCTAGTGAAATTGTTCAAATTTACTAACCTTTCCGAAATTTATCTTAATCTTCTTAACGAAGATCATTGTTGAATTCAATATAACTTATTATGTTGTGTGTATACGTAACTTTCTATTTAAATAACCTTCATTTCAACAGCAATATTTAAAAGCATATTAGGTGTTAAAAAAACGAAAAAACTGAAACACAGCTTTTTCTTTGCAAACATCAATTTGCAAAAAATCTTAACAGAATATGAGAAATCAGACTGATCATTTGCGCCTTGAGCATAAATTCTTTTTTCAATTCTGTCATATTTGTAAGACAAAACTTTTGTCTTCTGTTATGATAAAAATAAAGAACTTTTTTATATTTTCAAAATTCCTTGGCTAGAAAGGCAAGATAAGAATTTCATTTCTTTGCTGTATATAATATTTGATGCCACTCAAAATATCAGGTGTTGAGTGTTCTGAATGCTTTTGAGCACTTGCATAAACTATTTTTGGAATGTAACATCAGATTCAGTGACTGTAAACAAAAAATAGTTTGAGCATTAACTCTTTTAACTTTGAGATTATTTGAATGTAGATTCATTTAACAATCATTATTTTATAAATAAATTATTAAATAACATCTCTAGTAAGAGGAACCATCACTTATTTTTTAAATCAAATCAATTTGAAGTTTTAAAAAGTGAGATAGGAAACATTAATTATAAAATTTAGAAACTTGGATAAGACCACTGATTATGAAATAGGTAAATGGATCAAGAGGGGTACAAACCTGGGTACTTTGCATACTATTCACATATACTACTAACTATGCCAATATATGTTCACATGTAGAAACTTAGTAGTATTATATTTTACACTTTAACCATTTACAATCAGCTTGAATAACAAATTGAATTTCTAAATTTGAACTCAAGATATTTTGATGCACCAAAATAATTTGCCGTAAAACTATTTATAGTCATCTTTTTTTTTTTTTTTTTTTTTCAAATTAAAAAGAAATTGTAAAATTTTCTAAACAAGATTTTTTAAAATACTACTTGTTTTTCCTACTAGTATTATTTGGGTATGTATGAATTATCCAGGTAGAAAGGTAGGCCAAATTTTATTTAACTCATCTAATTAGTTCTCATGTTATTCAACTTCTAATGTTCAGACAGACAGACAATCCTCACAGTTCCAAATAAATGCACCTTCATTAATATTCGCTGATACATCAGATTGCAAGCTTGCAAATCCCCAGACTCGTGACATCAAATTGCCTTTAAGGGCCTATAATTCACATTTTCTATTACTTGCCTCTTACCTTTCATTACATCCAGAAGTGCGGTGTGCATTTTCCTAATAAAACACAGATGGCTGCTGACAAGGACTGAACGTCTTCTTATTTCTACGACTGCATTTAACTTTTATGACAAGCCTTTCATGGGTTCGTTACATATATATATAAAATTTTCACATTTATGCATGCCAAATATAGTCTAGATTTGTCAATGTAATCCCTCCTCAAGACTTTTCTTCAAAACTTTTCAACGACATTTAATAAGAAATTCATGGAAGATTATTTTTATAAAACAAAAATATTATTTTACATTAGAAAGAGAAAGTAATTAAAATATTTCCTATAAAAATTAGAATCCAATATAGTATGAATACGTGAGAAATGTGATTATTAATAAAAAAAATGTGTGGTAAGCAGGCTAATGTAGTAATGAGGCTGGCAATTTAGGGAAAAAAATTACAACAAACTGTTCATCAAAGAAATCCCCCATGATGTTCCAGAAAATCTATACATTCACATTTACTCGAAAGATACAAGCTGTTTTTCCCAGTAATACAAGTTTTCAAGAATTTTATTACGGATCACACTTAGGCTTGAAATATCTAGTATGACAAAGTTTTGTAATTTTAAACATTTACAACTTGTTCTGTGTATAATAGTAATCACTGTATAATATGAAAAAAAAAGAGTTATTTCAATCACTAAAATTATAGTTATTAAAATAGAACTTCAAAAAAGATATTTGCTAAACCATTCAAAGTTTTAAATTAGAAATATGTTTTAATACACAGATTAATTCAATCCACCAATTACATCTAGAAAAAATCACATTAAATGACATGAGGCTGATACATGGAGCACAAAAGAAATTTTATAAATAATTAAAAAATCCTAATGATTTCAAGAAATTTATACCATTCTTGATTTACACGAGTTGCTCTAATTTCTCCTACAAATTCCAAAAATTTTCAAAATTCTATAGAGTTCTAACTGTAATTTCAAAATGAAAACATTATATTTTACAAAATATAAAATTTAGATATGACAATTATAAAGACATTTTTAAAACAGCACCCAGCATCCTAATTCAAAGGAGAAACTTCAATGTTACTATATTGGAGAATACAGCCATTTTGCTACGTATGAGAATATAGCCATTTTTGATAGAAATATAAAGGGGAATCAAGTAAAAAGAAAGTTCATTAAGAAATTTAAATACCACAAAAATACATTACCATAAAAATGTATGAAAATTACTGACTTAAATATATTTAAATGGGCATCTAAATATTGATTATCCTGTTTAATGAAATATCCTTTTTTTAGAAAGGATAAAATACATAAACCATATTTCCTAACAAATATAATTTGGAATCATAGACCAGGACACTAAATCATGGCAGAAAGCTAATTTTGAATTTAAATTTTGAAACTAATTAGGCTCTCTACCTTTTTTGCCAAATCTATTGTTTCCATATCAATAAAATTTTTGAATGGTTTGGCACTAAAATCTGTATATGAGGCACTCAAAGGTAAAGTATATATATATATATATATATATATATATATATTTAAAATGAGTTTCATACAGATTACTTCTCATTAAAGGTGTATTTGTTCAGCAGTCCTTACCATCACAGTATACAAACAGAGGGCAAAACCTAGAATGTAATTGAGAATCAACCAGTGGGAATGAATTTTGTAACTTAAATTATTTCCGAATTGTGATTTATGGAATTGATTCATTTTAGCTTTGGAGTACTTCATATGTTGTTTGTTTAGTTTTGAGAACTTCCATTTTAATATAAACCAATACCAAATAACTCAAGAAAAAGATATAATATTAGACAGATGTTACCAATTTAAAATGTCTCTTGCTTTGGTTTTTTCAAGTATTATACATAAATATTTGCAACAAAAGTTCAAGTATGCCAATTGAGAAACAAGCTATGATTATTTAGCTTCTTCTAGGTATTTTATGAAAACTTCTGATCGACAATAATGTCAGAAGAAATAGGATATTTGTAGGCATCATGATACAACAAATATACAACAAATATACATCATATACAACAAAATAATCCCCAGGACAAATATTGACTTGTTACTGCATTATAATTTCGGAATGTTTATTATTCCTAATAATTAAGATACATGAGGAAAAATCAATTGTAAAATAAAGGCAGATTTGCAGAAAATATAAAAGTAATAAAAAGCACTTGACAATTCCAGAAAATGTCTTATTAAGATAACTATCAAATAAATTGTTTAGTTTGGTAAGTATTTTAATAACATACAGTATAAAGTATAACACAACCAACACATTTTCTTTCCTGTTTCAAGAAATTAATACACTTTTTTTTAAAGTATGTTTGCTACTAACACCAGAGTATAGTTCAGAGTTTTGTTTGCATATCACTTTTCTACACATAATTCTAAAAAAAAAAAAAAAAAAAAAAAAAAAAAAAAATTTAAAAAAAAAAAAAATCATTTTAAGGTATTGAAAGTTTAAAGTAAATAAAAAGAAAAATTCAACTTTTAAAATTATCAAGCACTAAAGAGTGATACTAATATGCAATACAAATAAGCTTTATAAATACTTAAAACATGAAGAATGTTGCTATCAATAGAAGGACATTAAATTCCTTTAAAAATAAATAAACCCTAATTCAAACCAAATAACAATTTCATATCTAGGTGCACTGCAATGCCCCCAGCCGAATTCTTGAAGTCTATCTTAAACAATTAACAAAACACAGACATAAATTTAAATACATTTATTTTAGACTTAAATCACTCTTTATCAAATTAAAACTATAAACTTTTCAATTAGTATTAAAAACTTTCACAAGCTTATTATTACAATATTAGTGTTCAGCATCAGGTGCAATGTAATATGGGCTAACAGATTCTGTACCCATTCTTACCAACAATTTTTATTTTAAGAATTTATAAGATAAGCAATGACAGCAATGCTTACACATGACCATATCCATCAAGCGAAACACAGATTACACCATGGAATTTTACTGTTTATAGAAATACTATAGACTATTGATACTTTTCCTGATTGAAATCTTTCATCTTGAGATGTTTTAAAATCTTCCGGGTTAGTTTGAAGAATTTTAGCTTTAATATGAGCACATAACAGAAGAACAAGCTATTTTAATATTAGACAGCAATGACCAGTTCAAAAAGTCATACCTAGTAATACTCAAAATTCCTTAAGCCTATATTTACAGGTGTTAAAAAAGTTTGATTGTTTGAAAATTATCATACCTTACTGTTTCTAATGTTTATTATTAATTCAAGGTAAAAGCAGTCTAAAAAAAAATAACTTTAAGAAATAACATGATCTTTGAGTTACTAAACTGTATTATATCCAGTTCCTTATAATAATTTTCCTTTGGTAAATTTATTGTTTTAAGAAAAGTCAACAAAGTACTGTTTTTTATACATGATATGTTTTTAAAACACCTCTGTAATTTTTGAAAGAATATATTTGATACCATATATTTAAAAAAGATATTTTTCTTAAGTCTTAATTATCTTTATAGTTAATAACTAATTAGACAGGAAAAATAATTCTTACTAAAGTTAGAGGTGTAGCAACTACAAGATAGTCTGCTCAAGCATTTATAGTGAAACTCCAACAAAGAAGTTTTTTATATCCTTCAGAGAAGAGAGTGATATACACAAAGAGAAGCTCCCATGATCTGCCCCTGCAATGCTACTTTTCTTTGAGCACAGATATACATCAGTGATGCGATAACTCAGGTAACAGGAGACATGTTGCGAGTTTGTTTTCACAGAAAAAATAGAAGCAAAGAAATCAGTCTCCCTCCTCTCCCTATTTTTTTGTGGGTGGATTGCCTTGCATCCTTTGAACCCACAGTCTTTTTGGGTAGTATTCGAAAAAGAGAGGGAGAAATCCAAGACACCACAAGCGCATTAACTGATTGAGTAGTAATGAATCTATTGATAAGGTATAGGAGGGCGAGATTTGGCTCCAATTTCTCTTTTTACAGCACCGATGGGCCACTTTTAGATGAATTCTGTGAATTTATTCCACTAGAAGTGCAAACTTTGTGGCAGCAGATGCATTGGGTAGTGGATACCAACAGTACCCCCTACTGTTTATATTGCCACTTGTTGAATTAAAACCAAGTAGATCAGGTTTGAAACTTCGTTTGTTATGAATAACTATCAATAAAGAACTCCACAGTATTACGACGAACACATTTATTTTTGACAAACATCAACCGTCGCCAAAATCTTTCGAATACGAACAGATATTATTATTTTTAGACCTACACCAGTGTCTCCATGGCAACTCTCTCCTTAAAATTTGTAATCGTTGCCACTCACTTACTATTCCACAATATCCTCCCTCCTTGCAATTTTTAAAATTTACAGAAAATTGCAACAGTTCAATCAAAGATTCAAACGCTCTGGAACCTTAACAGTTCTACCCAATCTGGTTACCACTTTACTTCCAATGGTTTTGTTCGATACAGTCTCTTTTATTTTCTCCTGTATGTCACTGGATAGTTCTTGGATGGCATTGTTTGCATCGTCCTCCGATGGAATAGTCTCTTTCGCTGTCTCAAGTGATTTCTGTGGTCGTTCAATCATCTCCATCAGATACAACCGCTGGAATGGCCTAATTCTCTCCCCTTTTGAAGTTTTCACTCTGGCGACTCTAGCATGCCCATCAGCACCAGGATATATATCTAGGACCAGTCTAAGAAACCAGTTAATTCATTTTGCATTGGAGCCTACCAGGACAACATCTCCGAGACGTAAAGTCTCATCCTTTCGTTTTCCTTGGTGAACCAACAAGGCTAAGTATTCACTTCGAAACCTAGTTCTCAAGTCTATACGAAGCTTCTGAACGTAACAAAGTATTTTGTTACAGCTGTCGATGTTATCCAAGTCTGGAACTTTGCTAAGAGGTAAACTTTGCATGAAACTTGCAGGGGTCAAAGGCCTTAAGCTGTCAGCTTCATCACTGATGTAGGTAAGAGGTCGCGAATTAATAGTCGCTTCGCAGTTACATAAAAGTGTCTCTAGTTCTACGTAGTTTACTGTTGACTTTCCTAGAACTCTTCTTAACAGTTCCTTAACCATTCTTATTATCCTCTCCCACCATCCTACCATGGGGAGGAAGGTGGATTGAAATTCCACTTGATTTTCTGCACGGTCAAAAATGTCATAACTACATTCCAGTCAAACGATTTTTTAAATATTGTTCGCTCCTTCAAATTGCTAACATTGTCGGTATAGATGACACTGACTCTTCCTCTGTGTGCTACGAAAATGTGCTGAGTTCTAAGTGCCATAAGGAATAATTCTGTTGAAAGAGATTTCACCAGCTCAAAATGAACAGCTCGGTAAACAGCACACGTGAAGAGCACTATCCAACACTTTTCTCCCGTAAGTAAAATCAGGAGGCTGGACAAATCAAAACCATTTACTTCAAAAACTGCAGCATATTTTACACGGTCATGTGGCTAAGGAGCAAAGGGTGGTTCGACTGGATTCGATTTGTGTCTTCGACAGATGACGCCAAAGAGAAATTACATTCTTCACTACTCTTCTGACTCCGAATATCCAGAAACGTTCCCTCAAATTAGTCATTAAAATTCCTAAACCTGCATGTTGCAATAAGCAGTGTTCGTGATAGACCAGATGATGGACAATCGTATGTTTTCCCGGCAATACAATAGGAAATTTAAATTTGTTGGTTTCATCGCAGTGAACGAGTTTTGTCCTTAGTCTTATTATTCCTTTCTCATCCTGGAAAGTCTGCATCTTCTCTAACATCTTAGCTCCTTCAATTTGGAAACATTCTTTTTAGATGCACTGCAGCAGTTTCCCTTCTGCCTCTTGGACTTCTTCAAAAGTCAACTCTCCCTTCTTCTTTCTGCTGCAGAGTAGGATGTTGAAAACGAACCTCTGTATCCAACTAATCCTTCTCACAATTTTCGTATACCGAGTAAAATAGAGTAATTCTCTTGTAAAATTTTCTTCTTCACAACTCAATTGCATAACAGCAGTCTTCTTTTTTCTTTATTAACATCTTCTTCGGGAACCAGAATGTTAGATTTTGGCCAGTCTTTTTCTTCTAGTTTCAGCCAAGGTGGTCCTTTCCACCACTCTCCTTTTGCTAAAGTTTTTGGATTGCATCCTCTGGAAGGCAAATCCACAGGATTTAAAACCCCTGCTATATGCTGCCAATTTTCGGGCTTAGTGTATTTTCGTATTTCTTTGCATCTATCTTGAACATGCTGCTAGTTTTATCTTCAAGAGTGTCCAATACTTTCCTTACTTCAATGTTCTGTTTGTTGTCTTTTTCAAGTTTACTTTTTGCTTCATTCACCGCCTTGGTAAAAGATCTTCTAAACTGAGTTCTTTCCTAGTTTAGTTTATTCATGTTAAAAAAATAATTAAATACTACACAGACGCCATAAATTGTTGAATTAAAACCAAGTAGATCAGGTTCGAAACTTCGCTTGTAATGAATAACTATCAATAAAGAACTCCACAATATTACGACGAACACATTTATTTTTGACAAACATCAACCGACGCCCAAATCTTTCGAATATGAACAGATATTATTTTTAGTACTACAGATATTCTTTTTAGAATCACACCAGCGTCTCCATGGCAACTCTCTTCTTACAATTCGTAATTGTTGCCACTCACTTACCATTCTGCAACACCACTGTTGCTTTCTGTCCAGTAGAGTGAACTAATATTTGCTCAGTATGGTTGAGAATGGCAATTAGATATATTTATCATCAAAAAGAACCTGACATACTTGACACAAATTGAAATCATTTTCATGAAGATATCTTCAGAAGTACACAAAGTTTAAACTCCTAATTATCAAAAAAAGCAATAATTCTAACCAATCACGACTCCGGAATACCGCTAACGACAACGAAACAACAAATTTTGCCAGTTTCCTAGGATTGGCGAATTATCTTTGCCACCATGTAGCACATTTGAACCAAAAAAAAAAAAAAAAATGCTTTTTTGCGTAGTTTTAAAAGCTCTTAAGTTTATTAAAAATCATTTAAATTAGGTAAGAAAGTAGATTTCAGTGAATCTTTATACTCATAATTATTTAAGGTTTTCATAGACATTTTAGAAATGATAACACTGAAAAACACTAACCTACTAATAAGTATACAAATTGCATTGCTTGATTTCAAAACTTAAAATATAAGTAATATTCAGATCATTTATAATTGGTAACAGTCTGGGAGTCGTGAAACGAGTCTTATAAGTTGCAGTCAAAAACATTTATACAGTTACTTGGGAAGAGAGAGGAGCAGACACTATTATCAAACAGCAATTGGCAATAGTATAAATTCTAATCATAATCATTTTATTAGAATCCTGGAAACAATGCGTTGATTTTTGTCTAGCTCGGCAGAAATTAAATACCTAGCTTGTGGGAAATTGAATCAGTTTGACGCAATAATGAATATTAAGTCTGTCGAAACGTGGGAAAGTAATGGTCGAAACGTGGGTAAGTAAATGGACTTAAAGCGACGATCGGTACAGGGATCTTAAAAATAGAAGACACAGTTTGATACTAAAACAGATTTATCATTACACGTTGATTAAACTTGATTTATTAAATTTCAACTTATTTTCTTATTGCAACATTTAAAAATTTTTTTTTTTAAAAATAACAGGAGAAAAATTGAAGATAGTGAGCGCGGAGGGCACCTACTAAAATTGTTTTCGCAAGAAGCAAAAAAAATTTAGGATATTAATATAAATTACTGCAAGGGGATTTGTGATTCTGTTGTTAAGTACGTGGTGGTTTGGAGCTTGTACTGAAATACAAAAATGTGGTAAGCGGTTTTAACTATGCTTTTGTCAGTTTGGAATAAAAAATTGTGTTTTATCCCAAAATTTTGGAATTTATATTCTAAAATATTTTATAATAGAATATTTTTGATATTTTAAATCTTTTACATCAGAGTTAATTCATATGTTCGAAGGAAATAAAATTTATATTATGAAAGCTTTGCATACATATTTTTCTTTTGTTGCATGACATTTTGTTTGAAAGAGAAATTTTCGAACATTATCTTCATCAACCAAATTTTTGAATAATGAAAATATCAGCAACATTGTACACATGCACAATCACATCTCATGCTTTAAGAATCTTTTTTTTAAATAAATCTATAGTGTTTTTCTACTTTGACGTTTGGCAACAACTGGATTTTGTTTTTCTTTTTGATTTTGAAGTTTAGCAGGGATGTGATTATTATGATACTGTAGTTTGTAAAAGAGTTCTCTAAGAGCAACAAGCACTATCAAGTCTTCTTGCAGTCTTTAGTAGAAAGTTGAAGATGGATGAAATGAATGTTGCATTGGCATCCAGATATTTACTCAGAGAAGCTGAGAGGCAAAACTATCGAGACAAAGTTTCTCGATATCTAAAAATTGTTGGCCCTAGGCAATCGGATTACCATGATGAAAGATCTCTCTTTATAAAAATGGCTGCCTACAATGTGAAACTCGCCAATGAAATCACTGCAATATTGCTTAGATACGGAGAGAATATTAACGACGCGAATATATTTGGAAAGACTGCTTTGCACATCGCTTTGGAGCACGTTTCTTGCAATCCAACAATGGTTCAATTGTTGCTGGAAAATGGCGCAGACCCAAATATTGTAAATATTTCCAACAGCACTCCCTTGCACTATGCTGTGCAAAATGGAAATTGCTCTGTTCGTGTCATTGAACTGCTCTTAGCTAATGGGGCCACCATTGATGCTTTGAACGACCTAGGTGACACTCCTTTGCTCCGGGCACTTCGTAATTCAAAGTGCTCCACCGATGTAATTGCATGTTTGCTTGAACATGGAGCTGACATTACCATAACAAACAACTATGGCCGAACATCATTGCACACAGCAGTTGCAAATTTTGATTGTTCTCCAAAGACAATCGAGCTTCTGTTGAATAAGGGGGCTCCAATAAATGTCCTCAACCAAAATGGAAGATCCCCCCTGTTTCGTGCAATCGAAAGCTTTTGTGAGCCGGAAGTCGTCAGGTTGATGCTTGATCGAGGTGCAGACATGTTCTATGGTGAATCAGCTTTTGAAAAGGCGGTCAGCTGTTTCAACAACGAGTGCCACTGCTATAAAAACTGCGAAGGAATCTGCAAAGAAAGATCCATATTGCTCTTAATACTCCTGATTAAATTTGCATACCTACTTGATCTCCACTTTGATGTTAATGAATACATTTTGCTACTCCCAGATTATCAGCAGTTGTCAGAGGTTGCTGCTCTCTTCCAAAGTGAAGCACAAGCTATGGATTTGCAGCTGATTGCAGCGGAAACTACTTTAAGAGAATTTCTTTCCGGCCGGAAACAGGTGCGTTTTTATCCTAGTGATGAAGCAGGGGGAGAATTATGCAATATTCACACTCTACTGCATTTTTTGGAATGGCATTGTTTCCCTATGTATGGAGAAATCATCATTTCTAAGTTAAGGATGGAGGCTATTAGGTATAACTTTAATTTCATTCTGACTGATTCTGAGGGCAATACTATGAAGGTTGATCGTCATGCAACAGCCCTTGCACTTCAATATTCGGATAATGAAGATGTAATGAATTTAGCATTGGCATATCATTCTGCAAAAATCTGCAAGTTGTGTCGTCAAAAGTTGAAGTAGACTGTAGTACAGTTGCAATATCAGACATCATTAACGACTTTTTTGCTTGGCAAACAGTTATTAGTGGTTGGGCAAATAAAGTTGCTGAAAAGAAGTTTTCCTTGCCAGGATACAGTAAAAAGCGCACAGTTTTCAGAGGAGCAAGCAATCCAGTAAAAATTTACTAATGGGGTCCTATCTATGCAATCTGTACCAATACTACTTTAATACTAAGTATCATGTTTCTACAAATACTCAAAAAAGTAGGGTGAAATATAGGTAGAAATTTTTTATGAGAAGGAACTTGCTTATTGTGTTGCATATGTGTTTTTAAAAATTGTGTCCCAATGACGAAAAGAACCCCTGTTGAAGCTTATGTACTTAGATTATATAAAAAAAAAAAATTTAGTGTGCTACATTATTTGGTGCCTTTAAAAAAATGTATGAGTAGCATAAAAAAACCTAAAAAAGTTTTCAGGTTATTGAGTTTTATACGAATCCTAATTCGTAGCTATAAATTTGTAAAAATTTTTTAAAAAGATCTCAGTGGGATTTTCTACTTTTGAATTTTTTGATAAATGTGATAATGTGTGATAAAATTTTTTGAATGGTTATAGTATTTTTTAATCGAACTTGAATTGTTTATTGAAAAAAAAAGTATAGTCAAAGTCTAGTTTGTTTTTAGCTTTGATCTAATAAAACTGCTTGTGATAAAATTATTGCAGAATGTATTCAGATTCAAATGTAGTTCTGTTTTTATTATAAAAGCTATTTTACTTAAGTATATCAACTTTATGATGTGAAATATTTTATAAATGTATATTATAGCACTTTTTTCATACTCTTTACTTCGAATCATTAAATTGTGATTTTTAAGTTTTCAAACTATTCTACTTTATTATATCAACTTTATGATGTGACTTAGTTTATGAATGTATATTATAGTACTTTTTACATACTCTTCACTTCAAAATCATTAAGTTATGTTTTTTAAGTTTTCAAACTATTTTAGGTCAAGATACTCTTTACAATATCTTCCAATTCATTATTTTGTTATGATTTCAACGTTTTTGCTTTATAAACTTTTGAGTAATATTGCATGTTTTTATTCATATGTTTGTACAAGTATTAAAATTGAAGTAAGTTATAATGTATTGCATTTTTAAAATAGGGTATTCTAATTTTGAAAATCTGTTCAAATAGTGTGTAACATATGTCTATGCTATTTTATCTCTTAGACTTTAAAACACCTATAAAATTCTCGAAAAAAGTTTTAGTGTATTTTAATTTTTTCAGTTGGGGTGATTATTTTTTTGTTTTTAATTTCAACTTTGTAGCTGAGTATTCTGTAATTAGTTGAATGCAAGTATTGTTGAATTCTAGTATCTTTTTTATTAAATAATATAACCATATAACTTTGGTAAGTTTATAACTTCTAATCTGATGTGTATTATATAAACTGGGATTGCCACAACACGTTCATGCTCATTAAATCTACATTTGTTGATGTATATCCGTAAAATGAAATTTGTTTATCTTAAAAAGATAAATTTATATTGATAATTTTTTTTTGTTTTATGTGAAATAATATTCAAGTCCTACATATTGTGTATTACAACATTTAATGTGGATGTCTTGGATTTATTACTATGCATTTTCAAGTGACTTTCCAGTGAAAACAAGTGTTTTTTTCCATAATGTGTTTTTGTATGACTTTTAAGAGAGGTGGCAAGAATTTCTTTTTCAGTATCTTTTTATAATGTTATAAAAGGGAATATTTGAATGAAATAGTGGTGTTAACTTAGTTTTGATTTTTTTCTTTTTGTACTTAGTAGCTGATTTTGCAAGTACTCAAATGTACTTTATGTTATTTGATCCTGAATATTTTTATATACCAGTGAATTTAGTTTAAAAAGGTGGCAAACTTTTGTTGTTTTTTGTCTTGTCAGTTTTTGGGAATTTATCTTATGTCAATGCTTGTAAGTTGGTGTGAATAAATGTCTTCTATTTGGTATCAGTATTTTGCCTGCATCTTGATTATTGATAGTAGTTATAAGATAATAACAATGAGTTTAAGTCCAGATTCTTGCAGCAATAACAATTATCGAGTATTAAAATGTAGCGAGACTATTTTGGAATTATAAAAAAAGTCATGGTGTTTTAACATTTCTTTTTTTTTTTTTTTTAACCGAAAAAGAGTTTATGATCATAGTAAAATTGATTCAAAAGCACCTATAAGATGGAGCACAGGCCCACTGCGACCAAAAACTAATACTTTAAATATGAGTTTTGACTTGTTTATTAAGCATGTTGTAAATACAGAAAAAATTGTGTATTCCACTTTTTGGTGCAAAATGCATCATATAGACTGAAAAAGCTTCTGACAATTGATAACATTTGCATCTTGACTCTTATAATTCTGCTGTATTACCCCCAAACTAATATCAACACTCTTCAGTTGGGTAGTGGATGTTCATTTTGTATCGTTTGTTTAGTTTTAATGTGGTACACCATAACTGTGGGATTACTGGCTAGATACCTGTTAGATCTATGGGATTGTTTTCATGTTCTTTCAGCAGTCAAGACAGGGGCATACTGGCCATAGGGGTTGTCCGGTGCAATCACCGGGTCAGTCAATGTCTGTAAAAAATAAGCCTGTCCACTACAGAATTTTTTTGGATTTTTTTTTTATGGTGTTTCATTGTAATTAGTTGCCTTTCTTGACATTTTTTAAAAAGCTCAATGCATTCAAATTCCAATCACTCCCACCAGATTTATTTACTATTATTGAGCTATTTATTTAGTTTCAGAGAAATAGTATTTATATAAAAAAGTTTCTTAAAAAATCACATTAATTTAATTTTATAGATTATGTTGTATTTAGGAAATAGGTGCACTAAGATTTATATATTGTCGTTATTATTGTATCATTTTATAACTGTTATTGTAAAGTATAACAATGATTTATGGAAACCAAGCTTTTTCAATGGAGGTATAAATAGTAAGACAGAAAATTTGATTTAATTAATCTAATTATTAAAATTAGTGAATAAATAAAACTATTTCATTATTGATATTGGTTATTAAGTATAAATATTTAAATAATAAAATATTATTAAGACTTTAATTATTAAAATATATTAAATATTAAAACTATTTCATTATCAAAATAATTTTGTAATAAATAATAATTATTAAAATTTGATTAATGGTTTAGATA